>QXEO01002093.1:0-600000 GCA_007115705.1 Dactylis glomerata
TCTGACCTGATGGCCAAGATCATTCACCTCGAGGAATGTGATTTGTTTCTTATTGAAGTTATTGAATCGACGTGCGAGCAATTGCAATGTGATTTTCCTTAGAGCCCCCTTGGGCTTTCTGCTATGCTCCTTTGATTTTGTATGCTGCAATTTGTATTCTGCAGGTTCTTGCTTGAATCCCGTCGATGAAGATCGTCGGGTTTCCGAGCGGATTGCGGGTCTTGAGAGGGCGTCGTCGGATACCAACACTTTTTGGGTTGATCCGCGGCGTTGTAGCGCCATCGTTCTTATGCAGGATCGTGCTCAGCATGTCGGAGAAGCAGTCGATGGTTGTCAAAAATCTTTGACAACCATGTATTCTGTTATGCTTCCCCGTAATCCCCCGCCAGAGAATTTTGGGCAGCTGCTCAATGTTTTCAGGACAAGCCGACGCGTTCACCTCTTGATAGAACTTAACTTGGTGGCTGGTGCTAATTTCACCCTTGGCTGGATACGAAAGTGGCACCCCAAAATTAATTATAGTTCCATGTCTCCGAGTTTGCCTCCAGGACGTGCGACGCTGCGAGTCCATATGGATGCCACGCTTCAGCCGGCGAGGAGGATTATTTGTAGGTTACTTGAAGCCGATGCTAGCTTTTTTCCGTGAATACCATTACTTGAACCCACTCCTCGTTGATGATTCGGATCAAACGGCGTTGTAATATATGATTGTAATGTATACTCTTTGTGAACGCGAGAGTTTTTGTGTTCTGATGCTGTTTGTCAGAAACTTGTGCTCAAGGCGTTATTTTATTTGTTCGTGCATTTGCCGCACTTCCGTGGTGTAGCACTTGTAATTTGTTTTTTGAATTTTCACAAAGACTTGTAAACTCGAAAAGGAGGAACTTATCTTTTTATTATGCTGAATGTAAAGATACATGGGATGTCCCAAGAGACCCGGCCAGTGACCTGTATTCTGGGTCTAGAGGGCATTGCCCTACGATAACTCGTGGCTTAGTAGCCTTATTTGTCCTATTCTACTTTCCTAATAGCCTTTTGTATGCTTGTTGTCTATATTGCAGAGGTCTTCTCCTCCTCTATTGCATCTTCCTTTGGGTCTGATGACTATACTCGCAGTTTCTTGTCTTCTGGCTCCGCCAGATGTTCTTTGAGTTGTTTTGTAGTGCCTGTAGTCGCACTTGCTATTTTATCCTTGGGTTGCCCATAGTTGGCTATCATGCCAAAGTTTTGCGCCATCTTGTGGAATTCCTTATTGCATAGATCTGAGAGTTCGAAGCTCCCCTTTACTGTGATGATTCCTCTTGGTCCTGGCATCTTGAGTACCAGGTAAGTATAATGGGGTACTGCCATAAATCACGAAAATGCGGGTCACCCGAGGATCGCGTGGTACTGAGAGGGCCAGTCCATGACCTCACAGTCGAGTTTTTCTCTTTGTAGTTTTGGCGATTACCGAAGCAAACGTCAAGTGTGATTCGACCAATGGGTAGTTGGCGCTTCCTGGTACGATTCCATGGAAGGAGCAGTCTGTTGGTTTCAGGAATTCTAGTGATATGTGCATCGCTCAAAGTGTTTTTGCGTATATCAGGTTTATTCCACTTCCTGCGTCCATGAATACTCTTTCCACGTCATATCCTCCAATCTGAGCTTTGAGTACTGATGGCTTGTAAGTACAGCCCGTTGGGAACCCCAAGAGTAAGGTATGATGAGCACAGTAGCAAGTCTTCCCTTAGTTATGAAACCAAGGTTTAATCAAACCAGTAGGAGATAGCCAAACTTCAGAAGGTGATGCTTGCTAGCTTCGTGACACTCCGGACAAGGGCGCCAGATACAACTGCTTGTCGGCGTGTCTTCCCCTAGTAGCAATGTGAAACCTGCACACAACACAACCAAGAACTTTGCTCCCAACTTACGATGAGGTTGTCAATCTCACCGGTTTGCTGTAAATAAAGGATTGAGCGTATCAAGTGGTAATAGGATAATAGTAATGCAAGAAAGTAAACAGAGCGAGTAATAGTAAAACGGTAAAGCTATGTAAAGGAAATTGGACCGGGGTCCACAGTTCACTAGTGGTGTCTCTCCATAAGATAAATAAAAGCATGCCGGGTAAACAAATTACAGTTGGGCAATTGATAGAGTAAAGATAACGTACATACATCATGAGGATCACTATGAGGCTTACTCTGGGCATTACGACAAAATACATAGACCGCCATCCAACTGCATCTATGACTAAAAATCCACTCGCGGGGAATCGTCCGAGGACCCCTTGAGTATTAAGTTGCGAACAACAGATAATCGCATTAAGCAAAGTGCATAATGTAAACAAAGCGAATGTCCTTAGACACAAGAATGTTGTTTTCTCCCTAGTGGCAACAACACATCTACAACCTTAGAGGTTTCTGTCACTCTCCCAGATTAAATAGAGGCATAAACCCAACTATCAAGCGTAAATACTCCCTCTTGGAGTTACTAGCATCTACTCGACCAAGATAGCTACTAGCAACGGAAAGCATGCAAGATCATAAACAACATAGAGATAACATAAGATATAATTCAGCACATCAACTTGACATAGTACCAATACTCATCGGATCCCAACAAACACAACATATATGATTACACAAAGATGATCTTGATCATGTAGGGCAGCTCACAAGATCTAAACATGAAGCACATGGTGGAGAAGACAACCATCTAGCTACTGCTATGGACCCATAGTCCAAGGTAGACTACTCACACATCACTCCGGAGGCGACCATGGTGGTGTAGAAGGCCTCCGGCAGGGATTCCCCTCTCTGGCAGGGTGCCGGGAAGAGCTCCTGGATCCTCCCGATCTTGCGACGGCGACGGTGGCGGCTTGTAGTATGTTTTGTGGAAAAGAGATCCGTCCTTTAGGTTTTTCCCGTCGAGGGGACTTCATAGGCGAAGAGGCAGCGTCAGGAGGTGGACCAGGTGCCCTCACCATAGATGGGCGCGGCTAGGGACTGGGCCGCGCACCCCTGTGGTGTGGCTGGCCCCTGGCCCCCCTCCGTCTCATCTTCGGTCTTCGCGAAGCTTCGGTAAAAATAGGAGGTTCGGTGTGACGCCGCAAAATCGGCACCTTGCAGATTATAGCGATCACGCCACAATCTACATGATGTCACTTTGGAAACGCACCACCAAGCGCCTCGTGCACGTCGCAACATGCACGTGATGCGGGTGGAATCAAGGTAGCAACAGTTACACAAGTTCACGATGGAACCCACAAAAGAATATAATATAACCACGAAGACTCCACGAGTCAAAATATCCAAATATACATACAAAGATCCAAATCATACATAAAGCAAAATAGTATCCGAGTACGGACAAGAATACAAATGGGCCTAAGAGGCCTGAAGATAAACGATGGCGTCCAAACCCTGCCCAGGCCAAGCTGGAAGGGTAACCTTGCTAACGTCGTCGCTCCCATACCTGTGAACATCGTCGGGCCAAAGGTTGCCGAACAAGGAGGGTGAAAGAGAAAAGGGAAAAAAACGAGGGTGAGTACCGAGGCACGTACTCGCGAGACTGGAATTTAGCTGTGCTCGCCTACAGGCTATATGGTGGACTTAGCGGCAACAAAAGAACTTTACTACAGAGACACTACAACTTCCGTCTAAATAGATAAGATAAGAGAGCGCATAAAATAACCAACTAGATACTAACACCAAACATAACCCAGCCGATGAATCACCTCCTCGTGACCAAACGAAGAAGCAAGTATCAAAGGCACTCACACGGTTACCAAGTTTTATTGCAGGTTTATTGTTGTAGTTGTGCTAGCTTACTACACAAGTTTATTAGTATTGAAATAGCAGGTGCAAGTTGTTCTATGATCGAGTAGTACAGCTCCAAGTCGTCCATAACCGCGGACACGGCTTTTCGAAAAGATTTAACCCTGCAGGGGTGCCCAAATGTACCCAAACGCACGATCACCCCTTGATGCCTACGATTAGCACACTTCCGATGGTATGCCGGCAGGAGGTCACGACTCACAGTCTCCTTCACTACAAACAAGTCCAGGAAGCCACCTAACTAAGTTTAACCCGTATCAAGAGTCCGGCCGAATCTCTGAGACGGACCTAGCTGTTTGTGTCTACGGCTTCCGAGGCCCGGCTCCACTCGGGGGAGACGACCCGCTTCAGCAGCGATAAACGCACGTACCACATCCTATGCGTCCATGCAGAAGCAAAACAAGGGGTTACAAGGCACTCTTGGGCTTCCCCAAAAATAAATCGGATCGTTAAGATACAAGAGCTGCATGCACGCAAAACCCAAATGGAAAACCTCAAACTAGTTGTGGCCACTGGACAAGTGTGTAGATTCCGGTAGTGATAGATGGGAGGCCCGTAAACGTACCCACGTTTGGTTAGAGCGCTCAGTCTCAGAACAGTTCATGCGATCTCGGGGTCCTAGGGGACACAAGTGAGCCGTCGTAAAACTGGCAAAATGACTCACCGATGCCTCTGCTTAATTCTATTTTTAAGTATTAACAATAAAGTAAGCCATGATTATTTCCAACAACATATATCCATAAAGTAGAGCATGTGATAACTTCCCAACCCAATAAGATAAAACAAGTCGAACAACCTAAAGATGCCTACGACTCGCAGGGCCAACTCAAACAACATGCACATGGTTAATAGGAAGTATGGAAGGTTCTATGGCGTGCTTTTGATAAACAGGTGGATAGGACACGTGACCTAAACAAAGCATCGTGACACAAGGCTAGAATATAGAGCTAGCGAGAGCAAAAGTATTAAATGGGTAGAGAGAAAAGGGCTCGCCTGAAAAGATGGTCAAGAAACTTCCGATGAACTTGTCGTTGATCACATCACCCCGAAGCGTCCTATCGAGGAAGAAGCAAATAGCTACAACAAACAACGGATGCAACCCTTACTACTACGATAAAGGAATCGGCATGATCATGTGAAGTTATGCATGGCATGGCAATTATGATGCAATTCAACTTATCCAAATTAAACGGAATCGGAATCCCGACATACACATATGGTTCAAGTTGTTTTACTACCCCACAATTTAAATGTTGATTAGCATGGTAAAACAAGGCATGAGTGAGCTACGCAAAATTAAATGGAACCGGGACAAGGTATATAACAATCCCACAAAATTCCATATTTAATTAGTAGATGATTCCTATTTACCCCAAATAAGATATGCAATGCAACATGAATGATTTTGCATATAAAAGATAGACATTTAAAATATAGGTATTTAGAGCGGGGTCTCACAGCTTGGAATGGAGGGATGAACTCGGGTAGACGTTGAAGTAGCGGAAGAAGCGGCGTCGTGAAAATAGTCACATCGCCACCGCCTTGGTGTTCCCAAAGTTGAAGTCACAGACATAGTCGACGTCGTGGAAGTAGACCTTGTCGATCAAGTAGTCGTTGATGAGAAAGAGGTGGTAACACCAAATAGGTTATTGGACGAAGCTGCCGGATAGACCAAACAGGCACCGCCCCACTTGCAGGAATTTTAACGAACACAGGGCAGGCAGGCATGCAGTGAAGTGCGGACAGACACAGTCCGGAAAATGGCGGGGCGGCCACTTGCGCGTGAGCGACACGGCAGCTCGGACAACAACACAAAGATCAAACTGAGTAGTCCCAAAATGAGCTAGCTAGCCAAGTTAGCAAGCTGCTGAGTGGATAGATCCGTAAGCCAAGCATACACACAAGTAGGTGGATCGATTGGAGAATGGCTAGCTGAAATGCAAGCACTTAGAATCCTCAACTGGTGCCGCTGCCTGTACGCGGACAAGTAGAAGAGCAACACTCCGGACTAATGACCCACGCAAGACGTTAGGATACCTGTAGACATTTCATCGAACAGGCTAGTGGCAGGGCTGAGACAAGCCATGGCGCGTTGTGCTGGGTGACGAGAAAACGCAGAGAATGGACCCAGGCATGAGTTGCAGGCTGGGGGATCGGTCCATCACAGGATAATTAAGCAGAGCAGACGCGCCTCGCGCACGTGGATTGAATCGAAGAGCTGGTGCGGTGCCTAGAACTGAGACGCGGTCTCGCACGCGCGTGTGCTGGAGCCGTGTGGTGATGCTTGGCAGCGATGGGAGTGGTGGAGGTTAGGTGATGGGTTTCGCAGCATAGTAAATCAAAAAATTTCCTACGGAAGCGAATAAGAAAGCCAAGATCTAATCTAGGAGATGTAATCAACGAGAGAGGTAGATGAGATCTTCATACCCTTGAAGAAATCGCACAGTGGAAACGTTCAACAGAACATGGATGATGTAGTCGTACTAGCTGTCTCCTCCCCGCGATCCGATCCGATCCTACGCCGCAAGTGGCGGCGCCTCCGAGAGATGCACACGTACGGTGCAACGACGTCTCCTCCTTCCTTGGTCCAGCAAGTATGGTGGAGAGATAGATTGGATCTGCAGCACGACGGCGTGGTGCTTATGGTGGAGAGTTTCTGCAGCAGGGCTTTGCCTACGTGCAGTCGCGAGAGAGAGAGATTGGAGGGCAGCAGTTGGGCCGGTGGCTAGGTTTTTTTTTAGGTGAGCACGCCCCAGCCCTCCCCTCCCCTTTAAATAGGTCAAGGGGGGCGGCCAAGGGGGCTACCTTAGCCTCCAAGTCAAGCCGGTGGCCCCAGGGAGAAAACTTGCCCCCTAAGTTTCCTTTGCCTTGCCCATAAGAAAGCCGGTGGCCCCAGGGAGAAAACTTGCCCCCTAAGTTTCCTTTGCCTTGGCCTCCAAGTCAAGCCGGTGGCCCCAGGGAGAAAACTTGCCCCTTAAGTTTCCTTTGCCATGGCCTCCAAGTCAAGCCGGTGGCCCCAGGGAGAAAACTTGCCCCCTAAGTTTCCTTTGCCTTGGCCCATAAGAAAGCCCTAGGGTTTTGCCCTTGGCCTCATAGGACAAGTGGGCATGGACGACCAGGCCCATGTAGGCATCACCCTTTGGTCCATGTGGAACCTTTGGGGCATGTGGGCCCCACCATGGAGCCCTCTGGAACTTTCTAGAACATTCCAGTACTCTACCGAAAAAAGTCTAGAACTTTTCCGATACCCAAAAACTGCTTTCCATTATATGAATCTTATTCTCCGGACCATTTCGGAACCTCTCGTGATGTCCGGGATCTCATCCAAGACTCCGAACGAAAAACTCAATAACCAATTATCCATTCTATCCTAGCGTCGATGCACGTTAAGTGTGTGACCCTACGGGTTCGAGAATATGCAGACATGATCTTCTATCAATAATCAATAGCGGGATCTGGAAACCCATATTGACTCCCACATATTCATCGATGATCATATTGGATGAACCACGATGCCAGGATTCAATTAATCCCATATATGTATTCCCTTCGTCACGCGATATTTTACTTGCCCGAGATTCGATCATCGGTATCGCCATACCTAGTTCAATCTCGTTCACAGCAAGTACTTTACTCGTTTTATAATTCGATATCACTTTGTGATTAACTCCTTAACCACGTGCTTGCAAGCGGTGTTGATATCGATTACCGAGTGGGCCCGAAGTATATCTCTCCGACTTGGGAGGGACAAATTCCATCTCAATACATACAACCCAACAAGTACTTTCCGATCACCTGAGAGACACCTTTATGATCACCCTCTCGTAGGATAACGTTTGATGACCTCAAAGCTTTCTTCCGATACCAGGGAGTTGTATTATCTCATGGTCTAAGGAATACAATACTTGACATAGGAAAAAGCTTCGCAAAGATGAACACAATGACATGATCTAATTGCTCTGCTTTATTTGGGTATGTCCATCACATCATTCTCCTAATGACATGACCTCATTATTAATCGACAACTCATATCTATGGTTAGGAAACCTTAACCATCATTAATCAATGAGCTAGTCTAGTAGAGGCGTACGAGGGACACGGTGTTGTTCATAAACCACACAAGTATTAATGTTTCCGCTTAATACAATTATAGCATGGAGTATAAACATTATCATGAACAAGAAATATGATAATAACAATATTATTATTGCCTATGGGGCATATTTCCTTCAGTCTCCCACTTGCACTAGAGTCAATAATCTAGTCATACTTGCGCCTTCAACACCTATGGCATTCCGGTGTTATTCATACGCGTTGCACGTGGGAAACCTTATCTATGGGTCTAACACTTTCAGGTCCGTTTGTATTTGCATATTCCTTTTGCGTCAGCACGCATTACTCATCTTGTATGAGATGGCATCGTATAAACTTGGTCTTCTGATGAAACCTTTGTTTCTTTGCCAAAACTATGTTGTCACTATTGTCATACAATAGAACTACATAGTAATAGCACACTTGAAACTACACCTCCACGATTGAATCGCAGAAATATAATTTTCCTGTTACGATGGTTTTACACTTCGTTCTGAAATTCTTTGAACTTTTCAAACATTTCAGATTTATGTTTCATTAAATAGACATACCCATATCTACTTAACTCATCAGAAAAAGTGAGAAATAGCGACCACCGTATGTCGAAATACTTATTGGTCCGCACACATCGGTATATATGATTTCCAATAAGTCTGTTGCTCGCACCACAAGAGATCTGATATACTGTGACGAGCCCATAACGTCATGCAATAGCAAAAAGCATCACAGAAGACCCCTCTGTGACATTCTTCGTGCGTCACAAGCATCGTCATGGAATCCCCGTCACAGATTCCTCCTAGTGACGCGACGCGCAAAAAAACGTCACTGAGTAAAGATGACATCATATACGATGTCAGCATCTGGGAGACCATTTCATGGCTAGAAAACGTCACGCAGTAGCGTCACGGAGGATGTAGATGATGTCATATGTGATGTCATTTGATTATTAAAAAAATTGTTTTTTTCGAATTTTTATTAATTAATTTTTTGTTATATAATTTTCGAATTTTTTAAAAAATAAATAATAATAATTTTTATTTTTTGTGTAAGGATGACGTAATATGTGTGAAATTACCAAATTTTTTAAACAAAATAATAATAATTTCTATTTTTTGTAGGTATTATTTTTGGATTATTTGCATGCAGTATAAATTTTGATTTATGTCATTTTTATTTAAAATATTGCAAGTAATAATTTCTGGATTTAATATACATCATATGCTAAATTAAAATTAATTTTGAACACATACGACAAGATAAACTCAATTGCCATCAAAATCACAATATATATTAACTCGTAACCAAATAACATCGTACATAAATAGGTAAGTTCAACATAAAATTGATATAAATAAACACGAGCAAAGAAGTCTACGGTAAAAATAACACCACAATATAATGATGTCCTTCATGCACTATTAGGTATGGTGCGCCTAGTTCTGAGTGGCATGTTTCCGTAAGAGGAAACTAATAAGGTTGTCCTGTTCCTCCTCCTTCTTTTCATATGATTTATTCTTTCCATCCTGACTCTTCTTTAGAGCTTCCAACTCTTCTTGCTGCTTCCTTCGTATCTCTTCAAGTGCAGCGTCTTGCGATTTACCTCTCTCGGTTAACTGTTGTTGGTACTTCTGAGATGCCTGTGCTGCCTCCATGTTTTGTTGTGCAACTCTTTCTTCTAACTCTCGGACGCATTCAGCAGATGCAGATGTCCTAGACCTCCCTAATCTTGTGTGGTGCCCCATGCTGGAAAGGAAGGTGCTTGATGAGCTATGCTCCTTTAGAACTTCAGCCACAATCTCTGTATCAAGCACCGGCTGCTCATCTTCTGCTTGTGCTTCACTCATTTTATTTTTCATGGCAGTCTCTAGAAGAAAAGAATAATTGCTTAAGTTAGAGAAAGATGATAGGTTCGATTAAACTTACAAATGCATACATGAGAGCCATAATACCTACTCCCTCCGATAAAAAATAATTGTTGGTAACTTAATACAAAATTTATACTAAGTTAATAAGTTACACTTATTTCAGATCGGAGAGAGTACAAAATATATAGCTAGCATTCATGAAGCAAGCGACCAATAACAGAAACAAATCATCAAGTAGCCAGCAACAAAGCAAGCAGACAGCTGCACAATACGCAGCCAACAACAAAGCAAGCAGCCAGCAGCACAATAAGCAGCCAACATCGTATCAAGCAAGGATACATGCAGCTAGCAGCACAATAAGCAACCAAAATCATATCAAGCAAGGATACATATAGCTAGCAGCACAATAAGCAGCCAGCAGCAAAAGCAAGCAGCGATACATACAGCCAGCCAACATTTGTTTATGTTGCCAAGAATAAAGAAAGAAAACTCACATAAGCATCAAGTGCAGCCGCACTCATGCATCCCGTCTTTTTTTGGTATGGGTCTCTTTGAAAAAGTCAATTGGACTAGGGTCTTCATTGTTGTACTTCTCTGTTTTCTACAAGATGTAGGAACTCATATAGTTAGTATTCCATATATGAAGACATGCTGCATTTGACATCGGACTACAATCAATTAGCTAGAATACTTACAAGTTGGTGGAAATGGGAAGGATAAGACCTAGAGCCTGTAGTTTGGTGATGCTTTACAGCTTCTCGGTTCAACTTGTTCTTTGCACAAATTTCCTATATAAAGCATATGAATATTAGTATTATCAATAGCAATGAATATTTATAAAAACAGGAAATACATTCATTAGGTACTATGAATTATGCTATTAGTAACACTGGTATTGTCATTTTGCTATGTCCTAAATACTCCAGATCATAGCCGGGCAAAACAATACAGCAGAAAGTGTAACAAACCTTACCATAGTGCATCTCAGCAACGTCTCCATGAAGAAGACAAACAGATATTGCCAGTTTATAAGTTTATATATGATTGCAATTTAATAGCTAGAGTATATTTGAACAATAAACCCAAGTCGATGGAGAATTAAGATCCTATCAGAGCCATAATTTAGCAAATGGACCTTTAACCCGATAAAGGAAGTAGTATGCAACTTCAGATTCATTACATATGTTGCTGGTGGCCTATTTTGATACAAACCTTGTTTCTTTCATCTGACCATTTGTTGACAAGAGCTTCCCAATTTTCTTGACTCACTTTTGGTGGCTTACGGGATAACGCTTCTGCACGAGTACGTCCCGTGAAATAATCCCTCTTTAAGATGTATCGCTGTTGCCGAACACTCTTTTGGAGTATCTTTGTGCACACACCTCTAGAAACCTCCTCTTTTGGATCCATTTCAAAGTTTTTCTAAAATCAATGGATGATAGGATACATCACTAAATAGAAAGCACAACATGTGAAATTATGAATAAAGAGAACGAAGGAAAATGTCTCACCGCAACATGACCAATAGCATTAGGAATATGATGGTCTAGGCCTTCTTTGCTGTAATCATTCCAATGTGTAGCAACATGCATGATGTTGATGCGGACGTGTATACCACACTGAGAAGCAAGCTTGGCTGCTTGGATAGGGTCAAGAGGCCTCACTCTGCCTGCTGAGAAATCAATCTTCATCTTCCTCCCTCCGTTTCTTTTTGCATAATCATCTATACCATGCCCCATGGTTTGTCTACGTTTAACTTTCATTGAGGTCTTTGGATTAGTTGGAGCACCAGAACATACTAAAGTGCCTACATCACATGGTAGCAGAAAGGTGGAAGTTCATTATTTCAAGTGGAAATTAGAAAATAGACTATGTTAAGAGATGATGATGAATATACCTTGGCTACGTAATGCAGCAGTGTTCCCAATTTGGCGCGGGGTGTCTTCAGAATGTTGCATCTCTATATCGTCCTAAGGTGAGTTGTTGTCCATAGAAGTTTGGTGAGGTGAGGTGTTGTTGTCATTAGGTGGGGTCTGTTCCACCTGATTAAGTCTAGAAGTCGATGCTCTTGTTGTTCTTGTGGTAGTAGGTGCAGTGGTGTCTTCAGAATGTTGCATCTCTGTATCGTCCTGAGGTGAGTTGCTGTCCATAGAAGTTTGGTGAGGTGAGGTGTCGTTGTCATTAGGTGGGGTCTGTTCCACCTGATTAAGTCTAGAAGTCGATGCTCTTGTTGTTCTTGTGGTAGTAGGTGCAGTGGTTTTGGAACGGTCACGCTTTCTCCCTTGTGGGTTTGTAGAAGCTTGCTTTCCCTGGTTCGAATAAGTTAGGGAAAAAACAAGGCGGTAAATCAACAGCGACATATACATTTTACCAAGTTAAAATCTCCATTTACTAATAAGACAGAAAACAACCACACATGGGATATTGTCAATTAACTGTGATACTTAGTCTGCAATGTGATTTACACATGATATGAACAACTTTGAAATTTAAGTTGTGAATCAACACTTATATACAAACGTTCATGAACAGGTCAGAAATAAAGGAATTAACTACTTTGTATGACACTACGATATAGTACCTTTGCCTTTGACATATGTAGAGTTGGCTCCCGATCCTCTTCTTCTACAGAAACCTCATCGGCATCATCAGCCTCCTCCTCATCATTTGGTTCATATTCGGAGCCACTGCCACCATCGCTACCTTTGCGCCTCTGCTTGTCATGAGCACTCGCACCGTATACCATTTGCTCAGCTATTTTGCGTATCTGACTAAGAGGCGCTGCCCGTTCAGCGTTGAGCCTCGCAACCCTTGCCAACCTGTTCCTCTCATACTCCGGAGTTGCCGGCATGACTAAACTATCTTGCACAAAAAGGATACAATGAAAAGTTAGGAACAGCGAGAGAATTCAGTTTCCTCTTTCAAAATCTGCTACTGCTAGACAAGAATGTATAAATAGCATGATAGCAAGCATAAGATTAAAGAAGTCAATAGAAGAAAATCATATAGAACTTGTGTCAATAAATTGGCCTCTAAGTCAGAAATCTCGATATTGGCTATGTTTAAAGCAATGAAACTCAAAGCCTCATATGAAACAAGTATGGAATGCACCACTGTTGCAGAAATTATACTCCCTCTGTTCCAAAATGATTATCTCAACTTTGTCTAGAAAATATTAAAGAATCATGTTGGAACAAACAAAGTATGGTATATCATCTTATGCAATGATATATGATGTAGCAGTACCTGGAAAAGATTTACAATGATTATCCATACAAGTATACAACAGTACCATCATAGTTCATGCTGGAAACGAGTTACAGTTCAGAGGCATTTTAGCAAACATAGTGTACACAGATCCGAGATATCTCTGAATAGGTTTGAATAAAAATGCTGAACCAAACTACTTAAAAATCTGAAAGCAGGCAACTGTAGGTGCAGTTTTCAGTCAAAATAGGACCTACCATTTGTACAAGAACACAAGTATAACCCGATACAAGTCATGTTCAGATTTAGTCAGGTATATCTCATACTCACATCCAGCGAACAATGCATACAAGCAGCTGTAACTTAAAAAGCACCGGAACCATTATTTAGTTAACTACTGTAATTAGGATAAACATAAGTTAAATATGTACGCATTTGATGTTTCTGATCTCAG
Source organism: Dactylis glomerata (assembly GCA_007115705.1). Taxonomy (NCBI): domain Eukaryota; kingdom Viridiplantae; phylum Streptophyta; class Magnoliopsida; order Poales; family Poaceae; genus Dactylis; species Dactylis glomerata. Next base: position 13,434 of record QXEO01002093.1, read on the forward strand.
ATGCACTTGGTAAAAGATTGCAGGACATGATTCATAGCCTAAACTTGGTGATCGACATAGACGATATCAATATATGCATCTGTAGTGTCTTTTAACACCCAAAACTACCAAAAAATGGCCAATTCTATCTTATCATCGCGACAAATCTTGGACGAATCACAGGAAAATCAATCAACTGGACGAATATTGCATATATAATCAAGAAAAACAAAACATGGGGAAAATAAGCAGGCCAAATCATCTGCACGGAGCAAAATCGTGATCTGGAAGCAGTTCAAATACTCAGCACGGAGCAACGAATACACGAAGTACCTGAAGATTATACTAGCAAGAAGGATTGTAGAAGGGCTTCTTACCTCGATGAGGGCGGCGGCGATCACGCGGGTGCTGGCGGCGGCGTTCGCGCGGGTGCGGGCGATGGCGTTCTGGCGGATGTGAGCGGCGACGTCAGCATGGGTGTGGACGGCGGCGTTCGCGTAGGTGCAGATGAGGAGGGCGGCGGCGTTCGCAGAGGTGCAGACGAGGAAGGCGGCGCCGTTCGACCTGACTGGGGCGAGTGTATCGGAGGGCGCCTCCGATCTGGTGCGTGGCGAGAATGGGGGAATAAAAGCAGGATATATAGGGGAGTGGGCGCTGAAAAAAGAGAAGTGGAGGGAAAACTATATTTTGGTAGAGGGAAAACTATATTTTGAGTGGGGGAAAAAGGATTTTCGGTGGAAAAATTGGAGGGAATAGGTTCTTTGCCCGCGATGCAAGGAAGAGGAGATCGCCTCCTGCGGTAACGGCGCGGCGTCGCTGATGATGGAGAGTAGCCGCCTGCTTCCCAATAATCAAGTTACGTACCACCTACGACTATGATTCAGATCGAACAGGACTCTGTTTCTTTTTTTCTGCAGTATGGTATAATTACAAGCCCATGACAAAAAAGAACGTAAAAGGTTTTCCCCACCGGAGCTTACGGTGGCATGTTGGTAAAGGTCAGCATGCAATTGTGCTAATTAGTGGCAGGTTCTGACACCCATGGGTATTCTATTTTAACCGACCCCTTTCGTGTTTATTACGAGCTCTTAATTTTTTTTAAACGGGAGCTCCTGATAGATAGAGCCTCTTCGTGGCGAGCGTTGCACAGGGCAAGCAAAGGCAGAGTAATCTCTAATGAGCCGGGCCGCGCTGGACAACAGACCTTGTCTGTGGTGGAGCGCAGGTGGCCGATCCTAATCAGCGCGGGGCAATCGAGGCGCAGCGACGCCTGGAGACAGACGATCTCCGTGGTGAGGCGAGGCAAACGACCGCTGCTGTTTTTATTTATTTTATTTTTTCTGCAATTGGCTTGATCGGATCTGGTAAGAATCCTTCACTTGGTTTGTTTTACCTGGAAAAATAAAACGTGCAACGCCTATTTTAATATTAAAATTTGTCTTTTCCACACACACAACACAAAAATATCGTTTTTTTGATGAAACAACTTTGTGAAAACATAGAATGTTGAGATCTATGTGTAAAAAAATTTATCAGAATTTTTTAACATTTTAAACTTTATTTACAACATATTTTAAAAACCAGGAGCATATGCTTCCGGGTGCCAAAACGCTGCCACCATTCAATCAATACTACCTACAAATATCAAACAAAGATGAATTACAAAAGAAAATTTGCATACTCATAATAATTGGCATGTGTGTTCCCTCATGTATCCAACGATTTCTTTATTTCTTCCTTACATGTGGGTCCCACCTTGATGGTTCTCCCATTTGCTATTATGTGACCTAACACGTTTCAGTGACGCATACTAGCTCGTCATGGAAGCTATCCAGACCGTCACAGAATGTGCTAATATGTGACGCTGGTAATGTGATCGTCATGGATATAGGAACTCCATGACGCCAGGGGCAAATTGTCACACATTATGATATTCCATGACGTTACGGACCTTTGTCATGAGGACTTTCGTCACAGTATGTCAGATCTCTTGTAGTGTCGTTCCATTATTCTGGAGAACGAGATTTTGCTCATCTTGCCCATGAGGCATGGCTCGCACGTGTCAAACGATTCAAAATCAAGAGACTCCAAAAGTTCATCAAAATGGAGTTTCTTCATGTGTTTTATGCCAATATGACCTGGACGACAGTGCCACAAATAAGTTGGATTATCACTATCTAATTTGCATCTTTTATGCCGCTTCTAAAGAGATTATATACTTAGTCCTTGTTGCAGTGTCCGCCACAATGTTAACATTGGAACTCATCCAAGTCATCATGGAACTTTCTTCCATCTTATTGTGCCACCCTCTAACTCAAAACAAATAGCTTGTATGTGTGACAAAGCCAATGTAACACATTGCAATAAACCATTTATCACTTTTGCATACAGAATATATTCTTAGTTCTTCAAAAGTATATAAGAATATTCTTACTATTGTCCAACAATCATCATATGAATGCTCGTAACCTTTTAGAGCATCGGACATATCTGGATCTACATATCATGGTATACAAGATTTGATAAAATTATTCTTGCGGTTTCACTCATCAAGTGTCAAAACAATTGATTCTTGCTCCAACCTCTTCCATGCAACAAGAACCGTTCTTATTGTTTCCATATTGAACAAATTCAATATTTCATCTATGTACTCTGGCAAAACTATATTAGTGCCTCAATCTATCTGCATAGACAATGATGCTCAATATTCTGGTTTTGCCTAAGTCTTTCATCAAAAATCCAATTTTAATGAAAAAATTGACAATATCAAGAAAAACACATTATTTCCAATAAACGATATGTCGTCCACATAAAGTATTAGAAATATGTCTGAGCGCTCCCACTTACTTTCTTGTAATACAAGAATCTTCAAATATCTTGATGAAATTAACACTTTAACATTTTCATCATTGAAGATTCCAACTTCGCTATGCTTACTTCTACCATAGAAGTTTGCATACATATCTAGCAACCTTTGAATCAACAAAACCCATTGGGTCGTGTCAGGTACACGTCCTTGGTGTGCATTCCGGTAGAGGAACGTTGTTTTATTTATTCAACTATCATATCTCAATATGTAATTGTTGCTAGAATAATTCATATGACGAAGTCAGAGCCCATCACCGCTTCTTTGTATATTGTTGGTTACTATTATCTAATAATATCTCGTCCTCAAATCTTGCTATTTGATTACGACCAACTTGGTTAAATAGGAACTTCGATGCCGTGACTACAACATATTATAGACGCGTGAGCTATGAATGCAGTTGCTGCTTCCAGAACATTTTCTGGTGCTGCGCTACTCTGATCATCTTGCTCAGATTCAATAACCTCATCAAGTTTTATCTTCCTCCCACTTCAACCTTTCGCGAAAAACTCCTTCATAAGAAGTTCACTTCTTTCAGTGACAATCACTTTTAATTGGGTTTATGGCAGAAGAAACACCCATCGACATTCTTTGGGATAACCCTACAAAGACTTACTAATCCGATTTTGGTTGTAAACATTTTACATATGCCGTACATACCAAAATTTAAGAAAAGACGACTATAACTTGTACGGTGTCATTTCAGCGGATTATGATGGTGCTCTATTCAGTGAAAAATGGTAGTCATTGATGAAATAGAAAATACACCATGATCAACTTCACACCATGGACTACATACATCAACATGTACGATCTCCATTTAGTTAGTCGCTTGTTCTGTCCATGGCCCATGAACAGAGTTTAATCATCTTTAGGAAAAGTCTCACAAGCGTCAATCATTTCAAAATCAATTGACTCGAAAATCTATCAATATAGAATTTCTTTCATGTTTTGTTTCCAATATGACTTAAACGGCGGTGTCATATATAAGTGAAATTCATTTTGTCTTGCGACCTTTAGCATCAGTGTTATAAATGTCTATTTCACCAACAAGATAATAATAATCTAACCATCGATTATGGAAGATGGTAATAATTTGAACAACCATTGCTCTCATAATACCAGAACAAAATAACAATTATTAAGTTCTTAACAAATCTAGAAGGCTAGGTTTTATGCCGATGAAAAACACAATAACACATTTATTTGTTTCTCGATGCGCATTGTTACCACATTCTTTTGCTAGTTACTTAGGCCATCGTAGTTCTTGTATTGTTGCTTTGTATGACATTTCATACCAACAATCTAGTATCCAATACCCAAGAATTACATTATGTACTAGCAAAGAATACATCTATAACATGTATATCATTTATATACCTATGCTGGACATTTCTAGTCTTTTCCTTTTCTACCAAATACTTTTGCAGATCCTATTTAGCGTTTCCTCTCCTTTTAGAAGAATCTATCAACATCAATAGTGGCATCAATCATTTGACACATAGTCCAAAGGATGTTAGTCAAATACTAATAGCCTTGGATTTTGCACTTTGAAGTGGATCGCCATCATCATATGATTGGTATTCTTCCCGATTCCATTCTTTAGTATTCTTTTGGTATAGCAAAACAATTTAGCCGATACCTTTTCATTCGTCCTATCATGACATCTTTCATGATGAAACTACTATAGCTCTTAAGGACAAATGCAAGTATAATATTAGTTTCCCAAACTTTTGGGTGATCGGGATGCCTAGCATCTTCAATCTTCACATATATTCATATAATATGAGCATATGTTCTTTTGCTAAATTATACTTAATCATTTTGCAAACAATCAAAGTTTTAGATATCAAATATCTTTCACTTCTTGTTAGTTTCTGAAACAATTCTTTCAGCTCCAAGATCACTTTGATTCTCAAACAATTTTGAAGATCTATTTCTCATGGAGGCAAACATGATCTTAGATGCTAAACTTGAATCATTGCTCTTAGATTAATACAACTTATTAAATCGCATGGAGCAAGTGAGGTTTGCTAAAATTTGCAATAAGACTTAATCCTTACTCTTGACATTCTAACTAAACGGTACTAGTCCGTAAAGTGATTATCCAGAATTCTATACTTTTTTAACTCAATTAAGCTAAGTGTCGGTGGGAAACGGTGCCAAAGACTACAACGACTTATGCAAATACATCAAGATTTAGTTCATGATAATTAGTTCAAGTTAATCAAATTACTAATGAACTCCCACTAAATTCAACATCCCTCAAAGTTGTTTAGTGAAGCATGATCCAAATTCACTACACCGAGACCGATCATCACGTGAATGATGTAGCTTTAATGGTGAACATCAACATGTTGATCATATCACTCATATGACTCATGCTTGACCTTTCGGTCCGTGTATTCCGAGGCCATGTCTGTACATGCTAGGCTCGTCAAGTCAAACCCAAGTATCTCCGCATGTGCAAATACGGGCTTGCACCCGTTGTATGTGAACATAGAGTTTATAGCACCCGATCATCACGAGATGCTTGAACACGACGAACTTTCGCAACGGCGCATACGAGGGGAGAACACAATTTTATCTTGATCTTTGAGTGAGGAATCATCTTATAATGCTACCGTCGCGATCAAAGCATAATAAGATACATAAAAGGATAAACATCACATGCATATAATTTTATGTGACAAGGTATAGCCAATCTCCGCGCAATGATCTCCATCTTGTGTGCGCCGGCATGATCTCCATCACTCCACCATGATTGCCTCCACCACGAATAGCAACTACAACTATTGCTAACTACTTAGCGATAAAGTAAAGCTATTACATGGCGTATAAGAAGTTGACACGCAGGTCATACACAATTATAAAGACAACCATATGGCTCATGCCGGTTGTGAACTCATCGACATGCAAGTCGTGAAATATTACAAAACATGATCATTGCATACATCACATATATCACATCACATCTTGTGGCCATACCATATCACAAAACACTCCCTGCAAAAACAAGTTAGACGCCTCTACCACTACAAGAAATGTGTTGACTAGTGACATTTTCTTCATGACCCTTGAGAAAAATGTCATAAAGTAGTGACAATTTTATACCAAATCGTCATAGCCTGATTGGAGAGGCCAACAACCCTAAAAATTACGACGATTTAAACTAGAAACGTCATAATCCAATGGACACAAAATCGTCATAACCTTTCCCATGCAGTTTCAGACCTTATCCAGAGCCGCTTACGACGAAAATAGATCGTCATAACCAATATAATTCAAGATATATTGAAATGGCTGGACTGCCACATCACCTGTTTCGCTTATGTGTCAACTTACGCACGCTGACATGTTGTCTCCACGTCACTTGTGGACCCATTTGTCATAAGTGAGATGTCCGACATGCGGGTCCCGTGTGACATGCAGGCCGAGACTTGTTGAAAATATTGGAACAAAAAGATGTCCCGCGGGGATTCGAACCCGCCACCACCTTCGGTGTAACACACGAAGGAACAAACCACTTGCGCTAGAATTCACTTGTGATACAAGCCCGCAGAGAATTTACTTATAGCTATCAACCACAGGCGGACCTGACTACGTGTCCACGGCCGAGCTGACGGGGCGGTCCTACAACAGAACTGGTAGGCGGGTCCCACACCGAACTGACAAGCAGGTCCCAAAACTGACGGGCTGGTCCCGCAGACGGACCTAGCAACCGGTCCCACGATTGCTGACAGGGCACGAACAACTTGAGAATTATGCAAAATATTTCGCAGCGTGGGGATTCGAACCCACGACCTCTCTGACCGGCGTAGCCATCACAACCACCACGGTAGACAAGTCCTTGCGTACATAGCCCATTCTAGATGGTCTTTAATACCAAGACTTCGCTAAATTGGGCTTGGGCCGCTGTTGCACTAGATATGGGCCGCTGTGCACAAAGGGGCAGGGTGATCTTTTTTTTTCTCTTCATCTTTTGTATTTCTTTTAGGATTTTAACATAAAAGATTAGAAGAAGATTCAAGACAAGATCAAATAAATTCAAAAAAACTTTATAAAATTTATTTATTACATCTATAATAACATTAAATCTTTTTCTCTATAATATAAATTTTGAAAATAAAATTTAATCACTAAAATGTCATTATGTGTATTTGAAATGAGGTCAAAATACCGGGCGTGACCGTTCCTAGATCGGGATAGAATAATGTAAAAATCTTTATGGATTTCTGATGAAATATATACTTCTGTACCTAAAAATGATTTTTAGAAAAAAATATGAGCAAACTATGAAGTACCTGTAGTTCAAATTTGACCCGTTTCCTACTAAATCGGTAGAATTTTGTCTATTTCTTAAGTGGTAGCTATAAAACTTTTTCCGTGCAAATAACTGATTGTAGTGTGCATATAATAAGGTATTATATGTTTTAAAATTTAATTTCTCCATTTTTGCAACATATTTTTGGTAGACGCTTCACAAAAAAACCCATTTTTTGGCACTAAGAAAATGAAAAATGCTTTTTTGGTGCAACAAAAATTAAAACTTCCCAAAGAAACATTGTTTGTCATCCAAATATGCACACGTGTGCACAATATAGGGTCGTTTGAACAAACTATGTCGTGGTTGTGGCCAAATTTCTTATGCCGACTTCAAAATGCGGCCAAAACGGCAGGCGTGACCGCTCCTAGGTCGGGATCGAATCCTGCCAAACTCTTTATGGATCTATGATGAAATAAATAGTTGTGTACCTAAAAATGATTTTTTGAAAAAAACATGAGCAAACTATGAAGCACCTGTAGTTCAAATTTGACCCGCTTCCAGCTGAATCGGCAGATATTTCTCTTTTTTGAGGGATGGCTATAAAACTTTTTCCATGCAAACAACTGGTGAATTATGCATAAAATATGATATAATATCACTTAAAATTTTGTTGTTCTATTTTTGCAACATATTTTTGGTAGACGCTTCACAAAAAAACCTATTTTTTGCACTAAGAAAATGAAAAATGAATTTTTTGTGCAACAAAAATTAAAACTTCCAAAATCAAAATTGTTTGTCATACCAAGATGCACACATGTGCACAATATAGGGTAGTTTGAATAAACTATGCCGTGGTTGTGGTCATAAATATCTCATTTGGCTTGAAAGTCACGGAACTTCGTACGAGATAGCTCTTTTTTGTGAACACTTTTTCACAATAGTTGCAATATTCCAAGTTCATTATTTTTCCTAGAAACTAGGTCACATAACATGACACAACGCGAAGGATTTGTATTGTTTTGATCATTTTTTAATTTCTTATGCCGATTTCAAAATACGGCCAAAACGGTGGGCAAGACCTCTCCTAGGTCGGGATAGAATCTTGCAAAACTATTTATGGATCTCTAATAAAATAGATATTTTTGCATCTAAAAATGATTTTTGGAAAAAAATATGAGCAAACTATGAAGCACCTGTAGTTCAAATTTTACCCGCTTCCTGCTGAATTGATAGATATTTGTCTTTTTTTGAGGGGTGGCTATACAACTTTTTCCATGCAAACAACTGGTGAATTGTGGATCCCATATGATATAATATCATTTAAAATATGGTTGTTCTATTTTTGCAACATATTTTTGGCAGACGCTTCACAAAAAACCCATTTTTTTGCACTAAGAAAATGAAAAATGAATTTTTTGTGCAACGAAAATTAAAACTTCCCAAATCAACATTGTTTGTCATCCCAAGATGCATACATGTGCATAATATGGGGTCATCTTAACAATTGTGGTGTTATATACATGAATTGGGAAAGATTTAGAAGGAAAACAAAAAAGGCACAAAGCAACCAAACCTAGCAGCCAATCAGAGTTTAGGAGTCCCCTTCCACGGATCACCCGTAGAGAGCATCTGAACCGTCCAGATATACTGATCAGACGAACCAAAACGCATCAAACTGAAGCGGGATCAAAAAATTGGCCCGAAGACACACCCGCGGGATCGAAATTGCCTGGGCGGGATCTCACCACATAAAGTCAGAAACCCTAACCCTCCCCTTCCCCTTTCCCTCCCGGCCTCCCCCACAGCCGCCGCCACCTCCACCTCGATCTCGATCCCATCGACGAATCGCCGCCCATCACCCAGTCTCCGCCGCCTCCTCCTCCACCAGGTCAAAGATCCAGCCTCCAGCCACCATCACCGAGCCTCAACCCGACTCGGCCAGCGCGCGCGACCCCGACGCTCACCCCGTCACCAGCGAAGCCCACCCCGACGCTCCGCGGCAGCCAGCTCAACCAGCTGCGCGCCCTGTTCGCCCGCTTCCTGGGCTCGCTCACCCAGCTCGAGCTGGCTGCCCTGCTCCGCTCCCTGGGCCTGCGCCCGACGGGCGAGGACTCCCGCGCGCTCCTCCTCGCCATCGACGCCGACGGCAGCGGCACCATGGAGTTCGACGAGCTGGCGCGCGCCATCGCGCCGATCCTGACCGCCCACGCGCCCCGCCTTGTCGACCAGGCGCAGCTGCTCGAGGTCTTCCAGGCCTTCGACCGCGACAGCAATGGCTACATCTCGACCGCCGAGCTGGCGCGGTCCATGGTGCGGCTCGGCCAGCCGCTCACCTTCGACGAGCCAGCCGCATTCGTGCTTGCGCTCATCTTCAACGTCCGGTTCACCTTCCGCGAGGTGATGTGGCCATCATCTCCCCTGGATAGGTCGCTGCATTTTTTTTCACTAATAGTGCTACGAGATGTTGATTCGTTTTGCTAAGTCTGCTTGCAATGAGAAATTTTGAATTGTTGTGTAGTTGTAGCTCGTAGGGTTGTCCACGCCAATCCGTAATGGAAAATGTCATCACAATTTGTGTTTGAAAAATTGGCTGGCTGTTGTGTGTGGCATGCCATTTAGCAGATTCAGCTTAGTATGTCTAGTTTAACTATTATTACAGATCAAGAATCATATCAGTGTGCTTTCGGTTAGTTTCTCTATGTAAAATTAGCAAAACGCCTGTGAACTTTATTGATGTATAGACATTACTCGATTGCGTGCATGAGTTTATAAAGATGAATGGACTTGATTATGCAATGGAGTCTGTTCCTGTCACTATACAGAAGGTGGTTTATGAACCATTTTTTTTATCATGTTGCTTTGTGCTCTCTGAACTGTACAGAAGGTCGTTCACATTTTGTTACAGTATATGAATGAATTAGATGCTTGTCTAATATCTGCTTTACGTCAATTTCAACAGTTTAATTCTACTACTGATTGTACTACGGAGTAGTACTGTAGGTTACACTTGAATTTTGCAGTATCACTATAGGTCGTGTTACTTGAACATGTTTTTATTCCCCAAAGTCTGAGCATTAGACTTATAAGTGAAGAGTGCTAAACTTATTTGACACATGAGATTGGCTAGAACTGGGCAGTATGTATGGAAGCTATTTCCTCTAGCTGCTGTGATGATCACCAGGCATCAGCAGATACATCAGTAAGTATCCTTGATGCCTATTTTACTTGGTTTAACCTTTACTAGATAATATGATACTTGTTCCTGCTCAGTGGAATTAGAAGAATAGCAGAATTTTCTTGCTGTAGCATTTTGTTCCTGCTTAGTAGAATTAGAAGAACACAGCTCCAGATTGTTATTTAAAGCTGGAGCATTTGTTTAGAATAATGGTTTCAGATTTCAGACCACATCATATGAATTTTAGACGTGGACAATAAGTAGGCTGATCATACTGGACATTGAGTAGTCAGTTATGTTTGGAACCCAATTGATAAAATCCACTTGCAGTCTAGCACTGTCCCTATTTTTGACATAGTGCTACATGTTCCAGCATATTTCTGAATCTGATGTTAGCTGGTCCATCAAGTAGTCAGCGTTTATGTCGATTTTGAGATAATTAGGTTAGTTTGCCCAGATGTTGTCATTCGAAACTATACTGATTTATGCTATGCCTGATTCATTTATCATGTATGCATGCTGTGCTGGCTTGCTTAGCTGAAGCCCGAATCCCATGCTTAGGTGCAAGGCTGGAGAAATGCATGTATGTTTATTTCGTTGCAGATTTGGACTACATAATGTAGTGTATGCATGATTACTAATTGCTCTCCTCTTAACACTAATAATCTATTATGGTGGAATGTTAGTAGCATCTCTCTGATCTACTTTTTGGTGCAAGCTTTGGTAACCATTAACATGATAATTAGGAAAATGATGGTTGCACTGCATGTATTTCCCACAGTTCCATTCAGTTACAAATTTAGAACATCAGCCTGGTTGTTTCTATAGCGCCACCCAGCAAAAGCGCCCAGCCAAAGTACACTGCACATGCACATATGGCACATAGAGAAAAATTCAAGAAAATAATCATGGGACATTAGAAAACTCAAATGGCCTGACACATCTTGCAGCCTACCAGTGTGTCTGCTCCAATCATTTCTTGGCTGTTATACATGCTCTTTCAATTCCAGATTGTTGTAATCTGAATCAAGAAATGTGATTGCTTCTTTTAACTTGCTGGCATGTACTGTTCCAGCTCTTTTTTGTGCAATAAATGCAACATAGACAAATTAAGGAGAAAATGTTTCTAATCCATGTAGACAATCTGCAGCAATCAAGCCAAGTAAATGGTAACAGTAGTAGTGCAGTACCACGTGTTCTATATTTTTTCTGACTAGATAGATGCATACGAACTGAAGCATGTGTTCTGTTTTTTCTTTCTACTCTGAAATGTAGCACCTTACATGCAGTTTATGTTCTGGTAGCATCTTACAGGCATGATATCCAATGTCTGTTTTGTTCACTTTTATCTAAAACTTGCACTCTTGCTTCATATATTACTGATGTTTTTACCTCTGCATATATTATTGTGCTGCATATGTTACTGATGTTTTTGCCTCTGCTACTACTGGATTATTCTAAATATTGATTAATTTGTTCATTGTTGTGTTTGTGTGCATGTTTGAGCCTCTATTGCTGTTGTGCCGGAAGTTACTTAGAGCTGGAGTAGTGGATGCATGCGGCGGTGGGGAGAACAAAAACCACTAAGTACGTGATGCTTATTATCATGCCATGTTCGAGCCTCATTTCTTGTTTAGTGTAGTGATGCTTCAGTTGCTTCATTATTGTGATGATTGCTGAACCCTGCCTGCTTGGTTCTTGCAGTCTTGATGGAACCATACCCCATGCTTCGTATGCTTGTTCTTTGTAAACCTATTGGGTAGTGCTTCAAGTATGAAATTGCACATTTGTGTTGATTTTCTCATGTTTTATTTCCCAAATACTACTGTCCAGTTAACATCTGATCAATCAACGCTGTCTAAGTAAAGATTGATCTTGTTGATACCATAGAGTTCATGATACCATGGAATTCGTCATGTATTCTTGCAAACTTTTCTTGCACTAAACTGTTATATTGCATGCACTTATATGTACCATTATCTCAACTCTGAACAGTTAGTCACTTACATGTCATTTCTGAACTTATTTGCTTCTGTTTGTAATTGTTTTGGCGAAACTTTTTGCAGATATCCTTTAGTTACAAGATCTACAATCGAAGAAGTGAAAGCGTGAGGACGTCAAGATGTTCTGTAGAGTGTTATTTGTAGTTTTGATTAGAATATACTGCAGTTAGCAGGCTGATGAGATGCACGTTAAAGTTTATTGGCTAAAAGGTTGCTAGATCCAGCCTTGTATATATTGTATATATATGTGTTCTGTGGAAATTTTGTTATGCTTGTGAAAAGAATTTTATCTGTTCATTGCTTCTTATCTGGTATTTAATTGTTGTCAAATTGTGGGAAAATAAGATTTGATTATGATAATACGAACTGACAAGTGGGACCAGTGCGAGAATGAACAGGTGGGACCAGCCCAGTAAAAATTAATTGTAGAAAATAGAAAAAGGATGCAAAAAAGCTATACGGCCCAATAGAGATATTGACCAAAAAAAGGCCAAGGCCCAGGGAAAAAAGGCTAGACTTATTGGGTTTGGCCCATATAGATCACTGAAATGGATTGGGCTGATTTCGATTTACATGTCTGCCACGCGTATGCCACTTGTATTCCACGTTGGATTGCTGATGTGGCTTCCTGCCACGCGTATGCCCCGTCGGATTAATGATGTGGCTTCCTCAAATTGCCCATGACGATACTGAATCGTCATAAGCGTTATGACGGTCCAATATCGTCATAGACGGTTATGACGATCTCAGTGAATTCGTCATGTTCGATCATCAACGACGCCCCGTTTTTGACGATCATTTTTTCGTCATAAAATTGTCATAGATCAACCATTATGACAATCTAGTGACGAATTTTGAGCGTCAGTAGTCAACACATTTCTTGTAGTGTACTTTGTTGTTGCATGTTTTACGTGGCTTATGGGAGTAACAAGTTAAGAACGATTCTTACCTACGAAAAGCCACAACGGTGATATTATGGTTGCTAACATCCGTTGTAAATATCATGACTACTATAGTGAGAGAAACTGGCATCCACTAGCCGCATGTGTGGAACAAGCCACACATCAAGTGCGGAGCCGGTCTCGCGAATGAGGTCGCGTAAAGTTGGCCTGGACCGCTTCGATCTGAAGGGTTTCGCAGCATAGTAAATCAAAAATTTTCCTACGGATGCGAACAAGAAAGCCAAGATCTAATCTAGGAGATGTAATCAACGAGAGAGGTAGATGAGATCTTCATACCCTTGAAGATTCGCACAGCGGAAACGTTCAATAGAACGTGGTTGACGTAGTCGTACTCGCCGTCTCCTCCTCGCGATCCGATCCGATCCTACGCCGCAAGTGGCGGCGCCTCCGAGAGTTGCACACGTGCGGTGTAGCGACGTCTCCTCCTTCCTTGGTCCAGCAAGTATGGTGGAGAGATAGATTGGATCAGCAGCACGACGGCGTGGTGCTTATGGTGGAGAGTTTCTGCAGCAGGGCTTCGCCTACGTGCAGTCGCGAGAGAGAGAGAGGGAGGGCAGCAGTTGGCGGCTAGGGTTTGGGTTGAGGTGAGAGAGGGCTGCGCCCTTGCCCCCCTATATATAGAGGGGTGGCCGGCCAAGGCTAGCTTGGCCTCTCCCCAAACCCTAGCCGACTTGGAGTAGGAAGAGTGGGGGGCAAGTTTCCCCCCCTTCCTTCTTTGAAGACTCCCTTAGGGTTTCCCCTTGGGCTGGCCGGCTGGGCCTTAGGGGCCTTGTGCGCCTGGCCCAGGGCGGCCAGGGCACTTCCCCTTAGGCCCACGCAGGCCTCCGTCAAGTGGGTCCACGTTGGTCCCACTCCGGAACCTTCTAGAACCTTCCGGTACAATACTGATAAACTCCGAAACCTTTCCGGAATCCAAAAACTGCTTTCCTTTATATGAATCTTATTCTCCGGACCATTCCGGAACCTCTCGTGACGTCCTGGATCTCATCCGAGACTCCGAACTAAAACTCATAAACCAATTATCCATTCTATCCTAGCGTCGATGCACGTTAAGTGTGTGACCCTACGGGTTCGAGAATATGCAGACATGATCTTCTATCAATAATCAATAGCGGGATCTGGAAACCCATATTGACTCCCACATATTCATCGATGATCATATCGGATGAACCACGATGTCAGGATTCAATTAATCCCGTATATGTATTCCCTTCGTCACACGATATTTTACTCGCCCGAGATTTGATCGTCGGTATCACCATACCTAGTTCAATCTCGTTCACAGCAAGTACTTTACTCGTTCCGTAATCCGATATCACTTCATGATTAACTCCTTAACCACATGCTTGCAAGCGGTGTTGATATCGATTACCGAGTGGGCCCAAAGTATATCTCTCCGACTTGGGAGGGACAAATTCCATCTCGATACATACAACCCAACAAGTACTTTCCGATCACCTGAGAGACACCTTTATTATCACCCTCACATAGGATGACGTTTGATGACTTCAAAGTTTTCTTCCGATACTAGGGAGTTGTATTATCTCATGGTCTAAGGAATACAATACTTGACATAGGAAAAGCTTCGCAAAGATGAACACGATGACACGATCTAATTGCTCTGCTTTATTTGGGTCTGTCCATCACATCATTCTCCTAATGATATGATCTCATTATTAATTGACAACTCATGTCTATGGTTAGGAAACCTTAACCATCATTAATCAATGAGCTAGTCCATAGAGGCGTACTAGGGACACGGTGTTGTTCATAAACCACACAAGTATTAAAGTTTCCGCTTAATACAATTCTAGCATGGAATATAAACATTATCATGAACAAGAAATATGATAATAACATCTTTATTATTGCCTCTAGGGCATATTTCCTTCAGTCTCCCACTTGCACTAGAGTCAATAATCTAGTCATACTTGCGCCTTTAACACCTATGGCAATCCGGTGTTCTTCATACGCGTTGCACGTGGTAAACCTTATCTACGGGTCTGACACTTTCAGATCCGTTTGTATTTGCATATTCTTTTGCGTCAGCACGCATTACTCATCTTGTATGAGATAGCATCGTATAAACTTGGTCTTCTGGTGAGACCTTTGTTTCTTGGCCGAGACTAAGTTGTCACTATTGTCATACAATAGAACTACATAGTACTAGCACACTTAGAAAAGTAGCGATATCCACCGTGCGTCGAAATACTCATTGGTCCACACACATCGGTATGTATGATTTCCAATAAGTCCGTTGCTCGCTCCATTATTCCGGAGAACGGGGTTTTGATCATCTTGCCCATGAGGCACGGCTTGCACGTGTCAAATGATTCAAAATCAAGAGACTCCAAAAGTCCATCAGAATGGAGTTTCTTCATGCGTTTTACACCAATATGACCTGGACGACAGTGCCACAAATAAGTTGGATTATCACTATCTACTTTGCATCTTTTATGCCGCTTCTAAAGCGATTCTATACTTAGCCCTCATTGCAGTGTCTGCCACAATGTTAACATTGGAACTCATCCAAGTCATCATGGAACTTTCTTCCATCTTATTGTGCCACCTTCTAACTCAAAACAAATAGCTTAAAATTGAGATAAAATTTTACTTGTATGTGTGACAAAGCCAATGTAACTCATTGCAATGAACCATTTGTCACTTCTGCATACAGAACATATTCTTACTTCTTCGAAAGTGCATAAGAATATCTTTACTATTGTCCAACGATCATCATATGAATGCTATAACCTTTAGAGCATTGGACATATCTGGATCTACATATCATGGTATACAAGATTGATAAAATCATTCTTGTGGTTTCACTCATCAAGTGTCAAAACAATTGATTCTTGCTCCAACCTCTTCCATGCAACAAGAACCGTTCTTATTGTTTCCATATTGAACAAATTCAATATTTCATCTATGTACTCTGGCAAAACTATATTAGTGCCTCAATCTATCTGTATAGACATTGATGCTCAATATTCTGTTTTTGCCTAAGTCTTTCATCAAAAATCCAATTATAATGAAAAACTTAACAATATCAAGAAAAACACATAATTTCCAATGAACGATATGTCATCTACATAAAGCATTAGAAATATGTCTTAGCGCTCCCACTTACTTTCTTGTAAATACAAGCATCTTCAAATATCTTGATGAAATTAACACTTTAACATTTTCATCATTGAAGATTCCAACTTCGCTATGCTTACTTCTACCATAGAAGTTTGCATACATATCTAGCAACCTTTGAATTAACAAAACCCATTGGGTCATGTCAGGTACACGTCCTTGGTGTGCATTCCGGTAGAGGAATGTTGTTTCGTTTATTCAACTAACATATCTTGATATGTAATTGTTGCTAGAATAATTCATATGACGAAGTCAGGGCCCATCATCGCTTCTTTGTATATTGTTGGTTACTATTATCTAATAATATCTCGTCCTCAAATCTTGCTATTTGATTACGACCAACTTGGTTAAATAGGAACTTCGATGTCGTGACTATAACATATTGTAGACGCGTGATCTATGAATGCAGTTGCCGCTTCCAGAACATATTCTGGTGCTGCGCTACTTTGATCATCTTGCTCAGATTCAATAACCTCATCAAGTTCTATCTTCCTCCCACTTAAACCTTTCGCGAAAAACTCCTTCATAAGAAGTTCACTTCTTTCAGTGACAATCACCTTTAATTGGGTTTATGGCAGAAGAAACACCCATCGACATTCTTTGGGATAACCTACAAAGACTTACTAATCCAATTTTGGTTGTAAACATTTTACACATATGCCTTGCATACCAAAATTCAAGAAAAGACAACTATAACTTGTATGGTGTCATTTCGGTAGATTATGATGGCACTCTATTCAGTGAAAAGCGGTAGTCTCTAAAGCATAATCCACAAATTATATTGGTAGTTTATTTCATCATTGATCTAACCATGTCAAACAAGGTTTGATTACATCCATCGAAAACTCCATACTCCTATGGTGTTTATCATGATGCAAGTTTGTGGAACAATTCCTCTAACTCTTAGATGCTTGCTAAACTTGTAACTCAAATATTCTTCTTTATGACCCAATCATAAAAACTTGAATTTTTCTCGTTACAATAATTTCCACTTCATAAATTGAACAATTTCAATTGTTTCATACTTCTATCTTATCGAGTAGATATACCATACATCCATTCGAGTCATTGATGAAATAGAAAATACACCATGATCGACTTCACACCATGGACTACATACATCAACATGTATGATCTCCATTTAGTTAGTCGCTTGTTCTGTCCATGGCCCATGAACAGAGTTTAAGCATCTTTAGGAAAAGTCTCACAAGCGTCAATCAATTCAAAATCAAATGACTCAAAAATCTATCAATATAGAATTTCTTTCATGTTTTGTTTCCAATATGACTTAAACGGCGGTGTCACATATAAGTGAAATTTGTTTTGTCTTGCGACCTTTAGCATCAGTGTTATAAATGTATATTTCACCAACAAGATAATAATAATCTATCCATCGATTATGGAAGATGGTAATAATTTGAACAACCATTGCTCTCATAATACCGGAACAAAATAACAATTATTAAATTCTTAACAAATCTAGAAGGCTAGGTTTTATGCCAACGAAAAACATAATAACACACTTATTTGTTTCTCGATACGCATTGTTACCACATTCTTTTGCTAGTTACTTAGGGGCCATCGTAGTTCTTGTATTGTTGCTTTGTATGACATTTCATACCAACAATCTAGTATCCAATACCCAAGAATTACATTATGTACTAGCAAAGAATACATCTATAACATGTATATCATTTATATACCTGAGCTGGACATTTCCAGTCTTTTCTTTTTCTACCAAATACTTTTGTAGATCCTTTTTAGCATTTCCTCTCCTTTTAGAAGAATCTATCGACATCAATAGTGGCGTCAATCATTTGACACATAATCCAAAGGATTTTTAGTCAAATACTAATAGCCTTGGATTTTGCACTTTGAAGTGGATCACCATCATCATATGATTGGTATTCTTCCAGATTCCATTCTTTAGTATTCCTTTGGTATAGCAAAACAATTTAGCCGATACCTTTTCATTCATCTTATCATGACAACTTTCATGATGAAACTACTATAGCTTATAAGGATGAATGCAAGTATAATATTAGTTTCCCAAACTTTTGGGTGATCGGGACGCCTAGCATCTTCAATCTTCACATATATTCATACAATATGAGCATATGTTCTTTTACTAAATTATACTTCATCATTTTTGCAAACAATCAAAGTTTTAGATATCAAATATCTTTCACTTCTTGTTTGTTTCTGAAACAATTCTTTCAGCTTGATGATCACTTTGATTCTCAAACAATTTTGAAGATCAATTTATCATGAAGGCAAACATATGATCTTTAGATACTAAACTTGAATCGTTGCTCTTAGATTAATACAATTTATTAAATCATATGGAGCAAGCAAGGTTTGCTAAAGTTTGCAATAGGACTTAATCTTTAGTCTTGACATTCTAACTAAACGGCACTAGACCGAAAAGTGATTATCCAGAATTCTATAGTTCTTTTAACTCAATTAAGCTAAGTGTCGGTGGGAAACGGTTGCCAAAGACTACAATGATTTATGCAAATACACTAAGATTTAGTTCATGATAATTAGTTCAAGTTAATCAAATTACTAATGAACTCCCACTAAATTCAACATCCCTCAAAGTTGTTTAGTGAAGCATGATCCAAATTCACTACACCGAGACCGATCATCACGTGAATGATGTAGTTTTAATGGTGAACATCAACATGTTGATCATATCATCCATATGACTCATGCTTGACCTTTCGGTCCGTGTGTTCCGAGGCCATGTCTGTACATGCTAGGCTCGTCAAGTCAAACCCAAGTATCTCCGCATGTGCAAATACTGGCTTGCACCCGTTGTATGTGGACGTAGAGTTTATAGCACCCGATCATCACGAGATGCTTGAACACGACGAACTTTCGCAACGGCGCATACGAGGGGAGAACACAATTTTATCTTGATCTTTAAGTGAGGAATCATCTTATAATGCTACCGTCGCGATCTAAGCAAAATAAGATACATAAAAGGATAAACATCACATGCATATAATTTTATGTGACATGGTATAGCCAATCTCCGCGCAATGATCTCCATCTTGTGCGCGCCGGCATGATCTCCATCACTCCACCATGATTGCCTCCACCATGAATAGCAACTACAACTATTGCTAACTACTTAGCGATAAAGTAAAGCTATTACATGGCGTATAAGAAGTTGACACGCAGGTCATACACAATTATAAAGACAACCATATGGCTCCTGCCGGTTGTGAACTCATCGACATGCAAGTCGTGAAATATTACAAAACATGATCATCGCATACATCACATATATCACATCACATCTTGTGGCCATACCATATCACAAAACACTCCCTGCAAAAACAAGTTAGACGCCTCTACTTTGTTGTTGCATGTTTTACGTGGCTTATGGGAGTAGCAAGCTAAGAACGATTCTTACCTACGAAAAGCCACAACGGTGATATTATGGTTGCTAACATCCGATGTAAGTCCCATGACTACTATAGTGAGAGAAACTGGCATCCACCAGCCGCATGTGTGGAACAAGCCACACGTCAAGTGCGGAGCCGGTCTCGCGAACGCGGTCGCGTAAAGTTGGCCTGGACCGCTTCAATCTCACTATACCGCGCCATAAGAAATACACAACAAGAGGTATGCAACAGAAAACATCAACGCCCGCAACAAGCATGTTGCGTTCTACTCGTGAAACACATCTACGCATAGATCTAGCTCTGATACCACTGAAGGGTTTCGCAGCATAGTAAATCAAAAAATTTCCTACGGATGCGAACAAGAAAGCCAAGATCTAATCTAGGAGATGTAATCAACGAGAGAGGTAGATGAGATCTTCATACCCTTGAAGATTCGCACAGCGGAAACGTTCAATAGAACGTGGTTGACGTAGTCGTACTCGCCGTCTCCTCCTCGCGATCCGATCCGATCCTACGCCGCAAGTGGCGGCGCCTCCGAGAGTTGCACACGTGCGGTGCAGCGACGTCTCCTCCTTCCTTGGTCCAGCAAGTATGGTGGAGAGATAGATTGGATCAGCAGCACGACGGCGTGGTGCTTATGGTGGAGAGTTTCTGCAGCAGGGCTTCGCCTACGTGCAGTCGCGAGAGAGAGAGAGGGAGGGCAGCAGTTGGCGGCTAGGGTTTGGGTTGAGGTGAGAGAGGGCTGCGCCCTTGCCCCCTATATATAGAGGGGTGGCCGGCCAAGGCTAGCTTGGCCTCTCCCCAAACCCTAGCCAACTTGGAGTAGGAAGAGTGGGGGGCAAGTTTCCCCCCCTTCCTTCTTTGAAGACTCCCTTAGGGTTTCCCCTTGGGCTGGCCGGCTGGGCCTTAGGGGCCTTGTGCGCCTGGCCCAGGGCGGCCAGGGCACTTCCCCTTAGGCCCACGCAGGCCTCCGTCAAGTGGTTCCACGTTGGTCCCACTCCGGAACCTTCTAGAACCTTCCGGTACAATACCGATAAACTCCGAAACCTTTCCGGAATCCAAAAACTGCTTTCCTTTATATGAATCTTATTCTCCAGACCATTCCGGAACCTCTCGTGACGTCCTGGATCTCATCCGAGACTCCGAACTAAAACTCATAAACCAATTATCCATTCTATCCTAGCGTCGATGCACGTTAAGTGTGTGACCCTACGGGTTCGAGAATATGCATACATGATCTTCTATCAATAATCAATAGCGGGATCTGGAAACCCATATTGACTCCCACATATTCATCGATGATCATATCGGATGAACCACGATGTCAGGATTCAATTAATCCCGTATATGTATTCCCTTCGTCACACGATATTTTACTCGCCCGAGATTTGATCGTCGGTATCACCATACCTAGTTCAATCTCGTTCACAGCAAGTACTTTACTCGTTCCGTAATCCGATATCACTTCATGATTAACTCCTTAACCACATGCTTGCAAGCGGTGTTGATATCGATTACCGAGTGGGCCCGAAGTATATCTCTCCGACTTGGGAGGGACAAATTCCATCTCGATACATACAACCCAACAAGTACTTTCCGATCACCTGAGAGACACCTTTATTATCACCCTCACATAGGATGACGTTTGATGACTTCAAAGTTTTCTTCCGATACTAGGGAGTTGTATTATCTCATGGTCTAAGGAATACAATACTTGACATAGGAAAAGCTTCGCAAAGATGAACACGATGACACGATCTAATTGCTCTGCTTTATTTGGGTCTGTCCATCACATCATTCTCCTAATGATATGATCTCATTATTAATTGACAACTCATGTCTATGGTTAGGAAACCTTAACCATCATTAATCAATGAGCTAGTCCATAGGGGCGTACTAGGGACACGGTGTTGTTCATAAACCACACAAGTATTAAAGTTTCCGCTTAATACAATTCTAGCATGGAATATAAACATTATCATGAATAAGAAATATGATAATAACATCTTTATTATTGCCTCTAGGGCATATTTCCTTCACGATCTCACTATGCCGCGCCATAAGAAATAAACAACATAGAGGTTTGCAACAGAA
Organism: Dactylis glomerata; assembly: GCA_007115705.1. Classification (NCBI taxonomy): domain Eukaryota; kingdom Viridiplantae; phylum Streptophyta; class Magnoliopsida; order Poales; family Poaceae; genus Dactylis; species Dactylis glomerata. The sequence continues at coordinate 35,334 of QXEO01002093.1, forward strand.
AACATCAACGCCCACAACAAGCATGTTGCGTTCTACTCGTGAAACACATCTACGCATAGATCTAGCTCTGATACCACTGATGGGTTTCACAGCATAGTAAATCAAAAAAATTCCTACGGAAGCGAACAAGAAAGCCAAGATCTAATCTAGGAGATGTAATCAACGAGAGAGGTAGATGAGATCTTCATACCCTTGAAGAAATCACACAGCGGAAACGTTCAACAGAACGTGGATGATGTAGTCGCACTAGCTGTCTCCTCCCCGCGATCCGATCCGATCCTACACCGCAAGTGGCGGCGCCTCCGAGAGATGCACACGTACGGTGCAACGATGTCTCCTCCTTCCTTGGTCCAGCAAGTATGGTGGAGAGATAGATTTGATCTGCAGCACGACGGCGTGGTGCTTATGGTGGAGAGTTTCTGCAGCAGGGCTTCGCCTACGTGCAGTCGCGAGAGAGAGATTGGAGGGCAGCAGTTGGGCCGGTGGCTAGTGTTTTTTTAGGTGAGCACGCCCCAGCCCTCCCCTCCCCTTTAAATAGGTCAAGGGGGCGGCCAAGGGGGCTGCCTTAGCCTCCAAGTCAAGCCGGTGGCCCCAGGGAGAAAACTTGCCCCCTAAGTTTCCTTTGCCTTGGCCCATAAGAAAGCCGGTGGCCCCAGGGAGAAAACTTGCCCCCTAAGTTTCCTTTGCCTTGGCCTCCAAGTCAAGCCGGTGGCCCCAGGGAGAAAACTTGCCCCTTAAGTTTCCTTTGCCTTGGCCTCCAAGTCAAGCCGGTGGCCCCAGGGAGAAAACTTGCCCCCTAAGTTTCCTTTGCCTTGGCCCATAAGAAAGCCCTAGGGTTTTGCCCTTGGCCTCATAGGACAAGTGGGCATGGACGACCAGGCCCATGTAGGCATCACCCTTTGGTCCATGTGGAACCTTTGGGGCATGTGGGCCCCACCATGGAGCCCTCCGGAACTTTCTAGAACATTCCAGTACTCTACCGAAAAAAGTCTAGAACTTTTCTGAAACCCAAAAACTGCTTTCCATTATATGAATCTTATTCTCCGGACCATTCCGGAACCTCTCGTGATGTCCGAGATCTCATCCACGACTCCGAACGAAAAACTCAATAACCAATTATCCATTCTATCCTAGCGTCGATGCACGTTAAGTGTGTGACCCTACGGGTTCGAGAATATGCAGACATGATCTTCTATCAATAATCAATAGCGGGATCTGGAAACCCATATTGACTCCCACATATTCATCGATGATCATATCGGATGAACCACGATGCCAGGATTCAATTAATCCCATATATGTATTCCCTTCGTCACGCGATATTTTACTTGCCCGAGATTCGATCGTCGGTATCGTCATACCTAGTTCAATCTCGTTCACAGCAAGTACTTTACTCGTTTTATAATCCGATATCACTTTGTGATTAACTCCTTAACCACGTGCTTGCAAGCGGTGTTGATATCGATTACCGAGTGGGCCCAAAGTATATCTCTCCGACTTGGGAGGGACAAATTCCATCTCGATACATACAACCCAACAAGTACTTTCCGATCACCTGAGAGACACCTTTATGATCACCCTTTCATAGGATGACGTTTGATGACCTCAAAGCTTTCTTCCGATACCAGGGAGTTGTATTATCTCATGGTCTAAGGAATACAATACTTGACATAGGAAAAAGCTTCGCAAAGATGAACACAATGAAATGATCTAATTGCTCTGCTTTATTTGGGTCTGTCCATCACATCATTCTCCTAATGACATGACCTCATTATTAATCGACAACTCATATCTATGGTTAGGAAGCCTTAACCATCATTAATCAATGAGCTAGTCTAGTAGAGGCGTACTAGGGACACGGTGTTGTTCATAAACCACACAAGTATTAATGTTTCCACTTAATACAATTATAGCATGGAGTATAAACATTATCATGAACAAGAAATATGATAATAACAATATTATTATTGCCTCTAGGGCATATTTCCTTCAGCGTTGACCAGCTGGAAGAACCAAAGGAGCAGCGGTGAGAGTTGCTGGTATATCGAACCGGTCGGCACTGGCTTGCTGCGGTAGAGGCCTTGTGTGGAGCATGAATGAGAGGCTACACTGAAAGCAAGGAAAGGGAGGAGTGGTGGAGCTTGAGGAGTGGATCGATGGGCACAACCCAGAAAAGAATTTGCACGCCGACTGACGATGAAAACGAGGGGAATTTCGGCAAGAAAAAGAGACAACATTTCAGATCTGATTTTTGGAGAAAAGGGGGGAATTGATTCAGATTTTTGGGGCCTAGGGTTTGGGACGAAGAAAGAAGGAAAATTAGGTGTCCTTAAATAGACAAAAGATTAGGTGGGCTTGGGCTAGTTTAATCCATAATTTATCCGGCTTTCGCCTATTTTATTTTAGCAAAACGATAAAACCTTTGTGTGATTTTGAAACAGGCCAGAAAATACTATTTTGTTTTCATTTCAAAAATAAGAAGAGAGTGGAGGTTTATTAAACCATCCGGATAAATAGCAAAAACAAAAATAGTTTGATAAAAAAATAATTTTTTTATTATAAAAAAATGCGCATGGAGATGATGCATGACGTCACGATGACGTGAAAAAGAAAATAATAAGCAACTATAATTTTGGGGAATTTTCCAGGTCGTTACAATCGACACCACTAACAAGGGATCTCGCCCCGAGATCCATGCTCGTGTAGGAGGAAAGAGTTGGTGAAACTATCGAGTCTTCGCGCTTCATGTTGACATTCCCGGACCTTAACGTGGATCTATTTTTCTCGACACCACCAACAAGAGGTTTCTTCTCGACACCACCAACAAGGGATTCTTGCTCACGTTGACGATGATGAACTTCCAAAGAACGAACCTATTAGGATAAAGGCAAGAAATCGTCCACCCACGTAGGAACCTAAAACTTAGAGAAGTAGGCAAGAAAGAGAACTCAAACTCGCAAAGGTAAGAGGAGAGAAGCAGAGAGATAAGGAGAAAAATGCAGACTACTTAGATCTATCCAACTCATTTTTAGTAAAATAGTTTTGGACACTAAACTCTACATCGTCCGTTGGCAAGGTTATCCTACATGCAGACTAGACCCGCGGGTGTCGACAAAACCTGGCTCTGATACCACTTGTAACGCCCCAAAAATCGGCACCTTACAGATTATAGCGATCATGCCACAATCTACATGATGTCACTTTGGAAACGCACCACCAAGCGCCTCGTGCATGTCGCAACATGCACGTGATGCGGGTGGAATCAAGGTAGCAACAGTTACACAAGTTCACGATGGAACCCACAAAAGAATATAATATAACCACGAAGACTCCATGAGTCAAAATATCCAAATATACATACAAAGATCCAAATCATACATAAAGCAAAATAGTATCCGAGTACGGACAAGAATACAAATGGGCCTAAGAGGCTTGAAGATAAATGATGGCGTCCAAACCCTGCCCAGGCCAAGCCGGAAGGGTAATCTTACTAACGTCGTTGCTCCCATACCTGTGAACATCGTCGGGCCAAAGGTTGCCGAACAAGGAGGGTGAAAGAGAAAAGGGAAAAAATGAGGGTGAGTACCAAGGCACGTACTCGCGAGACTAGAATTCAGCTGTGCTCGCCTACAGGCTATATGGTGGACTTAGCGGCAACAAAAGAACTTTACTACAGAGACACTACAACTTCCGTCTAAATAGATAAGATAAGAGAGCGCATAAAAGAACCAACTAAATACTAACACCAAACATAACCCAGCCGATGAATCACCTTCTCGTGACCAAACGAAGAAGCAAGTATCAAAGGCACTCACACGGTTACCAAGTTTTATTGCAGGTTTATTGTTGTAGTTGTGCTAGCTTACTACACAAGTTTATTAGTATTGAAATAGCAGGTGCAAGTTGTTCTATGATCGAGTAGTACAGCTCCAAGTCGTCCATAACCGCGGACACGGCTTTTCGAAAAGATTTAACCCTGCAGGGGTGCCCAAATGTACCCAAACGCACAATCACCCCTTGATGCCTACGATTAGCACACTTCCGATGGTGTGCCGGCAGGAGGTCACGACTCGCACTCTCCTTCACTACAAACAAGTCCAGGAAGCCACCTAACTAAGTTTAACCCGTATCAAGAGTCCGGCCGAATCTCTGAGACGGACCTAGCTATTTGTGTCTACGGCTTCCGAGGCCCGGCTCCACTCGGGGGAGACGGCCCGCTTCAGCAGCGATAAACGCACGTACCACATCCTATGCGTGCATGCAGAAGCAAAACAAGGGGTTACAAGGCACTCTTGGGCTTCCCCCAAAATAAATCGGACCGTTAAGATACAAGAGCTGCATGCACGCAAAACCCAAATAGAAAACCTCAAACTAGTTGTGGCCACTGGACGAGTGTGTAGATTCCAACAGTGATAAAGGGGAGGCCCGTAAACGTACCCACGTCTGGTTAGAGCGCTCAGTCTCAGAACAGTTCATGCGATCTCGTGGTCCTAGGGGACACAAGTGAGCCGTCGTAAAACTGGCAAAATGACTAACCGATGCCTCTGCTTAATTCAATTTTTAAGTATTAACAATAAAGTAAGCTATGATTATTTCCAACAACATATATCCATAAAGTAGAGCATGTGATAACTTCCCAACCCAATAAGATAAAACAAGTCAAACAACCTAAAGATGCCTACGACTCGCAGGGCCAACTCAAACAACAAGCACATGGTTAATAGGAAGTATGGAAGGTTCTATGGCGTGCTTTGGATAAACAGGTGGATAGGACACGTGACCCGAACAAAGCATCGTGACACAAGGCTAGAATATAGAGCTAGCGAGAGCAAAAGTATTAAATGGGTAGAGAGAAAAGGGCTCGCCTGAAAAGATGGTCGAGAAACTTCCGATGAACTTGTCGTTGCTCACATCACCACGAAGCGTCCTATCCGGGAAGAAGCAAATAGCTACAACAAATAACGGATGCAACCCTTACTACTATGATAAAGGAATCGGCATGATCATGTGAAGTTATGCATGGCATGGCAATTATGATGCAATACAACTTATCCAAATTAAACGGAATCGGAATCCCGACATACACATATGGTTCAAGTTGTTTTACTACCCCACAATTTAAATGTTGATTAGCATGGTAAAACAAGGCATGAGTGAGCTACACAAAATTAAATGGAACCAAGACAAGTTATATAACAATCCCACAAAATTCCATATTTAATTAGTAGATGATTCCTATTTACCCCAAATAAGATATGCAATGCAACATGAATGATTTTGCATATAAAAGATAGACATTTAAAATATAGGTATTTAGAGCGGGGTCTCACAGCTTGGAACGGAGGGATGAACTCGGGTAGACGTTGAAGTAGCGGAAGAAGCGGCGTCGTGAAAATAGTCACATCGCCACCGCCTTGGTGTTCCCAAAGTTGAAGTCGCAGACATAGTCGACGTTGTGGAAGTAGACCTTGTCGATGAAGTAGTCGTTGATGAGAAAGAAGTGGTAACACCAAATAGGATATTGGACGAAGCTGCCGGACAGACCAAACGGGCACCGCCCCACTTGCAGGAATTTTAACGAACACAGGGCAGGCAGGCATGCAGTGAAGTGCGGACAGACACACTCCGGAAAATGGCGGGGCGGCCACTTGCGCGCGAGCGACACGGCAGCTCGGACAACAACACAAAGATCAAACTGAGTAGTCCCAAAATGAGCTAGCTAGCCAAGTTAGCAAGCTGCTTAGTGGATAGATCCGTAAGCCAAGCATACACACAAGTAGGTGGATCGATTGGAGAATGGCTAGCTGAAATGCAAGCAGTTAGAATCCTCAACTGTTGTCGCTGCCTCTACGCGGACAAGTAGAAGAGCAACACTCCGGACTGATGACCGACGCAAGACGTTAGGATACCTGTAGACATTTCGTCGAACAGGCTAGTGGCAGGGCTGAGACAAGCCGTGGCGGGTTGTGCTGGGTGACGAGAAAATGCAAAGAATGGACCCAGGCATGAGTTGCAGGCTGGGGGATCGGTCCATCACAGGATAATTAAGCAGAGCAGACGCGCCTTGCGCACGCGGATTGAATCAAAGAGCTGGTGCGGTGCCTAGAACTGAGACGCGGTCTCGCACGCGCGTGTGCTGGAGCTGTGTGGTGATGCTTGGCAGCGATGGGAGTGGTGGAGGTTAGGTGGCGTTGACCAGCTCGAAGAACCAAAGGAGCAGCGGCGAGAGTTGCTGGTATATCGAACCGGCCGGCACTGGCTTGCTGCGGTAGAGGCCTTGTGTGGAGCATGAATGAGAGGCTACACTGGAAGCAAGGAAAGGGAGGAGTGGTGGAGCTTGAGGAGTGGATCGATGGGCACAGCCCAGAAAACGAGGGGAATTTCGGCAAGAAAAAGAGACAACATTTCAGATCTGATTTTTGGAGAAAAGGGGGGAATTGATTCAGATTTTTGGGGCCTAGGGTTTGGGATGAAGAAAGAAGGAAAATTATGTGTCCTTAAATAGACAAAAGATTAGGTGGGCTTGGGCTAGTTTAATCCAAAATTTATCCGGCTTTCGCCTATTTTATTTTAGCAAAACGATAAAACCTTTGTGTGATTTTGAAACAGGCCAGAAAATACTATTTTGTTTTCATTTCAAAAATAAGAAGAGAGTGGAGGTTTATTAAACCATCCGGATAAATAGCAAAAACAAAAATAGTTTGAAAAAAAATTATTATCAAAAATGCGCATGGAGATGATGCATGACGTCACGATGACGTGAAAAAGAAAATAATAAGCAACTCTAATTTTTGGGAATTTTCCGGGTCGTTACATTCGGCTTTTGTTTCGTCCAATTCCGAGAATATTTCCTGTGTAATTTTTCTGAAACACAAAAACAGCAGAAAACAGGAAACTGGCACTGTGGCATCTTGTTAATAGGTTAGTTTCAAAAAATGCATAAAAACGCCACGAAGTGTAACAAAACACAGAGCAAATTGTGTAAGAACAAGCATGTAGCATCAAAAACTATAGATACGTTTGAGACGTATCAAGCATCCCCAAGCTTAACTCCTGCTCGTCCTCGAGGAGGTAAGTGATAACAAAAGAATAATTTTTAAGGTGACATGAGAACCATCACAATCTTGATCATCTATGTAAGCATTGAGTGCTGGGATCAAAGAACTTAAAACATGGGCATAAAAGATATAATCTTGACAATAAGAACTTAGCAACCATGTTATAACATGAAAAGAAACACAAATGAAAGATCATGAATAATAAAACAATGAAAGTCGAACGTGTGTTCAAATCATATGAAAAAACATAGCAAATGGTTTTCAGCTTGTCCTTCGTGGAATAGCAAAACATAAATGCATATGACACCTTCAAGTTTAAGAGGGCGACTAGATACAAATAATTTAAGAACAAATGAAACCATAGTCAGGAATCAATCAATGATAACTTTGGGACAATGCACATTAAACTCAGAATGGCAATTATGCTTCTTAGACGGTGCATAAAGGTAGAAGGTGGTGACTCAACATAAAAGTAAAAGAAAGGCCCTTCGCAGAGGGAAGCAGTGATTGCAAGGTTTATAAACCTTTAAAAATTATGGTACTTACTAGCTTTGAGCTCTCATTGCCCCCATCATAGGCATCTTGAATGGTTAAAGTAAATGCAAGAATGTTTATGAGCATATGCTTGACAAATCATAAGTTGAAAACCTTGTGTCCCGTGAAGTATGAATACCCAAACCTTATGCTACTCGACTAAGGGTCCCAAGCAAGCTCTTGTCATTGTAAGTATACACGTATCATCGAGAACCGCCAACGGGGTACCTCCTTGCCCGATGACATGGAACAAGCCCACATCAAAATGACAGGACAAACAGACAATGAACACCTCGGCATCTCTTTTATTTACCATTGGTATAGCTTTTTATTTTGAGATGCGTTGTCGAATGTCCACTATGGGCATGCTGTAAATTTCCACCATGAATGATGTATGGCTTAGATTAGCAGCCCATGCGTTTCTCTAACACATATACAAACTCCATGATCCCGCAAGATTCCCAACTTATTTCACATCGCGAGTATCCATAAACAAAAGATCACGATATCAACTCAAATAAGAAGTGCAATGTTGAAAGCTTACCCCCTGATGGCATGGTTTGGCTAATTTCCAACTTACAACTTGCAAGCATAACGTCAACATAAAAGAGCCACAATGTCAAAATTTTAAAAGCGAGAAAAGTAAAGTGTGCCATCAGGTTCGTGAGAGCTTTATTGACTAATTTTCACATAACACCAAAAAAGTTTAATTTGAAGGATAGATAAAAGCAAGTCAAATGTACTTTGGAATAGCAAATTGCTAATAGGTATGTATGGTGGACACATTGGAATACTTAGTTTTTGGGAGTTGGATGCACGAGTAGAGCTCATACTCAGTACAAAATGAGGGCTAGCAAAAGACTGGGAGCGACCAACTAAGAGAGCAATAACGGCCATAATCATGCATAGCGACAAAACATCATTAAGAGAAGCATAAAATGGCATCAAAAGTCAAAAACTAAATGATCATAGAGGCTTATGGTGACTTTGTAAGAGTCAAACATGTTGTAAGCATGTGTCAAGTCAACCCAAATAAAGCATCAAGGAGAAAACCAAATTAATGCTTCCAAATAATAAAAACAACGCATGATTTTTTTAAAGGCTCATTAAGCAATACAGTCATTTGAGACAAGTCATGCTACAGAAAAAATCACTAAGCATACTATCAAAACGACATCAAGCATGGCATGAAAAAGTCTAAGCCGCAGTCTAAACAAGCTCCTTTTTGTACCACTTTTTTGCATAAAACTTTTTCTCTTTTCCAACACCATTCGAACCTTTATAAAACAACTCTTTTGATGAATACCAACATAGAACACAGGTCCAAATACACCTTGATGCAAAGATAAAACAAGATCTGAACAAAAATCAAGGTGAAAAAAAAACTAAACGCAGTTCTAGAAAAAGAGAACACTTGTTGAACGATACGAGTGAAAAATGGAGTGTTCTTGGCAAATGAAAAGCGAGTAAATCTCCCCCAAAAGAAATTTGTTGGGGTACAACCATTTATTGCAGCAAATAAAATAAAAGAAAACTAAAAGCAAAAGTAAAGAGCTCCAAGAAAAACGCATAGTGCATGAAGCAAAAAATATAGTGTTTTGAAAGATGACCTGATTTTTACCAATGAAGAAGGGGTGCTTCGGGGGCATCCCCAAGTTTTGACGCTTGTACCTCTTGAATATTTCTTGGGGTGCATGGGCATCCCCAAGCTTGAGCTTTTGTCTATTTTTCATCTCATCTCATCATTCTCCAATCCCTACACTTGAAAACTTCCTTCATACAAAACTCAACATAATTCTATTAGCAACCTTAGCATAAACATAATAATAGATCAACCCTTTTTGGTTCAGGTTTCAACTCAAAAACACCACATATAAATCATATACTACTGTAGCAACTTCCCTGAAAGTTCCGTGATCAAAATAACTCAAAAAGAAAGCGATCGAGAGGCAAACACAAATAGTGGCAGAAATCTGTCAAAACAGAACAGCTTACAAAGGTCGATTTTTTCGAGGACCTTCTGTTGCTCAAATCAAAAAGTGCAAAACTAATGAAAGTTTTTATATAACCTGGGGCATATGTACAAGAAATTTCTGGTCAAAAAGATATTCTGAGAATTTTCACGAATTTTTACGGTGCAGCACTGAAATCTGTTTCAGGACAGCAACTTTCTCAAATCTTACCTCACTCAAATTAGAGGTTCTTTTTGGCACAACAACGAAATAAAAAGGAAAAGGAGTGGTTATTACAGTATTAATAACTTCCAAGACTCAAATAAAAGAAAAAGTACTGAAAAGAAAACAATGGGTTATCTCCCAAGAGTGCTTTTCTTTAACGCCTTTGAGCTAGGCGCAGAAAGTGGAAATCAAGTATTATCAAACGAGGCATTAAGATCAATTGCAGAAGTCTTTTCAACAATAAATAGAATTGTGTCCAAATGAGTTTTTGAACATCCCTTGTGAACACTCTTTGGTTCACTACTTTTATCAAAAAGATTTTCAGGACAAATCCAATCGAAATTCTTTTCCAAAGCTTCATGCAATCCTACAAGTTTGCAAGGAATTGGTACTTTGATATCTTATTTGGTTATACCAACAACATTAACAGGCGAGCCAAGCATATTAAAACGCTCAAAAACTTTCCTAGCTTCAATAACAATATCTCTAAATTCTCTACGCAAAGTCTCCAAAATAAAATCTTTCTTTTCGGAGTCTTTGATATCATGAAGCTTAAGAATCATTTGTTCCATAAAAGGATTAAGGTTAACAAACCTAGCCTCCAACATGTGAACTAAATAAGCAGCAGCAACTTCATAACTAGGAGCAAGCTCAGCCAAAGACCTATCCTCAATATCTTTATGCATACTAATATGATCAAAGAACTCCTCAATGTTACCTTTCCCAATAATAGAACCACTACCTACTGAGAGGTCCTCCAAAACATACTTAGGGAACAACATAATGAACTAAGAGTAATAAAGTAACAACTATAAAGGAAACTAATTTTTTTTTGTATTTTTGATAAAACGATGCAAGTAAAAATAAAATAAAGCAAAACAAAAAACAAAGTAAAGATTGTGCGTGCGAGACTCCCATTGCAGAAGTCTTCTTCCTCCCCGGCAACGGCGCCAGAAAACTGCTTGATGGCTTGTAAGTACAGCCCGTTGGGAACCCCAAGAGGAAGGTATGATGAGCACAGTACCAAGTCTTCCCTCAGTTATGAAACCAAGGTTTAATCGAACCAGTAGGAGAAAGCCAAACTTCAGAAGGTGATGCTTGCTAGCTTCATGACACTCCGGACAAGGGCGCCAGATACAACTACTTGTCGGCGTGTCTTCTCCCAATAGCAACGTGAAACCTGCACACAAAACAACCAAGAACTTTGTCCCCAACTTACAATGAGGTTGTCAGTCTCACCGGTTTGCTGTAAACAAAGGATTGAGCGTATCGAGTGGTAATAGGATAATAGTAATGCAAGAAAGTAAACATAGCGAGTAATAGTAAAACAGTAAAGCTATGTAAAGGAAATTGGACCGGGGTCCATAGTTCACTAGTGGTGTCTCTCCATAAGATAAATAAAAGCATGCTGGGTAAACAAATTATAGTTGGGCAATTGATAGAGTAAAGATAACGTACATACATCACAAGGATCACTATGAGGCTTACTCTGGGCATTACGACAAAATACATAGACCGCCATCCAACTGCATCTATGACTAAAAATCCACTCGCGGGGAATCGTCTGAGGACCCCTTGAGTATTAAGTTATGAACAACAGATAATCGCATTAAGCAAATTGCGTAATGTAAACAAAGCGAATGTCCTTAGACATAAGAATGGTGTTTTCTCCCTAGTGGCAATAGCACATCTACAACCTTAGAGGTTTCTGTCACTCCCCCAGATTAAATAGAGGCATGAACCCAACTATCGAGCATAAATACTCCCTCTTGGAGTTACTAGCATGTACTCGGCAAAGATAGCTACTAGCAACAGAAAGCATGCAAGATCATAAACAACATAGAGATAACATAAGATATAATTCAGCACATCAACTTGACATAGTACCAATACTCATCGGATCCCAACAAACACAATATGTATGATTACATAAAGATGATCTTGATCATGTAGGGCAGCTCACAAGATCTAAACATGAAGCACATGGTGGAGAAGACAACCATCTAGCTACTGCTATGGACCCATAGTCCAAGGTAGACTACTCACACATCACTCCGGAGGCGACCATGGTGGTGTAGAAGGCCTCCGGCAGGGATTCCCCTCTCCGGCAGGGTGCCAGGAAGAGCTCCTGGATCCTCCCGATCTCGCAACGGCGATGGCTTGCAGTATGTTTCGTGGAAAAGAGATCCGTCCTTTAGGTTTTTCCCATCGAGGGGACTTTACAGGTGAAGGAGCAGCGTCAGGAGGTGGACCAGGTGCCCTCACCATAGGTGGGTGCGGCCAGGGACTGGGCCGTGCCCTCATGTGGTGTGGCTAGCCCCTGGCCCCCCTCCGTCTCATCTTTGGTCTTCACGAAGCTTCGGTAAAAATAGGAGGTTCGGCTTTTGTTTCGTCCAATTCCGAGAATATTTCATGTGTAACTTTTCTGAAACACAAAAATAGTAGAAAACAGGGAACTGGCACTATGGCATCTTGTTAATAGGTTAGTTCTGGAAAATGCATAAAAATGCCACGAAGTGTAACAAAACACAAAGCAAATGGTGTAAGAACAAGCATGGATCATCAAAAATTACAAATATGTTTGAGACATATCAAGTACCAGAGGCGCGTTTCCTGGCCGACGTACTATTATGGGGTGATCTTCTCTGTTTAACTCTATGGGTTGCTCGGACCAGTGTAAGTATTCTGTGGTCACTAGAGGTGATGTTACTGCTAAGTTGACTTAGCGAGATATGCTCTTTTGCTCTCTATTCGACTTTGGGACTGGTTGTATCATTGTTGTGATATGACCTTTGGATGGGATATATCCTCCCTCATTGTCGTTTCCTTGACTTGGCTGGTTTTGGCTTTGCAGAGCTCCGTTGTCCGCTTGCTGGTTTGATGGAGGTACGTTGTTTGTGTTCCCTTCATAGCCTTGCCTCCTTGCTTAAGCTTGTTTGTTCCCTGCTGCCTCCTAAAGCTTTAGAAATATTTTGCAATCTTTCATCGTGTGTCTAGACACCCCTTTTCCATCAACGAATGCGAAGTATATATGACATGGTCCGTTTAGCATATCGTCTGGTGATGGGTTGTATTCTCTAGGTCCCCTTGATTGGAACCTTTTGCTATTGCTGGAGTCTTCTCTGCCGTAGCTACGGTATCCTTAGTTCTTGCGGTCGTCTCCTTGATAATTATTGTTTTTGTATCCGCGGCTACTTGACTATGAGTGCCGTAGTTGTCATAGTTGCAGGATCTTCTCCTTTGGCTGCTGTACCTATTTCCCCTGTCGTCTTCTAGTGATCGCGTCCTCTTGTTGTTACACACGTCTTTGCCATCTGCGAATCTATTTGCTATGTCCATTAGCTCTGATACTTTCCTTGGTTTGATCCTGCCCATTTCTTCGACTAGGTCTCCTCGTCGTAACCCGAGTGTGAAGGCATCGATTGCTCGCTCATCTAAAACTTGGACTGCGGAGTTCTTGATGATGATCCACCTTTGAATGTATGACCTAAGTGTCTCATTGCGTTGCTGTACGCAGACTTTAACTTCTTCTATTGATGTTGGCCATTTGTATGTTGACTTGAAGTTGCTTGTGAATTGCTTTGTTAGCTCTTCCCAGCTTCCAATTGTTTCTCTTTTCAACTTACTCAACCATGACCGAGCTGCTCCGGTGAGGTGGAGCTGTAGACTTTGCATTGCTATTTCCTTTGTTCCTCCAAGTATTCTAACTGCCTACAAATAGTCCGAAAGCCATGATCGTGGCTCCTGAGATCCATCATATTTTTGTTGATCATGAGGTAGTTTGAAACCTTTGGGTACTGGTGTCGTGCGAACTCTGCGATTAAAGCACGATGCTCCCATCTCTTTTTCGTCATCTTCGTAGTCGTATGCCTTAGTAGGAGTCCTGGATCTTCGGGTTCCTCCATGTTTTGGGCTTTTGTGGTATTTTGGCGATGATGACCTAGATCGTCGGCTACTACACCTACGCTGAGGACTGCTGTGACGGCGTGGTGATCTAGGCTTATGCGTACCTTTATTGCGATATGCCTCTTCATCTTTGGATGTTAATTTGTTACCTACCAATCTTAATCCTTGTAGTGCTGCTCGATGCATATGTTTCCTTGGATCTCCCGGGCTTGGCCGCGTGGTGTATAGATACGTTTGTGCTGCCACAAGCGCTGCTTCGGGTGTCTTTGGTATAATATTGCCTTGCTCGTCGACCGATAGGAAGGACGAGTTGAGGTTTCTGGAGAGGTTTTGCCTATCTGAGTGCTCGAGGTTTTCAACTCTTGATCCGTGCGTGCGGTGCCTTCTGCTGTCCGTATGTGATGCGTTGCTGCGTGCTGCATGGAAAGTCACGCTTGCTTCAATTGCTGAGTCCGTCCTTTTCTGTATTTCACTTCTTTCTTTTGCTAGCTGTCTTGATTGTTTTCGCAAGGCGTAATTGCTTGCATCTGTCGTTATAGCTACGCCGTGATCAACGACTGCTTTGATTGTGTTCCACTCCTCGGCTGATAGTCAAATTTTTTCTCTATTTGCCAGAGAATCTATGGTGTCGCCTTCCGCCAGATGGTTTGCTCCTCTGTTTATATTTGCTGGGTTGAGTACTGGGTTGTTGTTGTCATCGAATTCTTCTGAGTTGTATCCTATGATTGCGAGTAGTTGATATTGGTTGTCAAACTTGCTGGTGCAGCTTGAGAGAATAGTTTGATTATCCTCATGAAGCTCTAGTCCTGTCTTCCATGTGTCCGTAGATTTGTCTGAGATGTTGTCGCAGCAGATCATGAAGTCTTCTGATTGATCTCCTAAGTCGAGATTCTCCATGGTTTCGTCGAGTTCTTTGATTTTTTTCTCCTGTCTTTTCCATTGTTGCGAAGCTGACCGGCGAGTTTACCTCGCTGGATGAGCCTACCGATGATTCTGACATTGCGATTGTCGCAGTTTTTCTTGCCGACGGATCCGATTTCATCGAATCTGAGAGGCGAATCAAACCCAAAGAACCGACACGAAAGTTCAGGCTTCCGATTGTCAGGTCCATCTCCTGATCCAAACTTGCGAATACTGGAGTAAGGGTTGGTGGATGGAGTTGAAAATCTGCGGTCCCGAAAGATATCTGGTTTTTGTCGACTTTTGAGTTGCTATTGGCTAGAAGCGAAAAAACCGTTGCATCCATGATTCCAACGCCCAGAGTCCCCACGATCGGCGCCAATTGACGAGGGTTAACTCGAAAAATGTCTAGATGAAGGACTTAGAATCGGGGGAAGATGCCGTCGGATGAACTCGAAGGTAAAGATCAGTCAAACAAGGCGTGTATCGAGAATAAGCGTGATATTGAACTTGGCTCAATCTCAATGTCGGCCTCTCCTGGCCCCTATATATAGGTGGCCACGTCTCAAGGATCCGGTCGGGTTCAATACAAATTACAATGCCCGTATACGATATCAATTCATATTTCGACTATGACTATGCTTGGGCCTAGCTTAGCGGGCCTTAGGGGTACACAGATAACGAGCCTTATTAGCTATACCCTTGTCAATAATTCACGGAGTATAAATGTGCCTAGATATGCATAGAATGATACAAAAGAAATCTTCAAGTGCTATTTCAGTGAGAATTTCAACATTGAACCCTATTCATGGCAAAAGTGAAAGCATGGTAGAGATTCAGGTCTTTATATTCAAGTTTTGTTTGCATGATACATTAAGGGATATACTTTCTCCACTCTCTGGAACAAAGAATGCTGACACAGAATTGTAAGAAACAAAGTTACTACCCTGGATGCAAACATGACATGAACCCATGTGATTGACAAGGCATCACCCAGACAATAGAACCCAGTATCTAAGAGTTCAGCATTGACTGAGTAGTTGGAAATGTGGACACTCTTTCCTGTATATTTTCCTTTATGTGGAACATAAACTGAGAATTTCCATATAATAGCTCATAAGTGCCCAACAATATAGCTCATTCTTTATTTTTTCCATTAACAAGTTTGCACAAACAAACACGGGGGAGATGAACCAAAATGGAAATGTCAATGTGTGTATGTCAACATATTTCCATGAGTATGTAAGTTGTATTTATACCGGTCTAGGCGCTATTTGCAAATGCCCAGATGCTTCAGTCCTGTTGACTCATATTTCTATAAGAACCAATTAACATTATAAAAAACTAGTCATTAACCCGTGCAACCGCACGGCTAGTTATTAGGGAACTACTTAACATTAGAAGTATACATATTTATAATCACATGAAAATTATATAAATATTGGTTGATATTGATTGAATGTTTTCACAGTTAAAATGTATAATTTGAAAAATATGCTTGGAACAATACCTTGTGGAAGCTGAAGAAACAAATCAATCTTGGATCAATCACAATACTTGTGTTTGTGTGATAAAAATATAACAGGTAATTATTTTAGAGCTGCACTAAACCAGTAATAACCCCAATAGTAAATGTGAGTAAGCCATTTGACATCCAAATACCCTCTGACATTTTGGAATATAATATTACATGTGTGCTAAACCATGTGAGTTAATTAGCATTTCATAGAAGCTGACACCGATGGAGTGCTGTAGATGCCACCGTTAATACCTGATTAGCAGGCCACATGTAGAAGAACCGATTTCAGAAATGTCTACTCTATCTATCCTTAAATATGTAGTATATATTTTTCCTTCTGATTGGAATTAATTATTGGTTATTTTATACTAACTTAGTAAAAAATTATATTAAATCATAGATACTTATTTTCGATCGGAGGGAGTAATAGACTATAAGTAATGAAGCATCGATATACCTTGCTTCCACAAATGCGCACAGCTTCCATAATGCTACTATTTTGCGTAGCCCAAACCTTTGGTTGCTATCATTAAGATTGCAAAACATAGATTGAGCACGTATATCATTTAGCATACCAAACATTCATAGACATGGATGAAGTTGAACAAAAATAAATTATAAATATTATTCTAGCAAAGAACCTAATTAAATAGCCTTGATATTTAAAATTTCGTTAGAGTTGTCATATCTAAATACAATTTCGACAACCCGTGTTGTTAGAACAGAAACAACCCCCAACATGATATCGCTAATTAAATAGCTAGCTGAAAACGAAAATTAGTGCAGAATGATTAATTACAAACGAAGAGAATATAAGATATTAAGGACACTTGAATATTTATGCAGCTATTAAGAAGTAAGTTGGCACTCCAGCAAGCGGAAAGTTTATTTGAAACATGGGCACCAGTGATCTCTGTAGTTTCAGATTTTTGAAAATTTCAAAACTTCAAACTTTTATGTCTTTAAAAATTATGGCGTTAAATATATAGAAAGATATATACAGTAGGTGCATACTTGAAAAAGTCCCATTAAAAATACTTTATATTTTAGGATATACAAAAAAGACAAATTTCTGACAAAAATATATATATCATTTTACTACTACTTTACTACTATTTACTATCAGAAATTTGTCTTTTTATATCTTTCAAAATACAATGTATTTTTTAACGGGACTTTTTCGCACACACTCCTCTTGTACATATCTATCTATATATGTAACGTTATAATTTTTGGAGACATAAAAGTGTGAGATTTTAAAAAATTCAAAATTCTAAAAGTGAAGAGAGCACTGGTGCTCATGTGCACCAAATCCCCTCTCGCAAGCAAGGGCATAACGTTTTGTTAGTTATTTTTTCCTATACGGACTAAACTGATGAGCAAAATCTAGATGTCGGTTATCACATGGAGTCAAGTTTGTTTGCAACCATATTAAAATTAATGTGAGGACTCATTGAGAAGCAGCCCAGCTAAAGGAGCACGAGCAATCCAGAGTATAGAAGTGGGAAGATGCAACTGTATACAGTACAGCTTCAACGATTTACCTTTGTGCACGATCTAGTCCAGTGACATGTGCTTGTTAGCAAATCCAGAGAGGTTTTATCCTTACTAAATACGGTCCAGCAAAAGGAAATTCACTGATGTAGAAGACAAATCATCGCAGTCTTTGTTGGCATATTTGGATCATTATCTTTTAGATATTCATCGTAACAACAACTCGAGATAGGATCAGGATTTCAACTCTGGAGTAATAGGCTGCTCTTAGAACTTATGAAGTATCCAAAAGTTGCTCTCTACTCCTTGTGCTTTTCTTTTTTATATGGTTTGGATAGGTACTACAACCCCGCAAGATTCTAATAATTAATCAATTCCAGAGGGTAATCTAGTGTATTATTATCCTTTTTAATCAATCAGTTGTAACAATCAAAAGTTGAAAGACGGGTTTGATGTATGGGCATACCAAAGAAACTGAGAAGAAGAAAAACTATCCTCTCTAGCTAAAAAAATCAGTGTCAAGAAGAACATAGGATATCTCCAAGTACATACATATATTAGTGTTGTCATAGCAAATAGCTAACCAACTGCAGCAAGAACAGACAATGTAATTTTGTTCGTGCACGCACAAGAATATGTATCCCACACACCCTTGCCATCTCTCACACTCCATCATCACATCTTGTTAATTTTAGCTGCACAAAATCAATGTCCCTCAAACTGATACATTACTACCAATCAGTGGGCTCCAAATAGTCAGGACAGTATGATGGAAATCAAGACTGCTGCATAAATCGCTCCTAGAATTCCACCATCATTCTCTTGAGCAGAACATAACATTGCTTTGGTGGAATTTCATTGAGCACCTAGTGAAAAAAGAGTAAACTTCATGAGATTTTCAGAAGCTTCTACAAAGTGCTGAGAATTAAAGTTGCTGTCAGAGATGTATCCAAGATTCCTTCCAACAGGCTGATGGAATTTGGAGGTAGAAACTTCATGTTATCTTTGTCTGTAGTTCAAAACTCCAATGGTGGTGACACTGATGAGGGTGATGACCCAGATGATAATCAAGGAAAAGATGAGATTGATGGAAATGCTGATAAAGGTGATGACATGCAGAATAACAATGGAAACAAACCTATGGAGACTGAACAAAGTGAGAAGACACCCAGGACAAGTCCTCATGCTGGTGGTGCTAGTCAGGGGAGTGGTTCCCTTGCTAAGAAGATTGCATCTGCAATATGTACAACACAACTAGAAAAGGAAGCTGGAGTGAGGAGCAAGATAATGGGAACACCTGGAGTGCAGTACAAAACTGGCAGGGGGGACAGGCAGAGGGCACCAGAGGAAAATATTGGTGTGCAGCTGCTGGCCCAGTTTGATAGTGAAGCAGATGAAGATGAAGATGAAGAAGCTGAGCTGAATGTAGCATCTGTAGAACAAATCATTGATGAGAAGAAGAAAACAGTAGAGGCTGGTAAAAAGAAGTGGGGTCCTGTAGTAGCTACAAGAGTGAGTAACAGAATTGTTCATGATGGGAAATCTATTATTGAAAAAGCTAAATAACTGAAGAAAAACAAGAATCTGGACCAGCCTAAAGGTATACCTCATGGCTTTAAGAATTCTTTTGCTGTTTTGGACAATATATGTCTGATGAACAAAGCACATGGTGCTGGTATCTCATTAGGGATGGATGAAAATATGATAGATGGGAACATTGATGCTATTAAGCATTTAGAGAAAGAGAGGTTGGTTAGTTTCAGGGAGGAGAATCCTGATATGTTTTTACCTGCTAATCTTGACATTAGTCATGAATTGTCAGATGATGATGATATCCAGGAGGTGGATAGTGATGAATCTGATAATGTTCAGGCAGGTGATATTGAAGAGATTTCACCTTGGGTGGAAGTCTTTTCTAAACGTAGTAGTAGTAGAAGGAAGCTAGTTTTTAGATCTAATGGTAGTAGGCCTTATATGGAACCCAAGAGGTCTTAACAGACCTGATAAATTACCTAGGGTACATGAGCTCATTAGAGAAACATGCCCTGATCTTATTAGTTTCTCTGAGTCTAAGAAAGCTATATTTACTGATGAACAAATTAAAGATATTGACTGTGGGAGTAGATATGTATGGAATTGGTTGCCTGCAGTTGGCACTGCAGGTGGCATCCTGGTGGGTGTTAAAGAAGATAGTTTTGAGGTTGTCACTTGGGAAATCTTTAAATATTGTGTGTCAGTAATTATAAAGGATAGGAAGATTCAGAAAATTTGGAGATTTATTTCCATTTATGGTTCTTCCTATGAAGAGCACAAGCTGGAGTTCATTAATGAGCTTCACAATGTGATGTCCTGTTGGGATGGTCCCACCCTAATTGGAGGGGATTTTAATCTGATTAGGGAGAGTAAGGAAAAGAGTTCTGGAAATATCAATCAACACTGGGCTAATCTTTTCAATGATTGGGTCAATAGATTTGATCTAATTGAAATTAAAAGTCCAGATAGGATGTATACATGGGCCAATAACCAGGAAAATTTAATTATGGCTGCAATTGATAAGGTTTTTGTGACTACTTGTTGGGAACAACTGTTCCCTTCTGTTTCTGTCAAAACTCTACCACGTATTGGTAGTGACCATACACCTTTGGTGTTTGATTCTGGAGCATTTATGGCTCCTACAGTTAAACAATTTAGATTTGAGAAGTGGTGGTTGAACATTGAGGATTTTAAGCCTCTAGTTATTAAAACTTGGAATATGCCTTGTAGTGCTGTGGAATCTTTAGATATTTGGCAGCATAAGATAAGGTTGTTAAGGAAAACTATTAAAGGTTGGGCTATTAATAGAGAGTCGGAACAAAATAAAATGAAGAAACAGCTTATTGCTGAATATGATGCTCTGGATATACTATCTGAAACTCAACCATTATCCCCTGGAGCTAAAGATCAGATGAAAAAAATTGCAGGTGAGCTGCAGAAAATATGGAGGAATGAGGAAATTAAAGCTAGACAGAGGTCTAGGGAAAAGGAAATATTGGAAGGCGACCAAAATACATCTTACTTTCATGCTATGGCTAATAAAAGGAGGAGGAAGAAACAAATTGTATCTCTGAATGGACCAGATGGAGAGGTCAATGATAATGCAGGTATGATTGATATTGCTGTCCAGTATTATAAGAATTTATTTGGGGCCGATGAAATGATGGATATTAATCTATCAAATGATTTCTGGAATCATGAGGAAATGGTGTCAGTGGCTCACAATAGTGAGTTAGATAAAAATTTCTCTGAGGAAGAGATCAAGGCTGCTGTCTTTGGCTCTTATGCTGAGGGAGCTCCTGGTCCTGATGGATTCTCTTTCCTCTTTTATCAAAAATTCGGGGAAATAATTAAAGATGATTTGATAAGAATGTTCAGGGACTGGGATAAAGGGGACTTAGATCTGTTTAGATTGAATTTTTCTTTGCTGACTCTGATTCCAAAAGAGCCAGAGGCAAAAACCATACAGAAGTTTAGACCTATTGCCTTGACTAATTGTAGTTTTAACATTTTCTCCAAATGTGTCACAAACAGGTTAGGGCCTATTAGTGAAGATCTGATTGCTCCAAATCAAACTGCTTTCATTAGAGGCAGGTTTATTTTAGAGTCTGTGGTCTCAGCTCATGAAATTATTCATGATGCTGTTCAAAAAAAGGAATCTGGCTTTATTTTTAAGTTGGACTATGAAAAAGCTTATGATAGGGTTGATAGAAATTTTCTGATTAAAATGTTGAAACAGAGGGGCTTTAGTCCTAAGTTCATGAATATCATTCAATCCTTACTGCATAAAGGGTCAGTTGGGGTGAGAATTAATGATACAAATAGTAACTATTTTGAGACAAGTAGGGGGGTGAGGCAAGGGGACCCTATCTCGCCTATTTTGTTTAATTTTGTTGCAGATGTCTTCACCAGGATGCTTATTAAAGCAGCTAATAATAACCTGATTACTGGTTTGTTTAGATCCTTTTGCCCCTCTGGGATTATTAGTATGCAGTATGCTGATGACACTTTGCTTTTCTTGGAAAATAAGATGGAATCAGTAAAAAACCTTAAATGGATTTTGTCTTGTTTTGAGCAACTATCTGGGATGAGAATAAATTTCCATAAATGTGATCTGGTGCCTATTAATATTAACCCTGAGGAAGCACAACTGTTTTCTCAGACGTTGAGTTGTAAAATTGGGCAATTTCCCATGAATTATCTGGGAGTACCCTTGCATTATAAAAAACTGAGAAAAGAGGATTTGCAACCTGTGGTTGACAAGGTTATTAAGAAAGGGGGTGGTTGGAGAGGAAAGCTGTTATCTTATAAAGCTAGGATCATTTTGATCAGGGCTTGCTTAGCTAGTATACCTAATTATCTGCTGAGTGTGATCAAATTCCCCAAGTGGGCTATCTCCTTGATCAACTCACAAATGGCACATGTTTTGTGGGACGATTATGAGGGACATAGGAAATACCACCTGGCTAATTGGGGACTGGTTTCTCAAAAGATTGAGTTTGGTGGTTTGGGTATCCCTAACCTAGCTGATATGAATCTATGTTTGTTGGCTTCATGGATTAAGAGATATCATCTCGATAATCATAAATTGTGGAAGCAGATCATTGATCATAAATATAAGACTGATTCCCCCAATATTTTTGCTTGTCCTGAGCTAGGCTTATCTCCCTTCTGGAAAGGAGTGATGTGGGCTGCCAGGGCAGCTAAAATGGGTTATCAGTGGAAGGTGGGTAATGGTAGAAAGGTAAAGTTCTGGGAAGATCATTGGTTTGGACATTGTAGTCTTTCCATTATCTTCTGGGACTTGTATGTGTTAGTTAATGAGCATGATAAATCCATCCAAGAGTTGTGGGATGGAACAGATTTGAAATGTACTTTTAGAAGGACAGTTGATAATAGACTGTTGCAACGTTGGTATGATTTGAAAAGCATTGCTGAATCCTTGTGCCTTAGTGATGAGGAAGACTCCCTTATTTGGAAGTTCGAGTCAAAAGGGGTGTATTCTGTTAGTTCTCTATATGCTATAATTAATTTCAGAGGGGTATCTCCTGTACATATACCTGCAGTTTGGAGAGTAAAAGTACAACCTAGGGTTCATGTCTTTCTTTGGCTACTGGCTAATAATAGGTTACTCACTAGAGATAACTTAGCTAAGCGACAGCATGTCCCTGATCTTTGTTGTGTCTTTTGTTCTGAAACTGAGAGTATAAGACATTTATTTTTTGAGTGCAATGTAGCAAAAGAAATTTGGAAACAGATTTCGACCTTTACAAGGGTGAAATTGCAGGTTAATCTGCTGTCTATATCTAGCCTGTGGATCTGTGAAAAGACACAGCAAGTTCCTAACATTGTCCATGCTGCCGTCTTATGGTGTTTATGGAAAATTAGGAATGACCTGTGTTTTAATGGATCTGGGTGGTCATCTATGCAGGTGGTATATGTGAAAGTGGCCTACACTCTTGCTTGCTGGAAAGTTCTCTGCCCAGAAGGGAAAAGAAACGAGCTCGGAGAGGTAGTAGCTGCTATGGAGACTCTAGCTCGGCAAGCCCCTCGTTTGATGTGGCCGGAACCTGGGTGAGAGAAGATGAGGGGTGCTGCGAGAGCTGGTGATCTCAAAGACAGACGCAACCTGGCATGGGCCGTGGGTTGTCGGCCAGAGTGATGAAGACTGGGAGAAGGTGACGGAGTCCCTGAAGAAGAACATGCAGGCGAGTAATGTCAGGCTGGAGGAAGATGGTGATTGCCTGCGGGTGATCTGATCGTTTTCTGTAAAAGCTATGGGTCTGTAATAAGGCTTAGGTTTTCGTTATCGTTATGGTTGAACTCCCTCCTGTTGGAGCTTGGGCACTTGTAGTCTGTGGTGAAAGCCTGAGGGCTAGTCTGTTTTGAACCTGCTGTTGGTTTCTTAAATGGAACCGGGGGCATGCCCCCTTTTTATCTAAAAAAAAGAGTAAACTTGAGAACACATCATCACCTAATCAACCCCCACAGGAAAACCATGTCGACATCGATAGCTGCCAGAAGGACACTACAGTGTGTAAAAGGAATCCAGCAGTCGAGATAGGGATTAACCTCACACAATTAATTAGTACATACACCTGATGCGCTGATTGCATAATTCGCGAAGAAGATTCATGAAGAACTGTTTGGAAGTTTGAAACGATACCAGTGGAATCCACCAAGATCAAAAAAATAAAATCTGTGCTATCGCGTGAAGAAATAAAATCCGTCAAATAGGAATCCAGCTCGAGAACTCTACAAATTGATATGAGAAATTTTGAAATTTCCACTATCCGTTTTCTACGAAAAAAAGGCGAATGAAATAAAATCAGTCATGCCTCAATTCTTGGGGAATACGTAGTCTATTGCTGGCTGTTAGAAATTGTCAAATGAACTGCGTAGAACAAATTGAGACTTAGTTACCTATTGCATGCTTCCAGAATCACAATCCGTCAAAGCTTATCCTAAGATTCGTGTCGTGGGGAGTCCACATGGAATCAGGGCAGCTAACTCCATGTCTTATTCTCCTGCTACCGCACAAGATATATGAGCTCCTACCATGCACGCTAATTCTGAGGTTTGTAAGATCAATAGGCAGCTCGCGATGCGGCAATACGCAGAAGATCCTGGATATCTGATTAGAAAAAAGAGAATGCATTGCGTGGAGACCAGCGAGATCACAGCCGAATTCGACTCCACTTCCGCGATCCGGTGTTAAAGTCGGATTGTGAATTTTTTTGGAAGCTGCTGTCACGGCAGAGGCGCCGATCGATCGGAGGTAGGAGGCGTGGAGTATATGTATTTCTTTCCTTTGTTTTTTCTATATCTGGAAGGAGATACGAAGAGGAGTCCACCTCACGCAAGTAAAACATCATCTAACGGCTCTAGGTAGATTATAGTTTAATCGGATGGACAAAAATTTCTAATCTCTAGGATTAACGTGGAGCTCCGTATGGTGCCTCCAATTAGTAAATATAAGATTGAAGTCCAACATTTGCTTTTTTTTTCTTTGATGTAAATATAATACTGAAATTCAATGAAGTACAGAATCAAGACTACGACAGTGCATAAGCACATAGCACAAATTACTTAAAGCATATTACCACTTAGAATATCAGCAGATAATTTGCTGCACATATGCATTATTACTTGTTAATCTGATTTGGAAGTGTTTAATTTGCTGCACATGTGCACATATGCACTCATAATATCAGAAATTAGTTCATTTTGTCCTTTAGAATTAGAAGGCATCCTTAAAACACACAGAAAACACTTCCAAATCAGATTAACAAGTAATGTGCTGCAAAAACTTGTCCAGATGTAGCAAATTCAAAATAGTTTATTTTACAGTTTGCAGTTTAATAAGTGCATAATGTTCTTTTGCAAATTTATATTCCAGCTATCCCAAAGCAGATTTACTCCAAGAACAGAGTTACTGTTGCCATTGGATGTCCCAAAATATCGCTGCAACAGTATGCAAATATTTACACACAAACCATTCCACAGGAACCATTTCACGTTGAGGAAAAAAATCACAGAATTTCCGTGAAAGCTAGGAAATAAGAATGAAGCATTTCCGTGAAAGGTGAAACAATCTCCAGAATTACGTCTGCAAGCCAACATTCGGTTCCAAGTAGAGCAGAACAAAATTCATTCTATGCCGAAGATGCACATCTAAACACAAACTCAATTGACCTCCAGAACACGCCAAATAAGCGGATGGATGGCCTCACCTTGGAGGACGCCATGCTCCCAGAATTGACCTCCGGAACACGCAGCAGTCAGCTAGCCTGGTGCCGACGCCACGACCACCTCGCTCTAACAGCCGCACACGCAGACCACCGCTTGTCTTCCCCGAAACAACCGGCGTCGCCAGCAACGTGTGGTGTCAGTGTTGTTCTCCTGCTCACGCTCCTCAGTTGACAAGAGAAAGGTTAGCCCCTTTGAAGAGATCATGCCACGTTTTGGAGCTGCAATCAGAGGAGCAACGCGGGTAGGTCGGAGAGAAAGCATGGGCCACGGCGCAAGCTAACATCTATTCAAGGGTGGTCGCAGGAGGAAGAGACCGAGCGTAGGGAGGATACATGCGGCAGTGGCTGGAACCTGGTCTACTGGTGGAGGAGGAGGAGACGACTCGTTCAAGGGTGGCGGCTCTTGTTAATTCTAGACTAGAATATCTCGGTGAGTTTCTGTCTATGCGCCAAAGATTCGAGACCTGAGAGAGAAACAGAGAGAGATGGGAGAGAAGACTACCTGCACCTTGGCTCGAGGAAGATGAGCCGGTGGCCATGGCGATGGGTGGTGGCGAGGTCGTGGGTGTGCGGTGGCGGCGGAGCTTCCCGTGGGCTAGCGCTAATCCTAGATCGGATTGGAATATCGGTGGAGCAGTAGGCTGCACGGTTAACCTCGTACTATGTACCCCGGCCCTCCACCTCTTTATATAGCGCTGCCACAGGGGCCCACCAACCATATTTCGGTTGGACGCCCCCGATCAGGGCGCGAATCAAGGTTTGGATCGAGTCGTTGGACTCGGTCCTGTGGAGATCAACCTAACATTCTCCCCCTTGCTCTCAACTTTACTTTTAACTTTATACTTTATACTTTACTCGTTTCATCACAGATCAGTACATAGAGCATGTTTCATCGTCTCAGCTCGATTGCCGATAGAATCAGACAGCCACTATACACTTTTCTGTTTCGAAACAAATTCTGTTACTTTTTGGGCCTCTTATGATCCAGGAATCATAGGCTTGCCATTAAACCCATGCCGGCTAAGTGTTCCTTGAACACATTGGGTGGTAAGCCTTTCGTTAGCGGATCCGCAAGCATATCCTTTGTCCTTATATGCTCGAGTCTTATAGTTTGATCCTGGATTTTATCTTTCACAACATAATACTTTACTTCTATTGGTCTGGTAGCTTTACTCGACTTGTTGTTGTGAGCATAAAATACTGCAGGCTGGTTGTCACAGTACATCTTTATTGGTTTGTCAATACAATCCACTACTTTCAAGTCGGGTATAAATTTCTTTAGCCATAACACCTGATTCGTGGCCTCAAAACATGCTATAAATTCGGCATACATCGTGGATGATGCAACTATTGTCTGTTTGCAGCTTCTCCACGAAATAGCCCCTCCTGCGAGAGTGAACACATATCCAGTTGTGGACTTTCTTTCATCTTTGTCTCCCGCATAGTCTGCATCTGAATACCCTTTTATCTCTAGGGAATCAGATCTTCTATAGGTTAGCATGAGGTGTTTTGTGCCTTGCACATAACGCAATACTTTCTTTACCATCTTCCAGTGCTCTATGCCTGGATTTGACTGATATCTACCGAGTACCCCGGTGATAAAAGCTAAGTCAGGGCGAGTGCACACTTGTGCATACTGTAAGCTTCCAACAGCCGAAGCATATGGTACTGCTTTCATTTGATCGATCTCATATTGATTCTTGGGGCATTGATATTCCCCAAAACTGTCGCCCTTGACTATCGGAGCAGGTGTGGCATTACTCTTGTGCATATTATACTTTATTAGAACTTTTTCTAAATATGCCTTCTGTGATAGTCCTAACACTCCATTCTTTCTATCTCGGTGAATTTCTATGCCCAAAACATATGAAGCTTCACCAAGATCTTTCATGTCAAAGTTTGAGGACAAAAACTTCTTTGTTTCTCGCAGAAGACTAACATCACTGCTAGCAAGCAGAATATCATCCACATACAAGATTAGGAAAATATATTTCCCACTTTTAAACTTTGCATAAACGCAGTTGTCCTCGATGTTTTCTTTAAATCCAAATCTTTTGATGGTATCATTAAACTTTAGATACCACTGTCTAGAGGCTTGTTTTAATCCATAAATGGATTTCTTTAGACGGCATCCCATGTGTTCCTTCCCCTCTATGAAAAAACCCTTGGGTTGTTTCATGTACACTTTTTCTTCTAAATCTCCATTTAGAAATGCCGTCTTTACATCCATTTGATGCAACTCTAAATCAAAATGTGCAACTAGTGCCATTATGATTCTAAAGGAATCCTTACATGAGACTGGAGAAAATGTCTCATTGTAATCTACCCCTTCTCTTTGTGTAAATCCTTTTGCCACTAGACGCGCTTTATACTTTTCTATATTCCCGTTAGAGTCATACTTTGTCTTGTAGACCCATTTGCAGCCTACTGTTTTGGCTCCTTTGGGAATTTCCTCTAAGTCCCAAACATTGTTGGAACTCATCGACCTCATTTCATCTTCCATGGCCTCTAGCCACTTCGATGAGTTGGGGCCTCCCATAGCTTCTTCATATGAGGTGGGATCACCTTCCATATGAACTGTTTCTGTGTTATAAACTTTATAGTTAGTAGAAATAGCTGATTTCTTGACTCTTTTGGACCTTCTAAGGGCCTCATTCTCTGGCTCATTTTGTACCTCAACTTCTGGTACATCTATTAGAGGTGGCTGCTGCAGCTCCCTTTCATGCTCAACGAAGGGTTCAGTCGGCTCCTGACGGACAGGTTCCGAAACTTCACTCCTTGTTGTCATGGGTGGAGTTACAACAGGTGCTTGCACCGCAACCTCAGGGATTGCTGGTGCAGGTACAACAAGTAGCGAGAAAAATGGCTCCTGAATCATCGGATTAGGTGCATGCACCCTCTTCTCCTCAAGATCAATTTTTCGAGCTACCATGCTCCCCCTCATCAGTTCGTCCTCCAAGAAGACTGCATGTCTCGTTTCTACAAACTTTGTATATTTGTCTGGACAGTAGAAACGATAACCTTTTGATCTGTCAGGATAGCCAATGAAGTGGCAAGTTACTGTTTTGGGGTCTAACTTTGCAATATTTGGATTAAACACTTTTGCCTCAGCTGGGCTCCCCCAGACCCTCAAGTGGCGCAGGGAGGGAACTCTCCCTATCCACAACTCGTATGGTGTTTTGGGCACCGACTTGCTTGGTACTCTGTTGAGAATGTGAATGGCGGTTTTAAGCGCCTCCATCCATAATCCCAATGGCAGGGTGGAATAACTCATCATACTGCGCACCATATCCATAAGAGTACAGTTACGCCTTTCAGCTACTCCATTTTGCTGAGGTTCGCCCGGCATAGAATACTGGGCGACTATTCCATTTTCCTGTAAGAACCTTGCAAAAGGTCCAGGTACTTGACCATATGGAGTGTGCCGACCGTAGTACTCCCCACCACGATCGGACCGGACTATCTTAATTCTTTTATCATGTTGATTTTCAACTTCTGCTTTGAATATTTTAAATTTATCCAATGCTTCAGACCTTTCTTTAATTGGGTAAATATAACCATATCGGGAGTAATCATCTGTGAATGTTATGAACGAGTCATAGCCATCCACACTTTTCACAGAAAATGGTCCACAAATATCAGTGTGGATTATTTCTAGTGTTGCTGTACTTCGGTTTGCACCCTTTTTAATTTGCTTTACATACTTTCCTTTTATGCAATCTATGCATTGTTCTATATCGGAGAACTCTAACGGAGGAAGAATATCAGTTTTAACGAGGTTTTCAATTCTTCCCCTCGAAATATGGCCTAATCGACAGTGCCATAACTTCGATGAGTCATGAGTTCTTTTTCTTTTCTTTTGTTCTTTGTTCGACAAGGAAGTTTGTTCATTCACATTACACACAGAATGCACTTTTTCACGTAAGGATAACAAATAAAGCTCGTTGTGAAGTAAAGCAACACCCACACAAGCATCTTTAAACCATATGGCACACTCGCCGTGTGCAAAATAACACTCATAACTGTCTTTATCCAAACGTGATACACTTATTAAGTTTCTGTGAAGTGAAGAAACAAATAAAACATCTCTAAGCAGAATCGAAAAACCATCAGCTAACTCCAAGGAGATGTCGCCAACAGCTTCCACGTCTGCTTGAACTCCATTCACAACTTCAATGCATCTTTCGTTTCTTTTCATAGTCCTTGTCGAATGGAATCCCTGTAAAGAATTAGCAACATGAACAGTTGCACCTGAGTTAATCCACCAAGTAGATTTCGAAAACTGTGAATACAGGGATTCATTAACAAAAGAAACTGTATCTATACCTTTCCTTGCCATTATGGACTTGAGCCATTCTGGACAGTCTTTCTTGAAGTGCCCAGTCTTCTTGCAGTGGAGACACTAGTCTTTATCCACTGGGAGAGTGGGCTGATGATACTGTTGGGGACCTTTGCCATATGGCTTGGAGGGAGAACCTTGGTTGCTGTTCTGGAAGTTCTGGTAGTTCCTTTTCTTGTTGTCCTTGACATAGTTGATTGAACCACCATTTGAGGCTTTAAGCCTATCTTCCTCTTGTACACACATGGCAATCATCTTTTCTATGTCCCATTTATCAGGGGACATGTTGTAGTTGATAACAAAGTTATCAAACTCTTTGGGCAATGATGCCATGACAAGGTGAACAAGCAGAGCAGGCTTTAACTCCGGATCAGCATCCATGGGCTTCAGTTTAGAAGCCATGTTGCTCATCCTCAAGATGTGCTCCCTGATGCCATGTGCATCTCCTATGTACTTTTCTGTGACCAGCTGTTTGAGCAGCTGGGTAGCATACACCTTTGAAGAGCCAGTGAACTGGCTCTTTATCTTTTCCAGAAACTCCCCAACGGAAGTGCACTCTGCGATTGAGCCCGCAGTGGCGTTCTCAATCGTATTCTTTATAAAGGCCATGCACTTTTTGTTTGCATTGACCCATTTTTGGTTCTCTAGCACATATGCCAGCTCCACTGGAGCAAAATCCTTTTTCTTTTTCTCCCATAAAGCATCATCATCATTTGCATCTCTGACTGGCCCTGTCGGCTTGACCGGCTGTGGAGTATCCACAACCCAGTCGACCTCAGCGCAGACAAAAGCCAGATCAACTTTCTTCCTCCACTCAGTGTAGTTGTCACCCCTGAGCGTCGGAACGTCTTTGAGGCAACTCATCAGACTGGAGCCTCCTGAAATTCACAAAGATGTGAGATAACAAAATAATTGCATGCATTAATCCAACGTTGGTATAAATCAACACATACAACTGTTTGTACAATTAAAACTACATCACCGTTGGGCAAAAGTAGAGATAAGTGCACCTTTTAACATGTAATAAATAAATTATGCTCATGCTATTAACAACGTTGGTTATATAATAACAGAAACATAATCATCTTTTAAAATCACTTTATCACATCTTTCAAAATTTAAATACCACTTTATTGCATTTAAGCAATTTACTTTAACTATATGCAGCGGAAACTTGAATAAAAAATTCATGAACTTTAAACTTTATA
Source organism: Dactylis glomerata (assembly GCA_007115705.1). Taxonomy (NCBI): domain Eukaryota; kingdom Viridiplantae; phylum Streptophyta; class Magnoliopsida; order Poales; family Poaceae; genus Dactylis; species Dactylis glomerata. Next base: position 66,253 of record QXEO01002093.1, read on the forward strand.
GAAAAGTTTCTGTAACTTTTGAATTCTCTAAACAAAATTTTTGTTGGAAAATTATGAATAGAGAAAACTATATCAAATTTGCTCAAAAAACTGAACAAAAACAAAAAAAACTGTAATCTGTAAATAAACAGAGGAAAAACTCTTTTGGCCCGTGGCCAAGTGGCCCACGGCCCGCTCTGGAGCTCGCGGCGCCCTGTGCGGCGGATAAAAGACGCCGCCCCCTTTGCGGCCCAGCTGGGCGCGGCCCAAAAGGCCTGCCAGCACCCGCCGCCAGCTGCTGGCCGTCGGATTGAATCCGACGGACCAGCGGCACTTTCGCTGGATCAAAACGACCCAGTATCGCTTCACGAACCCTAGCCTGCACACTCTCTCTCCCGTCCCCGTTCTGTGTCTAGCCGCCACCCAAGGAGACCCCGTCCCCGCGGCCGGCGCGCCGCCGGCGACGGCCGGAGCTCACAGCGGCGGCGGCAGCGGATGGCGCACACCGTCCCGCATCTTTTCCTCTCTAACTTTTCCGCCCGGCTCTCCTGGCGGCTGCAGGGGAGGTGCCCCGGCCAGCGCGCTTCTGGCCCCTGTCGCCAGCGACGGCGACGCACGGCACCGTTGCGGCTCGGCGGCGAGCCCTTTGCCCCCGAAAGGGATCTTTTCCTTTCGGCCGTGGCGGAGGCTTGCTCCTCCACTGCCATGTTCTTCGTCCTGTGCCTCGGCATGCCGATGCGCACAGGGTCGAGAGGAACGGCGCGGCCACAGTGGCGGCGCTCTTTGCCGGAGGTCCGGTGAGTTTCTTTTTACCTTCTGTTCTTTCTTGATTCGGGATGGCTAGGGTTTCTCTTCTCTACCGAAAATCTAGAACTAGAAAATAGCTCTGATACCAATGTTAATTCTAGACTAGAATATCTCGGTGAGTTTCTGTCTATGCGCCAAAGATTCGAGACCTGAGAGAGAAACAGAGAGAGATGGGAGAGAAGACTACCTGCACCTTGGCTCGAGGAAGATGAGCCGGTGGCCATGCCGATGGGTGGTGGCGAGGTTGTGGGTGTGCGGTGGCGGCGGAGCTTCCCGTGGGCTAGCGCTAATCCTAGATCGGATTGGAATATCGGTGGAGCGGTAGGCTGCACGGTTAACCTCGTACTATGTGCCCCGGCCCTCCACCTCTTTATATAGCGCTGCCACAGGGGCCCACCAACCATATTTCGGTTGGACGCCCCCGATCAGGGCGCGAATCAAGGTTTGGATCGAGTCGTTGGACTCGGTCCTGTGGAGATCAACCTAACAGCTCTATGGTCTCAACGGAGCCGAGCTTTGTTTCCTCCGTTGATAAAGGGGTCGACCGGCTGGACGTCCTCGCCAGCTCCGCGCTCACCGAAAACCCGGGGAACCTCCACTCGAGTGGCGGCTGGGGCGTCGGGGCGATGCCTCCGTGGGTTTGAGCTCAGTAGGGTTAGGGAAGCGTTGCGGGCAGCGAGGAGCTCCGACGGAGATGAGCGTGATTCTCTCAGTTAGAGGCCCCCTGGCTCAATTTGTACGGCGAGGAGGATTAATTTCGTTGACTGCCTTAATATGTATGTATAAGAGGTATTTTCGTCAGTCAAATGATGTATGTCAAGTGGGTGGCTTCACCACCAACTCGAAACCAATAGTAAAGATGATTTGTCAAAACGTACCGTAAAACTTGCAAAAAAGTTATTCAAAGTCATAGTACAAGAGAGCGTTTCACATCACAGTGGGGTTAAAATGGAACTCAACGCGTTGAGATCAAATAATAAGTTACATGACTACATCTCGAATGAACAGATAAAAACTCACATCCTCGCACAGCAACACTCCACAATCAGTTCAGGGAAAGAAAGTCACCAACCATCAAACAAGCATGTAGGCGTCGGTTACACACACGGTCACACCTCGTCGGCAGCAAATGGCCCGGGCCCGGCGTGCATCAGCAACGCCCACAGGAGCGTCACCAGCTCGCCGCCGCGGGCAACGGCCTCCGCGTGCTCGTTGAGCCGGCCCGACGGAGCAACGCGCAGGATCATCGCCGACCAAAACCTGGCGAGCAGTCCCCACACCATCTCCTCCGTCTCACCTTCTGCCAGCTGCTTGCCGAGCCTCACGCCCTTCTTCATAACATCATGCTCCGACCTCTCACTCAGCAGCGCCACCAGCTGCGCGTACTCATCCGCCGCCGCCCCGGCAATGCCTCCGGTGAGCACGCGCGTGGAGTCCTTGTTCACATCCCTGTACAGTTTCTTGCACCATGGGTCGTCGTCAGGAAGAAGCCCAGGCACGTATGCCACCAGGTACGCACAGTATTGCGACAGGTGACTGGCGACGATCTTGTTATCAGAAGAAACAGGTGAACTTGGCTGTTGTGGATGCCTGATCTCAAGAATGCTTGTGGCGATGTGCCAGATGAGTATAATGTCAACCGTTCCTTCCCCAGTGCAAGCCCAGAGAAACTTGTCAGCATCTGGCAGATAATTGCTTTGGATGCCGTTGCTTCTCTTCAGTTCTTCTACAATGGCAGCCTTCACCACTTTGGGTACCTCCACATTCTTCTTCTGATGGTTGGGCAAATGGAGAAGACGCTTGAGAAGAACAACCGGTGATTTTCTCGGATGGAGCAATAATAGTGAAGTCTGGTTCATTCTATCATCCCAATGCTTCATGAACTTGTATCTGCATTTCAACACACGGATAACCCATCTTTGCATCTTAGGAAATGATTGCTGCCCAGTTTCATGGCTTACTACATAGCGGCAAATGAGGGCCACCTTGGTCCAGTTACAGCAAATGTAGGAAGCTGAATCCTTTATCTCAGAAAGCACAACTAATGCAAGGAGTAGAAATACTGGCACTAGATCAAAGTATATGTTCCCTATTTCAATGCTGTCCGTGTTGTCGAAATAAATTTCTCTAGCCTGAATAAAATCATTGCACCATACGTATCAGGTGATCTGACCATCTTTGATTGAACCAGGGATTATAACAAACAAGTAAAGCCCCAGTCCGAGAAGTAAAGAATAAATTATACTCAAAAGTGAGGTAATGATATTTAAAATCGGTAGCCAACTCTTTGAATAGGTTATTGGGAGGGATAGATAGTAATAATCATGAAAAAATGAGAGCTCATCTTCAAACACCCCAAACAATCTTCCAGCGTCACTATCCTTGAGCAACACATGCCAAAAGAAGTCATGGCCTTCGGACAATCCTGCCTCAGCATCTGTGTAACCTACAAATCGGCACCGTAACATTTTGAACAGTGCAAATGAAAAGCATATATCCTTGATTCGTGGCACTGAGCTCAAAAGATCATCATCCAAGTGCCAAATTTTATCAATAGTCACCAAGTTACTGTTGTTCATGATGGTGATGCCATTTTTGTTGGGGGTCCATTTGATGCGGTACCCTCCAGGCTGCTTTTCTACCAGTTGTCTATCTTCTCCCATAACTATAAGTGGAGGTAAATGTTCAACCAGTAGTCCTCTGTGCTGGTTTGCCCCCTGCAGTTGCTCCATGTACCCAACGATTAGACGAGGATTGCGTCCAAAAGCAAAGGAACGCCTGGCCTTTTGAAACGCATAATATTTCAACACCGTTTTTGAGAGCACAAGAACAAAGGCTAACATAAAGGTATATACAAACCAGTAATCGATTTGTATTGAGTTGTAGATAGCAAGATAGGAGGTCCAAATTGCTTGTATAGCCAACACCATGGGCAGACCAGTATTGCGACCTTCTCTATCATCAGCAGCGACTATTGCACAAGTATTGATCTCAACGATTTGAACAAGATTCGCCCATAATAAGATTAGGCCCAAGTGTGCCCATGCATAGCAGGACGACTGCAAGGTTTCAAGGCGTTGTCCACTTGGTATGAAGAAGTTGTAAGTGCGCGGCTGGCCAAGCGTTCCAACAGACGATGCAATATTGGAGCCATTGGAGACAACATAGGACAACATTGGAAGGAACAAGGTAGTGGCTCCCTGAAACAGAAGACGGATGAAGCCACGGTGTCGATAACGTGGCCCATAGGCGACTATTCCAGCCATGATTGCAGCCAAGATGGCGTTGGTAACGATTAGTCCGTCGACTTTCATCATTTGTGAATTTTTTTCAGCCCAAAAAGCATGCAGTGTAGAGCTGGAGCAATTCCCACCATTTGCGCTTTCTTTCATCATCTAATTGACGCAGCATTAGAGCATCAGCATAAGCAGTGGCACAGACAATTGTTCTCAAAGCAAATTTAAGATGAAAGTGTTCTCACATTTGTGCACGTAAACACAAGCAGGCCGGCCTCGGTGTGGAAGTGTGCGCCAGCGCCGCCAAGTAAGGGCGTGGATTTATCTTAAGCCTCCACAGTTCTTCGGCTTGATATGGTGTATATCTTATCCAAAAAAAAGTTTTTGCTACATATTAGTAGTAATAGTAAAGATTGTGCGCAAGAAAATCTCCATCGATACATCTTTACTATTAAAGCGAAAACCGGTGTCCGGTGTCACACTTTCAGATTCTGATTTTGCCCTCAAACAGAACAACAAATTACCCACCAATACCATTAAAACTAATTACAACAATATCACCGCACTCACAATGATTATCCGTCCAATCGGTCTGTTAAATGTATACGCATCGCGGCTGAGTAGGTTGTATGGATAAGTACTGAGAAGCGGATAATGATGATTCTCATGGGATTTGAACCAAGAAAATCGGCAACAACACGCTCGATCCTGCCATCTGCATGCAACTAGGCCAGATCACCTCACAGGCGACTCCGGAGGCCCCTAAATCGCCACCCTAGAGCTCCTTCATCCGCCGCCCAGTCCACCCTGCCGCCGCCGGAGGAGGCCGCCCGTCGGCGGATGGCGGCGGTGGGGTGTCCCAATAAGGTTTTTCTTCTGTTTTGCCGATCCTAATCGCCATTGATCTACATCCATCTGGCCGCCACCGATCTGGCCGGCGCTGGCCACAGGCAATCTTTCTGTATCAGGCCGGCCGAGGACGCCGCCGATCTGTGCATCTGCTAAGGGGTCGTTGCTGGCCATCCCTAAGGGCAGAAGCTGCGGAAATCCGATTGACGGCGGCGGCGGCCGGCCAAAACGGAACGTATGTATCAGCTGGTTCATATACGCGTCATGTACACACCAGCAACATGCATGCGGGCCTGATCTGATGCGTGTTCAAGGATTACAGATTGGTTTCTCCTCGATAGCATCTAGACTGCCCAAGTTCCGGATAATCTTCACCGGCGGTATTCATGGACAGCGCAAGGCGCTCCTAGACCTCCGGATCGAAGGGGATCCGGCCATGAGCGACCGCAAATCTCAGCTTATGTGGATTCGTGGACTCGTGTTGCGAAATCCCACTTCATCGGCCTCGACCGTCGAACTCCACTGGGCGGCCTATGCCCGGAGATTGATGGATATGGTGGTTTTCGACGTGCGCACCTATGTTTTTATCTGACTGTTTGGTTTCAGAGGGAGCGTTTCAAAGCTCTGCTGGCTGTTAATATCATGGAACACGCTTTCTCGTTCCATGATGCTGGTGGAGAATATCATCGAATGCGAGATATGTGGATTAGCAATGGTGGTAGTATTTGTGGCGATGAGAAATTGGCTGGGTGATTCGTGACTTGGAGCAGTGGTATGTAAGTGGGGGTGACTGTACAGGAGAAGTCCAAAGTCTAATCTTTCAGGGTGAAAATCTAAGGTCTGGCCTTAATTGGTTGTGCCTGGCAATAGCCTTGTTAAAGACATTGTTTTAAGAGCGAAGACTTTCTTCAGGGTGAAAACCTGAGATCTATGATCGAGCGACGACAGCGCTTGTGCACTGTTCCCTTCCTAGAGGCGTCGCTTTTGAAGAAGCTGGACTTCTGGTGCTGTCTTGGTGGTGTTAGTACTTCTGTTCTAAGGAATATATCACTATAGCGAGACTTTTTTTATTTCTTCTTTTTTTTGGCTGTGTGCATCCGTAATGTCGCTCGGGCAATGCGTTGTTGCAGTGGTTGGGTGTAATTGGTATCTTTACGATATTAATATATATTCTTTATCGAAAAAAAAACTAGGCCAGATTGATATTGATTGAGACTGGTCCAACTGCGTCATCACTCATCACACAACCGTCGCCATTGTGCTAACTACGGAGGGCACTCCGGCATCCCGCTCGGCAACAAGGGCATCACCACTCACCAGCAACGGAGACCACCCCACCGACCACCGTCGAAGATGTCAACGGCTTGGCATCTCAGAAGTCAGAACCTGCCATGGCCTATCCTGGCAAATGATGGCCTATCAAGGGTGTTGTCACATAGCAGTCCGCCGGGCATAGCTCCCTCCACGGCCACCGGCCCTACTCCCTCCGCATAGCATGCTCTCACCAATCGTCGCCACTGCCCACACAGCCGAGACGGCTCGTGATCTCTCCCAAGATGCTCTCTCCGGTCTCCTACTCCCTCGCGTCTCTGGTCTCCTACTTCGCCGTCTCCGGTCTCCTACTCCCTTGCGTCTCGACCTCGCCTCACCAGCGTCGAAACATGATGGCGACGATGAAGATCCGGCGCTTCGGCGTGGCGGTGTCCGCTGCCACGTTCATCACCGTCGCGTCCTTCATCCAATCCGCCATCAAAGCCCACGACATGGGTATCTTCTACAATTTCTATTGCCTGTAAGCTCCCCTACCGTCTACTCTCAATCCTCGATTCGCATTAATGATCTTCTGCTTGCACCAGTGAACTACGACATTGGGTTTTGGGTGTGATTGCTGTCGGGTTGTGCTGGTCTGATCCCGGTGCTGATCTGATTAATTGCTTGGTTAGGGCTGGAACTGTAGAATGGTGGGAATTTTTGGTTCAGAACCGAGAGTATGGATTTAACAATTGTAGAGCAGTCGACTTTGTTGTTTTTTGTAGTAAAACCAGAAATTGAATAGTATGAAGTTAATATCCAAGTATTCATGTGCTTCGCGATTCTTGAATAGTGGAAGCCGGAATGGAAGTGTAAAAATAGCTGGTACTGAACTGAGGATGGATGTTACTGCGGTCATCTGGTCTTACTTGGTGTTGGTGATCCAAGTGTATATTTGCTCACAGTTCTTAGTATACTAGGTGGTAAGACCGTAAGAGAAGTGGTTACTTCTACTCTGCTTGTTTGATCTGACAAAGAAAACTCTCCTTTGTTGATTTGAAGAGAGTACTCTAATTGTTCTGGTATAGTTAATCTAATAAGGATATAAGCCCAACTAATACTCAGAATGTCATTTATTTCCATCTGAACTATATTCGACATGATTTAAGCCTGACTTATTCGTAGAGTATCTTGTGCAGCTGCACCATTACTTCAGTTTGGAAACTTTTTTCCATGGCTTCAAAAGCATCTGCCTTCAAAGGATCACCCTTACCAGTTATTACAAATTCAAAACTCATAAGAAATTCTTGATGCTCACTGCTCAGGCATTGCTAATACTCATCCAGCTCATTATGGCTGTTGTTTTGTATTCATGTAGTGCTTAGGATGAAAAACAATAGGATGTTTCAGTTCTCTTGTGTTCCACCTCTAAATATATATATATATTACAAGTTTTACAGTGATTGACAATTTTTTAAACCGTCCATTCAACCCGATCTAACGGTATCAAAATAGACGAAACCAACCTGACGGAACCAACGGTGCCAAAAGAGTGGGACCGGAACCAAATTTATGTGGGACCGGAACCAAAAATGTTGATTTATTTCTATTTAATAATATGATACTTAGTGGACGACCGCAAGCAATATGTCCGATATCATCTCTCTAATTCTTAAAATTAAGAGAAACAATTAAGATACCTACAATCTGTCCGTTCAAATTATTAAGCAGTGTTTATCTTCCCGAATCAATCTGCGGTTTCTACTTCCTCAAAACCAATCTCTCGATGTGGTCTACCAGATACTCTTCTCTCTCTAAAAAAAAAAGACCAGATACTCTAAGAGGGCCATCCATTATCCATGGCTAGCGCGTGGAGTTTATGAACAAATTTCTCCATGAATCCATCCTCGCGCTCTGCTTCAAAATGTGCAAAAATAAAATCTAAATTATATACTAGAGATCAGGCCGTTCCTTCCCGCGACGAGTATGGCGCAGTATCTTTCATGGCAGAGCTGCTTGAAAACGATCTGCTTGGATCTGTGGTCGCCTTGGCCATGAGAAAACAGAACGTGACATGATTTTTGCGGATGGGTATTGGAACAGATCAGGGAGACAGGAAGAAGGACACGACCCGCAGATGAGTCAGCGACGTTCGATCTGGCTGCGACGGGTGGATCGGAGGTCTGCGGGTGCTGGGCTGGATGACGGCGACGGCGGGGACTGCGGTTCCTGGGCTGATGACGGCGTAGCTCATTGAGCACGGGCACAGAGAAGATCGACAGTTAATTTTTTTTTGAGCTAGAGAGAGAAAGTCACGAAGGGATCGGGATCAAAGTTTTTTTTCAGATGCAATGGATCGAGCGTTTGACCACTCGCATATGCGTTATCAGCGATTTTAATCAACGGTTATAAAAATTTAGACTTAACGAAACCATATGGAACCTAGGTTCCGTGCCAATCACCCTAAAAAAGCTCTATATATATATCAGATTTTTTAGTTCACATCCATAGAATGTTAAATTGTTCATGCATTATTTATATCATGTGTATCTTTATAAAAATTATCCTTGTGGAGTTTGAATCATATTTGAAATTATGTCATATAATACATCAGAAAAGTTGGAGATATTGGAAATTAAACCAAGAGAGGGGCTTGGACATTAGACTTGAGCTCCTCACGTTTTATGAGATATATTCAGCAAATATTATGCACCTTGTTATTTTTGGAAAGGGTAAGTATTATAGGTTAGTTAATTTTGGCACACGTAAAGCTATTTGTTACTGATAATTGCAGAGAGTCTCATTTGTATTCAAGGCTTAGTTGAAAGCTTCTTTAGTAATGTTAAAAACAATTGCCAGAGGATCTTCAAGTGCCCAATTCAACCTCTTGCATTATCCACTCAAACATTTGTCCTTGTTTAGTTTCTTGTGCAACTTTGTGACATCTGACATCTTGATTAAATGCTGGTGTACGAATACATGGGCATGGAGCTTGAGATTTTGTAGTGTGTTCTTAATATAGAGGAATAGTGTATGTTTATCGGTGTCTCCATCGCCAGTGAGGTTGATGGAAACCTGAAGTGCAAGTAAAAAAAGAAGGTAAGGGTTTAAGATTAGGTTGGCCGGAGAGATCCAATGTGGCATCCCTCGATTATCTCCATGGACGTAACAATGAGAGTCCGATGATCCATGAGGATTGCCAAGCAAAGTTGTGTCTCTTCGGCCTTGCATTGTTGGCGGCGGATGCATGTGCAGATCGCCCACAGCAGTTGGTCGGCACATTCAGGAACCTAGCCCATGAGTACTCCATGATGACAAGATCGTTGACAAGATTGAATTGAACTATGGTGAATGGTTTTGGAATCTTTCTTTTGCTAGATCAAGCAAATACTGTCATACAAGGAGGGAAGCTAACAGAGCTGGTTAACTCGAGCAATTATCCTGGATAGCGGCGAGGTCAAGAGAAGGACCCCCGTCGTTGTAGTCTGCATTACACGAGCATCGCACCACCGATTGATGAGACCATCACCGATGCAAGAAGACCGAGTATTTGTTTTTCTTGGTAATTTTTGTCCTCCAGGTAGCTATTCTCAGCACATAACTAGCTTTCTCTGAACTTAAATTTTTAAATACATAATATTTACATACAACAAGAAAAAATTGAGAGCCGCAGCAACGCACGGGGACTCAACTAGTATTAGTAGTATAGTAAAGATTGTGCACAAGAAAATCTTTCTGCCCAAGCCGATTTGATCGACTTAATCTCTCCCGAGTCGCTCACCCCCGGGCGGCTCTGGAGGCCATCTGCTGATCTAGTCTAAGGCGCCCCCTCCGGCGAGTGCTCCTAGCCGTCCCGCCCCCGTTGCCGGGGGTGGTGGCGGCACCCTCCTGGTCGAACGACGGAGGGAAGGGGAGGGCATCTGAAGGGGAGCTTCATGGGCGGTGTGGGGGCAGCGGCCTAGATGCTGGGCAGCGCGACCTTGATGGCGCGACCTGAGGCTCTCTGCTCGAGGGGCGAGGTGGGGCTGGAGGCACTCCACCGATGCAACGGCGGAGCTCCATGGCTCACGTGCGGTGGTCTGATCTGGGCCCTAGGGCCCGATTTGGGCCAGTTGGGTTGTCCTCTATGGAGGCTGTGCATTGCGGTTCATCTGGTGGTTGCGTCTACTGCGACGGCGACGCGCACGCCGGTGCGGCCGGCGGTTTTCTTCGGCGTGTGTTCTAGCGACTCAGCCTCGATCTGGGCTCCGGGCCCCCGATATAGGTCAGATAGGTCCAGCCAACCAAGCTGTGGGGAAGATCTGGCTATGGCCTTGGCCACGCCGGTGATGTCCTGAAGCGCATGCTTGGTTGCCCTCTCCTCTTCAACCATTCCTCTAGGAAGATGACTAGCGGCATGGGGGCCTGCGAGTCTTGTGAATAAAGGCGGTGGTCCTACGATTTTTCGTGCTTCAAGATCATGGTCTGTTTGATGCCTACCCTCATCGATCTGGCTAAGGTGACGTGTTCCGGAAGGCTCCTCCGACGATCTCCATTGCGCGTCTGATGCTTGGAGATTGTTGGATCGAGTGGGATTTGGTTGTGCACACCCTTGTTTTTCTGACCGATCGGCCTCGGGATGGGAGTGTTGCGAAGCTTTGCTATCTGTTGTAATCATGGGACATGTCTTTCGAGTTCTATTGTGAAGTCAGAGGCGGAGAATGATATAGCGGCGGAGGTGTGAGGACGAGTAATGGCATATTGAGTCTTTGAGGTGATGAAGAATTTGCTTGGTGATTCTTATCGTGTAGCAGCAGCATCGGCAAGTGGGGGCGACAACACATGAGGAGTACAAAGTCTAAACTTTCAGGGTGAAAATCCAAGATCTGGCCTTAATTGGTTGTGTCTAGCAATGACCTTGTTGAAGGCATTGTTTTGCGAGTGCAGACTTTCTCCAGGGGATTAGGCGACGATGGCGCTTGTGCACTGTTTCCTTCTTGAAGGCGTCGCTCGTGGAGAATTTGGACTTCGGATGTTGTCTTGGTGGAGGTTGTATTGCAGCTAGCTACGAGGATATATCACTGTAGCAGGATTTTTCTTTTTTCTTTTTCTTTTGTTGTAGGAGGCTGTGTGCATCTGTAATGCCTTTAGGCTTTGTTTGGATGTATGGAAATGACTTCTGGAATTGAATTGTGTGGAAATTCCAAATTCAAGGTGGAAAGGAAATGACTTACAATTTGAATTCTGTTGTTTGGGTGGATTAGAATTTGCTGTTGGAAACACATAGTGGTACCCATTTCCAATTCCTGTTTGGATGTAGGAATCATGGAATTGGATATTTTTTGAGTTTAGACAATATATAGGTACATACATGTATAAATAGTCGCATTTGTGGATTAAATATATATATTATTTCCCATGCATAATAACTTTAATGACAAGACATGACACAAAATAGTTTAATTTCTAGCAAATAACACGACTGGGTAGTTTTTCTTACACATAGCACATGTAGCAAATAGTACAAGTGCGTAGTTTATAATCAATGAACTACATAGTAGCTAATCTGCAGGTTAAAGAAATCAACTGATGAGTATAAAAACATAAATAAGCTCTCTGCCCACCGTATACCTATGCCGCTATACGAAAAAACTAGCTTCAATTCGTCGTTCTTGTCAGTCCACAACGATGGCACTAGTTTAGAGCAGCTGCGACAAGCCGGAGACTGAGCGGCGAAGGGCAGCTAGCTAGCAGTGGGGATAGTGTCAAAAAAAAGCTAGCAGTGGGGACGCGGTGAGTTGGCAACCCACTTCTAGGCAAAGCGCACGACACAACTAGGCTGTTCTATCATGTTCCTGCTGCAAGCTTGTAGCTGCTCCTGGCTGCTAGACAACGGCACATGCACAACCGCACCTCAATTTACTTTCCCCAAATCACTTCACGACACCATCTTAATTTCAGTACCAATCTACTTATGTTTGGAACTACAATCTTTGAAGCTCCACCACTACCAGGAAGAAGTCCATGGAAGGAGCTCCGCATGCGCCCCAACCTCTGTCGCTCTACTGACCACCCGCCGCTGCAGAAGTAGCTACCTAGGGTTAGGGCTGTCAGAGAGGTTGGGAGAGGACGGGGATGGGCGCGGTATGGCGAAGAGGAGGGAGGAGGGCGGTCGCCTGTTGGAGACGATAGAGGAGGGAGGAGGGAGGAGGGAGGAGGGAGGAGGCAGCGGCCTCACCTGTCCCGGCCGCCGCCGCGGAGCGCTCGAGCGAGCAGGACTGGGTGAAGAGACGAAGCGGTACGCTCGCTTTCCACGCTAATTCGGGCCGGATGGGGTCGGAAACGAGCGACACCTACGAAAGAATTCGGGAGCTACTATCGGAATTGGAGCTGAATTCCGGGATCAGTTTCCACCTCCAAACGCCGGAATTCCGGAATTCCTAATTCCTGGTTCAATTCTATGCATCCAAACGAGGTGTTAGGGTATTGCGTTGTTCCAGTAACTGAATGTAATTGATATTTTTGTGATATTAATATACACTCTTTATTAAAAAAAAAATCTTCCTGGAAAGAAAAATATGGGTGAACGACTTGGGGGTTTTCAATTGTTGACATAACCCAATAACTTTTGAGTTTGGACCCCAACACCCTATAAAGTTAAAACTAGTACACTTACCCTCTAAACTTTGTAAAACCGGGCAAGAGAACCCCTAGCCCTGTCTTAACCGGTTTTAATCAGCAGTTTTGCACACGTGGCAATGGAATGGCCTCTTACGTTGACATATCGCCATTTCACCATGGGAGCCATGCATCAGGAACAAACGTTTTCCCTATTTCTCTCATCTCTGTTGACGAGCCCATAGGTAGATACCCTGAGCTGCAACCATAGTGACGTCAGCACCACCCCTCCTACTCCGGCACCCACCATCAGGCCCGTGCGCCCCCCCCCCCCCCCCCCCCCCCTCCCCCGTCTCTCTTGCTATAATATGATCCAAATTCTACAAATAAAGGACAATTCTGATGGAGCAAAACGAGGCTCTATCAGAAACTATCAAACAATGTACGGTATGGATCGTTATAGATCTAGGTTTCCATCGTTATTTATTGTCAGCCGCCACATAGAATACGTTGCATATATGAAATGCCCCATATTGTATAAACACTTCTGCATGTAGTGAAGGTTTGCTGACTGGCGTCCGTAGTTTTTACCCTTCTCATCAAAGGGGTTTTCACGTTAAATCCTTTTATCCCCTACGTTTTGGTTTGATCATATCCGTTTATTGCCTGTCGTGATTGTAATATAACAAAGCTCTGGAGCATCCTCCCCCACCTTGGAAAAAATGGCCGAGCTCGGGGGAGATTTGATTCTCCACGTGCTTCGCCTGCGAGCAGCGGGAGGTCATCGAAGGAGCTCGGATTGCTAGTTCAACGCCGACATCATCGCCACATCCCCTGCCATCATCGAATCACAGCGGCAGTGGCGGTGACGCCTAGACATCTTGTTTGTGTCCTACCATGCCGGACAACACAAAACCCAACTCGTCGATGCCGCTCTGCCTTGGCTCCGCTCTTCATGTCGCCTAGATTTGGCGTGCTCCGCCATGATGTTGCATCTTGTCGGAGCTCTCTTCCTTCATCGGGAACACATTGGGCACTATTGAGTCACTGCGGCCGCCAACATGTGGGGTGCCCCAACACGGTAATGACGGCCAGAGCGTGGGTCGGGACGGCAGTCACACCACACGCCCGCACCATTGCCGAACAAGCAGGGCGCACATGTACCTGCATCGCCGCAACCATACACAAGATAGCTAGCGACCTGGTGGAATCGAGGTCAACGGAGACGATGGACGTGATAGAGGTCATTTCCCTTTCTTTTTTTTAGAACAAAAGGGTCCCCAGGGGAGCCCCGGTCCCATTTTATTAATGAAACCAGGGTAAGTCAACAAAGTTTGAATGTAAACAACAAGTAACTCTCACAAAGGAGAGGGAACTCAGTCTAAAAACTAAAAGGGACTCATTTCCCTTTCTCCAGCGTGATCTTAGTGGCGAGCGAGCGCACGGCCTTTTCCGCCGCAACGAGCTGTGAGAGCACCTCCTCGGGCGTGGGCCAGGACGGCAGCGTGGCGGCGTGGAGATGGCCAGAGTCCAGCCAGCTCTTTTATTTACATGATGGTTTGATCTTTTCCGGTCCAACGTGGCCATTGACTGGCTTTTCTTTAACTATCACCATGCCACGCCCCCAATGCCACTGGCAGAAACCTCTTAGGGCATCTTCAGCGGGCCGATTGTGCCGACATAAACAGTTCGTTCTGGTCCATTTGCGTCGGCCCACGGATAGAAAATGGGTCGCGGTCCGGCAGGCCTGGCAGTGTGTCCACCGGGTCGATGCATATCGTCCACGCCCATGTACTGTCAGACCTTGATGATCTGTGATGCTCTGCTAATAGCGATGGGACGTCGGCAATGACCACCGGCGGCTTCCCGCTCGGTGGAAAAACTCCCGCCGACGATAACTCATGTTTCCCGCGCGCGCGGCTAGAGAATGTTTCCAGCCCTCGCCCTTGGCCGGAAATTATCCTGCCCCCGCCCTAGCCGGAAATTATCCCTCCCCCGCCCTTGCCGGAAATTATCCCGCCCCCGCCCTTGTCCGGAAATTATCCCGCCCGCCGGCGCCATTTCCCGCCGCGCACCGCCTAAATAAGCACGCCCTGCCGACAGCGATGAGCACCCACCAAAACCAAAGCCAAGAAGAAGCCACCACCCAAGATCCATCCCTAGCCATGCCTCGCCGCAAGATCGCCAACTGGACGACGATCCGCAACATGTGCCGCCGCCGCTTCGCCGCCCAAACGGCGGAGGAGTTGGAGATGCAGGCCATGTAGCTGGACCGGTAGCACGCTGAGGATGAGGTGGCCGCCTTCGAGCGCGAAGGCGAGGTGGCCCAGGCGGCCATGGTCAGGGTGTTGGAAGACGCGTCCGCGGTGGCCGCCGACGTCGCTATGGGTAAGATGCACGCCTGCGCGGCCAGGAAGGCGGTCGAGACGGTGGCGATGGAGGCTACCGTCGCGGCCCTGCGCGCGATGCAGAACGACCCGGCCATGGTCTCACTGGAGGCGGTGGCCATGGAGGCCGCCAAGGTCGCCATGCGCGAGCTGTGCGACGGCGTCGTCACGCGCCAGGCCTCGGTCGAGGCGCAGATGTACGGCCGTGGTGGCCGCCGGGACGACGGCGTGGCTGCTCGTCGACGGTGACGAGACAGAGTTGGAGGACAATGACGACGATGAGGAGGCGGAGGCAGCGGCGGAGGCACAGCGCGATGTCGAGCTGCGTGCTGTGGCAGAGCGCGTCAAGGCGGCGGCGGAGGAGGAGGTGGCGGCGGAGGTGGAGCGCGCCGCTACGACGGAGGCAGTGGAGCAGGCCGCGCACTGGGCGACCGAGATGGACAAGGCCCTCGCCTACCGGAGGGACGTTGATCGGAGGACAAGCGCGCCCGCCGGCAGCGTCCGGGTCCTTTTTGTGGGCCCTTTTTGTGATGGGCGTATCAACTTGTAATCAACTAATATTAATATTATGATCTACTAATGTTTCACTGCCATGCGGGCCTGCAACGTCAGCGGGAGGACACGCGCGCCGTCTAGCAGCGTCCAGGCCGACGCAAACCTGCCGCAAATTTGGGCCAGGGATGGGTCGGGCCGGACGTGTCGGTACAGTTGCATCGCACAGCGTGTGAAACCGGTGAGCTGGACCGGTCGGACGCGTTCAGACACGCGCGGACGTGATGCATCGGCCCGCTGGAGATGCCCTAGGGGTGTTTTGTCTGGTTTCTCAAACTTGATGTGATTATCTACCCGGTTTTAGAGTTGAGGGCGTGTTGCATCCAAAACATGATATTTGTGGGGCTTCTTTTTGCAATCTAGTTGGTGATCTTCTAGCCAGATATCAAGTTGTCATAGGTTGTATGGACAAAACAAAATTCTTAGAGAATGAGTAGGCAAAGTAGGAAATTCGAGAGATTACCAGAATTGAAGACGGGCGATCGATCGAGCACATGAGATATTAATTGAATTGCTGCCTATGAGTGTAGGGAGAGGGTGGAGAGAGATAGATATATATATAGAGAGGGAGAGAGGTCTTATATCTTATCATCCTCGGTGTGTTTGTTAATTTCATGGCTCTAACCTAACTGGACATTTTATGTTCTGGCCACCTCCACCTGCTTCTTTTTGGAAAGAAGCATATTCTTTACTTGTTGCGTCATTCCATCAAACAGTAACTATATATATTCCCATGACATCAGCACTAGTGGGGATAGGGCCTCCAGTCCCGGCCCGTAAGGGCCTTTAGTCCCGGTTTACAAACCGGGACCCCAGCCGCGGGACTAAAGGCTAAACCTTTAGTCCCGGCCTGGTTACCAGCCGGGACTGGAGGGTGTCCACGTGGGCGGCTCCGAGCGCATCCAGGGCCAGGACCTTTAGTCCCGGTTTGTAACACAGACCGGGACTAAAGGGCATCTACAGATTTTGTTTTTTGCTTTAGGGTTTTAGGGTTTTAGGGTTTAGGGGTTTTAGGGTTTTAGGTGTTCGGGGGATTAACGTGATGCCTCGTTTGGTGCCTTGTTTGGTGTTCGGGAATTAGTTTATGCATATATATAAGATTAACTTATCTTACAAGCGAGCATATATATACAATTATATGGAGATCAGAATTATCGGGACTAGAGCCCGTCTATTCGATTACATGGACCAACATCAGTAATGGCCCCTAGCTACACTAAATCGTCCTTTGTCGTCTATAGCTTCTGTCCTCAGAAAGGTCGCTAGCTCCTCTGCAACAGCAATCGCGCGTTGCTCTGGTAGGTACTTCTCCCGCATGGCCGTGTACTATATAAGAAGAGGAGATGAATATGAATATCAATCATGATAACAAAGAATGACGGGTAAAAATAGAGGTGTGAATGTTTATTGCTTACGTCGTATCTGTAATCCTTGTGCTCAGAGGTAAACGTGCGAATGGTCTCGCAAACGTAGTATCCACATAGATGCGTCCCCCGTGGCTGCTGGTCGCACTTTACGAGAATAGAATATATATAATCAAAATAATAATCTAGCATCACAAATGTATTGAAAATAGAAGTATATCATACTACTACTTATCTGAGCCGCTCTAAAGGTCAGCTTCTCATGCTGGATACCGTCAGTCACGCACTTGAACCGCTTCCAAACCCTGCCCGACAAGGAAAATGATTTGCTAAGTTTTTCATTAATTGATATATCAGAAAATCATCGAAAGAGACCGATAGAGCGCAAGAATGATTGAAATTACCCTTGGAGCATGTCCTGCAGGCTTTGGAACTGTTCCAAGGGTCTCGATAATGGGTCGAAGGCATCAACTCTTCCCTTATCAATTTGAATATCCAACAGAATCCAGTGGTAGCTGCACATGTATATATATATATATATGTGTCAGTAACTTATCAATTACACTTATAAGTGAATGGACACAACAGAGTAAGACCCTCACCTGAAGTTGTATGGAAACAGTATGTGGTCACAGAAATTTTGATCTGTTAGAAACCTTAGAAGATTTTCCTCCGTCTCCTTGGGGTTATCAGTTAGCGTCGTTATATGTATTTTATCTGGGTCAATAAACCCAATATTTTGGATGTTCCTACTTTTACATTCCAGAATCTTTATTCTGCATAATAGAGTACAAGTCAGAACGGAACAAGTTATATGTAGACAATGAATTGAAATAACTGAACAAGTTATATGTAGACAACGAATTGAAAAACTTACAGACAATAGCAACTCATAAGCGATTTGTCGAGGGCGTCGGCATTGTACATCTGGAAGAGTTCATCAAAGTCGATATGGATGTCTTCGGGATGGCCGTAGTACTCCCGTGGGACACGCGCCACGATCATCGTTCTCCCATTCTTTGCTTCACTTAAGTACCATGTATGCAAGTAACGCATATTTGTTGGGAGATCATCAAACTTATCTTTGCTGACCAAAGGCGCTCCCATGACAAACTGTGGCTTAGGGGCTACCACAGCCTTGGGTAACCTGTCGTCTTGGGAAGCCAGAACGTCTTCAACACTTAGACCCCATTCAGCCGCCCACTTCTTTGCTAATTCCAAATCTTGCCCCTGCACCAGAGAGGGAACATTCTCGGGTAACACCCTGAGAGGTGGGATTGACTGTTTGGCCTGTTGTCCAAGCTGAGGAACGTCTGATCTTTTTTTGCTTGTAATAGAACTTGATTTGCTCCCACTTGCACTTGCACGTGATCTGCTCTTTTTCCCTTCCTTCTGCAATGTGCGTGTATAGTCATCAGGCTTATGGTGTAAGTCATACTGTGATGGAAGGGTCGTGAAGTATTTTGCATATGCTATTTGCTTCTCGGTGTATTCCGGGCGGGGCTCGGGTTCCTTCTTTTTCATCTGCGCATCATAATGTTCCTTTGCTATCCTGGCGTTTTCCTCGTCGGTACGATCATAAGGTCTGATAGGAAGATTAGCATGAGGTACCTTTGGGAAGGGCGACAGTTTGCGCTTTGGGGAGCTCCGTCGCTTAGAACTCATCGACGGAGCGTTCTTGCTGGCACGCTTCCGCTTAGTATCCTTAGCGGGCGGCGGCGGAGACGGCCGACCCAAGTCCGGCGGCGGTGATCGAGATGGACTCGTGTTGTGGTGGCCGTCGTCATGTGGAGGGCTTGAAGGTGATGGAGGTGTAGGTAACCTGCGACGAATCGGAGGCGGTGTTGTCCTTGGGGCCGAGCCTGGAAGCTTGATGTAGTTCTTGTCCCATAGGATGACTCCACCCAGTACTTCTCCGAATGTCCTCTCATCTTCGGGTCCAGCTATGTCGAGCTCCATATCATGAAACCCCGCCACGATTTCATCCACCCCGACTTTAGCAAAGCTAGCTAGAATCTCATGGCCATGCCAGCGTACATCAGGGCCAGAAGGTAAAGCCTGTCCGATGGCCACCTTCATGGATATGTTCTTGAATCTCTGATGGAGTTCACATGATGTTGACTCCTTGATTCCATCCACGGGGTAGCCGGGACCGCCCTCTATCATTCTTCGTCCATCGTCGGGCGGGGCCTCAGATTCAGCCACGCTGCTTTTCCGCTTAGATGGGGCGCCGGTAATATCGAGTGCAGGATCTTCCTGGCGCGCTACTCCTCTAAGCTCGTCAATCTGCTTCTGTTGCTCGTTAAGCCTGGCAAGCAACTGGTTGAACTTGTCATTCTCCTCATCCTGATGTCGCTTCTTTGCTCTCGCTCGGCTTCTGTAAGTGTCTTGGTCTCTGGCAAACCCAAGCCACCACGGGTAAGAAGGACCGAAGCCTCGCGTTCGTCCTCCATGTTCGTCATTGCCGAGGACCAGTGTGAGCAAATCTTTCTCTCTATCTGAAGTGAACTGTCTTTTTCCCTCTTTAATTTCTTTCACTATCTTTTTCCAATTCTCCCTGGGTATCCTAAGACCGTCACTGCAGATGAGGTCCCCTGTTTCTTCGTCGTACGAACCACCATGCGCAAGGAACCAATTTCTTGCTCTCAATTCCCACTCATCACGAATGGGTTCAGGTATGATGCCTTTAGCTAGCAGATCTTGCTCTTTCTTATCCCACTTTGGGATAGCAGTCTCATAGCCCCCTGGCCCCAGCGTGTGGTGATATTTTTTCTTATCGGCATTTTTCTTGTTCTTTTCTGATAATGCCTTGGCATCTTCTGACTCCTTGTACTCTTGAAATGCCTTCCAGTGATTCGCCTGCTTGGCTAGATACCCCTCGAATACTGGCACTTTCTTTGTCTTCCGATAGTTTTTCCATAGCTTCTTCTTCCAGCTACGGAACAGTTCGGCCATCTTCTTTAGAGTCCACTGCTTGACTTTGGCCCTCAGTTTTTTGCGGCGTCTTCATTCTCACATTCTGGCAGGTTGAAATGTGACATGAGATCATTCCAAAGATTATCTTTGTACCTTTCGGCGACATAGTCACTATCAGCTGCCCCTTTGCGCTTGTTCCACTCCCGAACGCTGATCGGGACGTGATCCCTAACGAGAACTCTGCATTGCTTCTTGAATGTGTCAGCAGCATTCTTAGGAAGCTTTGGTTCGCCCGTAGGCAATATCACCTCAAAGGTGTAATGCGTCCGTGCATCCAACTTTTTAGTCGGGCCTCGTTTCGTAGCTTTGCTCGATGTGGAGGCCTAAGAGGGAGAAACATTCGTCAAATGAATGTACATGTATACAATATAGAGCTATCTCCAATATTTTTCACATATTACAAGTGATTGTCAAACTTCATATGTATACCTCGCCGGACTTTATTATTTCTCCACCGGCTTCTCCATCAGTGGAGCTATCACCTTCTCCGTCATTGGAGCTATCTCCTGCCCCATCGGCTTCATCTTCGTGTCGATCGACCTCCATTCCATCTCCGGAGGGGTTTAGATATGACGACGGAGATTCAGCTGGTTCAACGTCGGGGGCGTCTTTGATTATATCTTCGAGAAGTTCTTCCTCTTCGAGGTTCCTGCTATGTGGATCCATAGTTCTGCAAAAAACGGACATTTGATTAACTAATAAACTAACAAACTATATATGATGCAAAATAATTCTATTTCTATTTGCAAAATAATTCTATTTCTATTTGCAAAATAATTCTAAGTAAATAAATTCTAACTAAATAATTCTATTTCTATTTGCAAATAAATTCTAACTAAATAATTCTATTTCTATTTGCAAATAAATTCTAACTAAATAATTCTAACTAAATAATTCTATTTCTATTTGCAAATAAATTCTAACTAAATAATTTTATTTCTATTTGCAAATAAATTCTAACTAAATAATTCTAACTAAATAATTCTATTTCTATTTGCAAATAAATTCTAACTAAATAATTCTAACTAAATAATTCTATTTCTATTTGCAAATAAATTCTAACTAAATAATTTTATTTCTATTTGCAAATAAATTCTAACTAAATAATTCTATTTCTATTTGCAAATAAATTCTAACTAAATAATTTTTTTCTATTTGCAAATAAATTCTAACTAAATAATTCTAACTAAATAATTCTATTTCTATTTGCAAATAAATTCTAACTAAATAATTCTATTTCTATTTGCAAATAAATTCTAACTAAATAATTCTAACTAAATAATTCTATTTCTATTTTTGCAAATAAATTCTAACTAAATAATTCTAACTAAACCCTAACTAACTAACTAAACCCTAACCCTAACTACTAACCTGCAGGCCGCCGGCGAGATGAACGGGCGGGGCGGCGGCTGGCGGGCGCTGGTGCGGCGGCGGCGGCGGGCGCTCGTGTGGCGGCGGCGCGGCGCTGCGGCTCGGGCGGCGGCGCTGCGGTGATGGGGCGGCGGCGATGCGGTCGGGCGGCGGCGGTGTCGCAGGCGGGCGTGCACGCGCGCGGACGTCGACGGCGAGATTCCGGCAGCCTGGCGGCGTCCCAATTTGCTCCTCGCGCGCGTTTTTTCGTAAGTCCTGGCCGGTTGGGAAGAAGGTGAAGGTTTTATACCCCGGGACCTTTAGTCCCGGGCGGTGGTTCAAGCCGGGACTAAAGGTGGGCCTTTAGTCCCGGTTTGAGCCACCGCCCGGGACTAAAGGTCTCAGGGGTGTTTCCAGCACCAGAGCCTTTAGTCCCGGTCTGTGGCACGGGCCGGGACTAAATGCATATTTTCTGTTTTTTGTTTTATTTGTTTTATAAATAGTTATCTGTTTGCATATTTGAGAATTTGACAAAACTATAAAAATGAAAAGTGTTTGAAATTGAATAAATAATTCAAAACTATTTTCTATTTTAAAAATTAATTATTTTAACTATCCTAACTATTAACTATTTTGCCATTTTCAATTAAAAACTATGTTTATTAATATTCTTTTTGTATATTTGAGAATTTGACAAAACTATAAAAATGAAAAGTGTTTGAAATTGAATTAATAATTCAAAACTATTTTCTATTTTAAAAATTAATTATTTAACTATCCTAACTATTAACTATTTTGCCATTTTCAATTAAAAACTATGTTTATTAATATTCTTTTTGCATATTTGAGAATTTGACAAAACTATGAAAATGAAAAGTGTTTGAAATTGAATAAATAATTCAAAACTATATTCTATTTTCAAAATTAATTATTTTAACTATCCAAACTATTAACAATTTTGCCATTTTCAATTAAAAACTATGTTTATTAATATTCTTTTTGCATATTTGAGAATTTGACAAAACTATGAAAATGAAAAGTGTTTGAAATTGAATAAATAATTCAAAACTTTTTTCTATTTTCAAAATTAATTATTTTAACTATCCAAACTATTAACTATTTTGCCATTTTCAATTAAAAACTATATTGATTAATATTCTTTATGTATATTTTAGAATCTGATAAAACTATGAATATGAAAAGTGTTTGAAATTGAATAAGTAATTCAAAACAATTTTCTATGTGGAGGCTGTGGGTACAAGAACTGCGAGGCGAAGAAATCGGGACTGGGTATAGCGGCGGCAGGGGTAGGGGAGAGGTAGTAGCCCGCCGGGAGGAGTGCCATCGGAACGAAAGGCGAGGCAACGGGGTTGAGGCGGGAGACGGCGGCCATTGCTTTCGTTTTGGCTTTGAGGGGAGGCGCTTTAGGAAGACGCAGCACGGTGTGTATAAAGAGCAGGACGGGAAAAGAACTAGTGAGCCGGCTTTTTTTCTAAAGAGCGGTGATGACCGATCCATACCATTATTCACATCCAGCCATCCATGTAACCGTGTCTATTGTAGCCATGGAGAATCTTCATCATGCATTACATAAAAGATTTAATACATTATTACATTATTGCACCAACAATCCTATCTATTATTTCTGTTTTCTTCTGGGTCGGAGCCATGGAGAATCTTCATCATTCAGTAGGATGCTTGGGTCAGTTTTCACTTTGAAGGGCGGAATTTCATGAAACTTATTATAATCTACTGACATGTCTGTCTTGTCATCTACTCCCACGATGTTTCTTTTCCCTGAAAGAACTATGTGGCGCTTTGGCTCATCGGACGATGTCTTCTTTTGCTGATTTCTTTTTCTCGTTTTTGTAGACATGTCCTTCACATAGAAAACCTGAGCGACATCGTTGGCTAGGACGAATGGTTCGTCCATGTATGCAAGATTGTTGAGATCCACTGTTGTCATGCCGTACTTTTGGTCTACAACTACCCTGCCTCCTGTCATGTCTGTCTTGTCATCTACTCCCACGATGTTTCTTTTCCCTGAAAGAACTATGTGGCGCTTTGGCTCATCGGACGATGTCTTCTTTTGCTGATTTCTTTTTCTCGTTTTTGTAGACATGTCCTTCACATAGAAAACCTGAGCGACATCGTTGGCTAGGACGAATGGTTCGTCCATGTACGCAAGATTGTTGAGATCCCCTGTTGTCATGCCGTACTTTTGGTCTACAACTACCCCGCCTCCTGTCAGCTTCACCCATTTGCACCGAAACAAAGGGATCTTAAAAGTAGGTCCATAGTCAAGTTCCCATATCTCCTCTATGTACCCGTAATATGTTTCCAAACAGTGCCCATTCTCGTCTGTTGCATCAAAGCGGACACCACTGTTTTGGTTGGTGCTCTTTTTATCTTGGGCAACCGTGTAAAATGTATTCCCATTTATCTCGTACCCTTGGAAAGTACATATAGTCGAAGATGGTGGCCTGGCCAAACAGTACAACTGATCTCCAACGGTGTCGTCATTAATGAGATGTGTCTGCAACCAACTACCGAAAGTCTTCTCGTGTTCCCCTTTAATCCAAGAGTCAGCCTTCCCCGGGTTTTCGGAGCGTAGAATATTCTTGTGTCTCACGATATACGGAGCCACCACGGTGGAATTGTGTAGAACTGTGTAGTGTGCTTGAGAGAAAGAATGCCCGTCCATACATACTTTTGCTTTCCTTCCTAGTGTGCCTTTTCCTGTCAGCCTACCCTCATACCGAGATTCGGGAACACCAATCGGCTTAAGGTCAGGAAGAAAGTCCACACAAAACTCAATGACCTCCTCTGTTCCATAGCCCTTGGAGATGCTTCCTTCTGGCCTAGCACGGTTATGAACATATTTCTTTAAGACTCCCATGAACCTCTCGAAGGGGAAAATATTATGTAGAAACACAGGACCGAGAATTCTAATCTCTTTGACTAGGTGAACTAGGAGGTGTGTCATTATATTGAAGAAGGATGGCGGGAACAACAACTCGAAGCTGACCAGACATTGGACCACATCAATCTGTAACCCTGATAGACTTTCTCGATCGATTACCTTCTGAGAAATTGCATTGAGGAATGCACATACCTTCACAATTGCCAGGCGAACATTTTCCGGTAGAATTCCCCTCAATGCAACCGGAAGCAATTGCGTCATAAGCACGTGGCAGTCATGAGGCTTTAGGTTTTGGAATTTTTTGTCTTTCATATTTACGATTCCCTTTATATTCGACGAGAAGCCAGTCGGGACCTTGATACTGAAAAGGACTTCAAAGAAGATTTCCTTCTCTTCCTTGGTAAGAGCATAGCTGGCACGCCCTTGAAACTGCCCTGGATGCATGCCATCTCTTCCTTTATGACGTTCCTGGTCCTCCCGTGCTTCCGGTGTATCTTTTGACTTCCCATACAAGCCCAGGAAGCCTAGAATATTCATGCAGAGATTCTTCATCAGGTGCATCACGTCGATTGCCGAGCGGACCTCATGGACTTCCCAATAGGGTAGCTCCCAAAATATAGATTTCTTCTTCCACATGGGTACGCACTTATCAGGGCCGTTAGGAACAAATTGGCTGCCAGGACCCTTTCCAAAGATTACTTTTAAATCTTTGACCATATCAAATACTTCAGCACCAGTACGGATGACAGGCTTCCCCCGGGGTTCTGCCTTGCCATTGAAATGCTTGCCTTTTTTCTTTAAGGGATGCTTGGGCGGAAGAAAATGACGATTGTACGGGTACACATTCTTCCTACATTTGTCTAGATATATACTTTCTGTCTGATCCAAACAGTGTGTGCATGCATTGTATCCCTTGTTTGACTGTCCTGAAATGTTACTAAGAGCAGGCCAATCATTGATGGTTACGAAAAGCAACGCTCGAAGGTCAAATTCCTCTTGTTTGTGCTCGTCCCACACACGTACACCTGGTTTGGCCCACAGCTGTAAAAGTTCATCAACTAATGGCCTTAGGTACACATCAATGTCGTTGCCGGGTTGCTTTGGACCTTGGATAAGCACTGGCATCATAATGAACTTCCGCTTCATGCACAACCAAGGAGGAAGGTTGTAGATACATAGAGTAACGGGCCAGGTGCTGTGACTGCAACTCTGCTCCCCAAAAGGATTCATGCCATCTGTACTCAGACCAAACCATAAGTTCCTTGCATCATCTGCAAATCTCGGGAACTCTCTCTCGATTTTTCTCCACTGCCGACCATCAGCGGGGTGCCTCAACTTATCGTCTTTCATACGATCTTCCATGTGCCATCGCAACAACTTCGCATGATCTTTATTTCTGAACAGACGTTTCAACCGTGGTATTATAGGAGCATACCACATCACCTTGGCAGGAACCCTCTTCCTGGGTGGCTCACCCTCAATATCACCAGGGTCATCTTTTCTGATCTTATACCGCAATGCAGTGCATACCGGGCATTTATCCATATTCTCGTACTTCTCACCGCGGTAGAGGATGCAGTCATTAGGGCATGCATGTATCTTCTGCACGTCTAATCCTAGAGGGCAGACAAGCTTCTTTGCTTCGTACGTGCTGGCGGGCAATTCGTTCTTTCTTGGAAGCATCTTCTTCATCAGTACCAGCAACTTTTCGAATGACGAGTCAGTCACACTGGTCTCTGCCTTCCACTTCAGCAATTCCAGTGTGCTACCCAGCTTCTTCTGGCCATCTTCACAAGTTGGGTACAACAATTTGTTGTGGTCCTGTAACATCTGCTCGAACTGCAACCTCTCCTTTTCTGTGTCGCAGCCTCGCCGTGCATCAGAAATGACCCGGCCAAGATCATCAGCGGGCTCATCTGGTTCCCGTTCTTCACCTTGATCTTCTTCTTCATTGTCTTCCATTGCGGTATCAGCATACTCAGGGAACATAGATCGGTAGTTGTCATCATCGTTCTCTTCTTCTTCATCGTCGTCTTCCATCATAACCCCTCTTTCTCCGTGCTTGGTCCAAACATTATAGCCTGACATAAAACCGGACCGAAGCAGGTGGCTCTGAATGACTCTTGAGGAAGTGTAATCCTTCTCATTCCGACATTGAACACATGGACAAAACATATAGCCACCACCATGCTTGTTCGCATAGGCTGCATCTCGAAAAGAATGCACGCCTTCTCTGTAAGCGGCTGTGCGTCGATCACCGTACATCCATGGATGGCTCATCTGCGTTATATGACAGTATATCAAATACAATCACGATCCTAAAAATTAGTACCGCACGGTCTAAACGAGGAAATATAGTTGCTAACCTTTTAGAATAAGTAGAAATAAAGAGGAAGAGGTTTAAGCGTGGCTCGGGCATCTCATATCGTAGTTGTGTTCGGTGAACTGAAGCGGCATCGCTCTAACACACATTTCAACAAACACCTCTAGTGCATCCAAGAAAAATGGAGAGCTAGCACACACCCACACTCTTCCATCCAAGAAAAATGCAAGGAAGAGGGGAAAGAGGGGCTGTGGGCCAATATATATAGGCAGAGGACTTTAGTCCCGGTTTGAGACACAAACCGGGACTAAAGGTGGCGCACATGCGGGCTGCACACCGCATAGCCCTTTAGTCCTGGTTTGTGTCTCAAACCGGGACTAAAGGCTCGTTACGGGCCGGGACCAAAGCCTCGTGGGCGGCATTACGATTTTGGGGTGACGTGGCCGGGCCTTTAGTCCCGGCCCAGATGGAGGCCGGGACTAAAGGGTCTAGGCCAAAGGCCCGTTTTCTACTAGTGCAACATCTCATCATCGCAACACTAACTGATATGTACGTTGCTCTCCTTTATTTGTGTGTCTATGGCGTCAACCAGGGGTCTGCAATAGGAAGGATACGCAAAGCATGGAGTGCGGCGATGGCCTTCTCTGCACGGTGGAAGGATACATAGACCAGAAAGAATTGGATGGAAAGCTTCCGCCCTGGCTGCAGCGTCACCTTCAGACATGCTCCACCGGACCACCAACACTCCATGTGAACTGAAGCATAGATGCTGGCCAGGTGAAGAGGAAAGCATGATCTGTGGCAATGCAGAGGATGCTATACTTTTGGAGAGGTGGTCTTTTCTATAGGAGGCTGCCTCTTCAACATAAAAAATGAAGAGGGAGAGAAAAAGGTGAGAGGAAAAGAGAGAAACTAAAGCAGCTTTTGAGGGAGAGAGAAAGTGTCATGGGTTGGACCAATATTCTTCACACCTATTGCTCTATTTACTTTATAGGTTCGTGCTTATGTGGGACAGTAGATACCACTGTCCCCATTGCTCAGGCCCTAATCACTTGACTTGTCTGTGCCCTATATCCCATTTCACATGGATTTTCCTTGACCTTTTCGAACTTTTTGGCTAAACACACGCACTACAAGCTAGCACAAGCATGCCTGAAAACACCACATGCACATGGCGTGAATGTGAGACTTTGCAACAGCACTAGCAAGTCAAGATAAGCTACAACAGTTGATAAACTGTAGCAGGTCAGAGCATCTCCACTCGTCCCCCCAAACGGCGACCGACACAAGGTCGTTGGGGGGGGGCGCTGAATTCCGTATGGAGGGCGACGGATTCCCAGTGGCGCCCCTGATACGCCGCCCCAAAAACCTGACGCGGTCCAAAAAAGCAGACTATCGGCCCAAAAAGTTTAAATTTTATCGTTCCTGCCGTGAGTTCGCATACTCGCCACAAAAAATAGTCGCAATTAAATGTGCATATTACAACATGGAAATCAAATGTCGATCATCTCCTCCATATCGTTGTCGCGTCCAGTGGTGGCTGCTGCGCCGTTTGGTGCCCTTGGGTGGGTTCGGCGCTGGCATCGGGGCTGAGGTCGCCAGTGGAGGAAGCCGCATCTCCGCCAAGATGATGTCGCATTGCGCCTTGTGCCACATCTTCACCTCGGCGCACATCAACGATGTATCGGTGGTCAAGAGCGCCAGATCCTCCTTCCTTTTGATGGTGGCGACATTGGTCTTGAGGAGGCCGATCTTCACCTCTTGTTTCTCGAATATCTTGTCCCACCGTGCGTCGAACTTATCCTCCCTCGCCGCGTAGTTCGTCGCCACACCGGCAATACACTTCTCGATGCTTGATTGCAACCGTTCCATTGCCGGCGCGTCTTCTCGGGCTTGCTTGGCTTTTTTGTTCCCCAACTCTGGGCGCCCTTGCCCGGCAGCTGATACGTCTCAAACATATCTATAAGTTTTGATGCTCCATGCTTGTTTTACACCAATTGCTTTGTGTTTTGTTTACACTTTGTGGCATTTTTATGCATTTTCCGAAACTAACCTATTAACAAGATGCCACAGTGCCATTTCCTGTTTTCTGCTATTTTTGTGTTTCAGAAAAGTTACACAGGAAATATTCTTAGAATTGGACGAAACAAAAGCCAAAGTTCTTATTTACCTGACACGAAGACGGAGTCCAAAGGAGAGACGGAGAGGGGCCAGAGGGCAGCCGCACCATAGGGTGGCGCGGGCCACCCCCTGGCCGTGCCACCAGGTGGTGTGGGCCCCTGGTCCACTTTCTGACGTCGCCCCTCTGCCTATATATTCACTTCATCAGGAAAACCCTAAGGGCCCGAACACTTTTCCATGAAACATACTGCAAGCCACCGCCATCGTTAACCCAAGTTCGGGAGGGTCCAGAAGCTCTTCTCGGCACCCTGCCGGAGAGGGGAATCATCACCGGAGGCCTTCTTCATCACCATGCCAGCCTCCGGAGTGATGCATGAGTAGTCTACCTTGGACTATGGGTTCATAGCAGTAGCTAGATGGATGTCTTCTCCTCCATGTGCTTCATGTCTAGATCTTGTGAGCTGCCTATCATGATCAAGATCATCATTATGTAATCTACATGTTGTGTTTGTTGGGATCCAATGAATATTGAGTACTGTGTCAAGTTGATTTGTGATTTATCATTTCTATGTTATTTATGATCTTGCATGCTCTCCGTTGCTAGTAGATACTTTGGCCAAGTAGATGCTTGTGACTCCAAGAGGGAGTATTTGTGCTCGATACTGGGTTCATGCCTCTAGTAATCTGGGAGAGTGACAATAACTTCTAAGGTTGTAGATGTGCTGTTGCTACTAGGGAGAAAACAACAATCTTTTGTTCAAGGATAATTGTATTGTTTACATTACACACTTTGCTTAAGGCGATAATCTGCTGCTTGCAACTTAATACCCAATGGTTGTTCGGATGATATCCGGGAGGGTGGATTATTAGTCATAGATGCAGTTGGATTACGGTCTATGTATTATGTTTTAATGCCCAAGTGAATCTCATAGTGATCTTCATGACTTGTACATGCATTGTTATGCATTCTTTATTTTGTCAATTGCCCAACTGTAATTTGTTTACCCACCATGTTATTTATCTTTATGGAGAGACACCTCTAGTGAACTGTGGACCCTGGTCCATTCTTTTACATATATATTACCATCTACTGCAAGCATCGTTTACTTTCCGCAAACATTATTTACTTTACTACAAACAAACATCTTTTTCCACACGATATGTTTCATCCTTTGTTTTCAGCAAACCAGTGAGATTGACAACCTCACTGCAAGTTGGGGCAAAGTAGTTTGGTTGTGTTGTGTGCAGGTTCTATGTTGCTGCTGGCGCCGAGGCTCCCACATCAACCATGCGCCAGCACAAGTTTTCTGGCGCCGTTGCCAACAAAGTCAGCTAGCAACAACCTTCAGAAGTGGTTTTTTTCTCCTACTGGTCAATTAAACTTTGGTTTCATACTGAGAGAAAACTTACTTATGTGCTCATCACACCCTCCTCTTGGGGTTCCCAACTGGTCCGTCAACACTCGGCGCATCAACAAGTTTTCTGGCGCCGTTGCCGGGGAGAAAGAGGATTTCTGCAAGGGGAGTCTCTCGCTTCCAATCTTTTTACTTTGTTATTGTTTTGCTTACTTTCTTTACTTTTTTTTGTTTGCATCTCTTTATCAAAAATACAAAAAATTAGTTCCTTTTATAGTTGTTATTTTTGCTTGCCTGCTTTTATTTTGCTAGAATGAGTAATCCTGAAGTTGAGGTTTGTTCTTTTAAGCCACAAGGGGGAGAAAGTTTGAAAGATGCTTGGTATAGAATAAGTAATGCTCATCATAGATGTACAAAAAAGTATTCTACCATGATCCTTCTTAGGAATTTTTATGTTGGTATATCTAGCTGGAATAGGTATGTTTTGGATACTCTCGCAGGGGGTAATTTTTTTGGTGCTCCTGCTTTGGAAGCATGCAATTTGATTGAAAGTTTAGTAGGAGTACCACCTATTAATGTCATTAAAACTGAGATCACCTTGGAAGAAGTTATGAAAAAACTGAGCTCTCTAGAGAAAAGTTTGCCAAATCTCCTTGATAACACTAGCCAGGTTAATGAATCAATAGAAAGTATCATTTAAAGAATCACTGTTTTAGAGGCTAGCATTATGCATGATAATCAAAACTTTAGGATTGGAAAATTAGAGGAGGCTATGGAAACTTTAAGTTCAACCTTTTCTTCTCTTAAGTTTAAGAAGGAGAAAGCTTTTGTTGGGAAAGAGCAAAAATTTATGTATGTTCCCAATGTGTCTATACCAAAACCGCAGAATGTGTTTAAAATTGGTAAAACTTTTAGTTCAACTAAGAGTAATCTGCAGGTTGAATCATCTTCAGGGGCATCTAAGGTGCCTATTGTGACAAGTTGTGTTTTCGAGGGAAAAATTGATCTTGATGCTTCTTCACTTGAAAATACTTGATTCTCACTTTTTGGGCCTAGCTGATAGGCGTTAAAGAAAAGCACTCTTGGGAGATAACCCAATGTTTTCTTTTCAGTAATTTTTCTTTTTATTGAGTCTTGGAAGTTATTACTACTGTAATGACCTCTCCTTATTATTTTTGTCAAGCTTCATGCACTAGCCAACGCAACCAAAAGTCCGAACTGATAGAAAGGGCTAGTACAATCCACTTATACACTTCAACACCCCCACTCACGTGTGACGGGAGAAGAGAAAGTCAACACATGGACACAGACAGGAGAAGAGAAAGTCAACACGTGGACACAAACGGAAGAAGAGAAAGTCAACACGTGGACACAAAGGGGGACAACAACAATTTTTATAATAAATTGTGAAAACCAGGACTCAAACTCGAGACCCTGGGCTCTGATACCATGTCAAGCTTTTTTTTACTCGATCTAGTCAACACACAGAGGACAACCGACTGGCGAGCAGAGACAGTAGTGACGACCCGCGACGGGGACACAGACAGGAGAAGAGAAAGTCAACACGTGGACACAAACGGGAGAAGAGGAAGTCAACACATGGACACAAAGGGGGGCAACAGCAATTTTACAATAAATTGCAAAAACCAGGACTCGAACTCGAGACCCTGGGCTCTGATACCATGTTAAGCTTCATGCACTAGCCAACGCAACCAAAAGTCCGAACTGATGGAAAGGGCTAGGCAATTCACTTATACACTTCAACAATTTTTATTTCATTTTGTGTGCCAAGAAGAACCTATAATTGGAGGAAGGTAAGATTTGGGAAAGTTGATGTCCTGAAACAGATTTCAGCGCTTCACCGTAAAAATTTGTGAAAATTCCCAGAATGTCATTTTGATCTGCGATTTTTTGTGCACATGCCCCAGGTTATTATCTAACTTTCATTAGTTTTGCACTTTTTGATTTTAGCAACAGAAGATTCTCGAAAAAATCGAACCTTACCTGCTGTTCTGTTTTGACAGATTTCTGCCACTATTTGCGTTTGCATCTTGATCTCTTTCTTTTTGAGTTCTTTTGATCACGGAACTTTTAGAAGAAGTTGCTACAGTAGATAATTTTTAATGGGTGTTATACTTGAGTTGAAACTGAACCAAAAAGTGGATCTACTATCTTGCATACACTAATGTTGCTAATGAGAATTGTGTGAAGTTTTGTATGAAGGAAGTTTTCAAGTGTAGGGAAAGGAGAATGATGAGATGAGATGAAGTATGGAAAAAAGCTCAAGCTTGGGGATGCCCATGTCACCCCAAGAAATATCCGAGAAGTACAAGCGTCAAAGCTTGGGGATGCCCAAAGCACCCTCTTCTTCATCAACAAAAATATCAGGTCATCTTTCAAGACACTATATTTTTATTGCTTCATATGCTATGTGTTTATCTTGGAGCATCTTTATTTTTGCTTTCAGTTTTCTTTTGTTTTGTTTGCTGCAATAAATGGTTGGAACCCAACATGTTTCTTTTAGAGAAGACACACTCCATTTTCATTGCCTAGAACACTCTAGTTTTCACTTTTATTGTTCAACAAGTGTTCTCTTTTTCTAATACTGCGTTTAGCTTTTGTTTTTCACCTTGATTTTTGTTCAGTACTTGTTAGTTCTTTGTAGCTAGGTGTGTTTAGACCTCTGGTCTTTGTTGCTTTTCATCTTTGAGATTTGTTTCAAAAAGGTTGATTGGTGTTGGAAAAGAGTAAAATGTTTCATGCTTGTAGTGGTGCAAATGGGAGCTTGTTTAGACTGTGGCTTAGACTTTAGCATGTAATGCTTGATATTATTTTGATTATATTCTTAGTAGTTATTGCTATAGCATGACTTGTCTCAAATGACTGAGAGTGCTTAATGTGCCTTTGAAAGAATCATGCGTTGTTTTTATCTTATAGAAGCATAATATTGTGGTATTCTCCTTTGATGCTTTATTTGGGTTGACTTGGCGCATGCTCACACCATGTTTGACTACAAACCAGTCGCCTCAAGCCTCTATGATCATTTGGTTTTTGACTTGTATTATCACTTTATGGTTTGGTTAATAATGTTTTGTCGCTATGCATGATTATGGCCGTTATTGCTCTTTTTGTTGGTCGCTCCCAGTCTTTTGCTAGCTTTCACCTGTACTGAGAGGGAATACTTCTCGTGCATCCAACTCCAAAAACCAAAGTTATTTCAAAGAGTCCACTACAAATTCCTATGCATGGTATTTCAACCCATTCCAAGCAAATTTTCATATGCTATCTTTCAAAACCTTCAAAATACTCCCTCCGTTTAGAAATATAAGATGTTTTAGCTTTATGAAGTGGGTGTATCTAGACATCTTTTAGTGTATAGATTCAAGCGAATCTATACACTAAAATATGTCTAAATACACTCACTTTACAAAGCTAAAACATCTTATATTTCTAAATGGAGGGAGTACTTCTCATTTTGTGACACTGTTTTCAGCTCATGAGGACATAGTGGTTGGGTTTGTTATCTTCCATATTGAATTAAGTACTCCTTGACTTGCATGATTCATCTGCTTGTCACTAATTTCGCAAGGGAGCTGGTCAGACCATTGTAACCTTTAAAAAAGAAAAAAGGCACTCCTCCATGGTATGTGAAAGTTGGTGGGCACCCGAAGGACTCGGTTAGCCATGGTTGTGAAAAAAAAAGTGGGTAGGAGTGCCAAACTTTATAAAAGAGCATGTATATGCCAATTTTTCAAGAACTCGGAACCGCTCTCAACTTGTTTAGTATGGAAGATAACAAGTGCCCCATTGCAGTCGTTGACAGGAACAACCACCTCTCAAAACAATTTTTTATCTCTGTTTTACAAATGAAAAGCTCTAGCACATGCTAAATCCCTACTTCCCTCTGCGAAGGGCCTATCTTTTACTTTTATGTTGAGTCTTCATCTTCTATCTTTATGCACCGATTAGGAGAGCATAGTTGTCATTCTGAGTATAATGTGCATAGTCCCAAAATTTAATATTGATTGAATCATGATTATGGTATTGCTTGTTCTCAAATTATTTGTATCTAGTCACCCTCTTGAACTTGAAGGTTTCATATGCATTTATGTTTTGCTACTCCATGAGGGCCAAGCTGAATACCACTTTGCTATGTTTTCTATATGCTCAAAACAAACAAATACCTTTCAATTCATTATTATTCATGATCTTTTGTTTGTGTTACTTTTCATGTTGTAACATGGTTGCTAAGTTCTATTGTCAAGATTATATCTCTTATGCCTATGTTTAGAGTACTTTGATCTCAGCATGCAATGCTTTAGATCGATTTGATCAAGATTGTGTTGGTGCATGTCACCTCCAAAATTATTATTTTGTTATCACTTACCTACTCGAGGACGAGCAGGAGTTAAGCTTGGGGATGCTTGATACGTCTCAAACGTATCTATAATTTTTGATGCTCCATGCTTGTTTTACACCAATTGCTTTGTGTTTTGATTACACTTCTAACCTATTAACAAGATGCCACAGTGCTAGTTCCTGTTTTCTTTTGTTTTTGTGTTTCAGAAAAATTACACAGGAAATATTCTCAAAATTGGGTCCTATTTACCTGACACGAAGACGGAGTCCAAAGGAGAGATGAAGAGGGGCCAGAGGGCAGCCGCACCATAGGGTGGCGCGGGCCACACCCTGGCCATGCCACCAGGTGGTGTGGGCCCCTGGTCCACTTTCTGATGTCGCCCCTCCGCCTATATATTCACTTCATCGGGAAAACCCTAAGGGCCCGAACACTTTTCCATGAAACATACTGCAAGCCGCCCCGTCGTCGACCCGAGTTTGGGAGGGTCCAGAAGCTCTTCCTCGCACCCTGCCGGAGAGGGGATTCATCACCGGAGGCCTTCTTCATCACCATGCCAGCCTCTGGAGTGATGCGTGAGTAGTCTACCTTGGACTATGGGTCCATAGCATTAGCTAGATGGATGTCTTCTCCTCCATGTGCTTCATGTCTAGATCTTGTGAGCTACCTATCATGATCAAGATCATCGTTATGTAATTCTACATGTTGTGTTTGTTGGGATCCGATGAATATTGAGTACTATGTCAAGTTGATTTGTGATTTATTATACCTATGTTATTTATGATCTTGCATGCTCTCCGTTGCTAGTAGATAATTTGGCCAAGTAGATGCTTGTGACTCCAAGAGGGAGTATTTATGCTTGATAGTGGGTTTATGCCTCTACTAATCTGGGAGAGTGACAATAACTTCTAAGGTTGTAGATGTGCTGTTGCTACTAGGGAGAAAACAACAATCTTTTGTTCAAGGATAATTGTATTATTTACATTACACATTTTGCTTAAGGCAATAATCTATTGCTTGCAACTTAATACCCAACGGTTGTTCGGATGATATCCGGCGGGTGGATTATTAGTCATAGATGCAGTTGGATTACGGTCTATGTATTATATTGTAATGCCCAAGTGAATGTCGTATGATCTTCATGACTTGTACATACATTGTTATGCATTCTTTATTTTGTCAATTGCCCAACTGTAATTTGTTTACCCAGCATGTTATTTATCTTTATGGAGAGACACCTCTAGTGAACTGTGGACCCCGGTCCATTCTTTTACATAT
This sequence comes from Dactylis glomerata, assembly GCA_007115705.1. NCBI lineage: Eukaryota > Viridiplantae > Streptophyta > Magnoliopsida > Poales > Poaceae > Dactylis > Dactylis glomerata. The sequence goes on from QXEO01002093.1 coordinate 101,958, forward strand.
ATATTACCATCTATTGCAAGCACCGTTTACTTTCCACAAGCATTATTTACTTTACCACAAACAAACATCTTTTCCACACAATACGTTTAATCCTTTGTTTTCAGCAAACCAGTAAGATTGACAACCTCACTGCAAGTTGGGGCAAAGTAGTTTGGTTGTGTTGTGTGCAGGTTCCACGTTGCTGCTGGCGCCGAGGCTCCCATGTCAACCACGCGCCAGCACAAGTTTTCTGGCACCGTTGCAAAAGTCAGCTAGCAACAACCTTCAGAAGTGGTTTTTTTCTCCTACTGGTCGATTAAACTTTGGTTTCATATTGAGGGAAACTTACTGCTGTGCGCATCACAGCCTCCTCTTTGGGGTTCCCAACTGGTCCGTCAACACTCAGCGCATCAGCGGCCGGCAAGAACGCAGAAGGGTCAAAAGCGACGTCTTTTCCCTTCCCAAGCAATGCCCTCACCAGCGCCCACTTGTCGCATTTCTTGATCCTTTTGAAGACATGGATGAACTTGAATTCGACGTCTTCATTGTCGGTGCGGTACATTTTAAACATCTTGAGCATCTACACTAAGAACATGGCTGCAACACAAGATTATGAGAACAAATGCAAATGCCAACCATCGAGCAAAGGGGCGCGGCTTACTAGATCTTCGATGCTTGTTCTGCTTTCTTGATGACCCATGACCTATTGTTGGATTCCATGCCACTTGTTGCAACCTTGTTGGATGATTCCCCAATGATGAGACATCCCAGAAGGGTTGCGATCCATGTGTATTTTGTTGAACGCGGAATCCATGAGCTTGCGTTCATCGAACGACACCTTCACCCTCTCCCAATACGTGTTGGAGTTTTGATTTGCGCCGGAGATAGGGTCGATGCTCACTGTATTCCACGCCTCGGCGAGGTATTCATCCTCCGTAGATCACCACTTTGGACCGTGGTTGCCTCCTCCCTTCTTGGGCGCGGCCTTCCTCTTCCCCTTCACCGTGGGCGTGGGCGAGGGCGCGGCGGCGACAACCAGCTCGTCGTCCTCATCATACTCGGCGCCTTCTTCTCCTCCCTCCTCTTCTTCATCAACGACGGTCTCGCTTTCCTCCTGGGTGTACGCGTCGTTGGTCATCAAGCCGTCGTTTCTGCTGTGGTGCATGGCGTCGTCGCCCATTCCGCCGAACACACTGCGAGCGTCCTGGCCAGCGATGCCAAAGTAGGCCGACAAGGAGGGCGACAGGCATTCTTGCCGGCGTGGCCGATGGGGACGCGGCGATAGGCGGGCGAGGACCCATTGAGGTTGATGCTGCCCGGCGGGAAGGTGTTCAGATCGCCGTTGAAGCTGCCATGATGCGGGTCTGGCGACACGAAATAGGAGTTGGGATTGAACCCGCCGTGTGGGTCGCCATCCGGGTACTAGCCCGAAGAGGGAGACAGCGAGAACCTGGACAGTCTTGGAACGTCGCCAGAGAAGAAGGCGGCAAGCTCGTCGAAGAAGAGATGCTACCTTGGGTCCCAAAGATGCCAGGGCAGTGAGGCGAGCTGTAAGATGTAGCCGCCGCCGTAGCTGCTTTCTTCATCTTTGCCATCGCCTCCCGCCTACGCCGGTCCTGGTTCACGATGGCCCGTCATGCGACATCCGCCGCCCATGTCGTGTTCGACATCCCCTCGGGCCGCTGTTTCCCCGCCCGCGGCTTCTTCGTCGCCGGCGGGAGGCCTTCGCCGTCGTTGTTCCTAGGGAGGATGAATTTCCTAGGCGGCATCTCGGATGTGCGGTACGGGTCGAGCGGCGGCGGTGATGTGTCTGGCGGCTGGATCGGGGAGAATGGTGGGAGAAATGGCTAGGACGCGGCTGGATGAGGGGGAAAAGGAGGGAAACTAGCCTTGTCTCTCTGACATTTGTGGCCCACCAGCTTTTCACCTTAAGCCGGTCCCCCGCTCGCCTCCTTGTGGACTGGGCACGGCCTGGGGGCGCCGAATGGAAATTACAACCGCGCCAGCCCAAATTTAAGTTTGGGGGGCCGGCTGGGCGGGATTTTTGGCGCCGGCGCCCCCAAACAGCTTTGGGGGGGCGAGTGGAGATGCTCTCATGATATGAAAACTCTGATGTTCACCCGAGTTTGGGCGCTTCCTTTATCCATTTCAAATCATGCGATTTTTTAAAGGAATTTCTATTTTCGTGCCCTCGGGTCCTTAGTTGTACTCAGTTTTCCCCAGCTCCTTAGTTTTTCCTCAGTTTTGTCCAAGCCCTTGTCTGAAACCCTAACAAGTGCTGGAACGGCCGGTTGCCCGACGGTTCAACAACTTTGACCGTTATCTGCTGACTAGTGGGGCCACGTAGAGCCTGCAAAGACATGTCAGAGCATCCATGTTTATTTGACCGTAAGCATCGCCGTATCCCTGACCAAAACGCGGATGAGTGGGGCTTCGGTATATCGAATAACAAGTGGGGCCATGACGCTGATACAAGGGGCAATACACGGGTAGGATTAGATTTTTAAACGGAGCTCTACAGCGATGGCACGGAGGAGGTGGCCTGCGGGGTGCCGAGATGAGATCGACGTCCATAAAGAACTGCATGAGGCGAGACCAGATGCATTAGATAGATATGAACTAGACGCGTTTAACCATGCATAGAAGAGAAGAAATGGTCGAGGACATCGACGATGACCTCAACACTTTGACTGACGGTGTCGGACACGAACGCGAGCAATGTAGAGAAAACTAGTGTCTCTCTTTTCTGGATTGTATAGATGGGTACTAGGGGAGTGTGGTGGCGAAGGGAAAGACCTCGCGGTGGTCTGTGGCGTCCAGCATAGCGGGGCGGCGTGGCCGTGCCCACAACGGCGTGCATGTTTGGCATTGGCATTAGCATGTACGTTCGTCATTGGCCTCGGCGGTATCTCTGCTGTGTCAGTGATCGAATGAGGGGACGGGATTGAGGGTGCATCCCGACGGTGACCTAGCAGCGGCGGCGAGCATGCATAGCCGTTCTGACCATGCCGATATCGGCATCGGCATCGTTTGGAGGCTGTGGTGCTCGAATCATGGTGGAAATTGCGATTCCCTATTATTTTTACATGCATAATATATAGAAAATAGCTAGATCTCTAAATCGATGCATATGAAGCTACATATATATTCTTGGTCATAATCCCCTTATCTAAAGGGGATGGATGCATGGCTTCACGTCATCGTCGCTTTCATCGCCAGTATCTTCGTCGTCCGTGTAGTAGTACTTCATGCACATTGTTACGTCGAACACCTTCACTGTGAGCACATCATCGCCTTCATATTTGAAGTGTAGGATGTAGCCGAAATCCACACCGTGCGCGATGGCAAAATTCTCCCAGCCCTTGTCGAGGTACATCCGGCCTTGTCCGTCAAATAGGACCTCCACGGTCCAGAGACGAGGATCGCAGTCAGCTGCTCGCAGATACACCTTAGCGGGCTCCTGGCCGTCAAGATAGTCCGCAAACTTTTTTGGGAGTGCCTGCAAAGAGATCGAGCGCCGATCGTTTGAAATTAAAGGTTTTTTAGAACATGCACATAATTAATCACATGCATCATATATGTGGGAATGCGTACGTACCTTCTTGGCCAAAGGGTCTTCATAGATGACGATGAAGAACTCCTCTATGATCAATGGCAGTGTTGACGGTGGTGGTGGCAATGATGATGATCCACCACCCCGGCCGCCCCTTCCCCTTCCCCTTCCCCTTCCCCTTCCCCTTCCCCTTCCCCTTCCCCTTCCCCTTCCCCTTCCCCTTCCCCTTCCCCTTCCCCTTCCCCTTCCGGTCAGCGTCCGAGACGTGGAAGCCATGGCAATGGATCAAGTGTATGTGAACGAAGAAGAGAGAGGCAGAACCTATTGATATGAGGGATGGCCGTTGTGGGGGTTTATAAGGGAGAGATGACCGTTGTGGGGTTTACACCATAAATTAAGGTAGAGATGACCATTGTGGGGTTTACACAATAAATTAAGGAGGAGATGACCGTTGTGGGGGTTTATATCTCAACAAAAAAGTAATGCCTAAAAGAAATAGAAATTCGTGATAGTTTATTATTTTACCGTGAAAAGTAATGCCTAAAGGAAATTCGTGATAGTTTATCATTTCATCATGAAAAGTAATGCCTAAAAGAAATGGAAATGCGTGATAGTTTATCATTTTACCATGAAAAGTAATGCCTACAAGAAATGGGAATTCGTGATAGTTTATCATTTCACCGTGAAAAGTAATGCCTACAAGAAGTGGAAATTCGTGATAGTTTATCATTTTACCATGAAAAGTAATGCCTAAAAGAAATGAAAATTTGTGATAGTTTATCATTTTACCGTGAAAAGTAATGCCTACAAGAAGTGGAAATTCATGATAGTTTATCATTTTACCGTGAAAAGTAATGCCTAAAAGAAATGGAAATTCGTTATAGTTTATCATTTTACCGTGAAAAGTAATGCCTACAAGAAATTCGTGATTACCAAACTTGTTGAATCCGGTGGCAAACTCGTTATTTAGCATACATAGAGGGCTAGTAGTTTGCCACCGATAGATAGAGAGAGGGTGGCACGATCCTGCCCGTTAGATCATAGGATCGACGGTAGGTGGGCATGATCCGTGTGACAACAGCTCGACCAATCAGGCCAAGTTTGGGCTTCTGTGAGAAGGGAGAGGGTAAAACTGAGTAGTATCAAGGATACAAGGATAAGTAAATAGTAAACAGGCTAAGGAATTCAAATAAGAGATTTAGAAAAAGAAAAACACATATTTTGTACAATGAAACCCAGGTTGGCCTACCTCAAAGTATTAGCAATTCAAATATACATGAGTGTAAAAATTATGGCCTCATTCAGACAAACTATGTTTTGGGTATAGATGTTTTGAGAAGGGGTTTGAGTGGAAAGCCATGAACCTTCATAGCTACTAGTGATTTGAGAAGTGGCCATTTGTGTTAAAACTTGATTTATATATGATTGTCTATGTGGCAGGTCGCGTAACAAGACTCCATGAGTAGGAGGCACTATGATTTTATTTTTTTGAATTTTTTTGCGCATGAAATGACTCAATTAGATAGCTTAATCCCATTTGTTGACTCTCTGTTGATCAGCCACTTGAGGGTAAAACTGAGTATATTGCACTAGCCAGTATTAGTATTCGAGGGGAAAACTGAGTACAGATATTTTTCCAGTGTAAGACTCGAGGGTAGAACTGAGTACACGTAATGGTGCAGACGTGCAGTACCACGGACGCATGTCGCGGTGTGCAGCGGTTAGGCGCGCGGTGCGCGTGTTGAGACCAAACGTCAACTGTTGAGATGAACCGTCACTTTGCCAGTACAGAGCCCCTCTCTCCCTCCCTCTGCACACAGTCTCATTATAACTCACGCACGCAACCACGCCTCTCACGTCCCATCACCTTCTCCAAATCGAAAAAACCCCAACCGCCCTATGCGCGCTCCCCTGCCGGCGATGGAGAAGAAGAATGCACCGGCGGCCGTCGCCCCCGAGCCCGTCGCCTCCGAGCCCATCGCCTCCGAGCCCGTCGCATCCGAGCCCGTCGCCACCGAGCCCGTCGCATCCGAGGCCGTCGCCGCCGAGCCCGTCGCCTCCGAGGGCGGCGCATCCAAGAGCGGCGCCTCCGTGAACTGGGCCTCTCTTAAGGGTGACGGACCACTTCACAAGATCGGCGACTGCTTACTGGCGAACGAGGAGTACGTGGACACCTACTCTACTTTGAGGCAAGTTTGTACAAATTGATGCTTAGATTTACCTGAGCCCGACGTGCACCTGCACGAATGGATCATGGTAGAACACGCCCTTCCACGCGCCGCTGAGTTCTCCTTCCTCAACCTCCACATATCCCGCTACATCACCATCGATCTAACGGAAGTTCATGCAAGGTTCAAATTCCTCCATATCTATAAAGTTAATCTATTTTTATTTTCAATCGTAAACATCTTAGTGCTGAATGTTATCTTCATCAACTCCCTTTTAGATACTACTTCGTCGGCTTTTACCGTGGCGTCATCATGCTTGCCCAGTAGAACCAGCCGCACAAGATACGGCTTCTGAACCCACTCACAAAGACATTGAACACTACGTTTGAGGCGCAGATGCCATCTATGATTGTGAAGTCAGTCGCTGTAATGAAGTCCCCGACTATGGTATTCGTTTGCACAGGTTACCCCAATGAAATTGCTTGGGTCGATGAGAGCTCTCCAACTAAGGATATAGATGAAGAAGATTGGGGAGAAGGAAGATTTTTGATCGAGGACCATTCTCTGCGTTGCATTACCTCGTTCAATGGTGAATTGTATGCAATAGCTATGAATGAGTTCGGAACATTAGTGTGCACCAACAATGTCCAGTTGGAGCAGCGCGCGAGCACTGTCAACATGAAGACACTATTTTCATTTCCAGAACTTGGAAATGATTCCAAGTTCTACCTTGTGAAGTCGGATGGTGATCTGCTGCTTGTGTTGTTGGGCGGCAGCAGTGGCAACATGCATTTGGAGGAAGGTCAACCATTGGTGTACCGTGTGGATACTGAGAGCCGCTCTCTCCATGCCGTCAGTAACATTGGCAGTCGTGCCTTCTTCGTCAATTATATCCGGTGTATCTCCGTCGACACCAGAGTGCACCCGACAGTTCGACCTGGCTGCATCTACTACGTGGATTTGGGTTATTTCAGACAGTACTTTGATGATAGAAAGGCCTGGGATGAGTGGCCACGACGTGTGGATAGATTAGGATACGACGGTCTGAAAATAGAACAAAGGCCATACCGTTTGGAGGATGTATTGGCTGCACACTGCAGACGGAAGGAGTTCAGTGAATATTTCCTTCGTCTCATGGAATGTAGCGACGACAAAATATATGATGAAGAATGAAGAACCTTCATGTTGGGCATACATTGCGTCTTGTATTATTTTCAGCTTAGTTTGTCATGAATATTAACATTGTTATTGGCTGCTTTTGGCTGTTGTATGCAATTTATATATTATACTTAGTTTTCTAGATTTATTATGCTGTTGTGAATTTATCCTATACTAGCTTCTAGATTTACTACTAGATTTGTTACCATATTGGGCAAAAAACGAGGGCCAAAAGGCAACAATCATTGAAGAAAGACAGAAATAGAAGCTTCTCTAGATTTGATACTAATTTGGTGAAAAGAGAGAGAACTGTTACAGAGAGAGAGGGGAAAAAGGCGCTCTGAAAAGGCAATGCCAATTTGGGCCGAGAGAGACAGAACCGAGCTCTCACGTACAACCAAACGTGGTATCGTCCTGTCCCACGCGGTCCCTTTCTACCAGCCCCACGCGACATGGCCCCACACGACGCGGCCCCACACGTCAGCATGGAACGATGAACTAAACGGTCAACTAAATGGGAATCCTCCTGTCCGAGCTCCTTCTGAGGGTTTCAGACAAGGGCTTGGGGAAAACTAAAAAAAACTAACGAGCTGGGGAAAACTGAGTACAACTAAGGACCTGAGGGCACAAAAATAGAAATCCCTTTTTTAAAATAATAAACTTTTTTATTCAATTTGAAAAAATATTATTTTTTTTGAAAATTTTAGATCTAGCGCGGCTTCGAGTATCTGGAACACGACCAGGGCATGTCGAGTTTCCGTAACTCGATTAGTACATGTCATGCTACATATTTCTGACGAGTATTAATCCTGGTCGCCGATGGCCCGACCAAACCTGTCACGCTTTAAAAAGTCAGGATCTAGTCGAGTTGCTGAAACCCGATAGGTGCTGGTCGGGGTACTGCAGCCTGACCAGTCCCTTGTCGCGTCCGGCTCGGTCTTTTTCCCTTCTTCCTCCTCTCTCTCCTTCTCCATTCTTTCCCAGGCAGCCCGAGCTCTCTCTTTCTCCCCTGCATTTTTCCCTTTGATTTGCTTCGTATATCCACCAAAAATTCAATCTGATCCCACCAAACAATCAGGAAAAGCCCGATCTACTATGGGATAGCTTGCGGAGATAGTTTTGGTGGTGCTATTTTTGAGCAACGATAGAGGAGATGGTGGAGGTGGTGAGGAGGAGATGGTGGTGTAGTAGTGAATTATGACAACAATTTCAGATCTACTATGGTTTTTACCAATTTCTTTTGTTACCTCACTAGAGAGAAAAAGAATGTTTGTGCTATAATTCTTATTGACAGCTAAGAATCTTTGCTTACATTCATGGACATCGATTTATTGTAATATGCTATATGCACTGACGAGGGGTTAACTCGACAAATGTCCTAAATGAAGGACTTAGGATCGGGGAGATAGGGCGTTGGATGAACTCGAAGGTAAAGTTAGTTGAAATAGGTGTATGTCAAAATTAAACTTGGGTATTCAACATGGCTTGCTTTCAATCTGGCCTACACCATCCCCTCCTGGCCCCCATATATAGGTGGCCAGGTCTCGAGGATCGGGTAGGGTCTGACACAGATTACAATATCGATATACGGTAAGAACTCGTATTCAACTATCATTACAATTGGGCCTAGCTATACGGGCCTTAGGGGTACTTAACTAACGGGTTCTATTAACTATACCCTTGTCATGCACGGTAGCACATTTGTCGTTTAACATCATGTCAAAGTACTTAAGGTTTTACTATGTTAATTCTTGAATCTATATTGCATGGAGTTTATCTCTTTCTAGTGGAGTATAATTAAGATGTGTAGTATTATCTTTATGTTAGTGAAAGGGCATGTGCCCCATGTGTGGTTTTGGTAATTAATGATAATCCCTATGGACTAATATTTGCATTGAGTTATATTTGTAGGACATGTCCATAGACAATGTTTGAACCATATCTTGGCTTCAAGGTTGTAATTTGAAGAATGAAGTCGTGTTTGATCAACACATCTAGAAGATTATGAAGCGCAAGTTCAATATGATCCATCTTGGAAGATATCATTTGATTGAAGCTTGAAATGGATCAATGAAGATTGAGCTAAGCAAGGCTCTCCCATATTGGTGTATGGGGGAGTATTTTTAGATGTCTTCATGAAGCTCGTGCGAGCAAGCATGATCAAGAAAGGTGTTCCATCTTGAGGGTGTCAAGACCATCATCATCTAGCTCAAGTGGATTGCACAAGGTAAAGGTTTGTTCTTGATAGGTTTTCTCTTCTACCGGTCTCGTGTGTTAGTTTGGAGACCGGGTTATAGGATTGGTAGTCGTACTATCAAGAGGGGCACTCAAGTATTTAACTTAATTGTATCGTTCAGAGAGAGCTCAAATCTTTGCATACTTGGAATTATCTTTCTCAGTTCTTATTTGGCTTTTATCCATGTGAGGTTCTATAGCTTGTGGTTATTTCCATGACAAGCTCTAGCTCATCAAAAATGGATTTCGTATGGAACTCTTATTGCGTTTTTTGATGTTTGGAGGTTTTACCGGTTCGTCTTTATAGCTAAGTCAAACCTTTCATCATTTGGTTTCATCCATCCTTTGCTGGACTATGATGTTTCTATGGATTAAGTTGTAGAGCTTGTTGTGGTGATTCCAACGAGCCCAAGTTCATCAAAAATGGAGTTCGGATGCAAAAGTTATCACCATTTTCGTGTTGATGTTTTTTCTTGGCGGAAAGTTCAGCCCCAGGCCGGAAAAATTCGGGGCCGGAAAAATCCGGCGATGCCCCAAACCACGTTACTGAGCAGATTTCTGGCGACCGCCGGACTGGCCACCGGACAGTCCGGCCTGAAATCCGGCGCCGCCAGACTTACGGCCAAACTTCGTCGTGAGCTGCTTCCAATGGCCAGATTTCCCCACCTATAAATACCCCTTCTTCCTCCTTGAGCCAACCACGTTTTTTGGGCTTCTCTCTCCTCCATTATTGATCTTGAAAGCTTGTCCTCCCTCCTCCATTCCCCCCATGATTCTTGCATCTTTTTGAGGGAAAAGAGAGAGGAGATCTAGATCTACATTTCCACCGATCACTTTCTCCTCTAAGTGAGGGGAACCTATTGGATCTAGATCTTAGAGTTCTTTGTGGATTTCCTTCTTTCTTCCTCTCATATCTCTCCATAGCATTACTTTCTTTGGTAGAATTTGAGTGAGAAGGATTTGATCACTTTGTGTGTTTTTGCCATTGCATTGGTTGCATCGGTTTGAGTTCCCCTCAGAGATTCGGTGGTGAAAGTTTGTTGAGCTTATTACTCTTGGGTTCTTGGAACCCTAGATGGCTTAGTGGCTTAGTGGATTACTTGGGGACCTCCAATTAAGTTGTGGAGATCTTCCCAAGCTTTGTGGTGCCTCCGTGGAAATTTCTTGGGGACCTCCAATTTAGTTGTGGAGATCTTCCCAAGCTTTGTGGTGCCTCTGTGGCGATTCTTGGGAGCCTCCAATTAAGTTGTGGAGATTGCCCCAAGATTGTACGGGTTTGGTGACCGCTCTCAAGTGTCCCATACTGGTCGGGTCTTCCATCTTGGTGGGAGGGCTCGAGGATATTACGGTGAGCCTCCTTGGCGTTTGGGGAGCCTTGTGCCTCCACACCGCTCCAACGGAGATTAGCACCCGCAAGGGTGTGAACTTTGGGATAAATCGTTGTCTTCGCGTGCCTCGTTTATTTCTATACCCGTGCTCCTTTACTTATGCAATTTACTTTGTGATAGCCTTTGTGCTTGAAGTTATATATATCTTAGTATCACATAGTTTCTTATCTTGTTTAGCATAGGTTGTTGGTGCACATAAGTGAACCTAGTTTATTTAGGTTTTGTATGCTTAGCAAATTAAATGTTAGTTTTATTCCGCATTTGTCAAGCCACTCGTAAAAGTTTTAAATCACCTATTCACCCCCCCCCTCTAGGCGACATCCGTGTCCTTTCAATTGGTATCAGAGCGAGGTCTCTCATTTTAGGCTTCTCCGCCTTGAGAGAAAAGATATCGGCTAGGGGATTAGTGCACAATGACACCCTTATATTTGATGGCACTAATTATGATATATGTAAAATTTGCATGCTTAATCATTTTCGTGATATGGACCCAAATATAGAGAGAAATTTAGATATGGGTTTTTCTCCTCCTAAGGATTCCCAAAATCTATCTTTAAAGGAGAAGAAAAACTCTTATCTTAATTCTCGAGCTACTGATGTGCTTTTCGATGTTGTGAGCAATGCAGTTATTAATGCAATCATGCCTTTCTATAATACTCATGAGTTTTGGACAAAGATTCAAGAAAAATATGATGTGTCCAACATTATTGATGATGATTGTATTCCCTCCACTTCCGGCCGTGATGAACTCTCATCCACTTCACCAATTTGTGGCAAGACACAAGGTAACGTTATGGTGTGTGGTGATGAATATTGCAATGTTGATAGTAAGCTTACTTGTGATGACCGTTTATATCTATCTCATTGCAATGCTTCATATTTGGACTTAAACACTTCTAGCACCATAAATGCTTTAGATGCTTGTGTTGATAGTCCTTGCATATCATGTGCAAGTTACATGAATAAATCTCATGATGATATGCTTTATTTGTCTTGTTTCCATGATACAAATATATCTACCTCCTCTAGTTGTTGTGTGTCTAACAATGTAGAGGAAAACAAATATTCCATGGGCCAAGACAAGATTTTAATTGGAGCTTCAAGTGATTCTTCTTCATCATCTCTTGGTTTCCACACTTGCCTTATGGCTAGGTCTTCAAAGGTAACTCCTACTTTGGAACACAATATATCTAATGACAAGGGTATAACTAATAAGGCCCGTTATCTTTGTACCCCTAAGGCCCGTTAGATAGGCCCAAGCATAGATGTAGTCGAAATACGAGATGATATCATATATATACAATGTAATTTGTGTCGAACCCGACCGGATCCTCGAGACCTGGCCACCTATATATAGGGGCCAGTAGACGCCGGCCAGGGACGGATAGAGATTGAGCCAATTGAGTACTACGCTTATTCTTGACACACACTAAACCTCACCTTGTTTGACTGACCTTTACCTTCGAGTTCATCTGACGCCCTCTTCCCCCGATCCTAAGTCCTTCATCTAGGACATTTGCCTAGTTAACCCTCGTCAATTGGCACCGACCGTGGGGACCTTGGGCGTTGGAGTCATGAATTTGACAGCTTTTTAGCTTCTAGCCAACATCAACTTGAAAGTCGACAGAAACCAGATATCCTTTGGGACCGTAGATTTTCAACCTCACCCACCAACCCTTACTCTGGTCTTTGCAAGCTTGGATCAGGAGATGGACCTGAAGATTAGAAGTCTGAACTTTCGCATCGGTTCCTTAGGTTCGATTCGCCTCTTAGATCCAACGAAATCAGATCCGTCGGCGGGAAAAACCGCGACAATGACCATATCTGAATCATCGACAGGCTCTTCCAGCGAGGTAAACTCACCGGTCAGCTTCACGACGACGGAAAGTATAGAAAAGAAAATCAAAGAACTCGACGATGTCATGGGAAACCTCTACTTAGGAGAAGCAATGGATCACTCAGGTCTCAGCCAAGTTTTCAGCAAAAACACAGCAGAGGACTTCACCACCCGAAACGGCGGTGTCTCCAGCAACATACACCAAGTATGCGTCATCATCACTGAAGCAGCAAAAGAAAATGATGGCGTAGATAACATAGTAGTCAACACACAGGACAACAACCCAAGGAGCAACAGTAGAAACGAGAAAGAGAAAATATAAGACTCTGCCGGAGAGTGGAGAATAATCATATCAGCAATTAATCATGGCACGGAAGTACCTGCAACTCAAGAAGAGAAGTCTTAATGGGATATCAGTACGCCCTACATCAGCACAAAAAGAAGCTACGAGAGGAAAAGAGTGAGCTGAGGAGAAGCCAGGAGAACAATAGTGCATCAAGCGGATCATACTGGGATGAATACAGTGAAACATCAGATTCTGGCAAAGAAAGACACTACGAACCAAAACACAGCAGGAGAAAAACAGCATGGCCCAGGGAAGAGAACAATGCAAAGAGTATTAGCACACCATTACCAGATGAAGAGGAAAACTTCATACAAGAAACGCCAGAAGCAGCCCTAGTGGCAGCACAGGCATATTTATTAACCACACAGCCGGAACCCATAGATCCGCGGGAACACATGCACCAAGTGGCCATAAAGAGTCTCGGGCTAGTAGGAGATGAGCTAAAGAAGAAATCTTCAGGGAAGACATCGACATACCACGAGCATATGGGAGGAAGAAGCCAAAGATATCAATCTCCGCAAATCCAAAAAACCAATTTGCCTGGCAAGACAGACCATGAAGCACGAAAGGAGGACGCAAGGAATATTATTGCACAAGCCAGGGTGAATAAGGCACGCTATGCATGGGATGTAGAAAACTATGAGGACAAAGAAAAGGAAATGGGCGCGCTATGCTTTACCCGAAGGGTTCGCAGAACGCGGGTACCCAAAGGATTCAAGCTACCACACGATCAGCAGAAATATGATGGGTCGCAAGAACCCAAGCTATGGTTATCAGATTACCTTCAAGAAGTGCAAATACTTGGAGGAACAAGAGCAACAGCGATGCAAAGCTTGCAGCTACACCTCACTGGCGTAGCACGGTCCTGGTTAAGCACGTTACCCGACGATTCTATCAAAAGTTGGGGCGAATTAGAAAGTCAATTCACAACAAATTTTCGCTCAACGTACAAACGACCAACATCAATGGAAGAAGTCAAGTCCTATATGCAGAAAAAGGGCGAAGATTTATGTTCATATATACAGCGATGGAGTATAATAAAAAAACTCCATAGAAGACATCCCCGATGAGCGATCAGTAGATGCTTTTGCATCTGGCATTCGCCATTCGGATCTCGTGGAAGAATTAGGGAGAACAAAGCCAAAAACAGTGTCAGAGCTAATGGAAATAGCAAACAGATCCGCAGATGGAGAAGGCGCTTATAACAACAAAAGGGCACGCTCACCTGAATACGACAGATCAAGCAGGCAACGCAACCAGAGGCGCAGATCTCGCAACAAGGATGGTCGCACAAGGCGTAATCAAGTAGCCGTAGGATACGAGAGGGGAGACGAAGAAGGAGATGAGAATAGAGAGTATCACAACAAAGACAACCACAAACGGGAGAAGCCGAAATACTCTGACCCATCGGTGGAGAACTTCCTTCATGGACCCTGTCGTATTCACTACGCGTATCTAGATGGCAAGAGGGTTTACAATCATCTGATGAGAGATTATAGAACATTCTTAAGACTGCAAGAAGCCATGGAACTAAACCGAGGAGCAAATCAAGGAGACACGACGCATGATAGTGTAACCACGGATCGGGGATATCAAATACAAAGTGGCACTTGCCATCCCTAGTCAAAGGTGTACATATATGCAATGATCCAGCCTGTCCCAAAATCTAAAAAAGAGCGGAAAAGCATATCGAGGCAAGTAAACCTAGCAATATCATCACTGATACGTCTCAAGCGTATCTATAATTTTTAATGCTCCATGCTTGTTTATACACTATTTGATTTCTGTTTTGTTACACTTCGTGGCGTTTTTATGCATTTTTCGGAACTAACCTATTAACGAGATGCCACAGTGCCAGTTCCGTGTTTTTTTTGCTATTTTTGTGTTTCAGAAAATTTACACAGGAAATATTCTCAGAATTGGACGAAACAAAAGCCGAACCTCCTATTTTTACCGAAGCTTCGTGAAGACCAAAGATGAGACGGAGGGGGCCAGGGGCCAGGCTCACCATATGGTGGCGCGGCCCAGCCCCTGGCCGCGCCACCACATGGTGAGGCTAGGTGGCCCACCTTCTGATGATGCCCTTTCGCCTATAAATTCCCCTCGACGGGAAAAACCTAAAGGACGGATCGATTTTCCTCAAAACATACTGCAAGCCACCGCCGTCATCGAAGCGAGATTGGGAGGATCCAAGAGCTCTTCCCGGCACCCTCCGGAGAGGGGAATCCCTGCCGGAGGCCTTCTCCACCACCATGGTTGCCTCCGGAGTGATGTGTGAGTAGTCTAACTTGGACTACAGGTCCATAGCAGTAGCTACCTGGTTGTCTCCTCCACCATGTGCTTCATGTTTAGATCTTGTGAGCTGCCCTACATGATCAAGATCATCTTTGTCTAATTCTACATGTTGTGTTTGTTGGGATCCAATGAGTATTGGTACTATGCCAAGTTGATGTGCTGAATATATATCTTTATGTTATCTCTATGTTGTTTATGATCTTGCATGTTCTCTGTTGCTAGTAGATATCTTGGCCGAGTAGATGCTAGTGACTCCAAGAGGGAGTATTTTTGCTCGATAGTTGGGTTCATGCCTCTAATAATCTGGGGGAGTGACAGAAACCTCTAAGGTTGTAGATGTGCTATTGCCACTAGGGACAAAACAACATTCTTGTGTCCAAGGACATTTGCTTTGTTTACTTTATGCACTTTGCTTAATGCAGTTATCCATTGTTCGCAACTTAATACCCAATGTTTGCTCGGACGACATTCGGAGGGTGGATTATTAGTCATAGATGCAGTTGGATTACGTTCTATGTATTTTGTCGTAATGCCCAGAGTGAATCTCATAGTGATCCTCATGACATATGTACGTTATCTTTATTCTATCAATTGCCCAACTGTAATTTGTTTACCCAGCATGTTGTTATTTATCTTATGGAGAGACACCACTAGTGAACTGTGGACCCCGGTCCAATTTCCTTTACATTGCTATACTGTTTTACTTTTACTCGCATTGTTTACTTTCTTGCATACTATTACCCTTTTACCACTCGATACGCTCAATCCTTTGTTTACAGCAAACTGGTGAGATTGATAACCTCATCGTAAGTTGGGAGCAAAGTTCTTGGTTGTGTTGTGTGCAGGTTTCACGTTGCTGTTAGGTGAAGACGCACCAGCAATATTTCTGGCACCATTGTCCAGAGTGTCACGAAGCTAGCAAGCATCACCTTCTGAAGTTTTGCTTTCTCCTACTGGTTCGATAAACCTTGGTTTCACAACTGAGGGAAAACTTGCGGCTCTGCTCATCATACCTTCCTCTTGGGGTTCCCAACGGGCTGTTACTTACAAGCCATCAAGCAAACTTTTCTGGCGCCGTTGCCGGGGAGGAAGAAGACTTCTGCAAGGGGAGTCTCTCACCCACAATCTTTTACTTTGTTTTTGTTTCGCTATATTTTATTTTTGCTTGCATCTTTTTATCAAAAATACAAAAAAAAATAGTTCCTTTATAGTTGCTTTTACTTGCTTGCTTTTAGTTTTACTAGAATGGGTACTCGTGAGAACACCAAGTTGTGTGACTTTACTAGCACCAAAAACAATGATTTTATCTGCACTCCTATTGCGCCACCTACTCCTGAGGCAATTTTTTATGAGATCAAACCTGGTTTGTTGAATCTTGTTATGAAAGAGTAATTTTCTGGTGCCAGTTCTGATGATGCTGCTGCTCATCTCAACAATTTTGTTGAGCTATGTGAGATGCAGAAGTATAAGGATGTAGATGATAATATTATTAAGCTTAAGTTGTTTCCTTTCTCTTTAAGAGGAAGAGCTAAGAATTGGTTGCTATCTTTGCCTAGAAATAGTATTGATTCTTGGGATAAGTGTAAGGATGCTTTTATTGGAAAATACTATCCTCCTGCTAAGATTATAGCTTTGCATAGTGATATTATGAAGTTTAGACAGTTTGATAATGAACATGTTGCTCAAGCTTGGGAAAGAATGAAATCTATGATAAAGAATTGTCCCACTCATGGACTGACTACTTGGATGATTGTCCAAACTTTTTATGCAGGACTGAATTTTTCTTCAAGAAATCTATTGGATTCAGCTGCTGGAGGCACTTTTATGTCCCTTACCTTGGGCGCCGCAATGAAGCTCCTTGACAACATGATGGTAAATTATTCTGAGTGGCACACCGACAGAGCTCCACAAGGTAAGAAGGTAAATTCTGTTGAGGAAACCTCTTCCTTGAGTGATAAGATTGATTCTATTATGCTTATGCTTTCTAATGATAGAGCTCATGTTGATCCTAATAATGTTCCTTTGGCCTCTTTGGTTGCTCAAGAAGAGCATGTTGATGTAAACTTCATTAGAAATAATAATTTCAACAACAGTGCTTATAGGAACAATTTTGCTAGCAACAATTATAGGCCGTATCCTTCTACCAATGATAATGGTTATGGTAACTCTTATGGTAATTCCTCCAACAACACTAGGGGCGCGCCCTCTGAGCTTGAAGTCATGCTCAAGGACTTCATCGGTAAGCAAATTGCTTTGAACAAGTCTGTTGAGGAAAAGTTGGGTAAAATTGATATTCTTGCTTCTAAAGTTGATAGCCTTGCTCTTGATGTTGAACTTCTGAAACTAAAAGTGTTGCCTAATGATGTGAAGGAAAGCAATACTTTTGTCGCTACTAATGCCATCCAAGTTAGAATTGCATGCCAGGTGGGAAAGAGAAGATGAGATGGCAAGAAAGATGAAGGTATGTACTATTACCACCTCTAATGATTTTGTTCCAAAATCTAGCAATCCTCTTACTTTGATTGGTGTAGAGAAATCTCCTACTCCTTGTGCGAAAAAGCCCAAAACTGCAAAAACTTTTTCTACAAAAAGTGCTGAATTTTTTTGGAGTATGGGAGATGATAGCTCTATTTATTTTAATGATTTTGATGTTGATGGCTGCAATATATCTAAAGTTATTTTGTTCTTGCAAAAGCTTGCTTTGAGTCCTAATGCTACTTCTATTAATATTGCTTTTACAAATCAAATGCTCTCATGAAAATTAGGGAGGAAAAGTTGAAACAAAAGGCTTCTATTCCCAAGAAGTTGGAAGATGGTTGGGAGCCCATCATTGATATGCATGTTAATGGTTTTGATTGCCACGTTTTATGTGATCTAGGTGCTAGTATTTCTATTATGCCTAGAAATATTTATGATATGCTTGATTTACCACCGCTTGAAAAGTGTTATTTTGATGTTCCTCCTGCTGATGTTGCTAAGAAGAAAACTTTGGGAAGGATTAATGATGTTCTTATTATGGTTAACAATAACCTTGTTCCCATTGATTTTCTTGTTATGGATGTTGAATGCAATGCTTTATGTCCTATTATTTTGGGAAGACCTTTTCTTCGAACTGTAGGTGCCATCATTGATATGAAGGAAGGCACCATCAAATATCAATTCCCACTCAAGAAAGGTATGGAACACTTCCCTAGAAGGAGGAAGAAATTACTTTTTGACTCTATTCTTAGAGCAAATTATGAACTTGATGCTTCATCATTTGATATTACTTGATTTCCACTTTCCGCGCCTAGCTCAAAGGCGTTAAAGAAAAGCACTCTTGGGAGATAACCCAATGTTTTCTTTTTAGTACTTTTTCTTTTATTTAAGTATTGGAAGTTATTACTACTGTAATGACCTCTCCTTATCATTTTTATTTCGTTGTTGTGTCAAGAAGAACCTCTAATTTGAGGGAGGTAAGATTTGGGGAAGTTGCTATCCTGAAACAGATTTCTGCGCTGCACCGTAAAAATTCGTGAAAATTCTCAGAATATCTTTTTGATCTGAAATTTCTTGAGTATATGCCCCAGGTTATATCCAAACTTTCATTAGTTTTGCACTTTTCGATTTGAGCAACATAAGGTCCTCGAAAAATTTGACCTTTGTCAGCGGTTCTGTTTAGACAGATTTCTGCCACTATTTGTGTTTGCCTCTCGATCGCCTTCTTTTTGAGTTCTTTTGATCACGGAACTTTTGAGGAAGTTGCTACAGTAGTATGTGCTTTATATGTGGTAATTTTGAGTTTCAAACTGAACCAAAAAGGGTTGATTTACTATTATGTTTATGCTAACGTTGCTAATAGAATTGTGTGAAGTTTTGTATGAAGGAAGTTTTCAAGTGTAGGGATTGGAGAATGATGAGATGAGATGAAGAATGGACAAAAGCTCAAGCTTGGGGATTCCCATGTCACCCCAAGAAATATCCAAGAGGTACAAGAGTCAAAGCTTGGGGATGCCCCCGAGGCACCCCTTCTTCATCGGCAAAAATCAGGTCACCTTTCAACACACTATATTTTTATTGCTTCATATTCTATGCGTTTTTCTTAGAGTGTCTTTACTTTTGCTTTCAGTTTTATTTTGTTTTATTTGCTGCAATAAATGGTTGGACCCCAACAAATTTCTTTTGGAGGAGATGTACCTTGTTTTTCATTGCCAAGAACACTCTATTTTTCACTCTTATCGTTCAACGAGTGTTCTCTTTTTCTAGAACTGCGTTTAGCTTTCATTTTTCGCCTTGATTTTTGTTCAGATCTTGTTTTATCTTTGCATCAAGGTGTATTTAGACCACTGGTCTATGTTGGTTTCATCAAAAGAGTTGTCTCCAAAAGGTTTAAATGGTGTTGGAAAAGAGAAAAAGTTTCATGCAAAAAAGTGGTGCAAAAAGGAGCTTGTTTAGACTGCGGCTTAGACTTTTTTATGCCATGCTTGATGTCGTTTTGATAGTATGCTTAGTAGTTTTTGCTGTATCATGAATTGTCTCAAATGATTGAGATTGCTTAATGAGCCTTTGAAAAAATCATGCGTTGTTTTTATTATATGGAAGCATTTATTTGGTTTTCTCCTTGATGCTTTATTTGGGTTGACTTGGCGCATGCTTACAACATGTTTGACTCTTACAAAGTCGCCATAAGCCTCTATGATCATTTGTTTTTTGACTTGTGATGCCATTTTATGCTCCTCTTAATGATGTTTTATCGCTATGCATGATTATGGCCGTTATTGCTCTCTTAGTTGGTCGCTCCCAGTCTTTTGCTAGCCCTCATTTTGTACTGAGTATGAGCTCTACTCGTGCATCCAACTCCCAAAAACCAAGTTATTCCAATGTGTCCACCATACATACCTATTAGCAATTTGCTATTCCAAGTACATTTGACTTGCTTTTATCTATCATTCGAATTAAACTCTTTTTGGTGTTATGTGAAAATTAGTCAGTAAAGCTCTCATGAACCTGATGGCACACTTTACTTTTCTCGCTTTTAAAATTTTGACATTGTGGCTCTCTTATGTTGACGTTATGCTTGCAAGTTGTAAGTTGGAAATTAGCCAAACCATGTCGTCATGGGGCAAGCTTTCAACATTTCACTTTCTCTTATTTGAGTTGATATCGTGATCTTTTGTTTATGGATAAGCGCAATGTGAAATAAGTTGGGAATCTTGCGGGATCATGGAGTTTGTATATGTGTTAGAGAAACGCCTGGGCCGCTAATCTAAGCCATGCATAATTCATGGTGGAAATTTACAACATGCCCATAGTGGACATTCGACGATTCATCTCAAAATAAAAAGCTATACCAATGGTAAATAAAAGAGATGCCGAGGTGTTCATTGTCTGTTTGTCCTGTCATTTTGATGTGGGCTTGTTCCATGTCATCGGGCAAGGAGGTTCCCCATTGGTAGTTCTCGATGATACGTGTATACTTACAATGACAAGAGCTTGCTTGGGACCCTAAGTCGAGTAGCATGAGGTTTGGGTATTCATACACGAGGTTTTCAACTTATGATTTGTCAAGCATATGCTTATAATTGTACTCGCATTAAATTTATCCATTCAAGATGCCTATGATGGGGGCAATGAGAGCTCAAAGCTAGTAAGTACCATAATTTTTGAAGGTTTATAAAACTTGCAATCACTGCTTCCCTCTGCGAAGGGCCTTTCTTTTACTTTTATGTTGAGTCTCCACCTTCTACCTTTATGCACCATCTAAGAGAGTATAGTTGCCATTCTGAGTTTAATGTGCATAGTCCCAAAGTTTATCATTGATTGATTCATGATTATGGTTTCACTTGTTCTTAAATTATTTGTATCTAGTCGCCCTCTTAAACTTGAAGGTGTCCTATGCATTTATGTTTTGATATTCCATGAAGGACAAGCTGAAAACCACTTGCTATGTTTTTCCATATGATTTGAACACACGTTTGACTTTCATTGTTTCATTATTCATGATCTTTCGTTTGTGTTTCTTTTCATGTTATAACATGGTTGCTAAGCTTTTATTGTCAATATTATGTCTCTTATGCCCATGTTTTAAGTTCTTTGATCCTAACACTCAATGCTTTACATAGATGATCAAGATTGTGATGGTGCATGTCACCTCAAAAATTATTCTTTTGTTATCACTTACCTACTCGAGGACGAGCAGGAGTTAAGCTTGGGGATGCTTGATACGTCTCAAACGTATCTATAATTTTTTATGCTCCATGCTTGTTTATACACCATTTGCTTTGTGTTTTGTTACACTTCGTGGCGTTTTTACGCATTTTCCGAAACTAACCTATTAACGAGATGCCACAGAGCTAGTTCCCTGTTTTCTGCTTTTTTTGTGTTTCAGAAAAACTACACAGGAAATATTCTTGGAATTGGACAAAACAAAAGCGGAACCTCCTATTTTTACCGAAGCTTTGCAAAGACCGAAGATGAGACGGAGGGGGAACAGGGGCCAGGCTCACCATATGGTGGCGCGGCCCAGCCCCTGGCCACGCCACCCCATGGTGAGGCCAGGTGGCCCACCCCCTGACGCTGCCCTTTCGCCTATAAAGTCCCCTCGACGGGAAAAACCTAAGGGACGGATCGCCTTTCCTCAAAACATACTGCAAGCCGCCACCACCGTCGAAGTGAGATCGGGAGGATCCAGGAGCTCTTCCTGGCACCCTGCCGGAGAGGGGAATCCCTGCCGAGGCCTTCTCCACCACCATGGTCGCCTCCGGAGTGATGTGTGAGTAGTCTACCTTGGACTATGGGTCCATAGCAGTAGCTAGATGGTTGTCTCCTCTACCATGTGCTTCATGTTTAGATCTTGTGAGCTGCCCTACATGATCAAGATCATCTTTGTGTAATCATACATGTTGTGTTTGTTGGGATCCGATGAGTATTGGTACTATGTCAAGTTGATGTGTTGAATATATATCTTTAGTTAACTCTATGTTGTTTATGATCTTGCATGCTTTCTGTTGCTAGTAGATATCTTGGCCGAGTAGATGCTAGTGACTCCAAGAGGGAGTATTTATGCTCGGTAGTTGGGTTCATGCCTCTATTTAATTTGGGAGAGTGACAGATTCCTCTAAGGTTGTAGATGTGTTGTTGCCACTAGGGAGAAAACAACATTCTTGTGTCCAAGGACATTTGCTTTGTTTACTTTATGCACTTTTTTTAATGCAGTTATCCATTGTTCGCAACTTAATACTCAAGGGGTACTCGGACGACTCCCCGCGAGTGGATTATTAGTCATAGATGCAGTTGGATTACGGTCTATGTATTTTTTTGTAATGCCCAGAGTAAATCTCATAGTGATCCTCATGACATATGTACGTTATCTTTATTCTATCAATTGCCCAACTGTAATTTGTTTACCCAGCATGTTGTTATTTATCTTATGGAGAGACACCACTAGTGAACTGTGGACCCTGGTCCAATTTCCTTTACATTTCTATACCGTTTTAATTTTACTCGCACTATTTACTTTCTTGCATACTATTATCCTTTTACCACTCGATACGCTCAATCATTTGGTTACAGTAAACCGGTGAGATTGACAACCTCATCGTAAGTTGGGAGCAAAGTTCTTGGTTGTGTTGTGTGTAGGTTTCACGTTGCTGCTAGGTGAAGACACACCAACAATATTTCTGGCGCCATTGTCCGGAGTGTCACGAAGCTAGCAAGCATCACCTTCTAAAGTTTGGCTTTCTCC
The DNA here is from genome assembly GCA_007115705.1 of Dactylis glomerata. Taxonomy (NCBI): domain Eukaryota; kingdom Viridiplantae; phylum Streptophyta; class Magnoliopsida; order Poales; family Poaceae; genus Dactylis; species Dactylis glomerata. Next base: position 124,640 of record QXEO01002093.1, read on the forward strand.
TACTTGTTTGATAAACCTTAGTTTCACAACTGAGGGAAGACTTGCTACTGTGCTCATCATACCTTCCTCTTGGGGTTCCCAACGGGCTGTACTTACACGCCATCACTCCCACTCACTTTCTTGTAGATACAAGCTTCGTAGCAATTTGGAACAAATCCAAAACTCTTTATCACTTGATCAAAACGAAGGTTCCAACTCTGGAATGCTTGCTTCAGCCCATAAATGGAACGCTGAAGTTTGCACACCTTATTAGCATCCTTAGGATCGACAAAACCTTCGGGCTGCATCATATACAACTCTTCATCAATGTTGCCATTGAGGAACGCAGTCTTGACATCCATTTGCCAAATCTCATAATCATGAAATGCATCAATTGCTAATAAAATCCGAATGGACTTAAACATCGCTACAGGAGAGAAAGTCTCATCGTAGTCAACACCTTAAACTTGCCGAAAACCTTTTGCGACAAGCCGAGCCTTGTAGACGGTAACATTACCATCCGCGTCCGTTTTCTTCTTGAAAATCCATTTGCACTCAACGGCCTTACAGTCGCTACGAGAGTCCACCAAAGTCCATACTTGGTTTTCGCTCATGGATCCCAATTCGGATTTCATGGCCTCTAGCCATTTCCCATAGTATGGGCTCATCATCGCTTCCTCATAGTTCGCAGGTTCATTGTTGTCTAACAACATGACGGTTAAGACAGTGTTGCCGTACCACTCAGGAGTGGCATGCGACCTTGTCGACCTGCGAAGTTAAGTAGTAGCATCGATCGAAGTTTCATGATCCTCGTCATTAGCTTCCTCTCCTGTTAGTGCAGGCGGCGCCGGAATAACTTCGGGTGCTGCGCTACTCTCTAATTCGAGAGAAGGTTCAATAACCTCGTCTAGCTCTACCTTCCTCCCGCTCACTTCTTTCAAGAGAAACTCCTTCTCAAGAAAGGATCCATTCTTAGCGACAAAGACTTTGCCTTCGGATCTGTGGTAGAAGGTATACCCAATCATTTCCTTAGGGTATCCTATGAAGATGCATTTCTCCGCTTTGGGTTCAAGCTTGTTCGGCATCAACCTCTTGACATAAGCTTCGCATTCCCAAACTTTAAGAAACGGCAGCTTAGGTTTAGCACCAAACCATAGTTCATACGGTGTTGTCTCAACGGATTTAGATGGCGCCCTATTTAAAGTGAATGCAGCGGTTTCTAATGCATAACCCCAAAATGATAACGGCAAATCTGTAAGAGACATCATCGATCGCACCATATCTAATAGAGTTCGATTCTGGCGTTCAGACACACCATTGTGCTGTGGTGTTCCAAGTGGCGTTAGTTGCGAAATGATTCCACTTGCTTTAAGATGCGTGAGAAAATCATAACTCAAATATTCACCTCCACGATCGGATCGTAGAAATTTAATTTTCCTGTTACGATGGTTTTCCACTTCGTTCTGAAATTCTTTGAACTTTTCAAACGTTTCAGATTTATGTTTCATTAAATAGACATACCCATATCTACTTAAGTCATCAGTAAAAGTGAGGAAATAGCGATATCCATCGCGCGTCGAAATACTCATTGGTTCGCACACATCGGTATGTATGATTTCCAATAAGTCTGTTGCTCGCTCCATTATTCTGGAGAACGGGGTTTTAATCATCTTGACCATGAGGCATGGCTCGCACGTGTCAAATGATTCAAAATCAAGAAACTCCAAAAGTCCATCAGAATGGAGTTTCTTCATGTGTTTTACGCCAATATGACCTAGACGGCAGTGCCACAAATAAGTTGGATTATCACTATCTACTTTGCATCTTTTAGCCTCAATGTTATGGATGTGTGTTTCATTGCTTTCGAGATTCAGAAGAAATAAACCATTCACGACAGGTGCATGACCATAAAAGATTTTATTCATATAAATAGAACAACCATTATTCTCAGATTTAAATGAATAACCGTCTTGCAATAAACATGATCCAGATATAATGTTCATACTCAACGCAGGCACATAATAACACTTATTAAGGTTTAAAACTAATCCGGAAGGTAAAACTAAGGAGAGCATGACGACTACCATCACGTCAACTTTTGATCCATTGCCGACGCGCATCATCACCTCATCCCTTGCTAGCCGCCGTCTATTCCGCAGCTCCTGTTTCGAGTTACAAATATTAGCAACTGAACCAGTATCATATACCGAGGCACTACAACGAGCGCTAGTAAGGTAAACATCAATAACATGTATATCAAATATACCTTTAATGGTGCTAGCCTTCTTGTCCACTAAGTACTTCGGACAGTTGCGTTTCCAGTGACCCTTGTCCTTGCAATAGAAGCACTCAGTGTTCGGCTTAGGTCCAGACTTGAGCTTCTTCTCAGCAGGGGCAACGCGCTTACCGCTGCCTTTCTTGAAGGATCCCTTTGCACCCTTAGCTTTCTTGAAGCTAGTGGTCTTGTTGACCATCAACACATGATTGTCTTTCTTGATATCCACCTCCGCAGCTTTCAGGTTTGCGAAGAGCTCAGTGATCATATCAGTGGTACCAATTTGATTATGAGTAACTACAAAGCCTTTGTAGCTAGGAGGGAGTGATTGAAGAACTCTGTCAATCTTAAGCTCTTCTGGAATCTTGCAGTCCAGTTGCTCAAGGCGTTGAGTGTAGCCTGACATCTTAATGGCGTACTCACTAACAGAACTCCCTTCCTCCATCTTGCAGTTAAAGAACTTCTCAGAGATCTCATATCTCTCAGAATGGGCCCGAGTCTAAAACATGGTTTTCAGTCCCTCAAGTATCTCAAAAGGCCCCTTGAACTCCTCAAAACGATTTTGAAGTTCCGGTTCCATAGCAAACAACATGGTACTCTTAATCACATCATAATTATCTTTGCGCGACTGATAAATAGCTTTTTTTGTCAGTTGGCGCTTCCTTAGCAGGGGGGTCACCTAGCGCTTGATCAAGTACATAGGCTTTTTGTCCGCCAGCGAGAATGATTCTCAGATTGCGGAACCAATTGGTGAAGTTAGACCCATTGTTTTTAAGCTTTTCTTTCTCAGCAAACACGTTGAAGTTGAAGTTGGACTTAGCCATTTGATCTACAACATTTGCAAGTACAATTTAGACTATGCTCATGATAACTAGTTCAACTTAATCAAATTACTAGATGAAATCCCACTAAATTCAACATCCCTCAAGTTGTTTAGTGAACACGATCCAAATTCACCACACCTAATCCGATCTTCACGAGAAGAGATGTGGTTTCAATGGTGGACAACAAAGTGTCGATCATATCATTCATATGACTCATGTTTAACCTTTCGGTTTGTGTGTTCCGAGGCCATGTCTGTACATGCTAGGCTCGTCAAGTCAAACCCAAGTATTTCCGCATGTGCAAAACTGGCTTGCACCCATTGTATGTGAACGTAGAGTTTATAGCACCCGATCATCACGAGATGCTTCAAAACGACGAACTTTCGCAATGGTGCATACATGGGGAGAACACAATTTTATCTTGATCTTTAAGTGAGGAATCATCTTATAATGCTACCGTCGCGATCAACGCAAAATAAGATACATAAAAGATAAACATCACATGCATATAATTTTATGTGACATGGTATAGCCAATCTCCGTGCAATGATCTCCATCTTGTGCGCGCCAGCATGATCTCCATCACTCCACCATGATTGCCTCCACCACGAATAGCAACTACAACTATTGCTAACTACTTAGCGATAAAGTAAAGCTATTACATGGCGTATAAGAAGTTGACACGCAGGTCATACACAATTATAAAGACAACCATATGGCTCCTGCCGGTTGTGAACTCATCGACATGCAAGTTGTGAAATATTACAAAACATGATCATCGCATACATCACATAAATCACATCACATCTTGTGGCCATACCATATCACAAAACACTTCCTGCAAAAACAAGTTAGACGCCTCTACTTTTGTGGGGACCCCGGCTTATCACCCGGGATACCCGTTATGCATACAATTCACGATCCCAGGAAGACCGTCGTGAATCCACATAACAGAGTTGGCATTACAGAATACATCATCCATTACATAACGAGTTCAAATAGTCTTACATGGCCACTTGGCCAAATTCAAATGCCACACAGGGCAAGTTCAACTAACAGTTGCAGCGGATACAAGGGTAGCGTTGGTAGCCCGTGTTATGCGTCTACCCTACAGGCGACTGACCAGGAGACGGATCCTAGTTCGCATCGGCGTCGTCGAACTCCTCACCATCATCATCATAGTCTTCACCATAATCTAACCAAGTTAATAGCCAGGGACAAAGCCGTGAGTACATTTTTGGAATTGTACTCGCAAACCATCTAAGAGAGAGTGATTGACATGCAGTTTGGCTGTAGCAAGGTGAAAGGCTCCAATCTAGTTTGCTCTATACTAACATAGTTTCTCTTGTCGATATAGCATGTCATACAACATCTCTATATCTTTGTTGAAAAACAATTTTTAGAAAACAGATTTTTGTAAAATCTCTAGGGAAGGGGGAACTCATTTATTTTCCAAGAATATTTATGGTCAATCAAACATGACCACCTCCTTTCATAAAACCAGGTCAATCACACATGACCATCTCCTTTGCCTCGACAGTACCCTACAAGTACTCCGAACCACCATCGTGCCACGGCAATACCCTCCGAGTACTCCATCTGACACCTTTCTCCTTTTCTTTCCAAAAACACTTTTATAAAACCAAAACTTGACATTGGGCTAAGTAACAGTTGTCCCAACCGTCCATGACCGAGGACTCGGCTATTCAAATAGATTGACACTCTGCAGAGGTTGTACACTTTACCCACAAGATTCGATAAATCCGCCATACACAAGTATGCGGGGTTTGGATAATCGAACAAAGTATTCCATCTACCTACCTTAGTACGGGTGCCTGCCCTGTGGAGTTGACCTCCCCGGCAAACCCTGGCAGCCTACCTCCATTTCCTCGAGTGTAGCTCCAGTGCCACCGCGGGAGAACCCAAGTGTCTTCCGGTCGGATAAATCCCGAAGGATCCCGATTCACTATTGCCCATACTCTTGTGGCAACCCAGATTCCGGGGTCCTACAAACCCTTATATAGTGTGAGGCTCCCCGCACTAAAGCAAATAAACTTCGAACTAAGCCCCGTCCCATACCGGGGTAATGTGGTTGCACGGATAAATTGTTCAGAGCGAACACTTAGTGATCACCAATGTTATTTGAAAACCACCAACTCCTTTATCCTCCATGATCATCTCCATTGGTCCAAAACCATTTTTAAAAGCTTTTCAATGGAGTAGATACTACTCCAAGATTTTCGAAAGAATTTTCAAGAAACCTTTTTGAGTGTTCCCATCCTAGAGTTTTTGGCTCCATGAGAGGTTTCCCAAAGGCTTTGTTGCTAATCAACAAGCCACTACTACAAGGATAAAGAGTAGGTATTCAAGGGGGGGGTCATCTCGAAGGATGATAACAATAGGCTTGTGGAGCTTGAGCCAATAATATAATTGCTACAATAGCTATAGCAATATAAAAACATGCAGTTTAATAAACCTCCATGCAACCTGCAAAATGAGTGAATATGATTCAGATATGCAACAAGTTTAGATGTCTTCCCTTTAGTGGCTTGTCCCTGATCCCTTTGATGCGTGTGGTTGACGTGGGAGCAGACTGTCCTTGTGCGTGGTGGATAACCAGCCCGTTGGGAACCCTAAGAGGAAGGTATGATGAGTATAGCAGCTAGTCTTCCCTCAGTTAAGAAACCAAGGTTTAATATCGATCAGGAGAGGAGAGACAATGACGACTGAAGGTGATGCAGACTGGCTTAGTAACACTCCAACAAGGGCGCCGTTTAACGAGACTTGTTGACTCGTCTTCGGCCAGTAGCAACGCGGAACCTGCACACAACACAACCAAGTACTTTGTTCCCAACTTGCGATGAGGTTGTCAATCTCACCGGTTTGCTTGAAACAAAGGTTATGAGCGTATCGAGTGGAAAACAATATAGTATATGCGAGTAAAGTAAACAGTGCGAGTAAAGTAAACAGGTGATAGCAATATGATGTAAATAGGACCGGGGTCCACAGTTCACTAGTGGTGTCTCTCCATAAGATAAAATAACACATGCTGGGTAAACAAATTACAGTTGGGCAATTGATAGAATAAAGATAAACGTGATATGTCAAGAAGATCACTATGAGATTTACTCTGGGCATTACAACAAAATACATAGACCGCCATCCAACTGCATCTATGACTAATAATCCACTCCCGGGGATATCAATCTGAACACCCCAGTAGTATTAAGTTGCGAACAACAGATAATTGCATTAAGCAAAGTGTGTAATGTAAACAAAGCATATGCCCTTGAGCATATGAATGTTGTTTTCTCCCTAGTAGCAACAACACATCTACCACCTTAGAGGTTTCTGTCACTCCCCCAGGTGAAATAGAGGCACGAACCCACTATCGAGCATAAATACCCCCTCTTGGAGTCACTAGCAACTACTCGGCCAAGATAGCTACTAACAACGGAGAGCATGCAAGATCATAAACAACATAGAGATAACAAAAGATAATATTCAGTACGGCAACTTAATCTTAAACACCAATATTCATCGGATCCCAACAAACCAAACATGTAGAATTACATAACGGTGATCTCAATCATGTAGGGCAGCTCATGAGATCTAAACATGAAGCACATGGTGGAGAAGACAACCATCTAGCTACTGCTATGGACCCATAGTCCAAGGTAGACTACTCACTCATCGCTCCGGAGGCAAGCATGGCGATGAAGAAGACCTCCGGTGGCGATTCCCCTCTCTGGCAGGGTGCCGAGAAGAGCTTCTGGACCCTCCCGATCTTCAGGTCGACGGCGGCGGCGGATCGCGATGTGTTCTGGAAATCTGATCGGGTACTTAGGTTTTTTCCGTCGGGGGGTCTTTATAGGCGAAGGGGCGATGTCAGAGGAGGAGCCAGGCGCCCTCACGCGGGGCCCGCGCGGCCAGGGGCCTGGCCGCGCCACCCCTGCGTGTGGGGCCCTGGTGGCCCCCCTCCGACTCTCCTTCGGATCTCTGGAAGCTCCCGGGTAAAATAAGACTTTAGGAACTTGTTTCGTCCAATTCTGAGAATATTTCCTGTGTATCACTCTGAAACACAAAAACAGCAAAAAACAGGGAACTGGCACTGTGGCAACTCGTTAATAGGTTAGTTCCGGAAAGAGCATAAAAGTGCCACTAAGTGTAACGAAACAATAGGCAAATGGTGTAAAAACAAGCATGGAGCATCAAAAATTATAGATACGTTTGAGACGTATCAAGCATCCCCAAGCTTAACTCCTGCTCGTCCTCGAGTAGGTAAGTGATAACAAAAGAATAATTTTTGAGGTGACATGCACCTACACAATCTTGATCATATATGTAAGCATTGATGAGCTGGGATCATAAGAACTTAAAACATGGGCATGAAGATATAATCATGACAATAAGAACTTAGCAACCATGTTGTAAACATGCAAATGAACACAAACAAAAGATCATGAAAATGAAACAATGAAAGTCAAACGTGTGTTCAAATCATAAGGAAAAACATACAAATGGTTTTCAGCTTGTCCTTCAAAAAGAGCAAAACATAAATGCATAAGACACCTTCAAGTTTAAGAGGGCGACTAGATACAAATAATTTGAGAACAAGTGAAACCAACAATATGAATCAATCAATGAACTTTGGTACAATGCATATCACACTAAGAATGACAACTATGCTCTCTTAATGATGCATAAAGAAAGAAGGTGGTGACTCAACATAAAAGTAAAAGAAAGGCCCTTCGCAGAGGGAAGCAGTGATTGCAAGTTTTATAACCTTCAAAAATTATGGTACTTACCGGCTTTGACCTCTCATTGCCCCCATCATAAGCATCTTGAATGGTTAAAGTTAATGCGAGAACAATTATGATGCATATGCTTGACAAATCATAAGTTGAAGACCTCGTGCCCCGTGAATACGAGTACCCAATCCTCATGCTACTTTACTTAGAGTCCCAAGCAAGGCTCTTGTCATTGTAAGTATATGCATATCATTGAGAACCGCCAATGGGGTACCTCCGTGCCCGATGACATGGAACAAGCCCACACCAAAATGACAGGACAAGCAGACAATGAACACCTCGACATCTCTTTTATTTGCCTTTTGTTTAGCTTTTTATTGTGAGATGAGTCGTCGAATGTTCACCATGGGTATGCTGCAAATTTCCACCATGAATTATGCATGGCTTAGATTGGCGGCCCGGCGTTTCCCTAACACATATACAAACTCCATGATCCCCACAAGATTCCCAATTCATTTCACACCGCGGGCATCCATAGACAAAAGATCACGATATCAACTCAAATAAGAAGTGCAATGTTGAAAGCTTGCCCCATGACAGCATGGATGGGCTAGAATCCAACTTACAACTTGCAAGCATAACAACTCAACATAAGATACCACAATGTCAAATTTTTAAGAACAGGAAAAAGTAAAGTGTGCCTTCCGGTTCGTGAGAGCTTTACTAACCGAATTTCGCATAACACTTGTAAGAGTTTAATTTGAAGAGAAAATAAAAGCAAGTCAAATTTACTTGGAATAGCAAATTGCTAGTAGGTATGTATGGTGGACACTTTGGAAAACTTTGGCTTTTAGGAGTTGGATGCACGAGTAGAGCTCATACTCAGTACAAGGCGAGGGCTAGCAAAAGACTGGGAGCGACCAACTAAGAGAGCAATAATGGCCATAATCATGCAAAGCGACAAAGCGACATTAAAAGAAGCATAAGATGGCATCAAAAGTCAAAAACTAAATGATCATGAAGGCTATTGGCGACTTTGTAAGAGTCTAACATGTGTGAGCATGCGCCAAGTCAACCCAAATAAAGCATCAAGGAGAAAACCAAAATAATGCTTCCATACAATAAAAACAATGCATGATTTTTTTCAAAGGCTCATTAAGCAATCTCAGTTATTTGAGACAAGTCATGCTACAGCAAAACCACTAGGCATACTATCAAAAAGACATCAAGCATGACATGAAAAAGCCTAAGCCGCAGTCTATACAAGCTCCTTCTTGTACCACTATTTTGCACAAAGCTTTTTCTCTTTTCCAACACCATTTGAAATTTTTAAACACACCTCTTTTGATGAAAACCAATAAAGATCAGAGGCAAACATACACCTTGATGAAAAGATATGACAAGGTCTGAACGCAAATCAAGGCGAAAACGAAAACCAAAAGCAGTAGCAGAAAAAGAAGAACGCTTGATTTTTAATAAGAGTGAAAACTAGAGCGTTCTTGGCAAATGAAAACGAGTACATCTCCTCCGAAAGAAAATTTGTTGGGGTCCAACCATTTATTGCAGCAAACAAACAAACTAAACCAACTAAGAAAACTAAAACAACTGACGCTCCAAGAAAAACACATAGTGCATGAAGCAATAAAAATATAGTGTTTTGAAAGGTGACCTGATTTTTGCCGATGAAGAAGGGGTGCCTCGGGGGCATCCCCAAGCTTTGACGCTTGTACTTCTTGGATATTTCTTGGGGTGATGCATGGGCATCCCCAAGCTTGAGCTTTTGTCCATTCTTCAACTCATCTCATCATTCTTTAATCCCTACACTTGAAAACTTCCTTCATACAAAACTAAACACAATTCTATTAGCAACATTAGTGCAAGCATAACATATAATCAATCCTCTATTTGCTTCAGGTTTCAACTCAAAACCACCACATATATAGTAGGTACTACTGTAGCAACCTCCCCAAAAGTTGCGTGATCAAAAGAACTCAAAAGAAAGCGATAAAGTGGCAAACACAAATATTGGCAGAAATCTGTCAAAACTGAACAGCTGACAAAGGTCGAATTTTTGAGGGATTTTATGTTGCTCAAATCAAAAAGTGTTCAACTAACAAAAGTTTGGATATAACCTGGGGCATATGCACAAGAAATCGCAGGTCCAAAAGATAAACAGAGAATTTTCACGAATTTTTACGGTGCAGCACCAAAAACAGTTTCAGGACAGCAACATCCCCAAATCTTTACCTCACTCAAATTAGAGGCTTCTCTTGGCACAAAAACAAAATAAACAAGATAAGGAGCGGTCATTACAGTAGTAATGACTTCCAAGACTCAAATAAAAGAAAAAGTACTGAAAAGAAAACATTGGGTTATCTCCCAAGTGTGCTTTTCTTTAACGCCTTTGAGCTAGGCGCAGAAAATTGCGAATCAAGTAATATCAAGAGATGAAGCTCTAGTTACCTCAGTAGGCTCTTTGAAGGCTCCCGAAGATGATTCAACCTGCAAGTCACCCTTAGTGGAACTAAGAGTCTTACCAATTTTAAGAACATGTTGAGATTTAAGCACAGAAACCTTGGGAACATACATAAATTTTTGCTCTTTTCCAACAAACACTTTCTCCTTCTTAAATTTAAGAGAAGAGACGATTAAGCTAAGAGTTTCCATAGACTCCTCTAGTTTACCAATCCTTAAGTTTTGATTGTCATGAGTAGTGCTAGCCTCTAAAATGGTAATTCTCTTACCAATGTTTTCTATTAATTCACTAACGCGGCTAGCATTTTCTAGGATACTTGGCAAACTTTTCTCTAGAGAGCTGAGCTTTTCTACCACCTCCTCCAAGGTGGTCTCGGTTTTAGCAACATGAATAGGTGGTATTCCCACTAAGCTTTCAATTATAGTGCATGCTTCTCCAGCGGGAGTACCCAGAAAATTACCTCCTGTAAGAGTATCAAGAACATACCTATTCCAACTGGATATACCAACATAAAAATTTCTAAGGAGGATCGTGGTAGAGTGTTTTTTGGTACACCTATGATGAGCATTGTTAATACGGTACCAAGCATCTTTTAAACTTTCTCCCCCTTGTTGCTTAAAACTATGAACTTCTACTTCAGGATTGCTCATTTTAACAAAACTAAAACCAGATAAGTAAAAACAACTACCAAGGATTCTATTTTTTTTGGGTTTTTGATAAAAAGCAATGCAGGAAAAATAAATAAAGTAAAGCAAAACAATAAAACAAAGTAAAGGATGTGTGTGCGAAAAACTCCCCTCGCAGAAGTCTTCTCTTCCTCCCCGGCAATGGCGCCAGAAAACTAGCTGGTCCCTTTGATGCGTGTGGTTGACGTGGGAGCAGACTGTCCTTGTGTGTGGTGGATAACCAGCCCGTTGGGAATCCCAAGAGGAAGGTATAATGAGTATAGCAGCTAGTCTTCCCTCAGTTAAGAAACCAAGGTTTAATATCGATCAGGAGAGGAGAGACAATGACGACTGAAGGTGATGCGGACTGGCTTAGTAACACTCCAACAAGGGCGCCGTTTAACGATACTTGTTGACTCGTCTTCGGCCAGTAGCAACGCGGAACCTGCACACAACACAACCAAGTACTTTGTTCCCAACTTGCGATGAGGTTGTCAATCTCACCGGTTTGCTTGAAACAAAGGTTATGAGCGTATCGAGTGGAAAACAATATAGTATGTGAGTAAAGTAAACAGTGCGAGTAAAGTAAACAGGTGATAGCAATATGATGTAAATAGGACCGGGGTCCACAGTTCACTAGTGGTGTCTCTCCATAAGATAAAATAACACATGCTGGGTAAACAAATTACAGTTGGGCAATTGATAGAATAAAGATAAACGTGATATGTCAAGAAGATCACTATGAGATTTACTCTGGGCATTACAACAAAATACATAGACCGCCATCCAACTGCATCTATGACTAATAATCCACTCCCGGGGATATCAATCCGAACACCCCAGTAGTATTAAGTTGCGAACAACAGATAATTGCATTAAGCAAAGTGTGTAATGTAAACAAAGCATATGCCCTTGAGCATATGAATGTTGTTTTCTCCCTAGTAGCAACAGCACATCTACCACCTTAGAGGTTTCTATCACTCCCCCAGGTGAAATAGAGGCATGAACCCACTATCAAGCATAAATACCCCCTCTTGGAGTCACTAGCAACTACTCGGCCAAGATAGCTACTAACAACGGAGAGCATGCAAGATCATAAACAACATAGAGATAACAAAAGATAATATTCAGTACAGCAACTTAATCATAAACACCAATATTCATCGGATCCCAACAAACTAAACATGTAGAATTACATAACGGTGATCTCAATCATGTAGGGCAGCTCATGAGATCTAAACATGAAGCACATGGTGGAGAAGACAACCATCTAGCTACTGCTATGGACCCATAGTCCAAGGTAGACTACTCACTCATCGCTCCGGAGGCAAGCATGGCGATGAAGAAGACCTCCGGTGGCGATTCCCCTCTCCGGCAGGGTGCCGGGAAGAGCTTCTGGACCCTCCCGATCTTCGGGTCGACGGCGGTGGCGGATCGCGATGTGTTCTGGAAATCTGATCGGGTACTTAGGTTTTTTCCGTCGGGGGGTCTTTATAGGCGAAGGGGCGATGTCAGAGGAGGAGCCAAGCGCCCTCACGCGGGGCCCGCGCGGCCAGGGGCCTAGCCGCGCCGCCCCTGCGTGTGGGGCCCTGGTGGCCCCCCTCCGACTCTCCTTCGGATCTCTGGAAGCTTCCGGGTAAAATAAGACTTCAGGAACTTGTTTCGTCCAGTTTCGAGAATATTTCCTGTGTATCACTCTGAAACACAAAAACAGCAGAAAACAGGGAACTGGCACTTTGGCAACTCGTTAATAGGTTAGTTCCAGAAAATGCATAAAAGTGCCACTAAGTGTAACGAAACAATAGGAAAATGATGTAAAAACAAGCATGGAGCATCAAAAATTATAGATACGTTTGAGACGTATCAGTCCCTGGTCCTCCTCTTTTGATACTCAAAGACTTCCCCCTCCTCGGTACACTCCTCGTTCGATTCTATCGCCGGAAAATAATAGCACACAAATAAATATACGTGCATACACAAGTCACAAACATTTCATTCACTCAATACCACACAATCAAAGAGTATCAGAAACAAACATGTTTAGAAAGCAAATCAAGATTTTATAGATTTTGGTTATTAAATTAATCTTATTAGAAACTAGGGTTTTTTAAATAAAGCAATCACAACACTAATTCATTTCCAACAAGCATGCAGGTGGTCTTATAGAGAAAGTAACACATTCAGTAAACTTGTAGGCAGATAACAATCTTAGGAATCCAACAAAGTTGGATTCACTCCAAAACAATTTAGGGTTGGATTTCTATGGATTAAACAATAGTAACTATTGCTAGATCACCAAAATAATTCCCAGATATTCTCTGAGCAGCATAAAAATATGAACTAAAAGGTTCTAGAAAGCTCTTCCAGAGCACAATGCAAGGAAATTGGTTTCATACTAAAATTCCTAATCTATTGCAGATGGTAATTTCTCTAAGATTAAGTACACAAATAGCCATATTAATTACTACTGCAAAGATATAAATCCTAAAATACTAAATCCAGTTGGTCATGCAAGATATAACATCAAGCTATCACTGAAAATTGGAATCATACAATTTTACAACATACAACTTCAGATTTGGATTTTTGAATGAAATCCACTAGATCTACACAAATTAATTACCAGATGATATCTAGGGTCCTAAAAAATTTGCATGCAGTAGTGATGGGTAGCCTACAACACAAGGATCCCACAGAAACTTGAATAACTAAATTTGGATGCATAAAATAATTTCTATAGATTTTCAAACTTGCAGGGATTTGCTAAAACATTAAAATGAGTTACTGAAAAAATAGGGTTCGGGCCGAGGCGGCGGATCTGAGCCAGGCCGGCCCAAATCTGGCGGCCTGCCCGGGCCTGGCTGGGCGAATTGGTACGCCGCCATCCGATGCAGATCGGACGGCGCAGCGTCGTTGTCTTCGCGGCCTTGCATGCGCGCGCGAGGGAGAGGAGTCGCTGGCTAGGGTTTCGAGCGGCGGAGCTCACCGTGGGTCGGCTGGGCGGTCTCGGCTCGATGCAGGGGTAGGGATCGGCGGAGGAGACGAGGGCGACGTGGTCAGCTCTGAGACTCGTGCACGCAGGGGCTCGCAGGGGGGTCTCGGTCGCGACGGCCTCGGACTAGCTCCTGGCGTCGCCGGCGATGGCGATGGTCAGTGGATCCTGCAAGGAGATCGGAGAGTGATGAGCTAGGCCTCGAGAGGGAGAGGAATCTGAGCGCAGAGAAGGAGGGGAATGGGGTTCCCGATTGATGGCAACCTTCACCATGTTGCCGATGATCTACTCCGGCAACTGAGCTCAGCAGCGGCAAGAAAGGCTGGGCTTCATGGTGGCGAGGTCCTGCAGCGAGAGAGAGGCGAGGTGGGGGAAAATGGGAAGCAATGTGTGGCTGGAGAGGGGCAACCGAGCTTTATACCACCGGGGTAGACTCGGTGCAGGGTGCACCTCGACGGAAGCAATTGGGCGAGGTGAACGGTGGTCTGGGGTGGCGTTGTGCACTGAGTGCAGTGGTCGGGTCAGTTGCGTCGGTGGCTCACGGTGTTGGTCGCAATGCGGGCGGTTTCAGTGCGGGAGCGGGCAAATTGGTGCGCAGCGCGGCGATTGGGTGGCATGGACGGTGGCGTGTGGGGCTCGTTGGCGAGAGGGCTGGCTCTGGCTTCTCCTCTATGACTCAGCCCAACGGGCGGGCTCTGGCAGTGTCGGCGAGAGAGAAAGAGGGCAGGGTGAGGTAGCTTCGTCGAGTCACTGCAGGGTAGGGTCATGGAGAGGGTGGAGTGGCGGTGCTGGGTGCTGGTTGGGGATTAGGGACGGTGGAGAGGGAGAAGAGAGGGAAGGGGAAGATCTAGGCAAGATCTTGCCTCGGGCTCCCCTCCTTCTTTGTGTCCAAGTGCAAGAGGACAAGGGCAAGGGGCTGGGGATGGAGAGAGGGCAGAGAGAGAGAGAAGAGGTGGCCGCCTAGGGTTGCCCTCTTGGTAGGTTTGCAAAAGAGAGGGAGAGAAAAAGAGAAGAAAAGAAGGGTTTGGCCGAAATTCATTTGAAATTTGAAAAGTTCAAAATTTGGTCCAAGTGGTGGTGGTGATTGGCTCAGAAATGATTTACAAATGGTAGAAGTGCATCTACCAAGTTTCAGAATTTTTGGGTAAGTGGAGGTAGGGTTTTTGTGAAGTCCCTATTTTCAAATAATGGAGAAAAATAAATAATTTAGAAATTCTATTATGGTGTGATCAAGCACAGATGGTAAGCTAGGGTTGTTGTCTCACACAAGCAATTATCAAGACCATAGGTTGCTGCATAAAATCATAGCACCAAGATGAATTTCATGTGTGGAGGTGTTTGTTTTGTTGAAATTAAAATCAAGCAATAATTCACAAGCACACACATGCACTTGCATAAAATCATGCACACTCACACATGAAATCATACATTCTAGCACTCAGGCACATATCTAAATAAAAATTTCTAATTTACCCAAAATAAAGTATTAAACTTTGGTCTCAAATGGTCTACAGAAAGTGGGATGTTAGAACTTTGTTGTTGCATGTTTTACGTGGCTTATGGGAGTAGCAAGTAAAGAACGATACTTACCTACGAAAAGCCACAACGGTGATATTATGGTTGCTAACATCCGTTGTAAATCCCATGACTACTATAGTGAGAGAAACTAGCATCCACCAGCCGCATGTGTGGAACAAGCCACACGTTAAGTGCGGAGCCGGTCTCGTGAATGAGGTCGCGTAAAGTTGTCCTGGACTGCTTCGATCTCACTATGTCGCGCCATAAGAAATACACAACATAGAGGTTTGCAACAGAAAACATCAACGCCCGCAATAAGCATGTTGTGTATTTCGCAGCATAGATCTAGCTCTGATACCACTGAAGGGTTTCGCAGCATAGTAAATCAAAAAAATTCCTACGGATGCAAACGAGAAAGCCAAGATCTAATCTAGGAGATGTAATCAATGAGAGAGATAGATGAGATCTTCATACCCTTGAAGAAATCGCACAGCGGAAACGTTCAACAGAACGTGGATGATGTAGTCATACTAGCCGTCTCCTCCTCACGATCTGATCCGATCCAACGCTGCAAGTGGCGACGCCTCCGAGAGATGCACACATACGGTGCAGCAATGTCTCCTCCTTCCTTGGGCTAGCAAGTATGGTGGAGAGATAGATTGGATCAGTAGCACGACGGCGTGGTGCTTATGGTGGAGAATTTTTGTAGCAGGGCTTCGCCTACGTGCAGTCGCGAGAGAGAGATGTGGAGGGCAGCAGTTGGGCCGGCGGCTAGGGTTGGGTGAGGGGAAGGCTGCACCCCAGCCCTCCCTTATATAGGAGGCTGGGCGGACAGCTTGACCCATCCTCCAAGCTCTAGGGCCGGCGGCCAAGGGGTGGAGTGGGGGGCAAGTTTTCCCCCTTCCCTCTAGAACATTCCCTTAGGGTTTCCCCTTGGGCTGGCCGGCTGGGACTTAGGGGGTTGGTGCACCTAGACCAAGTGTCCAGGACACTCCCCTTTAGGCCCATGCAGGCCTCCGTCAAGTGGGCCCACAATGGCCCCACTCCAGAACCTTCTAGAACATTTTGGTACAATACCGATAAACTCCGAAACTTTTCTGGAATCCAAAAACTGCTTTCCTTTATATGAATCTTATTCTCTGGACCATTCCGGAACCTCTCGTGATGTCCTGGATCTCAACCGAGACTCCGAACAAAAACTCAATAAACAATTACCCATTCTATCCTAGCATCGATGCATGTTAAGTGTGTGACCCTACGGGTTCGAGAATATGCAGACATGATCTTCTATCAATAATCAATAGCGGGATCTAGAAACCCATATTGACTCCCACATATTCATCGATGATCATATCGGATGAACCACGATGCCAGGATTCAATTAATCCCGTATATGTATTCCCTTTGTCTTGCGATATTTTACTTGCCCGAGATTCGATCGTCGGTATCGGCATACCTAGTTCAATCTCGTTCACAGCAAGTACTTTACTCATTCCATAATCCAATATCACTTTGTGATTAACTCCTTAACCACATGCTTACAAGCGGTGTTGATATCGATTACCGAGTGGGCCCGAAGTATATCTCTCCGACTTGGGAGGGACAAATTCCATCTCGATAGATACAACCCAACAAGTACTTTCCGATCACCTGATAGACACCTTTATGATCACCCTTTCATAGGATGACGTTTGATGACCTTAAAGCTCTCTTCCGGCACTAGGGAATTGCATTATCTCATGGTCTAAGGAATACAATACTTGACATAGGAAAAAGCTTCACAAAGATGAACACAATGACACGATCTAATTGTTGTGCTTTATTTGGGTATGTCCATCACATCATTCTCCTAATGATATAATCTCATTATTAATTGACAACTCATGTCTATGGTTAGGAAACCTTAACCATCATTAATCAATGAGCTAGTCCATAGAGGCGTACTAGGGACACGGTGTTGTTTATAAACCACACAAGTATTAAAGTTTCCGCTTAATACAATTCTAGCATGGAATATAAACATTATCATGAACAAGAATTATAATAATAACATCTTTATTATTGCCTCTAGGGCATAATTCCAACACTAGATCTTGTGAGCTGCCTATCATGATCAAGATCATCTTTATGTAATTCTACATGTTGTGTTTGTTGGGATCCAATGAATATTGAGTACTATGTCAAGTTGATTTGTTGATTTATCATGTCTATGTTATTTATGATCTTGCATGCTCTCTGTTGCTAGTAGATACTTTGGCCTAGTAGATGCTTGTGACTCCAAGAGGGAGTATTTATGCTCGATAGTGGGTTCATGCCTCTAGTAATCTGGGAGAGTGACAATAACTTCTAAGGTTGTAGATGTGCTGTAGCTACTAGGGAGAAAACAACAATCTTTTGTTCAAGGATAATTGTATTGTTTACATTACACACTTTGCTTAAGGCGATGATCTATTGCTCGCAACTTAATACCCAATGGTTGTTTGGATGATATCCCGAGGGTGGATTATTAGTCATAGATGCAGTTGGATTATGGTCTATGTATTATGTTGTAATGCCCAAGTGAATCTCATAGTGATCTTCATGACATGTAAATGCATTGCTATGCATTCTTTATTTTGTTAATTGCCCAACTGTAATTTGTTTACCCAGCATGTTATATCTTTATGCAGAGACACCTCTAGTGAACTGTGGACCCCGGTCCATTCTTTTACATTTATATTACCATCTACTACAAGTACTGTTTACTTTCCACAAGCATTATTTTACTTTACCACAAACAAACATCTCTTTCCACACTATACGTCTAATCCTTTGTTTACAGCAAACCAGTGAGATTGACAACCTCACTGCAAGTTGGGGCAAAGTAGCTTGGTTGTGTTGTGTGCAGGTTCTATGTTGCTACTGGCGCCATTGCCAAAGTCAGCTAACAACAACCTTCAAAAGTATTTTCTTTCTCCTACTGGTCGACTAAACTTTGGTTTCATAACTGAGGGAAAACATATTGATGTGCTCATCATACCTTCCTCTTGGGGTTTCCCAACTGGTCCTTTGAGACATCAAGACTTTTTGTGGCGCCGTTGCTGGGGAGAAAGAGGAATTCTGCAAGGGGAGTCTCTCACTTCCAATCTTTTTACTTTGTTATTGTTTTGCTTAGTTTCTTTACTTTATTTTGTTTGCTTCTTGTTTATCAAAAATACAAAAAAATTAGTTCCTTTTATAGTTGTTATTTTTGTTTGTCTGTTTTTATCTTGCTAAAATGAGTAATCCTGAGAACACTAAGTTGTGTTACTTTACTAGCACAAACAACAATGATTTCATCTGCACTCCTATTGCGCCACCTGCTCCTGAGGCAAATTTCTATGAAATTAAACCTGCTTTGTTAAATCTTGTTATGAAAGAGCAATTTTCTGGTGTTAGTACTGATGATGCTACTTCTCACGTCAACAATTTTGTTAAGCTATGTGAGATGCAAAAGTATAAGGATGTAGATGGAGATATTATTAATCTTAAATTGTTTCCTTTCTCTTTGAGAGGAAGAGCTAAAGATTGGTTGCTATCTTTGCCTAGAAATAGTATTGATTCTTGGGTTAACTGCAAAGATGCTTTTATTGGAAAATATTATCCTCCTGCTAAGATTATATCTTTGAGAAGTGACATAGTGAAGTTTAAACATTTTGATAATGAACATGTTGCTCAAGCTTGGGAAAGAATGAAATCTTTGATAAAGAATTGTCCCACTCATGGACTGACTACTTGGATGATCATCCAAACCTTTTATGCAGGATTAAATTTTTCTTCAAGGAACCTTTTGGATTCAGCTGCTGGAGGTACCTTATGTCCATCACCTTGGGTGCCGCAACAAAGCTCCTTGATAATATGATGATAAATTATTTTGAATGGCACACCGAGAGAGCTCCACAAGGTAAGAAGGTAAATTATGTTGAAGAAACCTCTTCCTTGAGTGATAAGATTGATACCATTATGCCTATGCTTGTTAATGGTAAAGCTCATATTGATCCAAATAATGTTCCTTTAGCCTCTTTGGTTGCTCAAGAAGAGCATGTTGATGTGAACTTCATTAGAAATAATAATTTCAACAACAATGCTTATAGGAATAATGTTGGTAGCAACAATTATTGGCCATATCCTTCTACTAATGGTAATGGTTGTGGTAATTCTTATGGTAATTCTTATGGTAATTCCTACAACAACAATAGGAGTGTGCCCTATGATCTTGAAGTCATGCTTAAGGACTTCATTAGTAAACAAACTGCTTTTAATAAATCTGTTGAGGAAAAGTTTGGTAAGATTGATGCTCTTGCTTCTAAAGTTGATAGCCTTGCTCTTGATGTTGAACTTCTGAAATTAAAGGTTTTGCCTCATGATGTTAAAGAAAGCAAGACTTTGAATGCCATTCAAGTTAGAATTGATGATAATGTTAGGATGTTAGCAGAACTGCATGCTAGGTGGGAAAGAGAAGATGAGATTGCTAGAAATATAACTAAAGTTTGTACTATTACCACCAATAGTGATGTTGTTTCAAATGCTAGCAAACCTCCTACTTTTAATGGTAGAGTGATTGGTGTAGAAAAAGTCCCCACTCCTTGTGCAAAATTGCCTAAAACTACTGAAACTTTATCTAATAAAAGTGCTAAAAAAATTTGGAGTATGGGAGACAATGGTTCTACTACCTTTGATAGTAATGATTTTGATGTTGATGGTTGCAATATCTCTGAAATAATTTTGTTCTTGCAAAAGCTTGCTAGAAGTCCTAATACCAGTTCTATGAATATGGCTTTTACAAAACATATTACAAATGCTCTCATGCAAATTAGAGAGGATTAGTTAAAACAAAAAGTTTCTATTCCTAGAATGTTAGAAAATGGTTGGGAGCCCATCATTAATATGAATTTGAATGATTCTGATTGTAATGCTTTATGTGACTTTGGTGCAAGTATTTCTGTTATGCTTAGAAAAATTTATGATATGGTTGGTTTATCACCGTTAGAAAATTGTTATTTTGATGTTCCTCTTGCTGATATTACTAAGAAGAAACCTTTGGGGAGGATTAATGATGTTCTTATTATGTTTAATAATAACCTTGTTCCCATTGATTTCTTTGTTTTGGATATTGAATGCAATGCTTCTTGTCCTATTATTTTGGGAAGATCTTTTCTTAGAACTGTTGGTGCTATTATTGATATGAAGGAAGGCACCATTAGATATCAATTCCCACTCAAGAAAGGTATGGAACACTTTCCTAGAAAGAGACAGAAGCTACCTTTTGATTCTATCATTAGAGCAAATTATGAACTTGATGCTTCTTCACTTGAAAATACTTGATTCTTACTTTCTGTGCCTAGCTGAAAGGCGTTAAAGAAAAGCACTCTTGGGAGATAACCCAATGTTTTATTTTTAGTAATTTTTTTGTTGAGTCTTGGAAGTTGTTACTACTGTAATGACCTCTCCTTATCATTTTTATTTTGTTTTTGTGCCAAGAATAGCCTCTAATAGGAGGAAGGTAAGATTTGGAGAAGTTGCTATCCCGAAACCGATTTCTGCGCTTCGCTGTAAAAATGCGTGAAAATTCCCAGAATGTCGTATTGATCTGCAATTTTTTGTGCACATGCCCCAGGTTATTATCTAACTTTCGTTAGCTTTGCACTTTTCTATTTGATCAACAGAAGATTTTCAAAAAAATCGATCTTTACCTATTGTTTTGTTTTGACACATTTCTGCCACTATTTGCATTTGCCTCTTGATCTCTTTCTTTTTGAGTTCTTTTGATCGGAAGAGCTTTTAGAAGAAGTTGCTATAGTAGCTAATGTTTTAATGGGTGTTTTACTTGAGTTTAAACTGGACCAAAAGTGGATCTACTATCTTGCATAAACTAATGTTGCTAATGAGAATTGTGTGAAGTTTTGTATGAAGGAAATTTTCAAGTGTAGGGAAAGGAGAATGATGAGATGAGATGAAGTATGGATAAAAGCTCAAGCTTGGGGATGCCCATGTCACCCCAAGAAATATCCAAGAAAAATTTATGATATGATATGGTTGCAATATCTCTGAAATAATTTTGTTCTTGCAAAAGCTTGCTAGAAGTCCTAATACCAGTTCTATGAATATGGCTTTTACAAAACATATTACAAATGCTCTCATGCAAATTAGAGAGGATTAGTTAAAACAAAAAGTTTCTATTCCTAGAATGTTAGAAGATGGTTGGGAGCCCATCATTAATATGAATTTGAATGATTCTGATTGTAATGCTTTATGTGACTTTGGTGCAAGTATTTCTGTTATGCTTAGAAAAATTTATGATATGGTTGGTTTATCACCGTTAGAAAATTGTTATTTTGATGTTCCTCTTGCTGATATTACTAAGAAGAAACCTTTGGGGAGGATTAATGATGTTCTTATTATGTTTAATAATAACCTTGTTCCCATTGATTTCTTTGTTTTGGATATTGAATGCAATGCTTCTTGTCCTATTATTTTGGGAAGATCTTTTCTTAGAACTGTTGGTGCTATTATTGATATGAAGGAAGGCACCATTAGATATCAATTCCCACTCAAGAAAGGTATGGAACACTTTCCTAGAAAGAGACAGAAGCTACCTTTTGATTCTATCATTAGAGCAAATTATGAACTTGATGCTTCTTCACTTGAAAATACTTGATTCTTACTTTCTGTGCCTAGCTGAAAGGCGTTAAAGAAAAGCACTCTTGGGAGATAACCCAATGTTTTATTTTTAGTAATTTTTTTGTTGAGTCTTGGAAGTTGTTACTACTGTAATGACCTCTCCTTATCATTTTTATTTTGTTTTTGTGCCAAGAATAGCCTCTAATAGGAGGAAGGTAAGATTTGGAGAAGTTGCTATCCCGAAACCGATTTCTGCGCTTCGCTGTAAAAATGCGTGAAAATTCCCAGAATGTCGTATTTATCTGCAATTTTTTGTGCACATGCCCCCGGTTATTATCTAACTTTCGTTAGCTTTGCACTTTTCTATTTGATCAACAGAAGATTTTCAAAAAAATCGATCTTTACCTATTGTTTTGTTTTGACACATTTCTGCCACTATTTGCATTTGCCTCTTGATCTCTTTCTTTTTGAGTTCTTTTGATCGGAAGAGCTTTTAGAAGAAGTTGCTATAGTAGCTAATGTTTTAATGGGTGTTTTACTTGAGTTTAAACTGGACCAAAAGTGGATCTACTATCTTGCATAAACTAATGTTGCTAATGAGAATTGTGTGAAGTTTTGTATGAAGGAAATTTTCAAGTGTAGGGAAAGGAGAATGATGAGATGAGATGAAGTATGGATAAAAGCTCAAGCTTGGGGATGCCCATGTCACCCCAAGAAATATCCAAGAAGTACAAGCGTCAAAGCTTGGGGATTCCCAAGGCACCCTCTTTGTCATCAGCAAAAATATCAGGTCATCTTTCAAGACACTATATTTTTATTGCTTCATATGCTATGTGTTTTTCTTGGAGCATCTTTATTTTTGCTTTCAGTTTTCTTTTATTTTGTTTGCTGCAATAAATGGTTGGACCCCAGCATATTTCTTTTGGAGAAGACACACTCCATTTTCATTGCTTAGAACACTCTAGGTTTCATTATTATCGTTCTGCGAGTGTTCTCTTTTGCTAGTACTGCGTTTAGCTTTTGCTTTTCACCTTTGTTTTTGTTCAGAACTTGTTAGTTCTTTGTAGCTAGGTGTGTTTAGACCTCTGGTCTTTGTTGTTTTTCATCTTTGAGAGTTGTTTCAAATAGGTTGACTGGTGTTGGAAAAGAGTAAAATGTTTCATGCTTATAGTGGCGCAAAAGAGAGCTTGTTTAGACTATTGCTTAGACTTTAGCATGTCATGCTAGATATTATTTTGATTATATGCTTAGTAGTTATTGTTGTAGCATGACTTGTCTCAAATGACTAAGAGTGCTTAATGTGCCTTTGAAAGAATCATGCGTTGTTTTTATCTTATAGAAGCATAATATTGTGGTATTCTCCTTTGATGCTTTATTTGGGTTGACTTGGCGCATGCTCACACCATGTTTGACTATAAACCAGTCGCCTCAAGCCTCTATGATCATTTGGTTTTTCACTTGTAATATCACTTTATGGTTTGGTTAATAATATTTTGTCGCTATGCATGATTATGGCTGTTATTGCTCTCTTAGTTGGTCACTCCCAGTCTTTTGCTAGCCTTCACATGTACTGAGTATGAGCTCTACTCGTGCATCCAACTCCCAAAAACAAAAGTCATTTCAAAGAATCCACTATAAATTCCTATGCATGGCATTTCAAACCATTCCAAGCAAATTTTCATGTGCTACCTTTCAAAACCTCCAAAATACTTCTCATTTTGTGACACTGTTTTTAGCTCATGAGGACGTAGTGGTCGGGTTTGTTATCTTCCATATTGAATTAAGTACCCCTTGACTTGCATGCTTCATCTGCTTGTCACTAATTTTGCAAGAGACTTGGTTAGACCATTGTAACCTTTAAAAAAGAAAAGAAAAGAAAAAGGCACTCCTCCATGGTATCTAATTGTTGGCAGGCACCCGAAGGATTCGGTTAGCCATGGTTTATGAAAGGAAAAGTGGGGAGGAGTGCCAAACTTTATAAAAGAGCATGCAAATGCCATTTTTCAAGAACTCGGAACTGCTCTCAACTTGTTTAGTATGCAAGATAACAAGTACCCCATTGCCAGTCGTTGACAGGAACAACCACCTCTCAAAACAATTTTTATCTCTGTTTTACAAATAAAAGCTCTAGCACATGTTAAATCCCTGCTTCCCTCCGTGAAAGGGCCTATCTTTTAGTTTTATGTTGAGTCTTCATCTTCTATCTTTATACACCGACTAAGAGAGCATAGTTGTCATTCTGAGTATAATGTGCATAGTCCCAAAATTTATTATTGATTGATTCATGATTATGGTATTACTTGTTCTCAAATTATTTGTATCTAGTCACCCTTTGAACTTTGAAGGTGTCCTATGTAATTATGTTTTGCTACTCCATGAGGGACAAGCTGAATACCACTTTGCTATGTTTTCTATATGCTCGAAACAAACAAATACCTTTCAATGCATTATTATTCATGATCTTTTGTTTGTGTTACTTTTCATGTTGTAACATGGTTGCTAAGTTCTATTGTCAAGATTATATCTCTCATGCCCATGTTTAGAGTACTTTGATCTCAGCATGCAATGCTTTACATTGATTTGATCAAGATTGTGTTGGGTGCATGTCACCTCAAAAATTATTATTTTGTTATCACTTATCTACTCGAGGACGAGCAGGAGTTAAGCTTGGGGATGCTGATACGTTGCAAACGTATCTATAATTTTTGATACTCCATGCTTGTTTTACACCAATTGCATTATGTTTTTATTACACTTCGTGGCATTTTTATGCATTTTCTGGAACTAACCTATTAACAAGATGCCATAGTTCCAGTTCCTATTTTCTACTATTTTTGTGTTTCAGAAAAGTTACACAGGAAATATTCTCGGAATTGGACGAAACAAAAGCCAAAGTTCCTATTTACCTGACACGAAGACGGAGTCCAAAGGAGAGATGGAGAGGGGCCAAGAGGCAGCCACACCATAGGGTGGCTGCCTCCTGGCCCCTCATAGGGTGGCGCGGGCCACCCCCTGGCCGCGCCACCAGGTGCTGTGGGCCCCTGGTCCACCTTTTGACAACGCCCCTCCGCCTATAAATTCACATCATCGGGAAAACCCTAGGGCCCAAACATCTATCCACGAAAAGTACTGTAAGCCGCCGCTATCATCGACCCGAGTTCGGGAGGGTCCAGAAGCTCTTCCCGGCACCCTGCCGAAGAGGGAAATCATCACCAGAGGCCTTCTTCATCACCATGCCAGCCTCCAAAGTGATGTGTGAGTAGTTCACCTTAGATTATGGGTCCATAGCAGTAGCTAGATGGTTGTCTTCTCCTCCATGTGCCTCATGTTTAGATCCTGTGAGCTGCCTATCATGATCAAGATCATCCTTTTGTAATTCTACATGTTGTGTTTGTTGGGATCCGATGAATATTGAGTACTATGTCAAGTTGATTTGTTGATATATCATGTCTATGTTATTTATGATCTTGCATGCTCTCCATTGCTAGTTGATACTTTGGCCAAGTAGATGCTTCACTACTAGGAAAACCCTTATCCATGGGCCCATTATCTACGGTGCACTACGTTTCGGTGCTCCACAGATAAGTAGCCCTGGCGCACCAAGTGAAATGCGCCACAGATACCACCTTATTTGTGGCGCACCATACAAGGGGTGCGCCATGCATATGTGGGCCCCAACAAGCACCATAGCATGGGGTGTCAGGCCCCCACATCCATGGCGCATGAATTGGGGGTGCGCCACGCATATGGCAGAGATCAGTGGCGCACCACTGATCCATGCGCCATGGATATATGTGGGCCCATCCTCTGGAAAAGGTGGCAGGCATATCTGTGGCGCACAGCCCTTTGGTGCGCCACTGATGTAGAGTTTTGTGGAGCACCATAATGATGTGCGCCACGGATATGTCGTACCTACCACCATAAAGGTGCCATCTCCCCTACCTCCCACTCCAAACCCTCACTCCCATAGATCTAGCTCTAGTTCCTCTTCCTCTCCACCCCCATTTTCTTCAATTATTTCTCCATTTTAGGTAGCTAGCCAAAACCTTGGATTGGATAGATATGTAAGGGTTGACTTCCTCCTTCCTCCCCTCCCACATATATCTAGCTCTACTCCTCCCACTAGCTAGCGCATATCTTGTCTCCCTCAAGTTTGGCTCTCCGCTCACGGATTCGTCGGTAACTTGTCTAATAGGTGAGTATATGGTTGGATGAAAACATGTATGCTTGTTTCCTTGTGGCGGCCGACGCGGCACGTATGGCGGTGTTATGTGAGATATATATGGCATATGTGTTTTGTATGTGATCGAGAGGGGCATGGATGCTTGTGTATGGTTTGTGCAGGTACCGGCACGTGGTGCATGGATATTTGCCGAAATGTTGATTAATTTCTGTTTTGGCAAACTTTTGCACTACCCATATGTCCTATTTATAGGGAAGGTCATGCCGAATTTTTCCGGCGATGACCATAAATTATTCTAAACATTCTCATTTGCTCCATACCATGCAGGCAACGATGTTGCGCCACATGAGCGAAGGTATGGTGGCTAGAAACAAGGAACGCGCGATGGCCGTCATGATTCGGAACAGCATGTCCGAGATAAGATGTCCTTGTCATAGATGCAACCTCAGGGCCCTAATCAAGCTTGATTCCGGAACATTGGAGAAGCACTTGCTCATGAGTGGTTTCATGAAAGGCTACATTGACGAGGACGTCAACAACGGGCCCCCGCCGGCAGGAAATGGTGACATGGGAGGCCGACAAGAAGGTGAAGAGTCACCCAGACATGATGAAGGAGATGCGGGACATGATCATGATGATGACACCGGATCCAATGGTGGTGGAGAAGACGCAAACACGGAGACACCGCTAACTTCAGCCTTGCGGGACCCTCATGTTCAAGAACTGCTCCTCAAAGAGACAAGCAACGCCAAAGCTGCTGCCCATGAGAAAGACAAGCTGGAGCAAATGGAGAAAGACGGGAAAACGCTGTTGTATCCTGGGTGCCGGCCCGGGGATACACGCCTGAACGTAACCCTCAAAGCTTTGGAGATGAAGGTGCAACACAAATGGACCGACGTTAGCTTCGACGATAACCTGGAATACTGGCACGAGAAGCTTCCCGAGGGGAACACATTGCCAAGGAGTACCGAGGAGGCCAAGAAAGTTGTGTGCCATCTCGATCTACCGCACGTGAAGTATGACGCATGCATCAATGATTGCGCACTTTATCGGGACAAGTACAAGGAACTAACCACATGCCCGGTGTGCAGCCAATCACGATACAAGAGAGGGAGCAGGAAAGTTCCTCGAAAAGTGGCATGGTACTTTCCTATCACCCCCCGTCTGAAGCGGTGATACGTCTCAAACGTATCTATAATTTTTGATGCTCCATGCTTGTTTTTACACCATTTGCCTATTGTTTCGTTACACTTAGTGGCACTTTTATGCATTTTCCGGAACTAACCTATTAACGAGTTGCCACAGTGCCAGTTCCCTGTTTTCTGCTGTTTTTGTGTTTCAGAGTGATACAAAGGAAATATTCTCGGAATTGGACGAAACAAGTTCCTGGAGTCTTATTTTACCCGGAAGCTTCCAGAGATCCGAAGGAGAGTCGGAGGGGGGCCACCAGGGCCCCACACGCAGGGGCGGCGCGGCCAGGCCCCTGGCCGCGCGAGCCCCGCGTGAGGGCGCCTGGCTCCTCCTCTGACGACGCCCCATCGCCTATAAAGACCCCCCGACGGAAAAAACCTAAGTACCCGATCAGATTTCCAGAACACATCGCGATCCGCCGCCGCCATCGACCCAAAGATCGGGAGGGTCCAGAAGCTCTTCCCGGCACCCTGCCGAAGAGGGGAATCGCCACAGGAGGTCTTCTTCATCGCCATGCTTGCCTCTGGAGCGATGAGTGAGTAGTCTACCTTGGACTATGGGTCCATAACAGTAGCTAGATGGTTGTCTTCTCCACCATGTGCTTCATGTTTAGATCTCATGAGCTGTCCTACATGATTGAGATCACCGTTATGTAATTCTACATGTTTGGTTTGTTGGGATCCGATGAATATTGGTGTTTATGATTAAGTTGTTGTACTGAATATTATCTTTTGTTATCTCTATGTTGTTTATGATCTTGCATGCTCTCCGTTGTTAGTAGCTATCTTGGCCGAGTAGTTGCTAGTGACTCCAAGAGGGGGTATTTATGCTCGATAGTGGGTTCATGCCTCTATTTCACCTAGGGGAGTAACAGAAACCTCTAAGGTGGTAGATGTGCTGTTTCTACTAGGGAGAAAACAACATTCATATGCTCAAGGGCATATGCTTTGTTTACATTACACACTTTGCTTAATGCAATTATCTGTTGTTCGCAACTTAATACTACTGGGGTGTTCGGATTGATATCCCCGGGAGTGGATTATTAGTCATAGATGCAGTTGGATGGCGGTCTATGTATTTTGTTGTAATGCCCAGAGTAAATCTCATAGTGATCTTCTTGACATATCACATTTATCTTTATTCTATCAATTGCCCAACTGTAATTTGTTTACCCAGCATGTGTTATTTATCTATGGAGAGACACCACTAGTGAACTGTGGACCCCGGTCCTATTTACATCATATTGCTATCACCTGTTTACTTTACTCGTACTGTTTACTTTACTCGCATACTATATTGTTTTCCACTCGATACACTCATAACCTTTGTTTCAAGCAAACCGGTGAGATTGACAACCTCATCGCAAGTTGGGAACAAAGTACTTGGTTGTGTTGTGTGCAGGTTCCACGTTGCTACTGGCCGAAGACGAGTCAACAAGTATCGTTAAACGGCGCCCTTGTTGGAGTGTTACTAAGCCAGTCCGCATCACCTTCAGTCGTCATTGTCTCTCCTCTCCTGATCGATATTAAACCTTGGTTTCTTAACTGAGGGAAGACTAGCTGCTATACTCATCATACCTTCCTCTTGGGGTTCCCAATGGGCTGGTTATCCACCACGCACAAGGACAGTCTGCTCCCACGTCAACCACACGCATCAAAGGGATCAGCTAGTTTTCTGGCGCCGTTGCCGGGGAAGAAGAGAAGACTTCTGCGAGGGGAGTTTTTCGCACACACATCCTTTACTTTTTTATTGTTTTGCTTTACTTTATTTATTTTACCTGCATCGTTTTATATCAAAAACCCAAAAAAAATAGAATCCTTGGTAGTTGCTATTTCTTTACTTTAGTTTATTATGTCTAGTTCAGTTGCTACTGCTATGTCGCCCGAGGACATGATTTTCACTTTTAAACAAAAGGATGAGGAAAGTTTTAAAGAAGCTTGGTCTATAATTTATGATTGGCATGGAAAAACTGAACCTAAAATGACTTTGAGTTTGCTTCTTAGTAGCTTTTACTTTGGACTTTCTCTTCGTTATAGATATGCTTTGGATGCTACTGTAGAAGGAGATTTCCTTCATTGTGATGGAGATCAAGCCTTCAATATTATAAAAAAGTTGATTATAATTTATAGCATGCCAACCTATTTTGATTCCTCTCTTGTGTTCATTTTTAATAGACTTAATACTCTTGAGACTCGCACTGCTAGTTTGAATTCTTGCTACAATACTTTGCGCCAGCATTTTGATTATGTGCCAACAAATACTGAACCTTCGAGTTGGTATCCTACGATAAAAATCACCATTAGTGGTGAAACTTTTCATGCTCGTTGTGATATTATGTCTGAATTTTGTCTCATGCCAAAGGATGTTTATGAATCTTTGAGCCTTTGGAAGCTTTCCGAGGGAGGAGAAGGAATTTCTCTTACTAACAATGTCACTATATTTCCCCTTGGAATAGCTGAAGGAGTTTTTACAAAAGTCCTAGGAAGAATGATATCTACTGATTATCTTGTTATTGAATGTGTAGGAAAAGGACAAATCACACTTGGAAGATCCATTCTGAAGCTCCTGGGCGCCGTCATCGATATGGAAAAAGGCAATATAAGATTTATCTCTCCACCTTGCAATAACCATGTCTTTCCTAGAGACAAGAGCAAAGGTAAGAAAGGAAGACGTAAGGCACCCACTGATCCTAGCACTTCATCACTTGATGTTACTTGATTCGCATTTTCTGCGCCTAGCTCAAAGGCGTTAAAGAAAAGCACTCTTGGGAGATAACCCAATGTTTTCTTTTTAGTACTTTTTCTTTTATTTGAGTCTTGGAAGTCATTAATACTGTAATGACCACTCCTTATCTTGTTTATTTCGTTTTTGTGCCAAGAGACTCCTCTAATTCGAGTGAGGTAAAGATTTGGGGATGTTGCTGTCCTGAAACTGTTTTCGGTGCTGCACCGTAAAAATTCGTGAAAATTCTCAGTTTATCTTTTGGACCTGCGAATTCTTGTGCATATGCCCCAGGTTATATCCAAACTTTTGTTAGTTGAACACTTTTTGATTTGAGCAACAGAAAATCCCTCAAAAATTCGACCTTTGTCAGCTGTTCAGTTTTGACAGATTTCTGCCAATATTTGTGTTTGCCACTTTATCGCTTTCTTTTGAGTTCTTTTGATCATGGAAATTTTGGGGAGGTTGCTACAGTAGTATCTACTATATATGTGGTGGTTTTGAGTTGAAACCTGAAGCAAATAGAGGGTTGATTATATGTTATGCTTACACTAATGTTGCTAATAGAATTGTGTTTAGTTTTGTATGAAGGAAGTTTTCAAGTGTAGGGATTGGAGAATGATGAGATGAGTTGAAGAATGGACAAAAGCTCAAGCTTGGGGATGCCTAAGCATCACCCTAAGAAATATCCAAGAAGTACAAGCGTCAAAGCTTGGGGATGCCCCCGAGGCACCCCTTCTTCACCGGCAAAAATCAGGTCACCTTTCAAAACACTATATTTTTATTGCTTCATGCACTATGTGTTTTTCTTGGAGCGTCAGTTGTTTTAGTTTTCTTAGTTGGTTTAGTTTGTTTGTTTGCTGCAATAAATGGTTGGACCCCAACAAATTTCCTTTGGAGGAGATGTACTCGTTTTCATTTGCCAAGAACGCTCTAGTTTTCACTCTTATTAAAAATCGAGCGTTCTTCTTTTTCTGCTACTGCTTTTGGTTTTCATTTTTGCCTTGATTTGCGTTCAGACCTTGTCATATCTTTTCATCAAGGTGTATTTTTGCCTCTGATCTTTATTGGTTTTCATCAAAAGAGGTGTTTATAAAAATTTCAAATGGTGTTGGAAAAGAGAAAAAGCTTTGTGCAAAATAGTGGTACAAGAAGGAGCTTGTGTAGACTGCGGCTTTAGGCTTTTTCATGTCATGCTTGATGTCTTTTTGATAGTATGCTTAGTGGTTTTGCTGTAGCATGACTTGTCTCAAATAACTGAGATTGCTTAATAAGCCTTTGAAAAAAATCATGCGTTGTTTTTATTGTATGGAAGCATTATTTTGGTTTTCTCCTTGATGCTTTATTTGGGTTGACTTGGCACATGCCCACACATGTTAGACTCTTACAAAGTCGCCAATAGCCTTCATGATCATTTAGTTTTTGACTTTTGATGCCATCTTATGCTTCTTTTAATGTCGCTTTGTCGCTTTGCATGATTATGGCCATTATTGCTCTCTTAGTTGGTCGCTCCCAGTCTTTTGCTAGCCCTCGCCTTGTACTGAGTATGAGCTCTACTCGTGCATCCAACTCCTAAAAGCCAAAGTTTTCCAAAGTGTCCACCATACATAACTACTAGCAATTTGCTATTCCAAGTAAATTTGACTTGCTTTTATTTTCTCTTCAAATTAAACTCTTACCAGTGTTATGCGAAATTCGGTCAGTAAAGCTCTCACGAACCGGAAGGTACACTTTACTTTTTCTTGTTCTTAAAAATTTGACATTGTGGTCTCTTATGTTGAGTTGTTATGCTTGCAAGTTGTAAGTTGGATTCTAGCCCATCCATGCTGTCATGGGGCAAGCTTTCAACATTGCACTTCTTATTTGAGTTGATATCGTGATCTTTTGTCTATGGATGCCCGCGGTGTGAAATGAATTGGGAATCTTGTGGGGATCATGGAGTTTGTATATGTGTTAGGGAAACGCCGGGCCGCCAATCTAAGCCATGCATAATTCATGGTGGAAATTTGCAGCATACCCATGGTGAACATTCGACGACGCATCTCACAATAAAAAGCTAAACAAAAGGCAAATAAAAGAGATGTCGAGGTGTTCATTGTCTGCTTGTCCTGTCATTTTGGTGTGGGCTTGTTCCATGTCATCGGGCACGGAGGTACCCCATTGGCGGTTCTCAATGATATGCATATACTTACAATGACAAGAGCCTTGCTTGGGACTCTAAGTAAAGTAGCATGAGGTTTGGGTACTCGTATTCACGGGGCACGAGGTCTTCAACTTATGATTTGTTAAGCATATGCATCATAATTGTTCTCGCATTAACTTTAACCATTCAAGATGCTTATGATGGGGGCAATGAGAGCTCAAAGCCGGTAAGTACCATAATTTTTGAAGGTTATAAAACTTGCAATCACTGCTTCCCTCTGCGAAGGGCCTTTCTTTTACTTTTATGTTGAGTCACCACCTTCTTTCTTTATGCACCATTAAGACAGCATAGTTGTCATTCTTAGTGTGATATGCATTGTCCCAAAGTTCATTGATTGATTCATATTGTTGGTTTCACTTGTTCTTAAATTATTTGTATCTAGTCGCCCTCTTAAACTTGAAGGTGTCCTATGCATTTATGTTTTGCTCTCTTTGAAGGACAAGCTGAAAACCATTTGTATGTTTTTCCTTATGATTTGAACACACGTTTGACTTTCATTGTTTCATTTTCATGATCTTTTGTTTGTGTTCATTTGCATGTTTACAACATGGTTGCTAAGTTCTTATTGTCATGATTATATCTTCATGCCCATGTTTTAAGTTCTTATGATCCCAGCTCATCAACGCTTACATATATGATCAAGATTGTGTAGGTGCATGTCACCTAAAAAATTATTCTTTTGTTATCACTTACCTACTCGAGGACGAGCAGGAGTTAAGCTTGGGGATGCTTGATACGTTTCAAACGTATCTATAATTTTTGATGCTCCATGCTTGTTTTTACACCATTTGCCTATTGTTTCGTTACACTTAGTGGCACTTTTATGCATTTTCCGGAACTAACCTATTAACGAGTTTCCACAGTGCCAGTTCCCTGTTTTCTGCTATTTTTGTGTTTCATAGTGATACACAGGAAATATTCTCGGAATTGGACGAAACAAGTTCCTGAAGTCTTATTTTACCCGGAAGCTTCCAGAGATCCAACGGAGAGTCGGAGGGGGGCCACCAGGGCCCCACACGCAGGGGCGGCGCGGCCAGGCCCCTGGCCGCGCGGGCCCCGCGTGAGGGCGCCTGGCTCCTCCTCTGACGACGCCCCTTCGCCTATAAAGACCCCCCGACGGAAAAAACCTAAGTACCCGATCAGATTTCCAAAACACATCGCAATCCGCCGCTGCCGTTGACCCAAAGATCGGGAGGGTCCAGAAGCTCTTCCCGGCACCCTGCCGGAGAGGGGAATCGCCACCGGAGGTCTTCTTCATCGCCATGCTTGCCTCCGGAGCGATGAGTGAGTAGTCTACCTTGGACTATGGGTCCATAGCAGTAGCTAGATGGTTGTCTTCTCCACCATGTGCTTCATGTTTAGATCTCATGAGCTGCCCTACATGATTGAGATCACCGTTATGTAATTCTACATGTTTGGTTTGTTGGGATCCGATGAATATTGGTGTTTATGATTAAGTTGCTGTACTGAATATTATCTTTTGTTATCTCTATGTTGTTTATGATCTTGCATGCTCTCCGTTGTTAGTAGCTATCTTGGCCGAGTAGTTGCTAGTGACTCCAAGAGGGGGTATTTATGCTCGATAGTGGGTTCATGCCTCTATTTCACCTGGGGGAGTGACAGAAACCTCTAAGGTGGTAGATGTGCTGTTGCTACTAGGGAGAAAACAACATTCATATGCTCAAGGGCATATGCTTTGTTTACATTACACACTTTGCTTAATGCAATTATCTGTTGTTCGCAACTTAATACTACTGGGGTGTTCGGATTGATATCCCCGGGAGTGGATTATTAGTCATAGATGCAGTTGGATGGCGGTCTATGTATTTTGTTGTAATGCCCAGAGTAAATCTCATAGTGATCTTCTTGACATATCACGTTTATCTTTATTCTATCAATTGCCCAACTGTAATTTGTTTACCCAGCATGTGTTATTTATCTATGGAGAGACACCACTAGTGAACTGTGGACCCCGGTCCTATTTACATCATATTGCTATCACCTGTTTACTTTACTCGTACTGTTTACTTTACTCGCATACTATATTGTTTTCCACTCGATACACTCATAACCTTTGTTTCAAGCAAACCGGTGAGATTGACAACCTCATCGCAAGTTGGGAACAAAGTACTTGCTTGTTTTGTGTGCAGGTTCCGCGTTGCTACTGGCCGAAGACGAGTCAACAAGTATCGTTAAACGGCGCCCTTGTTGGAGTGTTACTAAGCCAGTCCGCATCACCTTCAGTCGTCATTGTCTCTCCTCTCCTGATCGATATTAAACCTTGGTTTCTTAACTGAGGGAATACTAGCTGCTATACTCATCATACCTTCCTCTTGGGGTTCCCAACGGGCTGGTTATCCACCACGCACAAGGACAGTCTGCTCCCACGTCAACCACACGCATCAAAGGGATCAAGCGGTATTTCGTAGACCCTAAGGAAGCGAAGCTCATGCAATGGCACGCGGAAAGGGAGAAGCCCGGAGATGATCCGGAGAAGGGCACGATCCTAACACACCCTGCGGACGCTAGCCAGTCGCTCGCGTTGGACATGGAAGACGGTTTCGGGGATGATGCCAGGAACGTTAGAATGGGTATGAGCACAGATGGACTCAATCCCTTCGGCAACCAGAGTAGCACGCATAGCACCTAGCCCGTCTTTGTATGGCCATACAACCTTCCCCCCTCGCTCTGCACCAAGCAGAGATACGTACACATGAGTATTCTTATTCAGGGGCCAAAACAACCGGGTATCGACATGCACCTTTATCTCGAGCTGTTGAAAGAGGAGTTAGCCATGTTGTGGGAGACGCCGGTACGTACGTGGGACGCCTACAAAGGAGATAATTTTGGTCTGAGAGCCGCGTTGCTCACGACGGTGCTGGACTATCCTAGATACGCATATGTCTCTTGCCAGGTGGCCCATGGACACAATGCATGTGTGAGATGCATGGATAAAACGTCGCATGTCCAGCTACCAAAGGACCCCGGTTCTTCGAAAACCGTGTTCCCTGGCATTCGAAAGTGGCTTCCCGCCGATCATCCTTGGAGAAAACGCGGAGATCTGTTCCATGGTAGTGAGGAGCTCGAAACATCCCCACCTATTTATAATGGAGAGGATATCAATGATTTGCTAGAAGAATGGGAAGCGTGCCCCGCACCGGGAAAGAAGCGTATGAGGGTAAAGCCGCTGCAAGGTGTATGGAAAGCAAGGTCTGTTTTCTGGGACCTGCCGTACTGGAAATACCTCCACATGCCTCATAGCCTTGATCTCATGCACATCACGAAGAACATGTGCGAGAGTCTAGTTGCCACTATCGTCAACATGCCGGAGAAAACCAAAGATGGGCCAAAGGCAAGAAACGACCTGATCAAGCTGGGCATCAGGAAAGAACTTCATGGAGGACGCCCCGATGACGCTGACGATGATGACACGCAAGCGGATACTCAAGGTCATATGCGCAAAAAGGCTAAGAGAAATGACTACTACTGCCCACCTTCCTGCTTCACTCTTAGTGAGCCGGAGCTCCACTAGTTTTTCAGCGTCCTCCTCGGAGTCAAGCTTCCTACCGGTTACGGAGGGAAGATATCACGATACCTGGACGAAACGAAGAAGAGGTTCTCTGGGATGAAATCTCATGACTGCCACGTGTTGATGACGCAGATACTTCCAGTAGCGCTCCGGGGGATCATGGATGAGCACGTACGTGAGACGCTGTTTGGCCTCTCCAACGTTTTCGACGTCCTCTCTAGGAAGTCGATCGGCATGAAGCAGCTCGAAAGGCTACAAGGTGAGATCGTCATGATACTATGCGAGCTCGAGATTTACTTCCCCCCCGCGTTCCACGACATCATGGTGCATCTGCTCGTCCACATGGTGGATGATGTCGACCGCGACGAAGGAGAAATCCCCATGTTTCCAGGCTCAATTATTCAACCGCGACGAAGAAGGGCAAGAAGATCGTGACGAGTCGACGATGGTAGCTCGTTCGGAATCGACATCGGACAACATGTGTCATTTTTGGAGGAACAATCATATAAATGATTTTGGTTTTTTGTAACAATGATCATATATATGATATATGATTCATATGGTTTTTTGTAACAATGATATATAGATGTCGGACTGGTACTATTTAAAAATTATTATTTTTAGAATAAGCAAATGTTATTTATTGCAATATAGTAATTTTAAACTTTCTGAAATATGGTTTTTGTAAAAACAAAAAAAGGTGGGAGGTCCAGGGTTCGAACCTGGCACCTCCCAAACAGCCAGCGGAAAAAGAACCACTGGGCTATGTCAAGATTGCTGTCTAGATGGCACTGTGGCTGCTTTTGAACTATACAAAAACATGCGTGGCGCACCCCTATATGGTGCGCCATGCATAGCATATCCGTAGCACACCTCTGAGGGATGCGCCACGCATAGTCATGACTTAGGGGTAAAACGCCTGCCCCGGCCCCCTTCTCTCCCACTCTTCTTCCCCGCGAGCCCTTCTTCCCCGAACCCTAGCTAGGAGCCCGCCGGCGCCCCTCTTCTCCCCGGAGCCGCCGACCCGAGCCCTTCTTCCTCGAGGACACCATCAATAGCCCCAGCCGCCGCCCCTCTTCTCCCCGGAGCCGCCGCCCCTCTTCTTCCTGGAGGTTGCAGAGAAGGTCTCGCCGTGCGGATCTTCGACGACAACGGCCGACGACGGCCGCGCGTTCCCCGCCCTCGCTGTCTTCTTCCCGGAGGTCCTCGCCGTCTTCTTCCTCAACTGCGACCACTGTAACGCCCCGCCTTTTGCTAAAGGCAGAACTCCTGTGTATCTGTGCCATTCCCTGGATCAGTAGATAGCACCACAGTACAAAATGAGAAATCATTGCAATAGCATCCATATTACAGAGTAAATCCAGTTACAAAGGTCTTCAACCTTACGAGTACACAGCATAAAGCATAGTTGCAGTGAGCCTCCATTCTTCATCACGTGCCACAGGCAGACATGTTGGAATGTAGTCTCGAGATCCTACTCCTGGTTCCTTACTCGAAATAAAACCTGCACGTTTGAATATGCAGCCCCAGAGGGGTCAGTACAATGATGTACTGGCATATGACACATATTTGGTGGCATTTTGTGGAAAGACTATACTACATGACATTTGGCTGGTGGATCTTATGGCTGAATTGCATAAAGCAAGTTTTATCCTATCAAAACATTTTTAAAACATTTTGAATTTTCCTTCAAGGTCAAGATAACCCCCAGGTGATAACCACCACACAAGCCTTGGGTTGATAGCCAAGTTGTGTAGCCCTGGGTAGTAACTCAACAAAACATGAATAACCCTCAGGCGATGACAACCACACATATCCTGGGTTGATAGCCAGGTGTGCAGTCCTGAGTAGTTACTCAATTAAAACTAGAATAACCCTCAGGCAATGACAACCACACATATCCTGGGTTGATAGCCAGGTGTGCAGTCCTGAGTAGTTACTCAATTTAAGCCCCAAGGTAACCCTTAGGTGATAACCACCACACATGTCCTGAGTTGATAGTCAGGTGTGTGGCCCTAAGTAGTTAGTCTTGGGATTGGTGAGGACCCTTAGGTGATAACCACCACACATATCCTGAGTTGATAGTCAGGTGTGTGGCCCTAAGTAGTCACTGTTCAAGTTTTAATTATTTTGAAAAGGTGATGAGGTTCCTTTCGATCGACATGTCCTCTCTCTGTTCCTAGGTACAACCAATAAAAAGTATTCTCAGGTGATAACCACCATACATGTCCTGGGTTGATAGCCAGGTGTGTAGCCCTGAGTTGTGTACTCTCAGGTGATAACCACCACACATGTCCTGGGTTGATAGCCAGGTGTGTGGCCCTGAGTAGCCACAAGATTGCACCCAGGTGATTCATTGGGTTGTTAATTTTCATATCAATTTGAAAACAAGGCATGGCACCATTTTCCATAGTAAGTTTGCAATCCTAGCAAGTGGGGTTTATGGGATAGCTACCACTACTAGGAGCTAAGCATTTCATAACCACTTTGAAAAATCTCATATCATGCACAGTATTGAAATCACTAATGCATATAATAAAAGATAGGTGGAAGTATGTGTGTCACTTGCCTTTTTGAAGACCACAACGTTTCGCTTCTCTCAACTAAGCTCGTAGGTCTTCGCACAAACTATAGCACAAGAAATAGCATACCATAAACACACCATACCAATACAATCAAACAAATCAAACAATTGAAAAATTGTTTGTTTAACAATTTGGTTTATTGAGATGTTATGACAAGAAAGATATGGTAAAGGATCATGATTTTGTGAGATATGGATCGGAGAGCTTAGTTGGGAGAGATCAATATGATCTGAGAGAGAATTGGTTTAGGCATAATATGATTGATGAAGCTTTTATGCTTTATTAAAGCATATATGAGTTTTAGGATAGTTCATGT
The DNA here is from genome assembly GCA_007115705.1 of Dactylis glomerata. Classification (NCBI taxonomy): domain Eukaryota; kingdom Viridiplantae; phylum Streptophyta; class Magnoliopsida; order Poales; family Poaceae; genus Dactylis; species Dactylis glomerata. The sequence goes on from QXEO01002093.1 coordinate 163,487, forward strand.
GTAATAGATCACATAGGTGTGGGATAGTGCAACCACTATACTATTTGAATAAGTGTAACAACATTTATTCTTTAAATAGCATATATCGCACTTAGGCACTAGGCTAGGTTTTAAGAATGTTTGAACTACTCAATTGGCACATTTGCAAGTTGAATAGTTCAATACATGTGAACAAAACTAGGTAAGCATTGGATTAGGTATAAATGATTGATTTTGGGGGACATGGCTCAAATGGTTCAATGTTCAACATGGTGTATAACACATACTATGGTATGGGTTATAATAACACCACATTAACAAAATCTAGGTTTGAGATGCATTCATATTCTACTCAAGTAGAACAATTGCAATTTGAGTATAATATGAATTAGACAAAATATGTCTAGTTGGACAAGGTATGGGTCAAGGATTCATGAAACATTGAGTTACTCAACTAAATCATTTGTTAATTGAATAGTTCTACACATGAAATCAGGATCAGGTGAACAGATGATTGAGTATGGGTAGATAATATTTGAGATTATGGTTTAAGGTTTCTATTAGGTACAAGGAGTGTCAGATAGGTGCCATAATGTTGATTTGATCAACACTACAAGGATAGCAAGCATAGAATCTAGGATTGAGATGTGTCACACTTTACTCAAACAACACAATTGTAATTTGAATATGTGTGAACTAGACAAGATAGATCTAAGTAGATATGATCTTGATCAAGATGTTATTCAGATAACATTGAGGACTAGGTATGAATATAAGATTTGCTATGGTAGAAGGAATTATTAATTGAAATAGAAATGGAATTTATCTATATAGGAACTACTCAAATTCTCATATTAGAATTTGAATAATTGTGAAGTGGTTCAAGAAATTATGGGAGTGATGCTACTGGATAGCTTGCAGCAAAACAGAGTTACTGCAATTGGATTCATCCCAAACTAAGTTATAGAATTTGAATTGTGATCAGAATAGTGATTTGGACAAATTTGAATGCACAAAGTGTGTGCACGTATCAACTTTGATGTTTCTTGATTCCATGATGTCCTACAAGTTGAGAGGATTCCAGAGACTACAAATTTGTGATTTTTGGATTAGTAGAACTAAAGATATGAATTTAACAAGCTAACAGAAGGTTTGATTCCAATTTGAAAATAGTTTCAAATTGAACCCATAAAATATAAGATTTTGTGGTACTGCTGGATTCTAGATGTTCTAAGGATTCCAACGGTATATCATTTGTTATTTTTGGACCTACAGATCAAAAGATATGAATTATGCAAGTTGCAGATGATTTGAAATTGATTTGAACCTAATTTGAATCAGAACAGATCTGGGCGTGACACGTGGCGTGTTCCTATTCGAGGGTACCGGTTCGGACGGATTGGCAACGTGGAGCGTTGGATCTGATGGGATCTGGATGGCTCAGATCTGGCTATACCGATTCGGGTAAGTGAACTGTTGTGGACCGCGGGATCGAGATCGAACGGACGAAAACTGATCTGGGAGAGGCTCACCGTGGGGGCTAGGGTTCCGATGAGGTCTGCCGGCGAGGCGGCCAGGTAGGTGACTCCGGCGAGGTTCTGGCCACTTCTGAATGGCGGCGATACCACGACGGGCTTTGGGAGGTCAAGGAGAGCTCGAGTGCGTGGTTGGTGAGGCCGATAGCCTCCTGGAGCTGCGACGAGGAATGGCCGGAGGTGCTCTGCGCGTCGACGAGGTCCAGGTGCCCGTGGCTTCGATGATTCCCTGGGGATTTAGGACAAACGGAGGCATTAGGGGATGCGCATGATCAAAGGGGAGATGAGGGGTGCCAAAACTGGTGGCGGCGTCACCTTATTCCGTCGGATTTCGACGGAAACAGTGGCACGTAGCTTGAACTCCGGCGAGCTATTGCGGCAGCCTGGGGGCACAATCTACAGAGGGTTGAAAGGGGAAATGGAGAGGGAGTCGAGGGCTACTTATAGGTGTGGGCACGGGGCCGAATTACTCAGGCAATAAAGAGGAGTGAAGAGGAGAGTAACGGCGGGCTCGGGCGTTACTCCGGCGTAATCACCGGCTGGAGGAAGAAGAAGGCCGGGCTGACCGGCGGGTCCCACATGTCGGCGAAGGGGAGAGTGTACCGGTTCGGGGAGAGGCTTCCTGAGCCACGGGTCGGTTTCCTGTCTGGGCCGAAAGGTTTCCTCGAGCCCCTTTTCTATTTTTTTTGTTCTTTCTTCTTTTCTATTTCTGTTTTCTTATTTCTTTTGTAGCCTTTGCAAATTTGGTTCAAATTGATTCAAATCAATTTGTAAAATTTCCTAGAATTCAACACAGCAATCTGGAACTGTAAGAAGACAAGTTTTCTGAACAAAGTATGATTTTTAAGAAAAACTTTATAAATTGGTCAAAGGGCTTAATTGCATAATCTATAATAGAAATAGGGTTTGAGAATAAATCCTTTTAAAATAAGGGGATAACACTTTATAAGATATTATTTACAAATTGTTTTCAAACCACCCTTTTGCAAGTAGCTTGCATAGGTTTGAAATAAAAGAAAGGAAAATAGTATTTTGATACTTTATTTTTCTCAAAGAAGTTCTTCAAGAAATAAATAGAGGATTTAAAATGGTTTTCACTAAAGCTTTCAAATAGACTCAAAAAGTTTTTAAATCTCTGTGAATTTTCAATCAACACAAGCAAAATAAAAACGAAAATTTTCCCCCCAAAATTTGATAAAATCTTGGGATGTTACAGACTACCCCCCACAAGCAAACAATCAGCACCTCACAGGTCAGCAGTACTGGAGTGTGCTAAGGTGATCCAAAATTGATTGTTACACCATCATGAATTATTAAACATAATGGACAGCACATAAGGTACTTAGCAGTTAGTAGCACATACAGGCATACAACAAAGTTAATCAAAACTGCAAGGGCATAGCTATACTGCATTATTTTTGCACCATCATGAATTGTTCCTACTGTGTTCCTAACTGTAGTATTAGCTATACTACATTATTTTTGCAGTTTCTAAGGAAGAGGTTCAGAACTCTTTTTTTGCTAAACTGAGAAATACATCCAAGCAATGGTATTTTAGACGCATGGTGGCAATTTGAGTAAAGAATAGGAAGTTGAAGCACTATTGAATTCAGAGTAGACAGGACCAGCCTCTTATATGATTCCTTAGTAATTAGTATGTGAGCTGGTATAAACTAGTAATTATTTTAGTACGCTATGATCCTACTGTAATTATTGGCTGGTCAAGTCCTGATGCCCATATGAACAAGTGAGTCTTCTTTGCTTAGGCCCAAAGGAACAATAACTAAGTTCTTTCTAGATTGGGATGTAATTGATTTTGTAACTGAAAATACCATATGCTTTTAGCTATCAAGTGTATTTTCGGGTTATTTTATACATCTATCCAATTTTGTCAGCTTCATAGACATTTAAATGATAAAAATGGAAACTAAAATTAGTTGACAAAATAATGGTATGTGTTATCTGGTATATTATGAAGGCATGCATTTTTTACTGTGAGCTTTTTTACTTAGTTTTTGCTCAGTTCTTACTCCATTTTTGCTCAGTTCGTACTCAGTTTTTACTCAGTTTTTGCAAAGATATACTGTGAGCATGTTCTTATACTATGAGCAACAATGGTGGAAAGGCACACATTTTTACCGTGAGGTTCTTCTACTCAGTTTTTGCACAGAATTTTGTGCTTCTGTGGACAGCAATGGTGGAAAGGCACATGTTGTGTCTTATGTGTATATTGTCGACATGTTGTCGACAAATCTGTGTTGGAAAGGCACATTTTGTGCTTCTTTGTCTGAATTGTTGCAGGTACTTGAAAATGAGTGCCTGTTACTCCTGAAATGTTGATTCATTTCTGTTTCGGTGAGAAATAGGCACTCCTAGGTAGCCATTTATAGGGGAGGTGCTGCCGAATTTTCCGATCGATTGTTTTTTGTACTAAACATTTTTCTCCTTTTGTTTAGTGCAAACATGTCGACCGGACACGTCAACGACGGCGCTGGCCCTTCTAATCAAATGAGTGTCGAAGAACAAGCCCGGGCGGCCAACTTGCCGTTTTGGATGCAATCCCAGAGGGCGGCTGAGGAGAAGGAAATAGATGTCATGGACGGAGACGGAGGTGGAGATGATCAGGGTGGTGACGAAGACTCCAAGGATGGAGACGGAGACTCCGAGGGTGGAGAAGGAGACTCCAGCGATGATGACACCTCTGATGCTAGCGGTGAGCGCACCGATGGCACCGAGGATGACACCACCGATGCTGGCAAATAGACGGATGGTGGATCTGCCTCGGTCGCTAAGAAGAAGAAGGCCATCAGGAAGGATCGGGACCCGCCGACGCTTGGCACAAAACGCGAGGATTTCACCCTAGTGAATGAAAATGGCGTACCCGTGGAGCCTAAAGCCCTTGCCGCAGGATACGGGACGCAGATCGGTTGCATCGTCTGGGAGACCGTGACGATCAACACGAGGAACCTCGGAGATCCTGGCAATGCGCATCTTGTCCAGCTCCTACTACAGAAGCTTCACGAGCGATACGAGTTCCCGGAGGAGTACGAGAACCTAAACCTCAAGGACAACAAGGTGAACTAGCTGGCCCTTACGAAGATGAGCACGGCCTTGGCCAGCTGGAGAACCCGAGTGAAGAAGCGGATTGACAAGAAGGAAAGCTGGGAAGAGATCAAGAAGCATGAGCCACTTCTAGAACACAACGACTATGTTCTTTTCAAGGAGGAGTTGGAGACCGATACCTTCAAAGCTCTATCGGCGTTGGGGAAGAAGATGTATGAACAGAACTTAGGTCACCACCGTCTTGGGAGTGGCGGTTACAGAGGAATCCAGGAAGTGTGGGACAAGGAGGACGCCGAGCTTATTTGTCTTGGCAAGCCCAACATGTTTGACAAATTCACGGACCCGCAGGTCCAGAACTTTGTGCAGGCCCGCTACTACCTGTGCCCCAAGACAAAGGAATTCAAAACCTCAGAGAAGGCTGTGCAAGAGTTTGAGAAACTCATGGTAAGCAACTTACCGCGGATCTCAAGTCGATTTGCAATCAATAATGAACCGATGATTCTAATTGGGTTCATGAATCCTTTTGCAGGAAGCTGAAATAGCGGCCGAGGCAGCTTGCTCCACCCAAGGGCTATCAGAGCCTTGGGACACTCCTTTCAACAGGGCGACGAATATTATGAAGAAGAGGCCCAAGCACAAGAAGATGACGTCCGCTGGACGTGTTTCCGGCTTTGGGCTGACCACGAAAGTCGGCGTCCACTTCAAAGAGGAATCAAAGACTAGAAAGGAGAGAAGAAGGAAGGTGGAGGAGGCGCAGAGGCGGGAGATTGCAGATCTCAAGGCGCAAGTGGCCGTGCTGCCGGCGCAGATGGAGGAGAAGTTCGAAGCAAGGTTGCGCTAGGTCATTCCTCCTCAATTGTGGGAGGGTCTAGCGGCGTGGAATGCCGGTGGTGGAGTTGGGCCGATACTGCTGCCCAGCATGTCTGGCAGCAACTCAGCCCAACACGTGTCGCCGAACATGGTGACCCCGCCCTCCTACCCATCGGCAGACCCGTTCGTGGGGCTGAGCCCGCTGGCCGCCGACACCAACAACGCGCAGCCAGCGCCGGTGCCCAACACCAACACGTGGCCGCCACCTCTGCCGCAGCCCAACACCAACACGCGGTTGCCGCCTCTGCCGCAGCCCAACACCAACGTGCAGCCGCCGCCTCCACCGCAGCCCACGCAGCCTCGCGTGCCCACCTTAGCCGTGCTCGACGCCCTTACCAAGGTAACTAATCGTAGGCTCAAGTTCATACTCTGTCATCCTTTTTGATGAGTACCATCTGATAATGATGCCCAACATGTTCTCCCACAGGACACTAGTTGCACCTTGCTGCACTATGTGAACGGCGTGCTGAAGGATGTAGGCAAGGGTACCATATGCCAACCGAAGAACCCCCTGATGCACAACTTGCCCATCCCTGCTGGCATGTTCAGGGTCGCCCTGGTGTGTCCTTTGAAGGGTTGCGATGGCGTTGATCCTCCCATGCAACCTCATGGAGCCGATGAGCATTACTCTCTTGGAGGTTGCGTCGGCTGGCCCTTCCTATGGCCGAAGTCACATATTCGTCTTGCAAAGGATGATCAGCGCCCTGCTGCCCCTGCTAAAAAGACACGGCCACCGGTGTTTGTCGCCGCCACCAAGAGGCATCAGCAACTAGCCGCGCACACGCCGTCGCCTCCACCCAAGCACGTGGACGCTGCACCTAACCACGGCGATGATCAGGGTGATGAAATTGACGGCTTCCTCGACACTAGGGCCAACGAAGGAATCTACATGCCTCCTCTTGGAGATCCAGCCTCCCGTGGTCAACAAGCCGATCGTCCCCTGTCATGCACGCAGCATCTGGGGTTCGGTGGCGATTCTCAGGAGACGCCTCCGGAAGCCGCAGCCACACAACCCAATCCGGCCAATGTTATCAGTCCCACCACACTCCACAAGGCAGTCGATGAGCAGTTGAAATCCACTGCTCCCGTGCCGGATAAGTTGCAATCCACAGCTCCTGTCGATGAGAAGAAGAAGGCCCGGAAGCATAGCCGGAGCAAGAAGGCTTCGAGCCAGCCGTCTCCGAGGAAGATACTCCGGGCTGAGGACGGCGTGCGAGAAGAGCCCCGTGATTTCCCCATGCACATAGTGGGTCAGCCGATGCTGAAAAGGAGATGCCCGCCAACGCGGGTGGAGTGATCGTGAATTTGCACGACAGCATCCAATATCTCGAGGAGCGCCTTCTTAAAGAAAAGAATCCTGGGTACCGGGTCTACACAATCAAGGTGCCGGAGGGCCATGGCTTCGTCGATCGATCACCAGCTGAAATATTCTTCGTGCGGTACGAGGACATCTACAATCTGCTGCACTCCAACCGTCTGGACTATGACTTGGTCCGTCTATACACGCTTCATATGGCGTTGAAGGCGAAGAGGGAGAAGACCAAGGGCATCGTGATAGTAGACCCCTACTTCATGTGTGACGTTGCCTTGACGAACGAGGGGGACCGGGCAACGGTGAAGGAGTACCTTGGGAATATCTTTGTGGAGAACCTGACCATCGACTCCATTCTTCTGCCTTGCTTTCCCGAGTAAGTGGACACCGCCATGAAAACTTCTTTCTTAGATTCTCCGGTTGGTCCTCTTACAACAATTTATTTTCAATTGTGCTACGCAGAGGCATATACTGCTCACTCATATCCATTTGCCCAAGGTGGTCGCAAGCGACGTACTTCGACTCATCGAGTGACACGAAGCCGATGAAGAACTATGGCCGAATCAAGAGTGTGCTCGATGATGCTCTACAATTCTACGTCGACAAGGGGGGCAAATTCACCAAGGGTGGTGAGAGAGTCAAGAATGGCAAGCATATCTTCATGCACCACACAAAGTTTCCATGCGTCAAGCAGCCACCTGGTAGTGTGAAGGAGGCCTTCTACGCCCTCTATCACCTGAAGGGGATCGTCCGGGATTCACGGATCAGGGCTCTACCAGCTAATCTTCGACAATGGGCCAAAAAGTTTGCGGCAATCGATGATGCGGACCTTATGGAAGATTTCTGGCGCATCCAGAGTCAGATCGCGCAAGTCCTTCATGAAGATGTCAACTCAACCGGGGGGGTCATGCATTATGGCGTAGCGTTGACTAACCGCGAGATTGAAGAACGCCTCGACAGGCAGCATGACACAAGGACGTTCATGACGAGAGAGGGCGTGCGCCCATTCTCGGTGAGGACTACATGATGTCTGTGGCTAGCTAGCGGTGTTGGGTCGATGTATCGTAAACTTTACTATCCTAGTGTTGTTTCCGAACTATTGTTGGACATGTGTGTGTAAACCATAACTTCCCGAGGCTCGTAATGCCTTGATGATCGATGTTGGACTTGCTTATATATGATCGATCATCATCCATGCTATGTTTTATTCTAGGCTTATGAATCCTTGCCATAGTATTTGTGATCATGCAAGCATGTTTGCACTTTGTCATTCCTTTCATTGCATAACATATATACTACATGTCTATAGAGAGATGGCGAAGTGGTACGTGGTGTACAGTGGTTGGGTTCCCAGAGTCTACGAGGAGTGGGAGGACTGCCAGGCACAGGTGACCAACTTCAGCAGCAACTGCTACAAAGGGTACAAGACAAGAGAGCTCGCGGTCTTCAAGTGGAGGAGACACGTGTGGAAGAAGAACCGGATGAAGTTCTTGATCATGGTCCCGATCTTGCTCATCGTCATCGCCGGTGTGATCTATTCGTTCATATAGTAGTCTAGGTGATATGTAACTCCATATATAATATGTAATGATTAAAGTTGTACTTAACTTGTCTAATGATTCGACACTTGACTTCATATTGATGTATTTCGACACTTGACTTCATATTGATGTCTTTCGACACTTGACTTCATATTGATGTATTTTGGTGAATTCCTGTGTTACTGATGTGTATACCTTTGCATTTGTACTGTATACTGTATATTTTCTGCTGTATACTGTGTATTACTGCTGTATTTTTGAAAAAAAATAAAATGGAAAACATATCTGTGGCGCACCAATTTTAATATCAGTGGCGCACATTTATCCGTGGCACACGCCCCTTCGGTGCGCCATAGAGACTATGCGTGGCGCACGTATTAGGGTGCGCCACAGGTATAACACCTATCCGTGGCGCACATGGGCGTGCGCCACAGATAAAACTTACCTGTGGCTTGATATGCGTGGCGCATGCTAGGTGCGCCACTAAACCCCAAAATAGTGCTCCACAGATAGGGTTTCTCCTAGTAGTGCTTGTGACTCCAAGATGGAGTATTTATGCTCGATAGTGGGTTCATGCCTCTAGTAATCTGGGAGAGTGACAATAACTTCTAAGGTTGTAGATGTGCTATTGCTACTAGGGAGAAAACAACAATCTTTTGTTCAAGGATAATTATATTGTTTACATTACACACTTTGCTTAAGGCGATAATCTGTTGCTTGCAACTTAATACCCAATGGTTGTTCGGATGATATCCCGAGGGTGGATTATTAGTCATAGATGCAGTTGGATTATGGTCTATGTATTATGTTGTAATGCCTAAGTGAATCTCATAGTGATCTTCATGACATGTGTATGCATTGCTATGCATTCTTTATTTGGTCAATTGCCCAACTTTAATTTGTTTACCCAGCATGTTATATCTTTATGGAGAGACACCTCTAGTGAACTGTAGACCCCGGTCCATTCTTTTACATTTATATTACCATCTACTGCAAGCACTGTTTACTTTCTGCAAGCATTATTTTACTTTACCGCAAACAAACATATCTTTCCACACTATACGTCTAATCCTTTGTTTACAGCAAACCAATGAGATTGACAACATCACTGCAAGTTGGGGCAAAGTAGCTTGGTTGTGTTGTGTGTAGGTTCCACGTTGTTGCTGGCGCCAAAGCCATGCACCAGACTTTTTTTGGCGCCATTGCCAAAGTCAGCTAGCAACAACCTTTGGAAGTAATTTCTTTCTCCTACTGGTCGATTAAACTTTGGTTTCATAACTGAGGGAAAACTTATTGATGTGCTCATCATACCTTCCTCTTGGGGTTTCCCAACTGGTCCTTTGAGACATCAATGAGGAAGACCACTTAGAATTGATATTGCAAGATTATCTAGCCTCTATGTGGTATATCTTGCTCATGAGAAATTCAAACTCTATAATGTTCATTAATCATCTCTTGTTCGATTTCATTTGCCTCTTGTGAAAATAAATACTTTATCACATTATGGGGGAGTAATATGCTTTGTGCATAATACAAACCAATAAAATGTGTATATTTGAGGTTGTGTCACATAGTATTGATATTATAAATTATCTTTCTTCTATGTGACATGTTTGCTCAAACAAGTTTCAATTTGCCAAATTATTTTATTGCTCTTGTTTTGGATCTTGTTTGTGAGATACATTCTTGGTAGGGTTTTCCTAAAATGTGGAATTCTACATCAAAGTTGGAAAACCATTTGCTTCAAGTTATCCTAATCATTGCTTTACATGATTGTTTAACTATTTGAGTCTATCAAGAATATCTTCTTTTGCATGGTGTTTAATTTTTATCCTTTTCATATGCTTCTTTGTTGTGAAGATGATCTTAGATTTATGTGTAATATACCATCGGGAAATTGATAACTCCAAATACCTCTTGTCCTTGGACAATTGGTACTTTATCATGTGGTATATATATTTATTGATCATCTTTACGTTGGCTATTGCTTTTAATTACCTTATCTCTTGCCAAGAAATGTATTTGTTTTATTTCCCATTGTCTTCCTTGACTCTTGTGATTCCATTTGATTTTGTTGAACTGGTTTTGTGTTATTCTTAATGTAGGTTGAGATAATGATCCCATTTGTGTGCATTTTGTATTCAAATACAAAATCATAAATAATACACTAATCTTGGGGGAGCTCTCCTATATTTTCTATAACATACTCTTGTGGCTTATTTCAATTGGTATTGGTTATTGTTGGAAGACAAATCTTTTCTTTTTGGTACTTAGTGTGCCATCATAAAAAGAGTGGAGAGTTTGGTTTGTTATTTGGAACCTTGCTCTCTTTGGGTGAATGGCTATCTCTTTTCTTGATTTTGCTCTATATTCTTAAAATGAGACAAGTCATTGGGCATGTGTGTTTTAGTAATCCTTTATGCTCATTGGCGTTTGCTTTGTTCACTTGGTGGACTTTGGAGTCAATATTTTGTTGAGTTGATTCTTTGATATAATTTGGACAACTTTTGGGTTTTCACGCCCCTGTGTGACTCTTTGGTCTTCTTGGTGTTTCATCCAAATTGTATCTCCTTTTGGCTCTTGAAAGTATTTAGCATGCATATGTACTTACTACATATTATATGGCATGCTTTGCTTTCTTTGATCCAATATATAGGGTAAACTCCAGTAAATCCTAAATCGGCTAAGATGTGCATGAAATTCAAGTTCATATCTATATGCACATATTTATGTGGAGCTTGTCCTATATATTGTAGTTTCTCTAACTACTTCGGACCCAATGAGTTTGGGGACCATATTGTACTTGAATATGTTTTAGGTACATGGGAGATATATTGGTGCTTGTCTCAATAATAAGGATGAAGCGGTGACTAGTTGATAATTTGTGGCAAGCTAGGATTATTGGAAAACTCCTATCTACTGCATCCTTCCAATGATATCTTGGTAACAAGTATCTTATTCATGCATACTTTTCTAGCAATCTAACCTTGTGTGGGTCATTTCATGGCATGAAAATCTTTATTTGCAAAGATCATGGGGAATATATAAAATCATGCTCATGATTCACCTTTCCCAATTATGTCTATCTAGCAATTTTATTGCATATCAATTCCTCAAGTTCCTCACATGTGCAATATTGATGAATGTGCAAATTTAGTTCATTCTTTTGGTATACTTATTCGTGATACTTGTTGCTTTTCTCAAAACATCCCATCTATCTTCTTCCCCTTGCTAATATTTGTGATGTCTTTGAAATATTTATGGTTGAAGTTCTTCAATATGCAATAAGATAAATTGAGCCTTTGGACATGCTTTAAAAGCAAAAATCTCATTGGTATATTGCATGAACTTGTCTAGATATTATGTTCTATTCTTTGTATCTATTTTATGTTTACATGTTTCTTTGTGATAATTATCTTTGTGATGTAGTCTACTTAGAAACTTATACACATGAGAGATGATATCTCCTTATTTGATATGTTATTTAAACCTTGTGTGTTGAGATGGAATGCTAAGCAATTTCATTCATTGAGGACTATATGGATACTCTATGTTCATCCTTGTACTAGTCTTATAATATGCTTTGTCATTCCTATCACACATTCCTTTGGTTGAGCTGCTTAATATGTCGGTTCCTTACTTGTTGCTCAACCATTTCTTTGAAGCAAGTGTTGAGCATAATGTCTTTTTTATGATCTCCTTCTAATGGTTGCTTTTTAAGTGGTATTGAGGGAGTGAGGATTCCATGTTGTGCAATTGTATTCAAATGCAAACATTCTATCTTGTGCACGTACCTTGGGGAGCTTCCTCATTTCATTTTAAAGCACCATTTTGTGGTTATCATAGCATTTGATGTCACTTGGTATCATTTTGTTTTGAATAATATCGAGAGAGTGATGATTCCATGTTTGTGCACCTTATACTTCAATTCAAATGGAATATGTTGTGCACAAACCTTGGGGAGCTTCTTCATATTATTTAGAGCATTGTTTAGGTCTTCTCATAATATCTTTATTTGATTCGCTATTTGGATATATTGATTGCTATCTTCTTTTATTGAAAGTTTAACCATCATGTCATCCTTTTCTGTTTGCAATCTTTGATCCTCAATATAGTTTGATTTCCTCCAATTTTTGTTGTATGATTTGTGCATGTGTTTTCACTCTTTTTGGGCTATGCACACCTTGAGGAGGAACTCTCACTATTTTGTCCTTCTAAGACTTTTTGCCCATTTTGGCAATGGATGCCAATGGGGGAGAAGTTTTGAGGGTTTGAAGGGAATTGGGCTTCATGCTTTGGTTTTGTTCTAATAATTTGCCTTGCATGGTTGAGTATATATAGTGGAAACTCCACCAACAATATTGGTTGGCAATATATGCAATGAAATTCAAGTTCATTCACACGTGCATAGATTGTGGGGGATTTTGCACTATATATGATGGTTCTACTAGCATCACTTACTTTTGTAGTAATTGATGTTAGTGTAACTATCTTAGTTCTTTAAATTCATTATATAAACCCTCTCAAAGAGATTGTCATCAATTACCAAAATGGGGGAGATTGAAAGAGCATGTGCCCCCATGTGTGGTTTTGGTAATTAATGACAATCCCTATGTACTAATGTTTGCATTGAGCCATATGTTGGCTTCAAGGTTGTAATTTGAAGAATGAAGTCGTGTTTGATCAACACATCTAGAAGACTATGAAGTGCAAGTTCCATATGATCCATCTCGGAAGATATCATTTGATTTAAGCTTGAAATGGATTAATGAAGATTGAGCTAAGCAAGGCTCTTCCATATTGGTGTATGGGGGAGTATTTTGAGATGTCTTCATGAAGCTCGTGCGATCAAGCATGATCAAGAAAGGTGTTCCATCTTGAGGGTGTCAAGACCGTCATCATCTAGCTCAAGTGAATTGCACGAGGCAAAGGTTTGTTCTTGATAGGTAGCCGTACTATCAAGAGGGGCTCTCGAGTGAGTAACTTAATTGTATCATTTGGAGAGAGCTCAAACCTTTGCATACTTGGCATTATCTTTCTTGGTTCTTATTTGGCTTTTATCCATGTGAGGTTCTAGAGCTTGTGGTTATTTCCATGACAAGCTCTAGCTCATCAAAAAAGGATTTTGCATGGAACTCTTATTGCGTTTTTGGTGTTTGGAGGTTTTACTAGTTCATCTTTATAGCTAAGTCAAACCTTTCATCATTTGGTTTCATCCATCCTTTGTTGGACTATGATGTTTCTATGGATGAAGTTGTAGAGCTCGTTGTGGTGATTCCAACGAGCCCAAGTTCATCAAAAATGGAGTCTGGATGCAAAAGTTATCACCGTTTTTGTGTTGATGTTTTTCCAGGCCAGAAAAATTCGGCCCCAGGCGCGCCACATTACTAAGCAGCTTTTTGGCGACCGCCGGACTGGCCGCCGGACAGTCCGGCCTAAAATCCAGCGCCGTCGGACTTATGGCCGAACTTCGTCGCGAGCTGCTTCCAACGGCCAGATTTCCCCACCTATAAATACCCCTTTTTCCTCCGTGAGCCAACCACGTTTTTGGGGCTTCTCTCTCCTTCATTGTTGATCTTGAAAGCTTGCCCTCCCTCCTCCATCCCCCCCATGATTCTTGCATCTTTTTGAGGGAAAAGAGAGAGGAGATCCAGATCTACATTTCCACCAATCACTTTCTCCTCTGAGTGAGGGGAACCTATTGGATCTAGATCTTGGAGTTCTTTGTGGATTTCCTTTGTTCTTCCTCTCATATCTCTCCATAGCATTAGTTGCCTTTGTAGGATTTGAGTGAGAATGATTTGATCACTTTGTGTGTTCTTGCCATTGCATCGGTTGCATCGGTTTGAGTTCTCCTCGGAGATTCGGTGGTGAAAGTTCGTTGAGCTTATTACTCTTGGGTTCTTGGAACCCTAGACGGCTTAGTGGCTTAGTGCATTACTTGGGGACCTCCAATTTAATTGTGGAGATCTTCCCACAATTTAACTAATTAGCTCTATTTATTAGCACGGCTAGGAAGTTTTGACAAATCTGTTTGATAACAATGCCCGTGCGTTGCTACGGGAAAAACGCTAGTAATGTCTTCAAGTATGCAGGAAGTGCTAAATTTTCTCTCTTTCATCCTCCCACCGTTGACGACTATATGATTCACCTATCATGAATTGGCTTAAGTCCAAAGATGAAATGATAACATCAAATCTTGTCAAAGAGAAGCAAAGGTTTGATCACAAAGTAAACAAGAAGGGGCTCGGGTTTATAGCGAGCATGCCTAACAATTTATGTATCGCCCGACTTGTCGACAACAAGGGGAAATTTTAACTATGTTCAACAACTTATTAAACATTGTAGTCATGAAGCTCATATATAGGTCTTCACTTATAAATATATTTATGCATATATAAGAAAATAGATTGCACTAAATCATAACAACTCATAGGCAGAACATTTCTAATAGGCAATTGTAGCCCTGAAAAAAAAAGTCAAAGTGCTAATTGTTGCCTACCTTGTTCAAGAAAGTAAGATAAGGCCATATAAATTCAGTGTTCCCCTTGTTCTCATTTTGCACATAATTCATGTAAAATTTGGATAATGCAATGTTTTTCTAGATCGCATGCTGTGCGCTCCCAAACAAGGATTAATATTCAGAAAAGATAGTTTTTGCAAATGTCAGCAATGCAATGTTGCAATCATTCTCTAACAAAAAAAATTCAGATAGCACCAGCAAGTTTAGAAACAATACAACATCACAATGCAAAATCTTATAACCTAACATGCCATAATACATTAGTATACACCACCCAGATTGACAGTGTTTTCTTCAAAGTAGTCTTGTTCAGTAGGATTATGGCCAGCCATGGTAATATGTATATATCTTGTTGCTTAAGATTGCCATCGGTGCAACATGGTGTTTTTATCCGTGTGTACATTTCCTAAACTTTTTTTAGAGGCAAAAGAATTGCCTCATCCATTAATTAAGAAGAAGAGAGTTGCTCAGTTAATTTACGGAAAACCGAGCGAAAACCGTTACAAACTAAACCACAAAGGCCTCCAAGGCAAACCTGCACCACCTAAAACATGAGACCACATTATCACAACACATACAACTCCAAACACAAAGCTCCTACAACACACCACAATGGGGACAACAGCTTGTTCATACGTGTAATTTACAAATGACGACTGCAGGCGAGGAGTTCCCCAGTCTGATGCGCCCGGTGTCGCTCTGACCTTCCTCAAGGTTCTGCTACACCACCTTGTTCATGTTGGTGATGGCAGCTGCCCGGCACCTGCGACCTGACGTACATCCACCACTTGATTGGCTGATTCACATCATCTTCCTTTCCATGGGCAAGGCTATTCAGCGCCGGCAGAGGAGACGACTTCAACTACCAATCTCGTCGCTCCCGTCTGGCCTCTGCCTGCCCTCCCCACACACCCATCCCTCCCCTACTGACCCCTCCTACCTCCTCAGCTATTCTTCCCATAAGGTGTGCAGATGGCCACGGATGGTAGGCTCGGTCCCTGCGCATCAGCCTGCTGCTCCAAGGAAGACCGCTGCATCCTAGCGTCCTCGACACGCTCTATGC
Organism: Dactylis glomerata; assembly: GCA_007115705.1. Classification (NCBI taxonomy): domain Eukaryota; kingdom Viridiplantae; phylum Streptophyta; class Magnoliopsida; order Poales; family Poaceae; genus Dactylis; species Dactylis glomerata. The sequence continues at coordinate 179,373 of QXEO01002093.1, forward strand.
TCTGCCCCTTCTCTTTCTCTGCTGCCGCTCCAGCCCGTCCTCGCATCCGTGCTGGCCGTTAGGCGAGGCTCACGGACGCGGCGAACTCAAGGCGAAAGGCGGGACGAGCTTTGGTTGACGCTCAGAGGAGAGAGGTCAAATTCTCAACCAACGGACGGACTTCACCTCTCCCCTGCGCCACTTGCCTCTTCCTTGCCTCCCGACGCTCCTCCTCCTTTAATCTCGGAGCCCGAGCATTGCATTGCCCGTCTTCTTCCTCACCAAGCCTCCGTCTTCCCCCTTGTCTTACCTGAAAAAGAAACACCCGCCCAAATATTGATAAAAACCGGAATCCTTTTGCAAACAAATATGTCCGTCTTTCTAATATAATGAGCAGTGCTCAGTGTTCATAAAAAAGAAATATAATCTGAATGAAAATAGAAGACAAACTGAATTAGTATGCATAAGACAGACATTCAGGTGCTTGAATTACCAACTTAGATGACACACTGAAGGGCCACATGGAGCAACTTATGGATGTGTGCTCCAAGAATATGCGGGGAGCAGATCTTTGTTAGCTATCTTTGTCAGCACTCAGTAGCCATTTTTGTGTGGGCAAACTGATGGACGTCCTTCTGAATGGAAATAATGCATATATGGATGAAATATTTATTTACTTGTACATTCAATATATATAAAATCTCAAAAAACATTGCGCCAAACAAACTGAAATTGGCAAACCTTCTTTTACATGGCATCTCACATTCTTTTAACAGTCTTTTGTCTTCTCAAAATGGAAATGTAAGGAAGCCTAGATAAAATAATTATTTTACACACCAAAGGCATATTAAAATTTCCAAACTGAACTTCCAAACAAGGTAAAGTTTACATAATACTGAGCTAAAACATATGCAAATCTAATCTCATCTTATCTAATTGTGGTGACCTTTGCCAGTAGCGCCTCAGTTTCTAAAGGGTATTTTGTCCCAGTGTTACCCTTTTTCTTACAAAATCTGGTACTATTTTTATTTATTTCATTAGCCATCAAAGCAGTCAGGGAAACGTGATGACATAATGGATGAAAGATAGTAAGCATCACGTACGATTGAAATCGATCACACTATTTGTAATGACAAGAGACTTCTTGGAACATTGATTTCAAATTATTTATTCCAAAATAAAATGAAAGAGTATCCTCGCTGAGAATATGGTAGCTTGGAATAATATTTACCTTCTAAAAAAAATCTATGAACCGATGTAATGTAAAACAACGAACTCATGTGAGGATTCTGCATGTTTTCTAGGTGAGGCAGATAAATCTGAATGCACATAAGGTGTACTTGATTATTCAGCGTGGGAACAAAGAAAATCACCTCACAAATATTCCTCTCTAAGTGCAAAAAAAAACTCATGTTATAAAAGACGGTTAAGATATATCCCTAATTTATGAAAGCACCTAGTTCAGAAAGTAGAAACTACAAACTGAGGTCTAGCTCCAGATTCATACGTAGGGTAAATAACTCCCCACATGCTTGCGTGCATGCTATGTCTGAACTCCGAAGTTTTGGGTAAGAATCATAGCTTTGTGCATGCAATAAAGTTGTCTCTCGATAGCCATTTATGTCTCAAGGAGCATTGTTTGTTTCTGCCAACATTTGCAAAAGCAAATAATGATGGTGATGGTTGTAAGAGTCATTTCGCCAGTACCACATAAGCTTTGATGGCACAATTCAGTTTATGATACTGACAAAGGGAATAACTGAAACTACAAAGATGAAAACAGAAATGTTTACCAGCCCGTTAGTGGAGGACGATTCAGTTAAGTAGCATCGGCAAACATGGAGCCTCTATCGTGGTTAAGGCGGTAGGCTGTGTTGTTCTCCATACGGATTTTGCCCATGACATCATCGATAGCAACAACGGCGACCCTGCTCCACACTCAGAAGAAATGAACGACCATGGTATTCGCCAACTCACTGTCTCTCTTTCTCTATGCCCTGGGTCTTCTCTGTATAAATGAAAGTATTGGGACTTTCTGTGCCAACATGTTGCGTGACCATGAACACGACCAGTGTTTGTAAGATTTAATAAGAATGGTTGCAACCATCATCGATAGCAACAACGGCGACCCTGCTCCACACTCAGAAGAAATGAACGACCATGGTATTCGCCAACTCACTGTCTCTCTTTCTCTATGCCCTGGGTCTTCTCTGTATAAATGAAAGTATTGGGACTTTCTGTGCCAACATGTTGCGTGACCATGAACACGACCAGTGTTTGTAAGATTTAATAAGAATGGTTGCAACCATTTCTCACGCATTTCATCATGGAGTATTATCCTGGAAGATCAAAGCAGCAAATGAGGTATTCTTACACATGGTCAAGACAATCAACATATAGCATTTCAAAATTAACCTTTCAGGATTGAAATCCCTATCGGTATGATCTATGCATATTCGCAAAAAACTACCATGGAATTAGAACATTATATAGCATACGCATTTCAGGGCGAAATCATCTGTCCTTATTATCTTGAAATCTAGTACAAACCAAGCAGCATGAGCACCTTCAATATTTCAGTAATAAAGCAAAATTGTTTCCATGCAACAGTGAGGGCACGTCTAATAAAGGGAACCAACATGCAGCAAGATACATGTGACCAGCCTATGTTATCAAAATCTGACGATCCGTGTCTAATTTCGGCCAAGTGAAGATATATGAGCATGTGGCCGCCCTCATCTCTGGACTCAACAGTATAGAGAACTGCAGCAAACAATATATAACATGTGAAAAATGAATAACTAGAATAAGGAAATAGGCACAGATATAGGACAGTAAATTGTCATGTCGATCAACCCCCTGATCCAAAGATGCAGAAGATGGGTCAGGTCGCCCTTGATTCCTCGAGAGAAGCATGGGGAGATAGACCGCGGGAGATCTGAGCAAGATCTGGGGACGTACGCGGCAAGATCGTGGCGAGCGCGAGATCCACGACAGCGTTGGGGAGGAGGACCGCGCCGGAGACATTGTCCAGCGTGATGCGGAGGCGGGATATGCGGAGTCATATCTCCAATGCGCTTCCCTCACGGCGCTCCCGTCGACCGCCGCCCACAGCCCGACTGCGGATGGAGGACATCGAGGCGACAATATCGGGCGTCAGCGGCGGAGAGAGAAGGAGGAGACGGGGGAGGCAGACGGTACTGGCTGGCGGCGTCAATCTACGGCGAAGGCGGCCGGTATTGGTGGTGGCGGTGATCGCGAAAGAGAGGAGACGTGAAGGAAGAGAGCGAGCGAAGTGTTTCCTGTTTCTGGGCTCTGGGGCGTTCGACCAAGGAGAAAAAAACCGGAGAAAAATTGGGGTGGAGAGAACGACGAAAGAAAACCGATTAAATAAGTATTGACGAAAAAAGACCGGCGGAATGGATGTGGAGGTGAAAACAGAACACCTTATGACTTATTAATGGCATTGGTGGGTAATTTGGTGTCCTGTCTGAGAGCAAAATCAGAATCTAAAAGTGTGACACCGGACATCGTTTTTCGCTTTAATAGTAAAGATTTGCTCTATCCTATCTTTCAGTGTATGTCCCCGTTGTTGCCGACTATGCTATCACTGCACAGCATTAGGTAACAGGGTTCGTTTGCGTTTTTATGTTTTTCGTCGATTGAAAATTGTTGCTTTATCGTGCCTACTTGTCACGCACCGTGGCCGCCGGTGAGGATCGGGGCGTGAGCCCGATACAAACTGGATATAGTAGTGGCTTGTGGCAGCCACCGGGCCTGAAGAAGATGAAGGCCGAGCGGAGAAGCTAGACCAGAGAAAAGGGGAGCCAGACGAGAGGAACGAGACAGTTGAGTTTCTGTTCTATTCGATCCCCATCTCCATACCCATCCTTTTGTACTGCTGGTCTCAACTGTCTGCCTAAGTCCATATGGCCCACGGCCCACTGACCTGTAGCCCAATGTGGTAGTAGGTGCGGGTGTTACACTGCTATCTGTAGTTCGTTTTCCCCACTTCCATCCGAATAAAAATCTCATCTTTTTTCCTCTACTGTAGTGTGAAGGGCGCAACACGATTTCGTTTAAATTCATCTGAACCGACTGGACAGTTTCAGTGTGTACTTTGTTTGGTGAATAGCAAGACAGTTCCCTCTTCATCGTCTGACTGAGTAATCTATTCTAGGCAGCTTGGTTCTGTGTCTGTTCACATCCAAATCCAGAAAAGAAAAGAGAAAAAAGATTGAGCTTCTTCGTGTTCTGGTGCGCAATTTTTCTGGATGAGATTCAGAGAGAAGCATAAATTGTCAGTTTCTAGTGCTAAATAGCGTTGCATTATTGGCAGACTGTTGTGGTTCCAGGCTCCAGAGGAGCAGCGTATCCAGCTAAACACTGTATGCAATTCGAGAGTTGCTATCTGCTACCATACAGAGGCATTAGGCAAGTCAGTGCTCTGGTTTGAGATCCGATATGAGCCCTCGGAATTTATTTCTTGTAAAGTCTTTTCGAGTCACTTGTGTTCTTGACTTCTTGCGCAGAAGATGGGTAGATGATTATAATTGGTTTTTTGTTCTTTCCTTGAGTTTGTTGGTTTGTTCTGTTACTCTCTGTATTCTTCATGACCCTACATGATATGTTTCAGATGGATCAATTGCTTCGCGGGTTAAAAGAAAGGGCTCGCCCTGTGAACAAGACTGTTTTGGATGAATCTATTGCTTCACGGGCTAAAAGAAAGCGCTTGCCATGGCAGCAATATTGTAATCCTCAGGTTGCTTCATCGGATAAAACGAAGGGCTTGCCCTGCGAACAAGACTTTGTTGCAGATAGATTAGGTGTTCCGCTGGCTGATAGGAAGGGCTCGTCCTGCCAACAATACAGTACTTCTCAGAGTTGTGAAGTACATGTGTATTTAAAGCCTAAGCTCGAGAGTACGCGTCTTGGGCTAAGCTCGTCCTGCCAACAAAGTCATACCGGCCTAAGCTCGAGAGTACGCGTCTTGGGCTGCTCTCAGTAACTGGTGGAGAATTAACCATCCCAGCTATCATTGCTCAACTCCGAAGGCTAGTCCCAGTTGAGAATTTTACATGGGAATGTCATCAAGTCGGTCACAACGTCTTCAAGGTGACCTTCCCGGACAGAGATGAGATTGAGAGGCTTGCGAGGTTTGGCACCTTTCATGTCCCTAACAGTAGCATCAAGCTAAACTTTGAGTAGTGTGTTTCTTCGATGGAACCTACTAGTAAGCTTCTAGAGGTATGGATCCTGATGTCTGGCATCCCCCAGAGGAGAATTGGTGATTTCTTGGCTATGTGGTCGTTGGGAACCCTATTTGGCAAGACTCTCAAAGTCGATATGAAATATACCAGGGAGAAAGGAGTTCTCCGGATCCTAGTCGGTTGTCTCGACTTCAGGCGTATCCCTGCAAAGGAGCGTATCTTCATAGGCGATGGCTTCTATGACATTTCATTCGAAGTACAAGTGTTGAACGACCTTGAGATGGTCTCTGCATCCAACCCAGGGGAAGACCACTCTGATGGTGACGGCCATGGAAACAACGGGGATAACACCTCTGAATCTCAGAAAAATCAAGATGATATGGACACGGACGCAACTCGTAACCTGCAAGATCAGGAGGGATCTAAAAACTCAGCTGTGAATGGCCCTGATGTCAATAGGCTGGCCGGAGAGTTCTCATCCGGGGTAAAATTCGCCCCTAGAGTAAAACTCATGATGGAGCAATCTAGAATTGAATTGTCGGCATTTATCAAATCCCTATCTTCATCGGATGCCGTGGCAGAGATTTCGCACAAGGCCGCTGCCATGTCAGCCCCCGTTGCCGTGCACGCGCAGGCTGGTGCCGCGTCTGGCTTCGGGGATGCTTCTCCTGCCGCGGCAATTTCTGCTGCCGTGGATACGGCCGCTCCTGCATTCTCTGCCGGGGCAGGATTTCGCTCTGCCGTGCTGCCGGGGATGCCTTCCTCCGCCTCCTCGGTAGCACCGTCGGGGGACATCTCTGCTGCTTCCGCCCAAGAGCCCGTCCCCGCGTCCTGCACCGATGGTGCAGTGAACGCTGTTGTCGCAGGTGCAGCGCCTGCAATCCCGACCAATTCCTTTCGTACCTCTGCTGAGGATGCGGGAGCGATTTTTCGAGGATCGGAGACGCCTCCTTCTCCTATCCTCTCTGCATCAGAGACCGCTCAGCTTTGTCCATGCAAGGGAGATGTTGGGAACGGCGGTCTGGAAGGCCCAGAGGCTGCACCGTCTGGGAGTGAAAAGCAAGCGACGCTCGGCAAAAACTCAACGCGGATAGCCGCGACCACATCTTCGCCTTCGACGCAAACCTCCAAGCCAAGAAAGAAAGAAGAAGTCATTGCCTTTGGGGGCATCAGCGAGAAGATGGCTTCGTCGATTCGTTCAAGCCAGAGGGTGAGGATGCAACATAATGGAGACGCCACGCAAATGGAGCGTGCAACTCAGCTCGCTGAAAAACGCCTCCACGCCTTCTCGCCAGGTACAAAATCAAAACTTTCCTTTTCTAAGCTTTCAGATCATGAAATAGCAGCTAGGGCCGCCACTTTAGGGGTCTCACTAGGTTCAAATGAATCGGAGATTAATAATTCCATTGATCTGTTAAAACGCACCGAGGAAGATCGTAGGATCACTTACCTTCAAAACAACTTAAAAGAGAATCTAGGAGAAGAAAACGACTGTGACATCCTCGACACTGCTAACCAACTTTGCTTAGACTTGGAGATAGAAGACAGAGTTGCACCCATGGGGATCGGCACTGCTAACCAACTTTGCTTAGATTTGGAGATAGAAGACAGAGTTGCACCCATGGGGGATGCTATTGACCCTGTCCTATCTATGCCGATTAAGATGCTTAAAAGGCGGAGTAAGAAAAAAGTATCAACCTTGGGCGTGACGGTTAGGAGGAGCACCAGAATCAACAATTTTAAGAAAAGTTAGAAATGAAAGGCTTCATATGGAACAGTGGCGGGTTTGGAGATCCGGCAAAACACTCTTTAATCAAAGAAAACGTGAAGGACCAAAAACTTGATTTCATAGTTATCTCTGAAACCGGAAGACCTAGTTTTTCGACACCTTTCTTAACAAACCTTGCTGCTGGTATGGACTTCAGCTGGTTTTGCCTCCCTCCTAGAGGTCGATCTGGAGGCATCCTTGCCGGTTTTAATAATGCTTCGCTTTCGGTCACAAAGGTGATCAGCGGAGATTTTTGTGTCAAGTTTCACCTCAAAATTAAAAGAGATAACTTTGAATGGGCGATGGTGGCTGTTTATGGGGCAGCCCAGGATAGACATAAACCTTCTTTCTTGGCCGAATTAGTAAGAATATGTGAGAATGAAAGGTTACCCCTAATGGTAGGGGGCGATTTCAATATTATTAGAAGAAAGGAGGTAAAAAACAACGATAACTTTTACGCAAGGTGGCCATTTATCTTCAATGCTATAATAGAAAGCCTAGACCTGAGGGAAATAGTTCTCTCAGGTAGACAATACACTTGGGCAAACAGACGTGCCACACCCACCTACGAGAAGCTTGACCGCGTTCTCGTGAGAGTGGAGGTAGAGCAAAAATTTCCGCTCTTAAGCGTGCATGCCCTAACTAGGTCAGGGTCTGATCACACTCCCTTACTAGTGGACTTTGGAAGCCCGGCTCATAGTGGAAAAAACTCCACCTTCTCTTTTGAGACCTTCTGGCTCAGGCAGGATGATTTCATCGACATGGTGAAGAACGAATGGCAATCGATCCTCAATGAACCAACGCCGATCGAAACCTGGCAAAAGAAAATCCGGCACATGAGGCAATTCCTTTGCGGGTGGGCCCGTAACTTGAGTGGTAACTATAAGAAGGAAAAAAAAAGCGTCTACTCGATATCATCGATAGCCTTGATATTAGGGCAGAAACGTTTCCTCTAAGTGAACCCGAAAGAATAATGAAAAAAGAGGCGGATGAGCGCCTCGCTAGCCTAAGAAGAGATGAAGAGGCAAAATGGGCTCAGCGAGCCAAAGTAAAGTATATTCAGGAAGGAGGGGATAATACTAAATATTTTCACCTCATTGCAAATGGCAAACATAGAAAGAAAAAAATCTTCCAACTTGAACAAGATGATGGCACGATTATTGGGGACGAAAACCTCAAAGTATTCATTAGTGAGTACTACAAGGGCTTATTTGGGGCTCCGGCCCAGAATCACTTCACTCTTCTTGAAGGAAGGATTGAAGATATCCCCCAGCTTTCTTCTGATGAGAAGAATGTACTGTCTGCTGATTTCACTGAAATAGAAGTAAAAGAAGAAGTCATGCAAATGAAAAAGAACAAAGCCCCAGGTCCCGATGGTTTTCCGGCCGAGTTCTATCAAGTATTCTGGGATACTATAAAAGATGACATGATGGCCATGTTCTTCCAGCTCCAAAACGGAGACCTACCTCTTTTTAGACTCAATTTTGGCATAATAACACTCCTGCCCAAGAAAGAAGACGCAAGTCGCATCGAACAGTTCAGACCTATCTGTCTCTTGAACGTGAGCTTTAAAATCTTCACCAAAGTTGGTGCAAACCGCATCACTGGGATGGCCCAGAAAATCATCAAGCCCACCCAAACTGCTTTCATCCCTGGCCGAAACATTTTGGAGGGGGTGGTTGTTTTGCACGAGACCATCCATGAACTACATTCTAAAAAATTAGATGGAGTTCTTTTCAAAATCGATTTTGAGAAGGCATACGATAAGGTCAAATGGCCTTTCTTGCATCAAGTCCTTAGGATGAAAGGTTTCCCCGTCAAATGGTGTGACTGGGTAACCAAATTCACCCAAGGCGGTAGTGTGGGAATCAAAGTCAACGACGATGTTGGTCACTACTTTCAAACGCTCAAAGGACTTCATCAAGGCGACCCATTATCGCCCATTCTCTTCAACATCATCGCGGACATGCTTGCCATCATCATAAATAGAGCCAAAGATGATGGTCAAGTTGGAGGACTGATACCCCACCTTGTAGAAGGAGGGGTATCAATTCTCCAATATGCGGATGACACGATCCTCTTCATGGAGCATAACATTGAAAAAGCAATAAACATGAAGCTCATTCTTTGTTTGTTCGAACAGCTCTCCGGTCTCAGGATCAACTTCCACAAAAGTGAACTTTTCTGCTTTGGGAAAGCGAAAGAAAGCCAAAACGACTATAAAGAAATTTTTGGATGCGCAATAGGCGCACTCCCATTCAAATATTTTGGCATTCCGATTCACTTTAGGAAGCTTCTCATCAAAGAATGGAAAATCATCGAGGACAGATTCGAGAAGAAACTAGCCTCTTGGATCGGCAAGATCCTATCATATGGTGATAGACTAATCCTCATTAACTCGGTCCTCACAAGTCTGCCTATGTTTTTACTCTCCTTCTTCCAGATACCCATAGGGGTTAGAAAGAGGTTGGACTTCTTTCGCTCCCGTTTCTTTTGGCAATGTGACCAGAACAAGAAGAAATATAGACTCTCAAAATGGAATATGATATGCCGCCCCAAAGACCAGGGAGGTCTAGGCATTGAGGTTCTGGATATCAAAAACAATTGCCTCCTGAGCAAATGGCTGTTCAAAATAATCAATGAAGAAGGAATGTGGCAGGAACTTTTATGCAACAAATACCTAAAAAACAAGACCTTAGCTGAGGTCCAAAAAAAGCCTACGGACTCCCCCTTCTGGAAGGGACTTATGAGTCAGAAAGAGACCTTTTTCAAATTTGGAGCGTTCCGCGTCGGTGACGGTGAAGGGACCCGTTTCTGGGAGGATTCTTGGCTGGGAGATGGCCCGCTGGCTTCACAATACCCAAGTCTCTATGCCATCGTGAACCACAAAAATGTCACCGTAGCAAACACAATCATGGAGGACGGCCTAAATATTTCGTTTAGGAGAAATTTGGCCGGCGATAGGTGGCAGGCATGGCTAGACCTTGTAGAGAGGTTAATGGACATACACCTTACCGATGAAAAAGATACTTTCACGTGGAAGCTGACGGAGTCCGGTCAGTTCTCTGTCAAGTCTTTATACGCTGAATTGCTGAACGGGAACACAAAATTTCTTAGGAAATATCTGTGGAAAATCAAAGTGCCACTGAAGATTAAGATCTTCATGTGGTTTGTAAACAGAAAAGAGATTTTGACAAAGGACAACTTAGTCAAAAGAAATTGGAGCGGAGATAAAAAATGCGCCTTTTGTGATGAGGAAGAAAACATTGAACACCTGTTTCTTAAGTGTAAATTCGTTAGACTGGTCTGGAGAGTTGTTCACTTCACTTTCAATATGCCGCCCCCTACCAACATAAAAAATATGTTTGGAAATTGGTTAAACGGGGTCGACAAATATGCCAAAGCACGGATAAGAATTGGTGTTTGTGCTCTGGTTTGGGCAATGTGGAACTGCCGGAACGATATTATTTTTAACAATGCAAACTACTCCCCTTTCTTGCAGGTTATCAACAGAACTACGCATTGGATCAACTTATGGGCGCTTCTTCTTCCAGAGGACCAGCGGGGATATATGGATACTGGATGCACACGACTGATGGCGGTCGTTCAGGCTATCTTCAGCCAGTGTGGTTGGCGGCATTCTAATAGGATTGAGAATGTTTAGCAGATCTTTGTTCCCCATTTTTAGATGGCTTATCTCCATGTCATCCCTAGCCGATGACTAGCTTTCAGATCCTGTGATGCTGGTGATACTTTTGATACTTGTAAACTAAAACCTTCGGTTCGTTTTTTAAGTAAAGCGGCTGTGTGCATCAATTGATGCAGAGGCCGGGAACACCCCATTTCTAAAAAAAAAATGTGTATTTAAAGCCAAACCTTCCAGAGGTACGTCATAAAAAGTTATTTTCTGTTGCAATATGTTACTCGTTTTCTGGCTTTTTAGATATCCAGATGAACTCCTTGGCACCCCTATCCGTACATGTTTACTTGTTTTTATTTGCTACATTGGCTTGTTTCTACTTTCTAACATGCTGCTGTACAACAAAAACATCATTCCATGCATCTTGGTTGACAAAATACACACTGACCAACATATGTTGACTGCTACATGCCTAATAGAAGCATGGGCATATTTTATTTGAGTTATAAAGTGTAAAAAATAGATTTATAGAAGTTAATCAAAACAACACAGTCTAATCGCCACTGCATCTTCTTAACCAAATCACCACCAACATTTTTACAAAAAGATAATCCTCATGACCTTCCACAGTTATATTCCAATGCACTATCTACCTCTTCATGCAATGCACTTTTTGCAATCATGCGATGGTAGAATTTTATCCATATTGCTTTTTTGTTATTCTTTTATCCAGTGAAGAGAGCCCCTGTCTTTACAGTTGCAATGTTAAACTTTTCTCCCATGCTTTTGCACGCAGGACATCTGGCGTCATATACACTCCCTATTGTCAATGCGAGATGCTGCACGAGCTGCCTGTGTGTCACGCGCCTTTCGACGTTCCTGGAGATGTCATCCCAACCTCGTTTCCAGTAAGAAAACATTGGGCTTGAATGAAAAGGCATGTGGAAATGATAAACCGGCAAGAGATTACACCAGTATAGTAGACCACATTCTGAAAAATCACTCAGGCACTGGTGTGAAGAAACTCAAGTTTTGGAATGGTCCTGATTATAATGAAAAGGCCCATCTTGACAGTTGGCTTCAGATGGCTGTCAAACCAGGAATTGAAGAATTTACCTTTAGTCTAGATTCAAAAAGTTACAAGTACAAGTTCCCATGCTCACTTATATCGGATGGGAAGGGAGAGTCGATTCGAGATCTTCAACTTCACTTTTGTGTCTTTTGTCCTACGGTTGGGCTTGATTGCTTGAGGAGCCTGTCAAGCTTAGATATGTATAAGGTGTGTATTACGGGGAATGACTTAGAGCACATACTTTCCAATTCTTTTGCTTTGGAGTGGTTGCTACTCAGGTATTGCAGTGGGTTACTGCATGTGAAGATGCCTTGCCGTCTTGAGCGGCTCAGCTACCTGAGGCCTTGTTTACTTCTAGAGTATTTGAGGGGATGGAAGGGTATTAATTTGTATCCCAGAATTTCTCCGGTAGGTTGTTTACTAGTCCGGGTTTTAAGGGGATAATACCGGGATATCCCCACAAATCCCCTCCACTCTAGTGTATTTTTGGCTAGATTAAAAACTCTTCATCATGGTAGAGTATTTTTAGGGAAGAGTATTTGAGGGGATTTGAGGGTATTGGGTGAACACCAAATCCCCACATATCCCCAGATCTTTTGGGGATGAAAATACCGGAGAAGTAAACAAGGCCTGAAGGTGCTTTCTTGCAGCAAGCTGCAAGTAATAGAGAGCAGAGCTCCAAATCTATCCAGTTTTATCTTTCAGGGTAGCCATCGGGCACAACTTTCGCTGGGAGAATCATCGCAAGTGAAGTACCTAAACATCAGCTTTTTGGGTGCCGTTCATTATACTCGTGCTGAGGTTGCAGCCAGCATGCCATATCTTGAAACTGTGTTCGTATATTCAAGCATGGAGGTATGGTCTGAAATTCCGTGTTACTATAAACTAGTGATGTGTATAGTGATATATCACAGAAGTAATACTTGGAATAACATTAATCTGACATTCTTATGCAGACGGTCAACACACCAATTGAATCTAGCAAATTTCTTCACCTCAAGCATTTGAGTATCACTATTACAGAAGTGAACTCTTCTCCGAGCTATGATTATTTTTCTCTGGTTTCTTTCTTTGATGCTTCTCCTTCCTTGGAGAATTTATACCTGGATGTAAGTAACTGTTCCTCCTGCATTGGCATTAGTAACCATGGTGGAACCATTAATTGGATACCATGGTGGAACTATTAATTGGATATTGTCTTTCCATCTTTATAGGTACCGCAACAACACACAGAGTGTGTCACAGTTTTTGGAGATTCCTCAGAGTTGCGGCAGTTGCCAAAACACAACCATGAGAAGCTCAGGGAAGTGAAGATCCTTGGTTTCTCCCCTGTGAAGAGCTTGGTTGAGCTAACATGTCATATTCTTGAGAGTGCAACATCACTCCAGTGTCTTATATTGGACACAAAGGTACATGGTTTGCCTGGGTGTTCTGTCAACAAAGTTGGCAGATGCACCCCCATGGAAAGTTGGAAACGGGTATGATCTCGGAATCCCAGAGAGCACTCACTGCTGTCGAAGTATACATCAAGCCGAAACTTCCCTCCACAGTTACGTTACATGCTTTTGGAACTTGCAGTCGATCCGATGCTATTGAAGTTATGCACGAACGCATGTGGGCCCTGTTATATGGTCCAACTTTGATGCCCCATGATTGAGCTCAGCCAAGACACCCCTGAAGCTCCTCCTTGTCAAGCTGTGGTGACCGAGCTATTCAGTTTAACCTGAATTTGCCGCAGGGTAGATACAAAGATGAAAAGTTACTTGTCAGAAATCAAAGTTATCGGAGGGAGCCGAAACAAGTGAAGCCTCCTGGCCACGATCCTGACCACCGCCGATCTCGATCCTCCCTGGGTCGTGATGCCAGCGTTGGTAGCTAGCATACAGCCCTGTGATCTTCCCCGCTTAGATCCTCTACTTCGTGAGCAGCAGCGCCATGTGAAGAGCAGTGGCAGTGGCGCCACGCGAATAGTGGAGACGGCCACCTGTCCTCTCCCCTGTTGAGCATTGTACTTCAGTGTAATCGTCCATGGTTTACTGAAACCATAAATCACCATAGTGGCATAGTTGATGCAATGGTTCAACTCATTTGTATCGAATTTTGTGGTCTGTGTAGATGTTGAACCAAAGACCCTCTCTATGTTGAGATCCCTGATATTGTGGTTTTCCGTGCTGCCAAGAAATGAATCAAACGGGCCAGTGACAGTGCTTTTATGCCATTGTGGACATATTGCTGCATATTTTGGGAAACAAAATGTATGTTTTGGTGTAAATTATGGCGCTTTCAACCAGCAAATGAAGTATGTCACTGCGTCACCTAAGTTTGGTAACCAACTTGTAAATTCAAAGATTGCATCTCGTGATTTTGCAATGCTGCATCCTGTATGATCACGTTGTTGTTTTGAACAATTAAATACTGAGGGGTTCATTTCTCTGGAGACGACTGTTTCCCCCCTAAAACCTAGTTGACATCAGTTGATGTATGTGCACAATCATACCACAGTTTGGAATGACGGTTACGCGAGAAGTCAGTTTGGTGTACTTTGAGGAGGAATATGTGTTAATAACTTTTGTACGAGTTAGAATAAAGAATGCGCCCCACCACCTGTATCAGACACTGTAATGCAATATTGAAACAATATGATTTCTCATATACTCGCATTATCCAAAGATTCTAAAATATTCTCTGTCTTTTTTTCTTACAGTATTAAAATACAACAATGCGCGGGCAAACATTCAAACTCCACACACAGACCTCAAGCCAGAGAAGTCGGAAAACCCAAAGTTCTGTTGCACCAGCCGAAAATAACATCATCTGTAGTAACCAGGGAGCAAAGAGTAGACAATTACTACGATTCTGCACACAATTGCAGAACCTCAAGATCACTCTGGCAACTTCCTTAGTCCTGAGAGAAAGTGGACAAGCGTATCGCGAAAACTAACAAACATTCCTGCTGGTATCTATCAAGGCAAACAAGGAAGCGTAACATTGTCGAAGGAGAGAAAGCTGATACGCCCATTGTCAACTTGACAAAATTTAAGAGGAATGCCATCAAACTTGTTTTCCACGGTTTCCAGTTCATCCCTTGAAGGTGGCTTGTCTCTACACATTAAACAAACAAAAAGTTGTGATGGACGGAAATCAACCTACCAGAGTATCTAAATAACCATAAACTGCTAAACCTAAATAGTAAACACTATGTGCTGTGAAGTTTCATCCATAAAATGTAGCCTTGTGTGCATTTCCTTACGTACTTCTATAACTCCTGCGATAGCTTTTTCGGCAATTTGCGGCTTCATGTATCTCATTACCTACTGTATGATAAGAATCAACAAATCCTTCCTTTTGATTGCAAGACAGGGCTCAACTAACTGTAAATCCGCTTAGAATATGTTGGTCAATAAAATGAGAAGTGTGATAAGGTATGACTCATGGACACAGGATAAGCATGTAAATATGTGAAATCATGATCGTACATTTTGATTGCAACACAGGGCTCAACTAACTGTAAATCCACTTAGAAAAACAGTTTCCCATCAGCTTCGTTACCAGCCTTAAATTAATTGCATTCATATAGTTCCAACATTAGAACCACTGATACAATGTAGAAAATAAATAAATCTATGTTCAATAGAAAAACAGACAACACAAAAGAGACATCCATGTGCGCAGAAAGACAACCTATAACGCCACATAGTCACATAGATAAATCCACCAAGCCTAAAATATACGAATGTTTCAGAACATATATGCGCAAAGGGGTAACAACATACATTTCAAAAACGAACATAAGAGTGAAAGAACAGGTGAGTAAGTGATGAGAAAAGTAAGATTACCTTAGCAGACATAGGAGAAAAGTAGGAACTCCTGGGCATGACTTTTTAAATTTGCTGTTCGGCAGATGAACTTCAAAGGAAGGATATATCCCATCGATATGCATTTTCTTGAAAGATTTGGTGATGTCATTGCAGGCACCATCGGCTCTATCAGAGAAACACTCCATACTCTTGGGGGAATCAGTGACTTCACGAGTGCGGCTATGCTTCATTGTCCAGGGAACACCATACCGTCCAACGATGTAGCCAAGCAACTTCAAGTGCTTGTAAGCTTGAAAGGCATCCCAGGAGCACCCGTAGTTTCCTCCAGCAATCTTCTTATAGATTTCCTCCAGTCCTATCGTTTCATCCTCATCATCGAGAAGAACCAGAGCTCCTCTTTCTGCCAAGAAGCTGCATAGTTTGATCACAGCAAGCCTCAAATTGCAAGCCGGTGTATTTATAAACAAAATACATGCCATGCTATTCATCCATAATCCCAAATTTATAAACAAAACACATGCCATGCTATTCATCCATAATCCCAAAACAATTAGTTCCGAGCTTGTTGAGTGTGGGCGTGTGACATTGTCTAACTAGTTCAGAACTTCAGATATGAGGAATCAGGGACATGCTGCATTGTACAGAGCAAATAACCATGCTGCATTGTTAAGGCATTTCATCAAACAGGTGGCATACCCGATCTCCTCGACATTGTAGTAGAGCTTGCCGCCCCTGGTGACGCCGGTGGTCAGCCAGAGCTTCCCCTTGCTGTCCACTACCTCCGCCTCGCCGGCCATTTCGACCCACCGCGCCCGCGACGCCACGTTCCTGCGGCGACGCCATACACAACCCGATGATGAAACTATCCGTATGCGCACCAGCAGCACGAACAGACAGACCAGCCGCGAGACGAGAGCAGAGCGCGGACCTGAATTGGATTCTCGAGGAGGAGGGTGCCTCGTCGGAGAGGAATGGGTTGAGGTGCTGCTCTTCCCCGTCGTCTTCCCCGGTGGCCGCGGCGGCAGCCCCGCTCGCGCGGCCCCTTCGCCGCCGGTCTCGCGGCGCCGCCGCCATGACGCTCTCACACTGAAATTGGGCCCGAAGTGGCAGGGCCCAAGAGGCTGTGGGCTTAGCAACTGGTCTCTGACAAGTGGGACCCACGATGGGGAAGATACGTGTTTCCTTTTTTGTTCTCGTCTTCTTCCACTTCGCTTCAAACAGGCAGAGGAAGAGGGCAGGAGCCAAGGACCAGGAGGCTTCGAGCAAAAAATCGAGCGCGACGGAGGCGGCTGCGTCCTCTGATTCTTTGATCGAGCTGCGTTCGTTGGGTAAGCTCCATCAGCCGCGCCCCTCTCGATGCGTTTCCTCCCCGCTCGTGTCGATCTCTGAGGGATTTGTCTTCGCGGTAGCAGGCGCCGATTTGGCGGAGAGTAGTTGCGGACGGCGAGTTGTTCCTGGATTCGGTCTCCGTGCCTGGGCGGAGTTCCCGTCGATTAGGCGCGGCTATCTTAGAATTGGGCATTGGGAGCATATGTGCGCCGTACTGCTCGTGTCGTGCTATAGCTTGCGTACGGTTATCCAGCTTGATCCGTTTCTACGGTTTCTAGGGTTGTCTTGCTTGATTGTCCCATGCTAATCTATCCCGGCTGTGTGATTCAGCAAGTCCTCAGGTCAATTTTGTTACTGTCTGTGATTTCGGTTCACTGCCCCATATGGGACTTTTATAGGTTCAAGTTCCGTCATGAGCAAGTTGTCAGAGTTTGTATGTTTGGTGGTTCATAGTTTTGCAGAGATGGCTTGTAAATGATCCAAGTGTTGATGTCCTTGATCTATTATTCATCTATGTATGCTTCTAAGATGGTCACAAATTAATGCTTCCTGATACTTGGTGACATAGAGTTGTTTTAAAAGTCTAACTGTTGAATCATACCTCTTTCAGTCTGAGGGTGGTCTGAAGGGAGAATGAGTACTGCTAACAACACGCGACGTGCCTTAAGAAGGCAATCACAAGATGAGTCTGCTGATAAGGTTGTTGTGGACCTGGCCATAGGCTCCCCAGCGCCAGTGGTGGCCAGCCGGCGTGGAGTATCAACCTCTCACGCTGGCGCGCGCACCTCACCAATTGATGTGGAAGCTTTGGAAGATGAAGTGCAGGTCATATCAGCTTCACAAGTGCCTCCTCGGGTACGTTGCTTAGTTTTCAATGAACAATGTTACTGCGTGTAATTGATCTCATGCCACTAGCTCCATTGTTATGTTTAAGAACCAGGGTATATATATGCACTTCTTAATATATTTTCTTACTTATGCTTCTGTGACACACCAGATTTTCATATTATGGGAAAGTATTACCAGTTGGTCTTAACCCTGAATATAATGCACCATCCTGGCATTTATATTGAACCATCTCGCATGTTGCAGAGGAGGAAGCTAAGAATTATGAGGCAGCCTGCGACAGTAGTTGATGTAGAGCTGCATGCTACCCGTGAAGGTTAGTTTGTTACTTCTATGCATCACATTCCATAGAATTGTTTTGGCTTCTAACGTTGCGGAAATTGGTTGGTAATTCTTCATCAGTCTGTTATGATCTCCTTTCATAGAATCATCTTGAACTGACCAATTTATAAACAACACACATAATTTGGGGAATTTACCTTTATCATGCTGCTAAGATAACTGACTCTCTAGTGGCAGCAGACATATACGCTTTGCTGAAACTGAACTTGTGCTTTTTTTTCCTAGTTCCCTATAATAATTTCTTGTAGTAAGGTGATGCATATATGTATATTGATGCTGACTCTGGAAATCACAAACGGAAGATGTAAAAATGTTCATCAATATATTATCTGACTATATTTTCTCCTGTCATTTAAGCCTCCTTTTCTGCCTCAGTTTTTATTCAATCAGGAGTATTTCATGATGATAATGCAACAGTCCTTTCTCATACAGGGAACAAGCGTCAAAGAGTTGCAGATGTGATAAACATCTCTCCAGAAACAGGGGAAGGGTCCAGCTTGAAGGTATTTGATTTTAGAATTTTTTAAGGGAACTGACTCTCTTAGCCATAAGGTCTAGTTTCATTACTGGTCACTTATTAGTTGTTTCTCTACCTTATCTAAATAGCAGCTGGAATCTAGTTTATGATGCTTCCCTTTGCCCTTGTAGAATTTTGGATTATCTTGTCCTTCCAGTGGTTAAGAGGGTAAATATAGATCCTTGATAGAAAGCCATCAGTTAATATTCTTTGTTGGCGCTGATAATTTTGCGCTAAATTTTAAGTATTCCCTCTGACCCAGTTTAATTGGCGCAGAGCTGTGCCAATTAATTTGGGCCGGAGGGAGTAGCATTTTCCTTCTGTTATGTGTGTGTTTGTGAACATGTTCTTACACTAGACGATATTTCCACCAGAAGAAGCTACTCTGTACATGCAGTCCCTGTATTTAGCTCCTGCTAGCATGTTACCTTGTGATTTGTGCTGAACTTTGACTGGATGTTTCTTTTCATGGCAGTCAAACAAAGCGGTGAAAACTAGCAAAGAGCCTGCGAAGGTGGCTCCAAAGGAACCAATCTTTACCTGCCCGGTGTGTTGGAACAAGCTAGAGGAGCCTGCCACAACAATGTGCGGCCATATCTTCTGCACGAACTGCATCAAGCAAGCCATCCAGGTCCAAAAGAAATGCCCTACTTGCCGGAAGTACTTGAAGATGAACAATTTCCATCGGATTTACCTTCCTGACACTGCTCGTTGAGGTGAGCTTCTTCAAATTCTATCAGCCTCAGTCTGTGGAGCTTCAGTTTTATCAAATACAGGTTCCTGTGATGCATCAAAGGAATTTCTAGCAACATCTGATTTCGAAATGCATTGCCAGGGTTGGAAGTCCTCTCTGGGAGAACAATGGATTTTTTCCTGAGAAACATTGTTGTACCAACATCATCTAGATGAATGCATGGAAATGCATCAGTAGGTGCTCATCGTCCTGATGAATGTTTGGATAGCCTTCCGCCTGAAACAGATTAACAAATTTGCCTAGTTTTTTAGTATTGTTTGCGGCAACTTAAAACTGTTCATCTATTCTGTTGTATGTATTAGGCTGTAAACTGGGCTGTATTTCTCCATTGGTCGATGTACCTGGGGTTGTTAGCCGAAACCACAAACGGGTTGTTACCCTAATGCTGAGAAAGTACTGGGGCATCTCTGTATTCACTTGAACTGGTGTATGGTCTGTAGTGACTTACGTGCCATGTTTGACATCATTTTGCTTTGTAGAGAGGCTGTCTATCTGAATATGCAACTCATTTTTGTTCTAAGGAAACAAGTTGCAATTTGCAAAGATGCAAATACGATAAAAAAAAAACCTGTGTGCTTCAGTTCTGGGGCATTTTCTGTTGCACTTCGTGATTTGCTCGGAGTAGCTATGCAAAGTTTTAAATAAATGACAACATTTTACAAGCATTGTGTGACCAACGAGTATGATAGGGTACCTCCATCACATCATGTTCAAGCTTCTCAGTCTATGATAGTCACTTATCAAGGGCACATATCAAATTGAAAAGCATTACAGACTTTGTACAACTCAAAACAATAATTAGTCAGTTACCACAGTGTGGAGGGAGATATGGCTGAGGATGAAGATGAACCAACCAACACAACTTTACATTCAATAAGCAGGTATACTGAAATAAATTCGCTTTGAATTTTGTAGAGTACCGAGGATGAAGATGAATTCCTCTGGGCAATTTTACATTTAACAAGCATGGATAAACTGAAATAAATCCACATCGAGTTTTGTACAATACTGAGGATGAAGATGAACTCATCCGGGCAACTTTACATTCAACAAGCAGGGATACACTGAAACAAATCCACTTTGAGTTTTGTACAATACAGTGTCTGAATATTACGGGCTACCACAAGCGCATCCAACTAATTCTCTATCATGTTTCCTCATTCTGAAATGAGATATCCAGTGAGGCACTTCCAATATCAGGCTGTGGAAGCAACTTTGCTACCAGCCTGCCACACACCAGATCCAGTCATGGATGAATGGTGGTTAGATGACCAGATAAAAATCTCCTTTAAGCCTTTACTGGCAACTTGTTCATCACAGGGCTGATCTTTTCATCAGAGAGTCCCCTTTGGGGATCAACCTTGTAGGTTTCATAGAAGTCCAATATTTCCATTGAAATATTCTTCACCTGAGTATCACAAATGAATGCCGGTTGGTGGATGAATACTACGAGAGAACTAATCAATGCGAAAAATATTGACAAAAGGACACTTACAATATTCATATCAACACGAAGTTCTTCAAACCAGGAAGTTGTATCCTTATCTTTAAGAATGCTTGCAATGTATATGCAAGCCAATGCAATCATATAGGGAGGGTATATGAGAATAAGGTCCATTTTGTAAGTATCATTGACAAGGCCCCTGCAAGTAACGGTGCCTGATCAGCAGGGAAATCAAATACGTATGTCAATTTGAAGCCTGAGCATATGATACACCATAACTCATAATAAAGGCGCTCCACTAACATTTGTTTTCCAGGTGATCCCAGATAAAAGTTACTGTACTGCCTTATTGACTAACCGTACTATAATACATTAAAATGAGAAAGAAAACTCAACTAAGGTACTTGATCTAAAATAGCTTTTCTTGGATAGAAATGTCAAAAAAGTACAAAGAGAATAATAGGGCACTATGTGGCCATGTGGGTGAACTGTAAAGGCCTAGAAGTTCTATCCCAGAATAACAGCATTCAGTAATCAATTTGATGCTCCATTGCATATTTGCACTCACGGAGCAGTGCTTACCAGGCAAACTGTGTCAGGTCTGTTATGCCAGCATCCTGCAATAAACTGCAAAACAGAACAGCTCTCAATAATCAATACCATCGTGAGTGAAGAGGGGTTGGTTTCAGAGTTACAGGAAACTATAAAAGGCCCAATCCACTACGTTCAGTGAATTTTTTTGATGTGATACTCAAATGCAAGGTCATGGGAAACAGAACCATACTGCAAAAGAGGGCGATATGGATGGTAAACAACTAAATAATAGTCAAGCGCTTCCAGGAGCTTCATTTCCATTTCAAGGATGTCCTTAATTTCAAATCTATACTTATCATCAGCACCTGCAACCCGGGAAAAACTTTTAGTGCAGCTCTTCCATGTAAACTGTCTATCTGTATGATCATTACTCATGAGACTTACCACACATCTTTTTGATGTAGAAGACGAGAAGCCTTGCTTGCACAGTACTCTCCTCTACCTTTGATGCTAAATATAAACAAGCCGGTGCTACCAAACGAGGATCATACTCAGTCATGCTCTTTCTGTAAACAGATTTATCGTTAGCACAAAAAATATACCTGCTAACGTAAAGCACTAAAGTCTGTTCAATAAGAAATGTAGAAACAGGCAAACAATATGAACCTTCATGTCCAACTTATGAACACATAAAGTAGACACATGAGTTTGGTCCTCAGAGTTCAGAACATTACAAGTTGTAATTTATAGTTATAAAGAATTTGCATCGATCATTGTGCTAGTTCTAGCTGACGCACATGGGATCTGACTGAAGCAAGTTGAAATCTTACAGAGCTCTGACTGAAGCACTCTAGTTCTCACTGAAACAAGTCAAGAAACAGCTAAATGTCTTATAGTCACACTATATTATACTAACATCCAGTGAGTTGATCATCTTACATCCAAGGGGAACATAGCACCTCTATAACCAAAAAAATATATACCACCGCAGTTCCTTTTCCCCAGATAGTAAAAATGATAGTCAAATTCAGACAAGACCAGAGAGAGTAAAGGGGCTGGAGACTCTTGCTTTGTGATGAATAGAAAGAACCTAGAAGAATACCTTGTATAGACACGTCTGAAGTAAGTAATGGCAGTAGCTATGACTCTGAAAGAACAACGATTTAAGACCATCAGCATCATGAGTTATCACAGAAAAAATCAAGAGGAAAATGTACTGCATATAACTATATAACTGGACAAAGGCAACTCTAGTCTTCTAAGAAAAGCTGCAGCACGCTTGCCATTCATAAACAATACAGACAAAAGAGGAACAAACAATGCCATTTAGTCAGGTTCTTCTTCATTTTCTATTGAAGCAGGTAGATTCTAACACAAGTCTTGGAAGTTCAAACAAACCATGCAGAAATATTAAAAGGAAGACGAAACCTGACGAGGGGAAGTGTAAATGTGCTCTGGATAATATTATACTAAGTGAACAATTTATGCACTAGTATGTATATAGCTCTTTTAGATATGAAAGTAGCCACTTCAGTACAGTAACTGAAAATATATATTAATAGATGGAAACAAGCGTTTTTTCCATTTTGTTGGCAACTGTAAAACACTACGGATATATCCTTGGTTGAGTGTAAAGAAAAGCATGCTAACAAAAAGACAGCTTAAAAGCACAACATGAGTTCACTATACTCTAAAGATGCCATTACAGAGTTGAACAAAGTGCAGGCGAGGCGAAGGAAATGAGGTCTAACCTTTGCCTAACTTTCACTTGCTGTGCCAACCGCCAGATATCTGAAATTAACAAATGCTTTACTCCGTAAGAAAATTGATAATAATGATGGAAAAGCAAATCAAGCAATTTCAAGGGACATTATGGCATTTTCAAATGCAAGGAAATGAATTATTTGACTTGGCAATTAATGACCTCAAACAATTGCACAGCTTGTGAAACCACAAACTGCCAAAAAAGGAGAGCACGAACTTGTATATCTAAATCAGTAAAGTTAGAATGAAGACCGGGTATTGGGGATTTGGGGAACCAAACTGTGCAGTGCTAAGAAGCTAAGCTAATTTGCATTTGGGGAAATAGTATACGAGCAAGGGCGGGGAGGAGGTGGCGTACGGGAGGACATGTGGATCTTGACGAGGCGGAACTCCTCCGTGGTGATGCCCCGCTCCCGGTCCGCCGCCGGCACCACGTCCACGTCCTCCGGGTCCAGCAGCTGCTTGCTGCCCGCGCCGGATTAGGACACCAAATTAGCAGCTGCAATCACAGGGGAAATCGAATCGATCGAAAAGGGGAGCTGGAGCCTTACGAGTGCGACGATGCCCAGAAGTTTGCGGCCATCCTGAGCTCGCAAGCCTCGCCGGCCGGAGCGTTGGGGCGGTCCGGTCTGTGCGAGCTCGGGGTTTGGAGAAGAGGGGGGAGCACGGCACCCGAGCAGCAGCAGGCCTACAAGGGGGATTGCGAGTTTGCGACTCGCGAGGTGACCGGTTATCAGAGTTCTTTCTATTACAAATCCGGCCTTTTATTTGAACCAATCCGATTGAATAGAGGTAATTGCACCGGAAATACAAAAAGTTGTCCTTCAGGTGCAAAATCTTACAATTTCTTACAACTTGTTGTACAGCGGTAAAAAACTTGTATCCCAGCCCCAGGTGTATTTACATACAAGACCAATCAGGAGCCGCCACCTATTCCTGCCACGCTGGCACTAGCGCACCTGGCCCATCTGATTTCGTTTTGCAGATAGCCAGTACTAGTTCGCCCAGGCCTCTGCAAATTTACAGGAAGACCTCCCCAATCCTTACGATACGTTAGGCTGGTACCAATGCATCACCCCACTATAGCCTCGCCACGTCAGCTTTTACCCCACTCTCACCCCACTCTCACCCCACGGTGCCAGTGCACGGGCTATAGTGCGAGCTCTCACTTCTCTCTCCTCCACATCAGCTTTTCTCTCTCCTCTCTTTTACAACATTCAAAATAATGCAAGAAAATTATTTTATTCAACTAAAATTGTTACCGATTACATAATAATTAATAAAATTGCATAATAAATTTTAAAAAATACATAATAAATAAAAAATAAATTCTAATCCTCTTCCTCCTCCTCATTCTCCTCGTCGTCATCATCTTCCAGACCAAGCTCTTTTTCCACCATCTTGATGGCCTTCACATGTTTGCGCTTTTCTGCTTCGTCCATGTCGGCGGTTGATCGGTCTTTCATTTTGTTCCATTGCTTGAGTAGCTTAGCCTTCACTAAACCATTCCACATGTTCTTCATCGCGAAGGATTTACTTGCTACCTCACTGCTTGAGGATTCCTTCCCCTTCCTCCTATCCTTACGTGCCGCGGCCTTGGCCCTATCGCGGCCTATTGGACGACGCTCCTCCTCCGTCGTCGCCTCGCTAGAGCTGTACTCACCAGAAATTCCTAGACGGCTTCTCTTGCTAGTGGAATCGGTTCCACTACCAGGACCATGTTGTCCTTTCCACTTCGCTTCATTGCGAACAGCTTCCCACCAGTGGTACCGTCTGAACGGCTGAGTCACTCTCGAGTCATTCGCGTACCTGTCCATTGCCGCCTTCATGACCATTGCATCGTCTGCTCCACTCTGACGTAACGCTTCTTCTTGGGGATGAAATTTTGGGGTTTTTTGGCTTTTTTCGAAAATTTTGAACCAGCAACGGCTACCCCAACGGCTAGCTGACGTGGACGAATCAGATCGCGCCACGTCAGCTAGCCGTTACCCCTCTCGTCTCGCTCTCGCCCCGCTCTTGCCCCGCTCTCGCCCCCCCTCTCGCCCGCTCCCGCCCCGCCAGCGCGTCGCCTCCCTATCGCCTGCTCTCGCCCTCCTCTCGCCCGCTCTCGCCCCGCCAGCGCGGGCGCCGGCCGGGCGGTATCGCCCGCTCCCGCCGGGCGACGGAGCCGGCGCCCGCCGCTGCCCTCTCGCCTCCCTCTCGCCTCCCTCTCGCCTCCCGCCGGGCGATACCGCCCCCCCTCCAGCCCGCGTTGGCACCAGCTCGGAGGCGATGCACGCGGAAACGGTGGCAGCGGAGACGTAGACATAGTCTCAGACAATGAGCGATGATCCGCGCCGCCGCGAGTGGGGCGAAGATCCTCGCCAGTACAGTGAGTTTTGTTTCCCTTGCGCTCTATTCCGACGCCGGTGCGGGGTTTACATAGGGCTTATCTCGCCGGCATCGTGGGCTACTTCCTTCCTTCTTCCCATGGAAACGAGATGATGTTGTTGATACTGGTAGTGTGTAGGAATCATTTCCCCCCACGAATCTTGCATAAATCCTGAGTTTGTTTGGTGTACTGTTTCGGCAAAGGTATTTTGGGCGTGAAGTTGTCGATTTTCATTTAGATTACCTCGCAGATTTATGGTTTGTGATGTATTTCGTTTATGAGGAGGAACTCCCAGGAACTCGTGCTTGATCGAGTTGGATTATGATCAAAGTCATGTGCATTAAGAATAAGCAACCGGATGACAAGTTTAGATAAGAACCAGAAGCATTGTTGAATTGAGCTAACTGAATTGTTGTGTGCGACAGAGTTAAAATTCAGTTAACTGAATATTTGTGAATGACAGAGTTAAAATTTAGTTAACTGAATTATCTCAAGAGCAACCAGTGGTAAGAACTACAAATACTCACACATCACCATTAGAGAGCAACATCGCATGTTGGATCACACTAAAAACATGCGTGAACTTCTAGATCTTAGGGTGTTCCTTGCAGTCGACGCTACATCAATTATCTAATCGAACAAAAATAACACTATTTTGGTTTCCTAGAAAACAAGAGACGGATGCCAGAATTTTATGTGTGTGTTTCATTAATGTAGTTAACTGAATATTAAGTGTGTATTTGATGAAATTTGTTGTCTGTATAGTACTGAATGTTACTTTGTTTCCCTGAATTTTGAGCAGATGATCCGGACAAGTTTACAATTGAATTGGTGCACAATGGATTATGAGAATGTAGAAATAATTGAGGAGGAGAATAATGCCGGGCTTGATTATATAGATTTAAATCTTACAAAGGATCAACGTGAGAAACTAAAGTACAAATTCAAGGTATTCAATCCAGAAGGGATTTTATTCTCATGTATGAAAGAATTCAGAAAAAGTAATTCATAACTAAGATTTACTGCCTCCGAATTAACTAGTCAAACATATGAGTGTACTATTTCCTTTCTGTGTCCTATTGTCCTATTGCCCTATTTGCTAAATCTTGTACCGAAATTTAATGTACTCGGTCAATCAATACTTGCTGAAGCTCGCTGAGGCAAGAGAACATTTTCCAGTGCGAAGATTAAATGAGCCTTTGCTAGAAGAGAGTGACTTTGTGGCAGCAGCAAGGGAAGCAATACCTGCTGTAAGAGTGACAACTTCCCAATCCAGTGGAGGATTAAGTGCAAGAGACAGGGGAAGCGTTACAAGTGCAAGAGCGGGTAGAGGTATTGGAAGAGGAGAAGGAAGAGGAAAGCAATAAAATAAAATTACAGCAAGTTGGATTAAGCACTACTCCAATAGCATCAAAGCCTACAAGAGGAAGAGGGAAGGGAGCTAAAAGGAAATCACAAGATGATGGAGGAAGCAAAACTACAACTGCATCTGCAAGAGGAAGAAACACAAGTGACACTTACAACACAGAACCTGGAGCAACATATCACTAGTTATTTGGTGGAGAGCAGAGGCAAACTGAATTGCCTAATCTAAATGAAATGATACCTAAAGATAATGCAGAAGTCATACAAGTCACTCAAAATGCACCTGAGTGAGCTGTTAGTGCTAGTGTCTTTGCTAATTTTTATCTATGTCTTGTAATAAACATATAATGCTAGTGCTCTACAATGCACTCAACATATTGTCTTTTTTATGTGAGCAGAACAATGTGCATGTGGTTGCTCTGCTTTTGATTCATTTGTTTGAGAAAATGAACTCACAATATTGTCTATGCGTCTGCAAATGAAACATGTCCATTTGTTCCATTTCAAGTTTCACACATACATCTTTCACACAACACATAGAAAGCATTCACCACTAATTACCAGATATACAACTTTTGTTCTATCCCTAAACCCAAGTTCTGCATTACATTTTCTTGACATTCTTCATCCGCATAATCACACCATTCAGGTCATGCACAAGCCTACTACATTTTCTTCACATTCTTCATCTTCATGTTTGAGTTGTGATTTATCTACGGCAAACTCTCACAAGCCTACTACAATTGTACAACTTGTTTTCTGCGGATTGACACTTCAAAGGTATTACTTCATCGCTGCAATGCTCCATCTGCAAGAAATTCACACACACGGCTTAACTTGTGCAACACACTGCATCTAAATCAGTCAAAATTCAGAAAAATGAGCTCAAAATCAGTAGGCCACGCTCCTCTCCTTCCAGTGGCCGTCGTCCACATTGCTGTCGGAGCAGTCGCCGTCATCTTCGTCGACATTGCTGCCGTGACCAGCCGTGGACACGACAGCCAACAGAACATCCTCACGACTCTCCCGCATCACGGCACAAGGTCCAGTTCGTTGACCTCCCATCGCCGTGCTTCTTGACGCGGCCACTGTGCTGCTCATCACCGCGCGACTCCCGCGGCTGTGCGACTCCAGCCGCCGTGCTTCTCGTCACCGCGCGACTCCTAACGTCGTGCTTCTTGTCGCTGTCGTCATGCTGCTCGCCGCCATGCGACTCTCGCCGCCGCGCTACTCGTCACCCAGCTAGGGTTCCCCGCCCGCCGCGAGGAGAAAAATTTGGGGATTTCAGTCTAAACTAAAAACTTAGAGCATGTCTAGTAGAGCCCTTAAACCCTTAAAAGTTTAAGGGTCGAGAATTGGCACTTTTGTGCACATGTGAGCTATGAAAAACAGGGGTCATAGACTAGAACTCTCAAACCCTTAAAAATGAGGGTCGAGGGCAGAGACTAGAACCCTCAAACCCTTAAAACTGAGGGTTTGAGGGTTTTAGTCTTTGCCTCAACCCTCAAACCCTCATCACAATATATCATTGCACATATCACAAATATCACCATATCAAATATGTCTCAAGCAAACAATAATCATTCTAGTTATTATTACAACACCAAATAGTACTCTCGAGCAAACAATAATCATTCAAATTATTACAACAAAGTTTTTCGCAAATAACAATAATTGTTCAAATCAAATACTACATAGCAAAGTAAAACAAAGATAGATCATGGGCCTTGGCGCCGCCCATCCAACTGTCAATGGTGCTCTACTAGATCATCCCGGAGTTGACAATGAGTGTGTGCATTCTCAATCGCACGATGTGCTTCAAGAAAAGCTTCTACGCGATCGGGGTTCCTTTCTGGTTGCACACGGGTACCAACATTGTTATAGAAACAAGGTAGGTTTAACCCTCTCTCATCCTCTATGATCATGTTGTGTAGAATCACACAACATTTCATGATGTTCTCCAAGGTTTTCTTGTCCCAAAAACGAGCTGGACCCCGGACAATGGCAAACCTTGCTTGCAAAATACCGAAAGCTCTCTCAATATCTTTGCGGGCTTTTTCTTGTGCCTTGGTGAAATTAGCCTCTTTTTTGCTTAGGGGCACACCATTTTTCTCCTTGATGGCCTTCACAAGAGTTGCCCACTCGGGATAAATGCCATCGGTGAGATAGTATCCCATTGAGTACTCATTGTTCATGACCTTGTAGTTGCAAGTTGGAGCATCCCCGGAAACTAATCTTGCAAACAAAGGAGATCTATTGAGCACATTGATATCATTGAGTGTTCCCGGCAAACCAAAAAATGCATGCCAAATCCATGTGTCCTCCGATGCCACGGCCTCAAGCACAATTGTAGCATCCTTGCTTTTACCGCAATACATTCCTTGATATGATTTTGGACAATTTTTCCATTTCCAATGCATGCAATCAAGACTACCAAGCATCCCCGGCCATCCCCTTTTTTCATTCATCTCCATCAATCTCTTTGTATCTTCCTCGTTGGGTGCCCGAAGATACACATCACCATACAACCGGATGACCAACTTTGCAAACCTACGGATGGACTCCGTGGTTGTATCTTCCCCAATGCAAAGAGACTCGTCGGTATAGTCCGCGTGTATGCCATAGGCGAGCACACGCATGGCCGCCGATATCTTTTGGTACCCACTAAACCCCATGATACCGGCGGCGGATCTACGCTGCTTGAAGTAATCTGAGTTGGCCTCGCAATCCTTAACAATCTTCACAAACAAACTACGACGCATTCAGTACCTTCTCCGGAAGAGGCGAGGTGGGTATGTCGGATGCTTCTCCGCGAAGTAGTCTTGCATCAATTGCTCGTGCCCGAGAGCGCGGTTCCGGTAAATGGTGACTCATCCCATCTGCGATCCTCTCCTCTGATCCAACAGCTTCACGCGGTCTTCAAACTCTTGCACGTCGACGAGGAGGCTCATCATCTCGACGTCGTCGTCTTGAAGCAACTCCTCGATGTCCAAATCGTCCGATGAAGACCAACCAGAGTCGGATGACAACGGCATGGAGTCGCCGGTGTTCATCTCCATCTACAAAATACAACAAATGAGCATTTTTGCATCAAAATATCTATTTTTTGTCTACTTTTTGCATCAACAATTGCATCAAAATTTGCATCAAAATTTGCATCAAAATACATCATAAAACTAGACCAAAATTTACATAAAAAAGAGAAGCACAACTTACCGAGGCGGTCGGGAGGCGGCCGAGGCGGAGCGGGGCCGAGGCGGGTGGGGCCGAGGCCGGTGCGGGGCGGGAGGTGGCCGAGGCGGGGGAGGCCGGTGCAGGGAGGGAGAAGGAGGAGGCCGGTGTAGGGAGGCCAAGGTGGAGGGGAGCCGAGGCCGGGAGGCGGGCGGGGTTGAGGCGGAGGGAAGCCGAGGCGGAGGCGGGCGGGGCCGAGGCGAGGCGGGGGCGAGCCGAGGTCGGGAGGTGGTAGACGGGGCAGAGCGGGGCCGGGAGATGGCGGCGGCGGGAGGAGGGCAGTGCGGGGCCGGGAGACGTCGGGCGGGGCCGGGAGAAGGCGAGCCGGGGGAAGGAGGAGGCGGGGGAGGCGGATCTGGCGGCCGGAAGGGGCGGACCGGCGACGGGGAGGCGAGGGGAGGAGCCGGCAGCGCGGGGGGTGGGAGGAGGCGCGTGGGTAGGAAGGGATAAAACCGTTGGCGCCCTTGTTCAGAAGAGACACGGGTCGGGAGAGGGGTTGGCTCCTCCAACCCTCACTTCTACAGGTTGGAGGAGGGGCTGAGAGCTCGGCCCTCAAATTTTTTCGAGGGTTTGAGGGTCTGGGGGTTCTAGTCTACGAGATTTGGACCCTCGAATATTTAAAAAATGATTAAATAGGGGTTTAGGGGCTCTACTAGAGATGCTCTTAGACTGCACTGCAAACTGCTTGTACTTTAGGAGGCTATCTGGAAAGCGAAATTAGATGGGCCAGGTGTGCTAGAGCCAGCGTGGCAGGGATAGGTGGTGGCTTATGATCGGTCTTGTATGTAAATGCACCTGGGATACAAGTTTTTGTACCGCTGCACCACAAGTTGCAAGAAGTTGTATGATTTTGCACCCGAAGGACAACTTCTTGTATCTCCGGTGCAATTACCTCGATTGAATATATTATGGGGTTGTCGAACGGAACGGATACCCCTTGTCTAAACTAAACGTATCCGCACATAAAAATGCAAAAAAAGCAACCTAATGGGCCTACCAAAACAATAGCCAATCTGCGCGATCTATTTGTGTTCTAAATTTGGCTCATATTTGGGTCGACCTGGCCGTACCTCCCCATCTAGCCCACATATCAGTCAAATTCTACCCACGACTCTCTCTCCTTCCTCTCTCTCTCTCTTTCCTCTCTTTCCTGCAGCCAAATCCTGAGATCCGGCCACCGCTCCCCAATCTGCAGACTCTACCACCCAAGATCCGGCCATCGCCGCCGCCCAATCTTTGCCTCCGCCGAAGATTCGACAGCCACCGCCCAAGCTCTCGAATCAAACCGTCTGCATCGGCTCTCCCCAGTCGCACCGCTCCCTCCCCTGGCCAGCCCGCACCTCGCCAAAATAGAGCCGGCCGCACCGCAGCGCCCCCAGCTAGCCTTGCTCCATGTTGGAAACGAGCTGGCTACAGCTTGCGGCAAAGGCGACGGCGGTGGTGTTGACCCACCCATCACGGCGAGCTCATGGGAAAAGGGGAGCGTGGAGCAGAGGAGGAGAGGGGAGGCGCCAGCCACTGAGGAGAAGGGAAGGGGCGGCATCAACCCCCGAGGAGAAGGAAGGGGCGGCGCGGTAGGATAGGGGACACTGTTCTTCTGGCTATTTTTTGTGTGTGTCCTTTTTTTTGGGTTAGCCCGCTGAGGACACCCTTAGACCCAAACGGACGGCCACTAACTTGGAGTCTATGGACTGATCCAAACAGACTGAATCATGATTTAAATACGAAAATAGGTTGGTTGAAGATGTCCTTAACCGAAAACACCTAGGAGCAAAACGCCATATTTAAAGCATTGTTGATACTACTATTATATGTGTAAAAAGTAAATGATTGGCGCAACAGTTATTGGTGTCGTGGGGGTGATACACGCATGCACGCACGCACGCACAGACACATCTTATGGGGAGGTAAAAGAAAAAGGAAATGAAAAAGTCATTGAGCCCTCACAGTGGCTCAAGTGAAGAGCTACATGGTCATATTCACTGAAATGATCATCGAGTGTGATTGTAGTGTAGAGTGCAGCTATATAGCTGATGAAGACAAGGTCAAAAGTCTCGGACACAATGAAAGCTGGGGATTTGTCTGTCGTCACACTGTTGGTCTGGCGCCCTACTTTGTAAGTTATCCCTCTATTCTAATTGTTTTCATCCCCCTATTTCTGGGAAATTCAACCTCTCCAATTTTTTGCTAAGTTTGCTCCTCTTCAATAAAAAGGATGTCGTTGCATTAAAAATGTTGGTCAAGAACCAAGGGAAATACGAAGTATATTGGTATGGGGAAACAACATGGAGAAAAAAGAGACCAAGCAACCAGAGGAGAAACCAAAAGAGAGAATTGAGAGAACCAGAAGCAATAAGGCATAACGTGCTAAAAAAAGATGGCTAACACAAGAAACCATTAGACTTAAGATGAATATTGCCAGACAATTTTATGTTCTCCTAATCTAATTTTAATTTCCAAAAGTTGTTCTCGTATCATCGATTAAGATGGGCCAATGGTATCCATTGGCCGAGCACCAAGCACCAACACGTCGTATTTTTAATTTCAACAAATTATTGTAATTGTCGGCCATATTTTCATCCTTGCATGGAATTCATTGTACTAGTTTCTAGCAAACATTACTAAGTGCAAATATTTCATCTATTACATCATCAAATATGCATCATTATAATAATGGGAACATACTCATATGGTACCAAAATAAAGGAACACGGTGCAACATCAAGTTCCTCATTACAAAGAAGCATACAACATGATCTCGCAATATAGACTTGCTATCATTTTCAAAGGCTCCAGCTCGTGTTTTCCTTCTTCAACCAATCCTTGCTATCATTGATCTCTTACCTCCTCCTCTCTTCCCTTTTCCTTGCTTCTTCTTCTTCCTTCCTTTCGGCTCCTACCTCCTTTTTATTTTCGGTCTTCTTTATCATTTTCTCAATCTCCTGTGTTTTTTAGTTTTTCTTCATCAATCCTCTTCTTCCACTCATTATAAGGATTATGTTACTTTGTTTCTTAGTTAATTGCAATTTAAAACTTAGTGACTGATCTCGTCGCAATACTAGTGTTAGGTGTGTGTCCATCATGTTCACACATGACCTCATTGTTAATTGACATAAATGTCCATGATCAGGAGACCTCGATCATCACATGACATATGAGCTAGTTGAATAGAGGCTACTAGGGACCTATTTGTTATATGCCACACGTATACTAAAGTTTCAACTTAACATATAATATATTATGAATAAATGAGATATGATAATAAAAATACACTTTATTATTTGCCTCTAGGGCATATCTCCTTCAGTCCTTAGTTAGACCTGGTACCTGAAGGACAAACTTTCCTTTGTTCAATTTTCAAATTGTTCCAGAACTTGTTCCTCAAACTTGTCATTTGTTCAACGATTCTCAAATCGTTCTAGAACTTGTTCTACCAACTAAGAACTTGGGTCACAATATATCGTTTACATAGCATGGCCTTTAGATGACGTAACCAAAGGGAATATGGCACATCTATCAACCATTGCTATTGTACCAAGATTTAACTCAATGTTTCACCTAGTCATTCAGTCATTCAAGAGCTTCCTCTTTGACTTGTTCCATTCTGGACTTATTCAGAATTTGGACTAAGAAAACATTCCGACTTAATGTTATTGAACATATCAATCTATCTCAATATATATCAATGTTTTCATCTATTAATACCACTTATTAATATTTCTTAATACCAACTAGTCCATTCATATTATGTCATCTACATATAAGAATGTCAACAAGCTCCCACTCAAATATGTCAGTCACATATAAGACCAGAAAGATCTCATAGCTCCCACTCAAAATATGTCGTCTACATATAATGATCAGGAAACTATTCAATTTAGCTCCCACCAATTTAATGTAAATTGTAGGTCTTCTTGATATTTTGGACAATTCCAAAATCCTTTGATCATACATCAAACCGAGATTTCCAGTTGCAAGATATGGTGAAGGAGATATGCCCTAGACGCAAGTAATAAAGTGTGTTTTTATTACCATATCTCATTTGTTTATAATATATTATATGTCATGCTATAGTTATATTAAGCGGAAACATTTAGTACATGTGTGGCATATAACAAACAGGTCCCTAGTAGCCTCTGTTCGACTAGCTCATGTGTCATGTGATGATCACAGTATCCTGATCATGGACATTTATGTCAATTGACAATGAGGTCATGTGTGGACATGATGGACACACACTCAACACTAGTATTGTGATGAGAGCAGTCACTAAGTTTCAACATTGTAATTAACTAAGAAATAAAGTAACCTAATCCTTCGACTGTGAGGTCACATCTAATCACTATATCATGCGGCTGCTCTGATTGCATAACCATCATTGCCTTAACCGGATGGCTGAAAAGGTGCCTTCATGTATGCTAATGGGGTATGTGTGAGGTGTGTGCACCAAGAGCGGGATTTGTCAATCCTCGTGATGGATTGATACTCTGGGCCCACTCGGTTACAGTTGAATCTACGAAGCTTGCAAGCATGTGACTAGGTCACGGAGGATGCAATGTCATGAGAATGAGTAAATAGACTTATTGGTAACGAGGATGAACACGATATAGAGATATCGATGATCGAACCTCGAACAAGATCTAGTATCACGAGACAAAAGGAATAGGATACAATGTTTACGGATCAACAAAGATGTTACCGTGGAATGCACAGGGGTCAGCACGACTTTCCAGAGTTGACTGTAGATCATTGAGCGGAGAGATGTCTCGATCATGTCTGGTGTATTCTCCGACCCGTAGGGTGTCATGCTTATGGGTATATGACGCTTATTTGATCGATTTAGAATTAATGGAAATGATAAGGAGTTAATCGGAAATGTTCCGAGTAATATTAGAAGGGTTTTGGGAGACACTAGAAAGGTTTCGAGTATTATTGGAAATGTTCCAGTGAAAAAATTATGCAAGTAATTATTATTTAATGTGTTTATTTTTTGATTAATGGAATTAAATATTCAAAATAAATTAAATAATATTTAAATAAATAATTAAATGGATAACCCCTAATGGGCCACCATTGTGGCAGCCCATTAGGGAAGGCCGGTCAAGGGCCAAGGGCCTAGGTGCCCTAGGGCAGCCCTAGGGGCTGGCGGCTAAGGCCAAGGCGCCCTAGGGTTTCCCCTAGAGGCCGGCGGCTAGGATTGCCCCTCCCTTGGGGAAGGGCATGTGGTGGAGGTGCTACCTAACCCCTCCACCTATATAAACCCACCCCTTGGCCTCCTTGGCTCAATCATCCCATCTCTCCTCTCTGGCTTGGCTCCCACATTTGGAGTCATGCCCGCGAGTTAGAGGAAACTCCACGAGCCGAACACTGTCGCGCCGCTGGATTTCCGATATGATTCTTTCTTCTTCCGCTGCTTTGCTGGACCCGGACCCTGGACAATGTCTATACAATGTACGTGTGTAGTACTATGGAGGTGTTGTACTTGCGGTACTCGTCTTCATCGACTTGTTCGACTACACGACCTTGAGGTTGGCTTCAGTTGTCTTCTTCGACAACGTTTGTGCGGGAATGTTTTTCTCGCTTTCGGTCTTCAAAGGTATGAACAAAGTCACTCTTAGTTACCTTACAACTACGTAGAATAGATCATGGGGAAAAGGTTTGTAGGAAATTTTTTGTTTTCTGCTACGAACCCCAACAGTATCATCATACCTAGTTCAATCTCATTACCGACATTGCCATTTACTCGTTTCCGTGATATTCCATCCACATGACCTAGTCACATGTTGCAACGTTGGATGTAATCTCACTGAGTGGGCCTAGAGTATCTTTCCCTCACGTGGAAGAACAAACCCTGCTCTTGGTGCATACGCCTCAACCTATTCCATTGGCATATCCGAAGACACCTTTTCAGTCACCCTTTTAGGCCAATGACGGTTGATGTGATTAGAGCAGCCACATGATATAGTGATTAGATGTGACCTTACAGTCTAAGGATTTAGGTTACAATGCTTTTTATTATCGCAACATGAACATCGTGACACAATCGTGTTACAATAATAATAATATTGGGTATATCCATCATGGCATTTACTTAATAGCATGATCCTTATTGTCAATTTGGCATAAATGTCACATGATCCGTAAACTGATCATCAGTTGACCAATGAGCTAGTAATAGAGGTTTACTAGGGACTCTAGTTGTTTAATACCACACGTGTATCAATGTTCTCCGATTGATACAGTTATAGCATAGTATTAAACTTATTATGAACAAATGAAATATACAAATAAACCCTTTATTAGTTTCCTCTAGGGCATATTTCCTTCACCAATTACAAGCAAAGCAAACATCAATGGACGCAACAAGCACTTACAATGTCCATTGTGCTCTTCCCACTATGGTTCCTATTGCGCATAGTTGCCATGAAACTTGTTGCATATAGTCTTGATGACACTCCACCAATGGGAGATGGCGCCTTCATTGCGGTTCATATGAATCTGGCGCTCGTTGCATTCATCTCGAATCCTTCCGTAGTATTTGCTGAGGGTTTGGTTGGCGCCGGTGATAGGATCAAGGCTCACCGCCTTCCACGACTCAATAAGGCATTCGTCTTCCAAAGATTTCCACTTGGAATGATGGGTGCCGGCTGATGGCGTGTAGATGACCGCCCAGTTGGGAACCCCAAGAGGAAGGTATGATGAGCACAGCAGCAAGTCTTCCCTCAGTATGAAACCAAGGTTTATCGAACTAGTAGGAGAAAGAACCAACTTCCGAAGGTTGATGCTCGCTAGCTTCGTGACAGCTCCGGACAATTTATATATGGCACCTCGTCCAGGGTGTAGCTTTGCACCAGCAGGAATGTGGAACCTGCATACAACACAACCAAGTACTTTGCCCCAACTTACAGTGAGGTTTTAAATCCCACCGGTTTGCTGTAAACAAAGGATTAAGCGTATCGAGTGGTAAAAGATAGTAGTTTGCAAGAATGTAAATAAAGCAAGTAAATGGTGAACGGTAATAACAATGTAAAAGAATGGACTGGGGTCCACAGTTCACTAGTGGTGTCTCTCCATAAAATAAATAACATGCTAGGTAAACAACATACAGTTGGGCAATTGATAGAATAAAGCAAGCGTACAAATATCATGAGGATCACTATAAGATTCACTTGGGCATTACAACATAATACATAGACCATAATCCAACTGCATCTATGACTAATAATCCACCCGCTGGATGTCGTCCGAGCAACCATTGGGTATTAAGTTGCAAGCAACAGATTATTGCCTTAAGCAAAGTGTGTAATGTAAACAATACAAATGTCCTTGAACACAAGACTGTTGTTTTCTCCCTAGTAGCAACATCACATCTACAACTTTAGAGGTTTCTGTCACTCCCCCAAGTTACTAGAGGCATGAACCCACTATCAAGCATAAATACTCCCTCTTGGAGTCACTAGCATCTACTCGGCCAAGATATCTACTAGCAATGGAGAGCATACAAGATCATAAACAACATAGAGATAACATAAAGATGATAAATCAATAGATCAACTTGACAAAGTACGATCCCAACAAACACAACATGTAGAATTACACAACAATGATCTTGATCATGATAGGCAGCTCACAAGATCTAAACATGAAGCACATGGAGGAGATGACAACCATCTAGCTACTGCTATGGACCCGTAGTCCAAGGTAGACTACTCACACATCACTCCGGAGGCAGGCATGGTGATGAAGAAGGCATCCGGCGGTGATTTCCCTCTCCGGCAGGGTGCCGGGAAGAGCTTTTGGACCCTCGCGATCTCGCGTCGACGACAGCGGCGGCTTACAGTATGTTTCGTGGAAAATTGATTGGGCCTTTAGGGTTTTCCCATCGAGGGGAATATATAGGCGGAAGGGCGGCGTTAGGAGGTGGACAAGGGGCCCACACCATGCCCTGGCGCGACCTAGGGGTGGCCCGCGCCATGGGGTGGTGTGGCCGCCTCCTGGCCCCCCTCCGTCTCTGCTTTGGACTCCGTCACACTTCAGGAAAAATATGAACTTTGACTTTTGTTTCGTCCAATTTCGAGAATATTTCCTGTGTAGCTTTTCTAAAACACAAAAACAGCAGAAAACAGGGAACTGACACTATGACATCTCGTTAATAGGTTAGTTCTGGAAAATGCATAAAAATACCACGAAGTATAACAAAACACAAAGCAAATTCTAAAACCTAAAGGGAGCTAGCCTACCCGCCTCCTCACGCCATCTGCAGAATTTTTCACTCGATGGCCGTTGGATCTTACCCAAATAGTATTTTGTTTCACCCCGCGTCAACCACAGCCGCTGGATGCGGTAATTTTTTCGTCACCTTCCGGCTACATGGCTCGCTATATGACATGTGGGGGCACGCGATTACGGGCCAAAATGCAGTCGCAACGAGAGCTTCTATCTGTGTCGCAAAACATCTTCATCGTTGTGGCTAGGTATATAAGCCGGGTGAAAACCTAGCTCCCACTCCCCCAATCAGCCGCCCCCTCCCGTTCCCCTATCAGCCGCCTTTGCTCCCGTTCCCCCAATCAGCAGCCTCCCTGCCTCCACTCCTCCTTGAATCCCTCCTCCTCCGGTCCTCCCCCAGTTAGCCGCCTCCTCCTCTACTCCCTGGTCCCCCAATCAGTAGAGGATGCGGGTGGAGGAGCACGGTGCCGCGGCTCTAGGAGAGAGAGCGGCCACCACGGAGGCCGGGAGCATGAGCGGCAGCGGAGGCCGAGAGCACACGAGCGGCCATGGCGCCAGCTCCCCACCGTCCTCCTCCGCCTCATCCATCTCATCTCTAATTTCTTCTGGTTGCAAATACCCACATGGTTTCCTCTTTCTAATTTCTTCTTCCGTAAATTATTTTCGTTTCAAAGGTAGGGTTTGAATGGCAAGAAGATTTACAGCCCCGCTGAAAATCCAGAAAAAGATTTTACAACCACGGACGTCAGCGGCCAATGCTTGGTCTATGGTTTTGACGTCCATGGCTGCTGCAGGTATGCTCCTTGTCACCACCTCTCTCCCCACTTCTCTCTTCTTATGTACTCCGTTTGACCGTGTCGTGACCTCCAGGTTATCTATGATGTATCTCTTCTTCTTAAATCCTTAATTTCAGCAGGCAGTAGCAACCAGGGATGTGGAGATAAAAGTGGGATCATGACCTAGCTTGCTGGCTCCCAAATAAACAAATTTCAGCAGCAGATGGGGATTTTGGTTCATAAATTAATAACATCAAATAAGTGGTTTGTGGTCTGGTACTGGTAAATGAACTTCTGATTTACAAAGTTTTTTGAATGATACAATTTTTGTTCTCAAATTGATTGCATTATTTTTCCCAAAGGATCCGAAGATGAACTAAGCAAAAACGTTCATGTTGTTATTTCAGTCCCTGTGTTTTGCATTTATTACTCTTAGTACCTGAAGGCAGCTATGTTTTTACCTTTGCCAAGCGTTTATAATAATTTGTCTATTGAGTTCCATATAACCACGGATTACTGCGTGTACGCGCTCATATCCTATCAGGTGGGAGGTCCCAGAAAAGCTTCTTAAAATATTATATGCATGGTGTGGATTGTTTAGGTTTGCGTAGTTACTGGAATGACAAGCTTGTGATGATCACTACTACTATCTTAAAATCTTAGGGATTAAAATAGCTATTTCAACATGTATTTTTCTTTTCAACACTATGAAGGTTGATTAATACCTATTTTCTTGTGATGATCCTTTTTCTCTTCCACTGTTACTATCTTAAATTCGTAGGCATTAAAACAACTTTTTCAACATGTAATTTTCTTTTCAACACTCTGTTTCTTGTCCACAGGAGTAATTCATTAAATCTCTATTTTGTATCTAGCAGGAAGATGAACCACAAAAGCGTCTCGCCAAGGAATCTCTCCTACAACTTTTTCTCTTCCACTGTTACTATCTTAAATTCGTAGGCATTAAAACAACTTTTTCAACATGTAATTTTCTTTTCAACACTCTGTTTCTTGTCCACAGGAGTAATTCATTAAATCTCTATTTTGTATCTAGCAGGAAGATGAACCACAAAAGCGTCTCGCCAAGGAATCTCTCCTACAATTTCTTACAGCAAATTACGAAAACTTCAGGTTTTTGACGCGTGGTAACTATTTATCTCTCATTTCTGTTTCGCTACAAGAAATTTTAAATCTTCATTATGCGTGATAGCAAGTGATCATATTTCTTGTAATCAACTTTTTCCAGGTGTGTCCTACATCCTGTTAATTATTTATGCATGGCAGTTCATTGCTGCTTGGATGTGATGCCTTTTAATTTTAGCTCCCGGTTATGCAAAGCCTATTTCTTATTATATCTAGAAGTTGTCTTTTGTAAATTTTGATGCTTTATAATATCTGAATTACACTCTGTTTTGCACTGTAGTTTATTCGCTGAGAATGCAGTTTATTTTTGAATGGCCCTATGTCCCAGCTGATGTGCATATTATGCGGGGTTGCATTTACGAAAAAGAAGACTGTGCACACTGGGACACTAGAAGCTGCACCTTTTGATCAAACAGAGTGTTGATGTCCTAAGAAAAAGCCATAATTTTTTTTCTAACACTGCCTTCTTCTTTTTTGCTTTGGACATCAGTGCATTTGAAACTTCTGAGGCACTGAAATTTTAGTAGAGGGCCTCAAATGTATTCCAATGGCACTTCGAATTTTTAGAATGACTAGAATATGGAAATCATTGTTCCTTCAAATTATCAGCACTGTTTTATTATCTGGTCCGTTGTGTTGTAGTCACTCTTGGCTTGTTTGCTTTTACTAGGCTTCTGTACCCTTAACCTTTTATTCAGTTAACAATGGAAGTGGTTCATTGGCATTTGTGTTCGTGGACTGCATGGAATGGATGCTGCTGCAGGTATGCTGATCCTCTCTATTTCCCTTGCAGATTCCCCAAATCCATATGGGTAAAACTTAATACTGATTGCGAGATTGATATCTTAGATCTGCTACATGATATGATTGTAAGAAAGAGTGCAGACATATGCATGATACATCTGCTTATCAATAATTTTCAATTTATGATCTACGAATAGAGATTTGTTCAGGCAAAATCTAGACTTCTGTAGCAAAACAAAAATTCATGGGGATTCGTTGTGAACCAGAGACGGTTACCTGTGAGTCATTAAACCATGGTCTGGCACTGACTGCACCATCCCCGACAAGTAGGAGGTAAGTTTTGTGGTCTTGTTCATACTGCAGTTTTGGGATTCAGTTTTATCTCCATGGCAGTCTAAGGCCAAGTTGAGTTAATCTTATTGTATTTCTTAACTTCCAGGTCAAGAACTACGTCCCTTCAATAAGTATTGGTAGCTCTACGCTATCCATATTTATTTATTTATAGAGTCGTGATACTTGTCTATTTATATTGAAATCTATGGTACAATCAATTTGTGCATTTTCCTATTCTTCTGAAATCTGTAGAAATAGATCTGCGTGCATTTTTAGTATACTATCATTAGTTTGTAATCTATTTAATTTCTGATCCATTGCATGATCAATTTCCTTGGATTGGAGGGTGGCGTTTTGGTGCCATGAAATGGAATTGCTCACTGAGAAGGCGAGCAACAAGCTCGAGTTCATGATATACGACTACACACCTAGCTCACCAGCATGAAAAAGTGGTCTAAGGTGCTTTCCCATTTCTGCAAGTTTTCTCTTTAGGATGTCTATAAAGAACTAAGCGTTATATACCAAATACGGAGCTTTATGTCATGTACATATA
Source organism: Dactylis glomerata (assembly GCA_007115705.1). NCBI lineage: Eukaryota > Viridiplantae > Streptophyta > Magnoliopsida > Poales > Poaceae > Dactylis > Dactylis glomerata. The sequence continues at coordinate 221,132 of QXEO01002093.1, forward strand.
TAGCAATGAAAATCATGTATCGGTTTCGCTACAATAATGAGTTCTCACTTGTCAGCCTATACCATACAGCCTTCACACATAGACTGATATGGTACTTTGTCTGTGTAGGAATGAAGATTTCTTGTGAATTTTTATTACTTGGGAGAACCAATGGTCAGCCTCTGCAAGTCCTTTTCAGCCTGTATAGTATTGTCATTTTCCCCTTCATTGGGCAACCTATCTAATCTAGGTGAGCATCACTTGATAATGGTTCTGAACTATTGTTACTTTGCTATGTACTGGTGTTTTCTACTGCACCTATCGATATGTTTTCTATATACTCATCTATTTGAGATTTATGACATGATATAGACATGTATTCTCTCTGTTTCAGTGGTCCTTTGCTGATTACTTTATTTTATGATTAGTCATGTTCTGCGTGCAGTTGTGCTTGGCAAATATGAGTGGCTTGGTCAAAAGATGGAAGTGAAGACAGTGGCACACGACATGAAAATAGAAGGTAGGATGGATTAGTGTAATGTGATTTTGCTGTCGAGGTAATAGTTCATATTATCGGTTTTGTGAAATGAGAGTGCCTCTGCAGAAGCTGCAGTAGGATCAGATGCATCAGAATGAAGTTGAGCCTAACCATGTTGAATGTTCGCTAGGAGATCAAAACATGCTTGTTTTTTCACCTTGCCTGCATCTTGATGTAGTTAATGCTATTTTTCTCTGGTCCTGGTATCACTTTCAGCCTAAGATCCATTTTGAGAAAAAGCCTATTAGCCTTCTCTAACGAGTAAACCTAATATGTTACACCCATATCATTACCATAGAAGATAAACCTAATATGGCGATTCAATCACATAAACTAAGTCTGATGGCGACTATCTAGCGATGATTAGAAACTCCTTCACAAATATCTGAAATTGTCGATTTTTTTTATGGGTTTATGTTATCATGGCATCAACACTTCGTTCCAGTGACCTTACGAGCAACGGATGAATAACTAATTTTCATTTCTTCATCATGAATGCATTTCCTAATACTTTTACTGTCCGTGTATCCTGAATAGGAATTGCAGTAGTTTGCCCCCTTTAAGCTTAATCCAGTTTAAATGTGTTACGGTTATACCATTGTGCAATGGCGGCAAACTTTTCTTTGTCAGAACTTTAGTGCTTGACTATTCTGAAACCATGGCCACTTGCTGGCGTGTGCTGCTGCAAAATAGCAAGATCTTTTGGCGCCACTATAATCTGGCGGTAGCATATTGGTTGCAGTGTTGTAATATATTAAATGCTAAGTAAAGTGTTATAGTGAGTGTTTTTTCCTTCCATCGACCTTTCCTAAATTGACAAATTGCTGTTTGAAATTAACTTTGTATTTTCTCAAGTGGAGGTTTAGTGCTTCCAACATGGGCTTTCACTTCACATGGACGTCTTATGATAAAATGGATATAGACAAATTTATTTCTTTCAAGATTAAGATGTCGTCCTCTGTCCTTCTTCTCCTCTGTAGTCTCACCTATAGCTGCCTTGATGGGGAAGTCGGGCATGTTCAGAAGTTTGCGGCCTAAAGTTGCCGCGGTCGAGGGATACAGAAATGAAGAGGCGGGTATGCGCGCTCTCCACCCTTTTTTAATTCCACATAGAAGTATGATCTTTTTGTGAATATTTACGGATAATGAAGTATCCATTCTTTTGTCACTTTTATTATGAAATCAATTACAAGTATCCTGCCTTTTCTAATCTTCCCATACCGTTCCCAGTCATATACTTTGGATTTCTTATCTGCATTCATTTAAATCAAATGTCAGATATGCATGTCAACACCATCAGTGATCATTACTAGGAAGTTGGCGGAGGAGGCTGCCGGTGCAGATCTGCCGAAAGAGCAAGCTGGCTGCAGCCTGAGAGGAGGCCTCCCCTCTCTCTCTCTGTCAATTTATGTGGACACTGGTATGTTCATCTCTCTTCCCTCTCTTTTCCCATACTTTGTGTGCCCAATTTCTTTCTCTTCCTGCCCCAATTTTGGTTTCCCACTCAAGCTGCACCTGCACGACCATTAAAAAAACTGACTACAGCCAAAATTATAGACAAACACACAGCTACAACCAAATTGGAGAAGAGTAATTCATCCTAATTTTTTCATTACCCGAAGCATACATATTAGCATTATTAATCCCTTATGGAAAGGTTATTACGCTTGGGAATGTTTGCATGTTGTTGGCTTAAAGGCTTACTAACTACAGGGTTCAGATTAACCAAAGTGTTGCCAGAAGACAGTGTCGCAATGTATCCATTCTTTTGTCAGTTTTATTATGAAATCAATTACAAGTATCCTGCCTTTTCTAATCTTCCCATACCGTTCCCAGTCATATACTTGGGATTTCTCTTTTGCATTCATTTAAATCAAACATCAGATATACATGTCAACACCATCACTGATCATTACTAATACTATCTTTGCACATAGCGTGTGCTGGAATTACTTGGTCTTGTATTTTTAGCTATTTGTTGACGTAGATAGTGCTCATTCAGATGGTATGTTTATTATCTTCCAGTGTAAAATTGTAGATTACTACCATTCATAACATTTATTGGGAAGCTTCCAAAGTATATTTTTATCTCAGTTATTCTGTTAATTTCTCTATTGTTACAATCTATACACTATTTCTCTTTTTTACAGGTCAAGATGTACAAACCATGGTATGGTTTGTTGAGATCCTATCAAGTCTTTGGCTATAGTCGGGGTGTTCCTATGGGTGAGCACTAAGCAATTACCTGCCTCTTGGTGTATTCTTGTTATTGATAGTTGGGTTCAATTATGAAGTTATCGCTATACAAATATTTGATAGTGTGTCAGAATATCGAATCTTGGATATGGTGCTCCTGCTTTCTTTTCAAAAGAATTTGCATTATGTTTGGTTTTATCCTGAATTAGCCGAGCTTTCTTTTTTACGAGAACATAATATTCAATGTCGACGTAGTTCCAAGATAAAGAGTTTCAGGATATGGATACGATGTGTCGTATTTGGGTACATATGGTTGCAACATGCCATGTGTTTGATTCTTGACCTATGATCTTCTGTTTTGTAAGTTAGATTTCTTCTTTGTTATGGAGCCTCATGCCATGACCATTTCATTTTTTTAGCCCTGCTGGACGCACCGATAGGCTGTACTGTTTTGATTGTCTTCCAAATCTTTTGCTTGCACTTTATGTGACCAGACAGATTACAGAAGGGAGGCTTCCCATTTATTCCATGATCTTCATTCTACCAAGCTGAAGGGAGGATTCCCATTTATTCCACGATGTACTTCATTCTACCAAGCTCTAGAAGATGTGAACCACCTTCTCATGCAATGCCGTTTCTCACGTGGGTTTTGGTTCACACCGTTCAAGCTAACGGGTGCAGTGGTTTGCAGCCCATAATCCTGGATACTGTCCAGGAATAATGGTGGTACTCGTTGTCGACCACATGTCCAAGAGGAAAACACAAAGAGATGGCAGCCATGGCGATTCATAGAATGGGGAAAGATATACTTTGTTTGTACTTTTCTTTATGAACCTTTTGTTTCTCAGTTTTACCAGCTTCTACTTTCTTCATAAGATACAAAGATTTTAATGTTACTGACAGAGACGTTGGTCAAAGCAATTACTTGTTCTGTTGTCATGGCAACCAAATTATGTTGAATGTGTGTTTGCATCTGCTATCGATACTGCCATGAGTTGGAACCAAAATAAGATAAAACTTTTGACATAGATTGTGGCCTGATTTCACCACTTGCACCAGTGGCGCAACGGGTCATCTAGTGGTGTATAAACAAGCATGGAGCATCAAAAATTATAGATACGTTTGAGACGTATCAAGCATCCCTAAGATTAACTCCTGCTCATCCTCGAGTAGGTAAGTGATAACAAAACAATAATTTATTCTCGAGTAGGTAAGTGATAACAAAACAATAATTTTTGAGGTGACATGCACCATCACAATCTTAATCAAATGATGTAAAGCATTGAGTGCTGAGATCAGAGTACTCTAAACATGGGCATAAAAGACGTAATCTTGACAATAAAATTTAGCAACCATGTTATAACATTAAAAGTAACACAAACAAAAGATCATGAGTAATGAAACATTGAAAGTCAAGTGTGTATTTCAACCATATAGAAAAACATAGCAAAGTGGTTTTTAGCTTGTCCCTCATGGAATAGTAAAATATAAATGCATAGGACACCTTCAAGTTTAAGAGCGCGACTAGATACAAATAATTTAAGAACAAGCAAAACCATAATCATGAATCAATCAATAATAAAGTTTGGGACTATGCACATTAAACTCAGAATGACAACTATGCTCTCTTAGACGGTGCATAAAGGTAGAAGATGGAGACTCAACATAAAAGTAAAAGAAAGGTCCTTCGCAGAGGGAAGCAGTGATTGCAAGTTTTATAAACCTCCAAAAATTATGATACTTACTAGCTTTGAGCTCTCATTGCCCCCATCATAGGCATCTTGAATGGTTAAGGTTAATGCGAGTACAATTACGAAGCATATGCTTAACAAATCATAAGTTGAAAATCTCGTGTCCCGTGAAGTACGAATACCCAAACCTCATGCTACTCGACTTAGGTCCCAAGCAAGTTCTTGTCATTGTAAGCATACATGTATCATCGAGAACACCAACGGGGTATCTCTTGGACGATGACATGGAACAAGCCCACATCAAAATGACAAGACAAACAGACAATGAACATCTCGGCATCTCTTATTTACCATGGGTATAGCTTTTTATTTTGAGATGCATTATCGAGTGTCCACTATGGGCATGCTGTAAATTTCCACCATGAATGATGCATGGCTTAGATTAGCGGCCCAGACGTTTCTCTAACATATATATAAACTCCATGAGCTCACAAGTTTCCAACTTATTTCACATCACAGGTATCCATAAACAAAAGATCACGATATCAACTAAATGAGAGAAAGTGCAATGTTGAAAGCTTACCCCATGACATCATGGCTGGGCTAACCTCCAACTTACAACTTGCAAGCATAACATCAACATAAGAGAGCCACAATGTCAAATTTATTAAAAGCAAGAAAAGTAAAGTGTGCTGTCAGGTTCGTGAGAGCTTTACTGACTAATTTTCACATAACACAAAAAGTTTAATTTGAAGGATAGATAAAAGCAAGACGAATGTGCTTGGAATAGCAAATTGCTAATAGGTAGATATGGTGGACACATTGGAAAACTTTGGTTTTTGGGAGTTGGATGCACGAGAAATATTCCTCTCAGTACAAAATGAAGGCTAGCAAAAGACTGGGAGCGACCAACTAAGAGAGCAATAACGGCCATAATCATGCATAGCGACAAAACATCATTAACCGAAGCATAAAGTGGTATCACAAGTCAAAAACCAAATGATCATGGAAGCTTATGGCGACTTGTAAGAGTCAAACATGTTGTAAGCATGCGCCAAGTCAACCCAAATAAAGCATCAAAGGAGAAAACCACAATAATATGCTCCCATATAACAAAAACAACGCATGATTCTTTCAAAGGCACATTAAGCAATCTTAGTCATTTGAGACAAGTCATGCTACAGCAAAAACTACTAAGCATACTATCAAAATAACATAAAGCATGACATGCAAAAGTCTATGCCACTGTCTAAACAAGCTCCCATTTGTACCACTATAGGCATGAAACTTTTTTCTCTTTTCCAATACCATGCAACCTTTTTGAAACCACTCTTTGAGATGAAACCAACATAGACCAGTGGTCTAATTGCACCTTGATACAAAGATATAACAAGATCTGAACAAAAAATCAAGGCAAAAAACAAAAGCTAAACGCAGTTCTAGAAAAAGAGAACACTCATTGAACGATAAGAGTGAAAATTATAGTGTTCTTGGCAATGAAAAAAGGAGTGTGTCTTCTCCAAAAGAAATTTTTTGGGGTCTAACCATTTATTGCAGAAAACAAAACAAAAAAAACTAAAAGCAAATGTAAAGACGCTCCAAGAAAAATGCATAGTACATGAAGCAATAAAAATATAGTGTCTTGAAAGGTGACCTGATTTTTGCCGATGAAGAAGGGGTGCCTCGGGGGCATCCCCAAGCTTTGACGCTTGTACCTCTTGGATATTTCTTGGGGTGACATGGGAATCCCCAAGCTTGAGCTTTTATCCATACTTCCTCTCATCTCATCACTCTCCTTTCCCTACACTTGAAAACTTCCTTCATACAAAACTTCACACAATTCTATTAGCAACATTAGTGTAAGCATGATAGTAAATCTACTCTTTTGGTTCAGTTTCAAACTCAAATACACCATCCATTAAATCATAAGATATTGTAGAAACTTCCTCAAAAGTTCCGTGATCAAAAAAACTCAAAAAGAAAGCGATCGAGAGGCAAACACAAATAGTGGCAGAAATCTGTCAAAACAGAACAGCTGACAAAGATTGATTTTTTCGAGGACCTTCTGTTGCTCAAATCGATAAGTGCAAAACTAATAAAAGTTTGGAGATAACCTGGGTCATGCGCACAAGAAATCTTAGATCAAAAAGATATCCTGAGAATTTTCATGAATTTTTACGGTGCAGTGCAGAAATCTGTTTCAGGACAGCAACTTCCCCAAATCTTACCTTCCTCAAATTAGAGGTTCTTCTTGGCACAAAAACGAAATAAAAAAGATAAGGAGAGGTCATTACAGTAGTAATAATTTCCAAGACTCAACAAAAAGAAAAAGTACTGAAAAGAAAACATTGGGTTATCTCCCAAGAGTGCTTTTCTTTTACGCCTTTGAGCTAGGCGCAGAAAGTGGAAATCAAGTATTTTCAAATGAAGCATTAAGATCAATTGCAGAAGTCCTTTCAACAATGAATTGTATTGTATCCAAATGATTTTTTGAAGATCCCTTGTGAACACTCTTGGGTTCACTACTTTCATCAAAAGGGTTTTCAGGAACAATCCAATCGAAATTCTTTTCCAAAGCTTCATGCAATCCTACAAGTTTGCAAGGTATTGGTACTTTGATTTCTTCCTTGTTTGTACCAACAACATTTACACGTGATCCAAGCATATTAAAACACTCAAAAACTTTCCTAGCTTCGATAACAACATCTCTAAATTCTCTACGCAAAGTCTCCAAAATAAAATATTTCTTTTCGGGGTCTTCTATATCATGAAGCTTAAGAAACATTTGTTGCATAAAAGGATTAATGTTAACAAACCTAGCTCCAACATGTGAACTAAATAAGCAGCAGCAACTTCATAACTAGGAGCAAGCTCAGCTAAAGATCTATCCTCAACATCTTTATGCATACTAACATGATTAAAGAACTCCTCGATGTTACCTTTCCCAATTATGGAACCACTACCTATTGTAAGGTCCTCCAGAGCATACTTAGGGAACAACATAATAAACTAAAAGTAAAAGTAACGGAATGCAAGCTATCAAAGGAACTATTTTTTTTTGTATTTTTGATAAAAATATGCAAGCAAAAATAAAATAAAGCAAAACAATATCAAAGTAAAAGATTGGAAGCGAGAGACCACCCTTGCAGAAATCCTCTTTCTCCCCGGCAATGGCGCCAGAAAAAATTTCTTGATGGCGTGTAGATGACCGCCCAGTTGGGAACCCCAAGAGGAAGGTATGATGAGTACAGTAGCAAGTCTTCCCTCAGTATGAAACCAAGGTTTATCGAACTAGTAGGAGAAAGAACCAACTTTCGAAGGTTGCTGCTCGCTAGCTTCACGACAGCTCCAGACAATTTATATATGGCGCCTCGTCCAGGCCGTAGCATTGCACCAGCAGCAACGTGGAACCTACACACAACACAACTAAGTAAGTTGCCCCAACTTACAGTGAGGTTGTCAATCCCACCGGTTTGCTGTAAACAAAGGATTAAGCATATCGAGTGGTAAAAGATAGTAGTTTGCAAGAATGTAAATAAAGCAAGTAAATGGTAAACAGTAATAGCAATGTAAAAGAATGGACCGGGGTCCACAGTTCACTAGTGGTGTATCTCCATAAGATAAATAACATGTTGGGCAAACAAATTAGAGTTGGGAAATTGATAGAATAAAGCAAGCGTACAAATATCATGAGGATCACTATGAGATTCACTTGGGCATTACAACATAATACATAGACCGTAATCCAACTGCATCTATGACTAATAATCCACCCGCTGGATGTCGTCCGAGCAACCATTGGGTATTAAGTTGCAAGCACCAGATTATCGCCTTAAGAAAAGTGTGTAATGTAAACAATACAAATGTCCTTGAACACATGATTGTTGTTTTCTCCCTAGTAGCAACAATACATCTACAACTTTAGAGGTTTCTGTCACTCCCCCAAGTTACTAGAGGCATGAACCCACTATCGAGCATAAATACTCTCTCTTGGAGTCACTAGCATCTACTCGGCCAAGATATCTACTAGCAACGGAGAGCATGCAAGATCATAAACAACATAGAGATAACATAAAGATGATAAATCAATAGATCAACTTGACAAAGTACAAATATTCATCGAATCCCAACAAATACAACATGTAGAATTACACAACGATGATCTTGATCATGATAGGCAACTCACAAGATCTAAACATGAAGCACATGGAGGAGATGACAACCATCTAGCTACTGCTATGGACCCGTAGTCCAAGGTAGAATACTCACACATCACTCCGGAGGCAGGCATGGTGATGAAGAAGGCCTCCGACGGTGATTCCTCTCTCCGGCAGGGTGCCGGGAAGAGCTTCTGGACCCTCCCGATCCCGCGTCGATGACGGTGGTGGCTTACAGTATGTTTCGTGGAAAATTGATCGGGTCTTTAGTGTTTTCCCATCGAGGGGAATATATAGGCGAAAGGGCGGCATCAGGAGGTGGACCAGGGGCCCACACCATACCCTGGCGCGGCCAGGGGGTGGCCCATGCCATGGGTGGTGCGGCCTCCTCCTGGCCCCCCTCCATCTCTGCTTTGGACTCCGTCACGCTTCAGAAAAATAGGAACTTTGGCTTTTGTTTCATCCAATTCCAAGAATATTTCCTGTGTAGCTTTTCTGAAACACAAAAACAACAAAAAACAGGGAACTGGCACTGTGGCATCTCGTTAATAGGTTAGTTCTGGAAAATGCATAAAAACGCCACGAAGTGTAACAAAACACAAATAAAATGGTGTATAAACAAGCATGCATCATCAAAAATTATAGATATGTTTGAGACGTATCATTGGCCGCTGGTCCCCGCGGCTTCCTCTTGCCGAGGGTCTTGCCGGTGTCGGCATCCACGACCTCAATGGTCTCCTCGATCTTGTCCTCATTGGCTTGAACATCCGCACCTGCCGCGACGGCGTCACCGCCGCCTATCATGTCATTCGTGTATGTCATGCCCTCCTCCTCGGTGAACATCATGTGGGCGCCGGGCATTTCGTCGAACAGGGCGTGGATGGCATCGGAGGCGGCGCCGACGAACATGTTGGGGACGTGGAGCATGTCCGATGACTCAGACGCGGTGTAGAACACGTTGAGGTTGACATGGACGCCGTCCTGCTAGGGTGCTGTCACCAGCGAGAAGACACCGATGCCGTCGCCGATTGTGCACGGGTACGTCTGGCTCTCCCCAAATTCCGATGACATGCGGGATGGCGGTAGTCATGGTGAACACATCATGCCGCCATCGGTGCCGCTCCCGCCGACGGCAAAGATTCGCCGATGAAGCCCTCGCCACAGCTCTCGCCTTGGCTGGCGGCGTAACTTGTAAAAGACGCGACCTTGGCGAGTTCCGCATCCTGCTGGTGCTGGATGTTGTGGCGCTTGTTCCGATCCGCGGTGACAACCGCGGGCCGAGCCAGCTCCTTCGCCCAATCCTCGTCGGGCATGACCGGGGGCTTCACCTTCGGCATCACCATGCACGGCTTCTTCATCGTTGTCGTCGCCTTCTTCGGCGGCATGGTAGTGGCCGGGGGCAGCGGCGGACAAGGGAGGGAGGGCGGCGAGGAGGAGGTGGGCAGGGAGAGGGAGGCGAGGCGGCGGCGCGAGGCATGCTCTGTGCGTGAACCGGCGGGGGCGGCAGGAAATGGGGGTAGGTGGGAAAATTGGGGGTGGGAATATGGGGAAATCGGCGGGAACTTGGCGGTGTCACTGGCAAGGGGGCCCCGGACGTCGGATTGGCGCTGCCGCGAGGTGCTGGCACTCCCGACAGTATCCTGCCGCGCAAGACTAGCACGGGAGCGTTGGCTCATTTATTAGGTTCGGTCCCGCGCCGACAGGCTTTTGGGGCTGCGGGTGTGGATGCGTTTTTGGCCCCAAACCCAAATAACACGCCGTCGACGTTTTGGGAGGCATTTTGGAGGCGCCGGTGGAGATGCTCTAAAACTCCTAGTATCACCTACAAGCATATGGCAATAGGATTGTTTCACTTAAAAACAAAAGATAAAAAATAGGAAAAGGGTAGTATTGATCACTTACTCTCATTACAGTCCACATTGCGGTAGTCTTGTTTCCACCAAAGCGAATCCCTATCCCAGTACATGGAACCATCACGGTGTCTGCTATGTGCAAGTACATTATGCACGGTATATCCTTCTTCTTCGCTTGGAACAAATTCAGCCGTGTGAACCTCGCTTCCCCTTAATGCATCTTCATGCTCGCGACCACTTGAGTTCACAATTGGGCGCTGTGTAACACCCTTGCCATCCATAGCCTCCGAGGTTGTCCTACAAATTATCTTCTGCATCAGAACTAGAAACATAATTTGGTTTCAAAAATTTATAATGGGAATGGTAAATTAAAACTAAAAGCTGGCCATAACAGTCCACATCGAAAACCATACTGGCAACCAGGTGAAGGCGCAAGATTTAGCGTGTGAATCCCAATAAATCACACACACACGCACCGAGAACCAAAACGACAGACAGGTGGACTGGGAGCCGGCACGAGCAGGAGAGCTCGTCGCACGAGCGCTGGTGGCCACCGGCGAGATGCCATGAGAGAGAGGAGAGATCGCGAGGGAGATGAGAGGCGGTGCATTGGGGCAGGAGATCGAGGTGGCGACGAAGAAGAACAGATCGGGGGGTTGGATCAGCGCGCGTGATGGCGGCGGCTGGACATCTCACGGTGTCGAGGAAATACCTTTCGTCGATGGGCTGTCGGGCTCTGGACATCTCACGGTGACCGAGTTCCTTGGCACAGGCTTACACGTACCTTTGTTGCTTGTAATAGACATCATTTGAAAAGTTGGATAGGTAATTCCTCAGAGGGCCCATTTTGAACGAATGTAGGCCAAACCAAATATTGACGTGACTTTTCCCGTTCTAGGCCCATTGCGGTCCCGCATGTCAGTATTTCTCCATTTCATGTTAGTTCCAGCGTGTCAATCTGTGTGGCAATTCGATGTAATGGGGTCACTCTGCAGCGGGTGTATGGTCAAGATCTAGTTCGTTCCTCCGCCCTTAACCTTGCCTGAACCCTAGGACGGCGGCGGCGGCGACACAGACAGATAGCGCTGCTTAAAGCTCGCGTGCCCGCGCCCGATGGCCCGTGGTGATGCCGAATGTCGAGCGAGCCATTGCGCAGAGATAGATCGCCATCGGCGGGAGACGAGCTGAGCAGCACAGAGGATGGAAGGGCCCGCAACTCAGGAATCATGTCTCACCCTGAGCAGCCGGAGGAGGTGAGCTTGTCTTCTCTTATGTATTTTACCATTCTTCATCGGTATCTGCTAGCTGGATGTAGGAAATCAAGATATATTTTAGCGAGAGATGTTTGTTAGTCGAACACTAACAAGCATTTCTTATTTCCCCAACCTTGTGTCGAGTAGGATTGGCAAAGATTACAGCGTCCCTCTACAAATTCATCAGTACGTTGGTATGCTTGGCAATGGGCACTCCGTAGCTATGGAGGGTTGTAACGTAACCTTGCTCGCTGCAGAAAGAAGCTTCAAGTCTATATCTGGGATGGTTGAACTTGTTCGTGGAATTGTTCCAATGGGCTCCGCACAAACTGCAGAATTCGAATGGGTATCACCGCGGGGGGTTGTTACACCTATGGACATGCAAAAGATTGAAGATCAATTGGAAAGGTTTGCAGACTCTCCTAGACACATTTTGCATGCTAAAATTATTGGTGGAACACGAGATGGTGTTGTTGCCTGGGCATCCAAGAAATCTCCTGCTGATATTGTTCGTCATGCTGGTAATCAAAGAAAATATGCTGCTGGTGCTCAAGCTGCTACACATCCTAGCAGTAAATCTGCTGCTATTGGTAAACCTGCTCCTGGTAAACATCATCTAGCTGCTGAACCTCCTGCTGGTGTTGAAAAACCTGCTGCTGCTGAACCTCCTCTTTTGAAAATGGTGGCCACATTCGACCCCTACACTACAGAACTGGATGATGGCTCAGATGTTCTGGTAAAAAAACATGATGTTGATGTCTACATCGATCGCCAGAAGGGGATACAAGTAGCTGAACTGATTGGAAAGTTTAGTGAGAACTTGCTAACCGGATCTCACCAAAGAGTAAAATATATGTGGTATAATAGAAGGATCCGTGATTACATTGAGATTGGCGTTAACAGTCAACCTAATTTAGATGTGGCATTGGAGAAATATGGAACGGGCAACCATATACTGTTTCTCGCTAGCGTATGCACCCGTGCTGATCCAGAGGGGGATGGTATAACTGAAGGTAACGAGAACATTCCTAGTTCCATGAGGGATTGGATCAGCCCTAGTAAGGTTGGTACTCAAAATTTTAGTCCAAAGAATACTGCAAAAGTTACTCTAACAGATAGTCTGAAGCGGAACCGCAAGCTCCTATGCAAGAGGACCTGTCCCAGAAAGAACGCCTCTGCGCAGTCTATGGCAGAGTGGTTGATGACCACCGAGGGGGAGAACACCCGCAAGAAGTCAACCAGAAAGAAGACCACCGAGGAGAACACCCAGTCAACCACAAAAAAGACCACTGAGGAGAACACCCCCTTAACCACAAAGAAGACCACCGAGGAAACCACCCCCAATAAGTCAACCACAAAGAAGACCACCGAGGAAACCACCCCCAATAAGTCAACCACAAAGAAGACCACCGAGGTTAAGACCCCCAAGATGTCTACCACAAAGAAGACCACCGAGGATAAGACCCCCAAGATGTCTACCACAAAGAAGACCACCGAGGAGAACACCCCAAAGAAGTCTACCACAAAGAAGACCACCGAGGAAACCACCCCCAAGAAGTCAACCACAAAGAAGACCACTGAGGATAAGACCCCCAAGAAGTCAACCACAAAGAAGACCACCGAGGAGAACACCCCCAAGAAGACAACCACAAAGAAGACCACCGAGGAGAACACCCCTAAGAAGTCAAACACAAAGAAGATCACCCCCAAGAAGTATACCAACAAGGAGTCCACCCCCACCGGAAACACTAACAAGGAGTCCACCCCCAAGAAGGACTGGACGTTAGCAGACTCAGATAACGATGATACTTGTCAATGGGAATGCCAATTGGATGAAGATTTTATGGAACAAAGGGCAGAACCACCATCACTAGTACAGACAGATGTGGGAGAAAATTTCTCAGCACAGCAAGTAGATTGGCAGACTGTCAATGTCAAACCCATGGGAGGTGATGGCGTCGACGAACCCATGGCAGAGAAAACAATGTGTGATGTACTTGGCATCGCTAGTGAACCTAGTGATGATGATGTAGAGGAAGTGTAATATCCCAGCGTTTAGGAAGAATCGAAGGGTAGAATTAGGACCTTTGTGCATTCATGCATCTAAAATCTGAATAAATTTTTCGCAAATTCAAAAACCTGAGAGAACAAGCCTCTATCTGATAATACTTAGGGTTAGTTGTTATTAGATTGTTATGGGCTTGTGATGATCTCTTGATGATGTTGTTTATGAGTCTTTGGTATTTTTCTGGATTTAGGTTATTAATAAAATTGGAATGAATAATATTTATTAAAACAAAACTCAATATTAAATTGAGTTGGTAAACAAAAATTAAAAGTCAAATAATAACAGAAATATTACTTTATTAATATAAAACAATGATACAATGTCTTTACATCTGAAACTGAAAATAGAATTACAAAAGTGAAAAAGAAAAGAAAACTAATCCTAAACTAGCTTTTGCATCTTCAAGATCTTCATGATGATCTTGAATCATCAACCTACAAAATAAACAGCAAATAAAAGAAAACAGAGTTAGGGTTAGTATGAAATTACTCTCAGACTTTGGCAATTATATTGCCATTTGCATCATCGAGTTTAATTGATCAAGTGAGGTATCTGTTCTTAAAAAGCTGGTACAAAACATTGTGCACCCAACACTTTAGCATTCCCAGCGTCACAGAGAGAGTAGTGAGGATCAGATCAAGCCTAGGTGACAAGCAGAGTAGCTGCTTACAAGCAGCTCAGTCACACTAACTGGGTGTGGTGTTGTCAACACCACAGCAAAGCAGTGAAGCAGCAGCTGGAGTAGATCAGCTCGGCCAGGAGATAGCAGCTCTCATTCGACAAGCTCAGCCCCAGCACAAAAGAACACACAGTTCTTTCACAGCACCACATATCATCCAACAAACAAACCAAGGGATTGAATCCCTAGAAGCTGAAGAAGGTGGCAAGGTGGAGCAGCCCCTGACCAGGAGGAGAAGGGCAGGCACCAGAAGCTTACCAGGAGGAGAAGGGCAGGCAGGTGCTGATGCCAAGCTGACGTGTAGCAGACAGTCTTTGTGCGTGGTGAATGACCAGCCCATTGGGAACCCCAAGAGGAAGGTATGATGAGTATAGCAGCTAGTTTCCCCTCAGTTAAGAAACCAAGGTTTAATATCGTTCAGGAGAAAAGCAGACAACGACGACTGAAGGTGATGCAGACTGGCTTAATAACACTCCAACAAGGGCGCCGTTTAACGATACTTGTTGACTCATCTTCGGCCAGTAGCAACGCGGAACCTGCACACAACACAACCAAGTACTTTGCTCCCAACTTGCGATGATGTTGTCAATCTCACTGGTTTGCTTGAAACAAAGGTTATGAGCGTATCGAGTGGAAAACAGTAGAGTATGCGAGTAAAGTAAACAGTGCGAGTAAAGTAAATAGGTAATAGCAAAATGATGGAAATAGGACCGGGGTCCACAGTTCACTAGTGGTGTCTCTCCATAAGATAAATAACACATGCTGGGTAAACAAATTACTGTTGGGCAATTGATAGAATAAAGATAAACGTGATATGTCAAGAAGATCACTATGAGATTTACTCTGGGCATTACAACAAAATACATAGACCGCCATCCAACTGCATCTATGACTAATAATCCACTCCCGGGGATATCAATCCGAACACCCCATGAGTATTAAGTTGCGAACAACAGATAATTGCATTAAGCAAAGTGTGTAATGTAAACAAAGCATATGCCCTTGAGCATATGAATGTTGTTTTCTCCCTAGTAGCAACAGCACATCTACAACCTTAGAGGTTTCTGTCACTCCCCCAGGTTAAGCAGAGGCATGAACCCACTATCGAGCATAAATACCCCCTCTTGGAGTCACTAGCAACTACTCGGCCAAGATAGCTACTAACAACGGAGAGCATGCAAGATCATAAACAACATAGAGATAACATAAGATAATATTCAGTACAGCAACTCAATCATAAACACCAATATTCATCGGATCCCAACAAACCAAACATGTAGAATTACATAACGGTGATCTCAATCATGTAGGGCAGCTCATGAGATCTAAACATGAAGCACATGGTGGAGAAGACAACCATCTAGCTACTACTATGGACCCATAGTCCAAGGTAGACACTCACTCATCGCTCCGGAGGCAAGCATGGCGATGAAGAAGACCTCCGGTGGCGATTCCCCTCTCCGGCAGGGTGCCGAGAAGAGCTTCTAGACCCTCCCGATCTTCGGGTCGACGGCGGCGGCGGATCGCGATGTGTTCTGGAAAAGTGATCGGGTACTTAGGTTTTTTCCGTCGGGGGGTCTTTATAGGCGAAGGGGCGATGTCAGAGGAGGAGCCAGGCGCCCTCACGCCAGGCTTGCGCGGCCAGGGCCCTGGCCGCGCCGCCCTGGCGTGTGGGGCCCTGGTGGCCCCCCTCCTGCTCTCCTTCGGATCTCTGGAAGCTTCCGGGTAAAATAAGACTTCAGGAACTTGTTTCGTCCAATTCCGAGAATATTTCCTGTGTATCACTTCTGAAACACAAAAACAGCAGAAAACAGGGAACTGGCACTGTGGTAACTCGTTAATAGGTTAGTTCCGGAAAATGCATAAAAGTGCCATGAAGTGTAACGAAACAATAGGCAAATGGTGTAAAAACAAGCATGGAGCATCAAAAATTATAGATACGTTGGAGACATATTAGCAGGAGTCGAACCAGGAGGAGAAGGGCAAGCTGGGAGCAAACCACAACTCTCCAGCAAGCAGTAGCTGTTCAACATCAAGACCTCAGCTACAAAACTCTAGCCAACAGGTGGATATTTTTGCATCTCATATTTCTCTGCCAGTGCAGGAAATCGAGCATGGTTGGGTGTTGTAGAATATCCCTCAGACTTGCAAATTGGTGCTTTGTCAAGTTCATCACTAGGAGAATTTTGTGCAAAGCCAAATAGATTCATCCAAGGAAAAAGCCTCAGCTTTTGCTTCATAGGCAGATGACAGTAACAACAACTGAAACTACACAGAGCAAGCTTATGTTGGGCACATGTCCTGATGGACATGCACCTCAACCACACAAGTAATGCTATCACTAGTTCAGAATCACAACAGTGGGCACAAAAACATGTAGTGCACCTCACTACTTATCATTAGCCTCAGACCAGCATCACTGGCCAGATAACAGGGGCAAGTTTCACAAAAAGTTAGCCTTTACAAATTAGTTGCTGGGCACATGACCAAACTGGTCATGCACCTCAACACAACACACAGCCAAATTATCTAAAGCCAACCAGTGAGTTTTATCTATATCCTTTTCCATAGCTTCTGCTAGGAATCAATAAGAACGACAGCAACAGGAACTGAATTAATGAATTCAGTTTGCACACATGTACCTTTGCTATCATAGCATCACAGTCATAGATATTAGGGCAAAGATCATATCAATCACAGTACACAAGTAGTACTAGGTTGTCGAAATCAAATCATTTTCCTAGTTAAAACAACCAGGAATCATAATCAAGAATAACAATCATAACTGAATTTGCAACAAAGCAAGATTCAGGCTAACACCTCTGTCAGTAAACTACAATGACAGAGGGATTTTGGCACAACAAAATCACCACTTGATTAAGCATCAGCAGCAGTTAACTGAACTAAATCATCAAACAAGCAACAGCTAGCATCACCACATAAGCATGTCTATGAGCTTGGCGCAGCCAGTCATGGCCTAAATGGCCAGTGACTGCAGCCATGGAGGTCTAGAGGGTAGAAGCAGTAGAAGGAGACACTCACCAACCGCCCAGGTGCTTACCTGGCTGGCATGGCGGGGCAGTGCCCGCGCGGCCAACCAGGCACGGCCCGGGGTTGACTTCACCGTGGCAACACCGGGAGCACCCCATCTCGGGCGCTTCCACCAGCATTGCACAAGCTTCACGACCACCACTGACACGCCATCGAGCACCGAGGAAAGGACCCGGCGAGGCATCGAGATCGGAGGCGATAGGAGCTGGCAGAACCCGATCGGGGAACAACCAAGATCTCGTCGGAGAGGAAGCGACCGCCGAATCTAACTGGAGGAGGGGGTAGAGGGCATTGAGGCGACCGTTTTGCCCGAGGCGATGGCGGCGGAGATCGCCGGAGGTGGCCGGAATCGGCAGGCGGAAGCAGAGGCGATTAGGGTTCGCAGGTGAGCTCGGGCGAGAGAGAGAGTTGAGGGGGAGGCAGGTCTGGGTCGGTTTGACCGACCCAGAGGGCTAACCGGTTGGGTTAAGACCCAGCTGGGTGGGCTGGGCTAGGCCAATGGGCCAAAGCCCATTTCCAAATTTTATTTTCCAATTCAATTTCTTTCAAATCAAATTCAAATTTGAAACTTAATCAACTATTTGAATTACCCCATAAAATAATTTTCTTTTCTGTAATTAACTACATATTTGATTAACATTATATATAATCTCACTTTTCAAAATAAATTAAAAATGTGATATTCTTTAATTTCCATTTTCCAAAAATCCTAATTTTTATTAAACAAAATAAAAATTAAGTCTTTTCTTTATTAAACTAATCCTTTTCTTTTCAAATAACTCCAACAAAAGTTTTATAATTTCAAAATTGATTTCAAACTTTAATTAATTGTTTCAATACCATATTTAGGGTAAAACACACCAATAGTACTTTGTGTTGTGTTAAAACACTTTAACCATACCAAGTCTTGGGTAAAACACACAAATAAGTAAATAAAGACAATGAATCACCATGCATTGCATATCATTGCACATAGCATCCATTTGCTTCTCTAAACATTGTCCTTACCGGACAACGACTCCACTACCTTTCAGTCACAAGGCAAGTTTATCTTGCTCATATCTCTTGGTTGCACTGGTTTTGAAACTACTTGCAAAGTGTTGACTTCAAACTCTAACATTTCCAAAAAGGATGGAAAATCTATTTTCATAAGTAATATGACTAGTGGTTATCGACCAGTGGTGATAACCTAGGAAGGCTAGCAGGTGGAACCACGGTAAGATTGTTGTGGTGGAGGTTCCACTTGCATGGGAAAGTAAACTTAGGATTAACTACCAATGCCACAGTTATTCTTGTGCCGTAAAAACCGTGTCATCCAGGAGACTTGGAATGGGACGGGAAAGTCATCTGTATCTTCTCTCGTTCGCATGTTAACGGGCAGCCAGTTGCCGGTCGCGGTAGGTCTTGCGAGACTACTTGCACATGGGTGGGACCCTTTAGTTCCCACGGCACTGGTGTCTATGATGGTCCGCAAGGGACGCCTAGGTACTTCATCATTGGGGGTGAATATCAGGGGCACAACCTGCTTGCGTGAATTGGGTGGGCATGCGTTGTGCGGAGAAGGCAGTGAATGGCTTGGATCAATGACTGGGCCCCACACCATGGAAGTGTGGACGGGAATGTACGCCCGGTTGTTCAGCAAGGCTTTGATCTCTTTTGGAAGGACACACCTCTACAGAGTGTAAAAGATGTGACATGTTACCCCTTGTTCCAGGAAGGAGCTGCGAATGCGGTAGGAAAGGTGCTCTCAAGGCACTAATACCCTGTGTTGGTTGTTGGGCATAGTTTTCTAAAGTAAAACCAATCTTTCAAGAAACCTTTGATAAAACCTTGCATTGGCCTATGACTCTTTTGGGTCCATGGCTGTAGATAGTGCATAAACCACAACTTCGTTCTAAAGAAACTTGCTGGGTAACGCTCATTACTCACCCCAATCTCTTAAACCCTTGCTAGACTGTGAAGAGCTAGATGAGGCGACTATGAGCGCCATCGGAGGCCAGCAGGACATCTTCTATGAGGAGCCAGATCTTTCTCGCGGAGTCGAAGGCGTGGATTACTTCATACGCTACAGAGCGTCTTCCGATGAGGACTCAGAGTGAAGAAAGACTAACTAGTAGAATAGTTTCGTAGTTGAGGAACCGAGCAACTGTAGAGTAGGAATAAGTTGCTGAGTTCTTCACATGTTTAATTATTTGAAGCTTTCCAGTTGTTGTAAACACTAAGCACTTGAGGTGTTCTCTTATGGGGAGCATTTCGTTATCATCACGCTTTGGTTTGTAATAATATGAAGTTCAGTTTGTATTTGGGCCTGCAATGTTTCTGCTGTACCATTCTGAGGGATGTAATATTTGTGGAGGGTTGTTCCACAAGTGTTATATCAACGACTTGCATACTACAACATGCAGTGGTATGCTGGGTCACCGCAGCTAGTATCAGAGCAATTGCTTTGACCTTAGGTTGGAAACCTAGTAAAGGCATAGAACATGTAGGAATCTAGTAGCAACGGTAAAGAGTTCTCTAAATCTATGATGGTTATTCACTTGGGAATAATAGGGTCATATTTTTAGTGTTACAATTCTTTATTATGATGCATCATACTAATTCTATATCCTATTCTTGTACAGCTACTATGGCATCGAGATTTCCAGCACGCACCATTTGGTCACAGAGGAAGACTCTAGAAGACTATGAGGGATCTTTGACTGAGCAGTTAGGATCACTGCTATGGGCTTTTGGACTCAGCACCGACATCCCTGTTAAGACATATACTTACAAGGATGATGGGACTGCGGTCAAGTATCGTGTCATGATCATGCTACCAGATGGATTAGCACCTAGTCCAGTACAGCCTTCGGGTGAAGGTAGAGGCCAGATGGCAGCCTACCATGAGGCTGTTGTGCGAGCTATTGCGACTATCAGGGAGTACAGAGCGGTGGAGTTAGCAGGTACCACTTTTACCGCTATTCCACATGACTCGCTAATGGATGAGCCGGGAATGGATCATGATGTACTGGTGAAGAAGAAGCCTAAGTTGGCAGCTAGACTTCTTGATAGGTACAGGAAGATGGTGGGATCACTGTATAACGCCCACCAGGTCCTAGTCGAGGACAAGTCGGAGATGCTTGATGACCTCACAGACACTACTAGGAGGCAGGAGCGAGCACAGATGACTAGGCAGGAGTCGGAGGGATCACACTTCTCATCGGTTGTGGGAACTCACAGTTACCCGACACAGCCTGGACCTTCCAGGTATTCACCCACTCCAGAGCCTATTCACTACCCAGTTATCACTTCTAGTATGGAGGTGCAGCAGGGTCTCAAGGGGGTCTCAGAGTCCGAGCTTCCCATTGAGAACTCTGATGGGTGGAGGTTTGACTGGCTGGGAGATGGTCAGCAGTATACTAGCTCGTATGGAGGGACAGCTCAGGCGGCAGGAGGAGGAGATGCCATAGTTACTCCCGTGGTATCTGTAGAGGAGGAGGACCCTATGGAGGTTCAGTTTGGAAGTCAGGAGCCGGTTAAGACACCTATGGAGCAGGATACACCGTTTGACCACACCTACTACACTGAGAGTGTGTGTTATGGAGAGGCGGAGCCTTTCCCGACTATGACTGCTCACGAGACCAGGGTGTACTTTGAGAGTTACCTCGGACTGAATGGACTCGTGTTGAGTGATACCTCTATGATGGACACGTCTGACTCGGACTATGTTCCGGGCGGTAGGCCGTTCATTCCAGAGACAGTGCGCCGGACTACACGCCAGCACGGGTGGACTCCGGGCATGTACTATGAGCCGTGAGACCAGGACGGGATGTCAAGACCAAGTCAGAAGCTTAGTTGTATCTGTGAATGCAGCTAGTGCTAGTAGTATGTTGTAATAATAAGAGAGATGGTAGAACTTTCCAGTCTCGATCTATGAGTGTACTCCACTTGTGAGAGTACGTGTTGTAATAATGACTATGTATCGGTTTGTATGTGTTGTATAATATGTACCTTGTATTTGGTTTTCTTGTGATCTTCCATTTGGAGTTGGATTTCTGTTTTCCATTGTGTGACTAGTTCTGGGCATGAAGTGAAGCTCAGAAAGCATGGGCATGGTGTAATTATGAGATCTTCGCTTGATGTTATAGGACTAGAGGGGCTATGGATACGGGTGTAGCTGCTGAAGCCGAAGAGCAACGTTTGGTGCAAGAAGCTCAAACTAAGGCAATGAATGACCAACAGGCAGAAAGGGAAGCCAAAGCTAAGGCTGATCAAGAAGCTCAAGATCATTTACCACCACCACCATTCAGGCCTTTGGTGGAGCAAAGCTTTATGCAGTATATGCAGTTCATGCAAGAGACGCAGAACAAGTTTATGCAAGAGCTCATGGGGCATGTTGGAGCCGGAAGGGTTCAGGAAGCAAGAGGGGTAAGTATTTCCGACTTCCTCAATGCAAAACCACTTCCCTTTGCTTCCACGGTGGAACCTATGGATGCAGAAGACTGGCTTATGGACACGGAGAGAAAATGGAAGGCTGTTGGAGCCAATGACGAGGAGAAGGTTCGTTATGCTGTACATCTTTTATCTGGACCAGCCGCAGCATGGTGGGATAACGAAGTAACACTGCAACATCCAGAGAAGGTATTCTCTTGGGAAGAGTTTAAGGAAAAGTTTTGTACCTGCCATGTGCCAGAAAGTGTGGTTGAGCTCAAGAGGCGGGAATTTGAAGACCTCAAGCAGGGGAGTGCAACAATGATGGCTTATATCAAGGAGTTCATAAGACTCTCTCATTACGCAAGTGACGAGGTGAGTACTGACAACAAGAGGATGAAAAGGTTCCTCAGGGGATTGGATCCATACGCGGCGATGCAGATGAAGTTGACTAAGCCACGTAACTTCCAAGAACTGATGGATACAACCATCACATGGGAGAATGATTATAGGTTGGTTCAGATGAGTCGATTGAAGAGGGCCAAGACTGAGGCCAAGAGAGTACAGCCAACTTGAAGTACTCCGAATTTGAGTTTCAAGTCCAGAGTGAGGACTGGAGGTGTTCCTCCAACTCGGAAGGTATTCACACCAAAAAGTCAGCTCATTTGCCATAAATGTGGACTTCCGGGTCATGTCAAGAATGAGTGCATGAAGCCAAGCATTATCTGCTATGCTTGTGGAAAGGAGGGGCATATTTGTCCAGATTGTCCAAATAAACCAGCTGGTGGTTGGCCAGCTAACAGTGGAGGCAAGATAGGAGGAGGTGGACGACATGCATCTGGAGGTGGCAGTAGCAGCAAGAATGGAAATGGGAAAAGAGGCCGGACTTTTGGGAAGCTGAATTCACATCTCTGGAGGAAGCTAACAATTCTGAAACGGCGGTCATTGGTACGCTCAGCATCCTTACTCATCCCGGCAAAGTTATTTTTGATACTGGTGCCACTACATCATTCATTTCCAAGAATTTTGTTGAAAAGTATGGGTTAAGGTGTCAGGCGATAGCTCATCCTATGACTGTGGTGACGGCCGGGGGTAAACTTTTAGTATCCCAATTCAAACCAGACCAGGTCATTACGATCCGTGACTGTCCTTATTTCGCCGATCTCTATGTTCTTCCACTTAAAAACATTGAAGTTGTTCTGGTTATGGATTGGATGTTCGGTCATGGAGCACACATTGATTATGAAGAGAAGACAGTGTCTATCCGGAAGCCTGGAGGTGGGAGAATCACTTATCAAGCAGATAGGCACACCCGTGTGGAGATTGGAATTCAACTCAATTCTCTGAAGGAGGCCAAGCTGGAGGATATTCCAGTGGTTAATGAGTTCCTGGATGTATTTCCGCAAGAATTACCGGGAATGCCACCGGATCAGGGGATAGAATTCACCATTGATTTGAAGCCAGGCACAGCACCAATTTCTCAAGCACCCTATAAAATGGGTCCTAAGGAGTTGAAAGAACTAAAGGAGCAGCTAGATGAGCTAGAGAGTAAGGGATTTATCCAAGAAAG
The DNA here is from genome assembly GCA_007115705.1 of Dactylis glomerata. Lineage (NCBI taxonomy): Eukaryota > Viridiplantae > Streptophyta > Magnoliopsida > Poales > Poaceae > Dactylis > Dactylis glomerata. The sequence continues at coordinate 244,580 of QXEO01002093.1, forward strand.
TATATCACCTTGGGGTTTGCCAGTTATATTTGTTGATAAAAGGGATGGAGGCAGGAGAATGTGTGGGGATTTCAGGAATCTGAACAATGTCACCATCAAGAACAAGTATCCTTTACCAAGGATTCAAGATTTGTTTGATCAAGTTCATGGAGCTGGGGTTTTCTCCAAGATTGACCTGAGATCTGGATATCATCAAATTAAAATCAAGCCAGAAGATGTACCAAAGACTGCATTTGTCTCAAGGTATGGGCATCATGAATACTTAGTTGTTCCTTTTTGTTTGACCAATGCTCCAGCAATTTTCATGAATTTGATGAACAAGATTTTCATGCCATACCTGGACAAGTTTGTGATAGTGTTCATTGATGACATTCTGATATACTCTAAGAATAAAGAGGACCATGCTAAACATCTCAGAATAGCATTGCAAGTGCTAAGGGAACATCAGCTGTATGCTAAATTTAGCAAGTGTGAATTCTGGTTGGATCAAGTGGAATTTCTTGGCCATGTCATTAGCAAGGAGGGGATTGCAGTAAATCCAAGCAAAGTTCAGTCAGTTCTGGATTGGCAAGCACCTACCAATGTGAAGGAAATCAGAGGTTTTCTAGGAATGGCCGGATACTATCGGAGATTCGTTGAAGGATTTTCGAAGATAGCAGGGCCAATGACAAAATTGTTGAGGAAAAATACTCCATTTGAGTGGTCTGAAAAGTGTGAAGAGAGCTTTCAAGAGCTAAAGAGGAGACTCACAACGGCACCTATCTTAGCAGTACCAGAAACTGGTAAGGATTACACAGTTTACTGCGATGCATCCAAGAATGGATTGGGTTGTGTTTTGATGCAAGACCGAAAGGTGATTGCTTATGGTTCAAGACAACTCAAGCCTCATGAAGTCAATTACCCAGCACATGACCTTGAATTGGCAGCAGTTGTGTTTGCTCTCAAGCAATGGAGGAAATTTCTCTATGGAGCTAAATGTGAGCTATACACCGATCACAAGAGCCTTAAATACTTCTTTACTCAGAAGGAGTAGAATATGAGGCAGAAAAGATGGTTAGAGTTGATCAAGGATTATGATCTTACCATCAACTATACTCTTGGAAAGGCTAATGTGGTAGCCGATGCATTAAGTCGGAAGAGTACAGAAACCCAGCTAATGGATAGAGAACTTACGGAGGATCTGCTCAAGGATCTAGAAAGACTGGAGATACAGTGTCTTGAAGTCAAATCTTTGGGAAGTATATTCACCAAGAGGGTGATGGAGGAAAGACAAAGCAACTTGAAGTATACTATATTCAGAAAACAAGATGAAGATCCTTTCATCGTTGAAGAAATCTGCAGGATTGAAGAGGGTAGACCATCTGAATTCCGTCTAGGTGATTTCAATTCACTCTGGTTTCAAAATAGAATTTGTGTGCCAGATATACCGGAGATCAAAGGACTGATACTCAAGGAGGCTCATGAGACACCATACTCCATTCATCCGGGAAGTACGAAGATGTACAAGGATCTCAAGGAGTTGTTCTGGTGGAATAACATGAAGCGGGACATAGCCAAGTATGTAGCGGAATGCCACACTTGTCAGAGAGTCAAGGCAGAACATCAAAGTCCAGCAGGTTTACTACAACCTTTGGATATTCCAGAGTGCAAATGGGAGGAAATCGGAATGGATTTCATTACCGGTTTACCTTTAACCAAGAGACATAAGGATATGATATGGGTGATAGTTGATCGACTCACCAAAAGTGCACATTTCTTGGCTGTGAACCAGAAAGATAGTGCAGAAAAGTTGGTAGAGATCTATGTAAGAGAAATCGTCAGCAAGCATGGAGTGCCCAAGAACATTGTATCAGATAGAGGGTCAGTTTTCACATCAACATTCTAGGGAAATCTTCATGCAACACTGGGATCACAGTTGGATTTCAGCACTGCTTATCATCCTCAAACTGGAGGGCAAACGGAATGAACTAATCAAATCTTGGAGGATATGCTTCGTGCATGTGCTCTAGATTTTGGAGGTTCGTGGGATGAACACCTACCTTTAGCAGAGTTTTCTTACAACAACAGCTATCAAAGCAGTTTAAAGGCAGCACCATTTGAAGTCTCTACGGATGCAAGTGCAGATCTCCAATATGTTGGTTTGAGCCAGGAGGCAACCAGGAATTTGAAACTGATTTCATCAAGGAGAAACAAGGTATCATTGATATCATCCGTGACCATTTGAAGATAGCTCAGAGTAGACAAAAGAGTTATGCAGATCAAAAGAGGCGGACATGGGAGCCCAAAGTAGGGGATATGGTCTATCTAAAGGTTAGTCCTATGAAAGGAATCAAAAGGTTCGGTATTAAAGGAAAGTTAAGCCCAAGATATATTGGACCGTTCAAAATTCTGAGCCAGAATCAGAGTGTTGCTTTTGAATTGGAGCTTCCAGCAAAACTGAAGCAAGTTCACAATGTTTTCCATGTTTCTCAACTTCGGAAGTGTCTGAAAGCACCTGAAGACTCTATTACTCATGATGACCTAGATCTTCAAGCAGACTTGACTTATGAGGACAAGCCAATAAAGATCTTAGAGGAGAACTGGAAGAGGCTTCAGAATCGTGCAATAAAGTTCTGCAAAGTGCAATGGAAACATCACTCTGAACGTGAAGCAACTTGGGAAAAAGAAGAAGATTTGAGACAAGCATATCCAGAACTCTTCAGGTATACAAATTTATAACTTCGGGACGAAGTTCTGATAAGGGGGAAGACTGTAATATCCCAGCGTTTAGGAAGAATCGAAGGGTAGAATTAGGACCTTTGTGCATTCATGCATGTAAAATCTGAATAATTTTTTTGCAAATTCAAAAACCTGAGAGAACAAGCCTCTATCTGATAATACTTAGGGTTAGTAGTTATTAGATTGTTATGGGCTTGTGATGATCTCTTGATGATGTTGTTCATGAGTCTTTGGTATTTTTCTAGATTTAGGTTATTAATAAAATTGGAATGAATAATCTTTATTAAAACAAAACTCAATATTAAATTGAGTTGGTAAACAAAAATTAAAAGTCAAATAATAACAGAAATATTACTTTATTAATATAAAACAATGATACAATGTCTTTACATCTGAAACTGAAAATAGAATTACAAAAGTGAAAAAGAAAAGAAAACTAATCCTAAACTAGCTTTTGCATCTTCAAGATCTTCATGATGATCTTGAATCATCAACCTACAAAATAAACAGCAAATAAAAGAAAACAGAGTTAGGGTTAGTATGAAATTACTCTCAGACTTTGGCAATTATATTGCCATTTGCATCATCGTGTTTAATTGATCAAGTGACGTATCTGTTCTTAAAAAGCTGATACAAAACATTGTGCACCCAACACTTTAGCATTCCCAGCGTCACAGAGAGAGTAGTGAGGATCAGATCAAGCCTGGGTGACAAGCAGAGTAGCTGCTTACAAGTAGCTCAGTCACACTGACTGGGTGTGGTGTTGTCAACACCACAACAAAGCAGTGAAGCAGCAGCTGGAGTAGATCAGCTCGGCCAGGAGCTAGTAGCTCTCATTCGACAAGCTCAGCCCCAGCACAAAAGAACACACAGTTCGTTCACAGCACCACATATCATCCAACAAACAAACCAAGGGATTGAATCCCTGGAAGCTGAAGAAGGTGGCAAGGTGGAGCAGCCCCTGACCAGGAGGAGAAGGGCAGGCACCAGAAGCTTACCAGGAGGAGAAGGGCAGGCAGGAGTCAAACCAGGAGGAGAAGGGCAAGCTAGGAGCAAACCACAACTCTCCAGCAAGCAGTAGCTGTTCAACATCAAGACCTCAGCTGCAAAACTCTAGCCAACAGGTGGATATTTTTGCATCTCATATTTCTCTGCCAGTGTAGGAAATCATGCATGGTTGGGTGTTGTAGAATATCCCTCAGACTTGCAAAGTGGTGCTTTGTCAAGTTCATCACTAGGAGAATTTTGTGCAAAGCCAAATAGATTCATCCAAGGAAAAAGCCTCAGCTTTTGCTTCATAGGCAGATGACAGTAACAACAGCTGAAACTACACAGAGCAAGCTTGTGCTGGGCACATGTCCTGATGGACATGCACCTCAACCACACAAGTAATGCTATCACTAGTTTAGAATCACAGCAGTGGGCACAAAAACATGTAGTGCACCTCACTACTTATCATTAGCCTCAGACCAGCATCACTGGCCAGATAACAGGGGCACGTTTCAACAAAAGTTAGCCTTTACAAATTAGTTGCTGGGCACATGACCAAATGAAGGGAATATGCCCGAGAGGCAATAATAAAGTAGTTATTATCATATTCCATGTTTATGATAAATGTTTATTTCTCATGCTAGAATTGTATTAATCGGAAACATTAATACTTGTGTGATTAATAAACTAAAAAGGTTCCTAGTAAAGCCTCTCTTTTATACTAGCCCGTTGATTAACTGATGATCAAGGTTTCCTGATCATGAACATTGGATGTTGTTAATAACGGGGTCATATCATTAGAAGACTGATATGATGAACACTCACACCCATAGTATGAATAGCAAAACGATCAAGTCATCAAGTTCATTGCTATATCAAACTCATGCGAAGTAGTTCTAATCCTTAGACCATGAGATCATGTTAATCACTGATACCGGAAGGGTACTTTGATGATATCAAACGTCACACCGTAATAGGGTGATTATAAAGGTTGATTTGGGTACTCTGAAAGTATTAGTTGAGGCTCATGGATCAAGAGTGGGATTTGTCCATCCGGATGACGGAAAGATATTCTCTGGGCCCTTCTCGGTGATATTGCATTGGAATAGCTTGCAAGCATGTGACTAGGTCACGGGAATGCATTATCACGGAACGAGTAAAGAGACTTGTCGGGAACGAGATCGAACTAGGTATGGTTGATACCAAATGATCGGATCTCGGACAAGTAATAATATCACGAGACAAAAGGAATTAACTATATCCGTTACCGGTTCACACGATCACTAGTTCATCGTTGAGTAAGTGGGAGTCATCATGGATTTCCAGATCCCGCTATTGATTATTGATCGGAGAGGAGTCTCGATCATGTCCACGTTATTCACGAACCGTAGGGTGACACACTTAAGGCTCGTCGTCGTTTTTGAGTGGATACGATACTCCGATCGAATTACAGGACAGCATAAGGGTTGTTTCAGAAAAGCACCGAAACTGTTTCGGGATATCGAAATAACTCAAGGGTGTATTTGTTAATGTTTGTTAATTGAATGAATTAACAAATATTAAATAAATAAAAATGTTTTATTAAATCAATAAGTGTGAATTTTAATTGGCATGAATGTCATGCATTAAAATGGGGGTTACCTCATGTTGATGAGGGAGTAATCACCATAAAAGGGAATGAAGAAGGGGGCAATGAAGAGAGGGGGAGACCCTTGGCCGGCCACCCCTTGGCTGCCCTCCTCCTCTATATAAACCCCCCTTCTCTCCCTTGTGACACACTTCTTGATCCTCCCTCCCTTGCATAGTTGCTGTCCACTTTCCGTCTTAGCTTAGCGAAGCTCTGCCGGAATTGTAGTTCATAGTTCACCCACTTGGAGAAGTGTGTGGAGGAGTGTCCAGCGGATCCCTTCTTCCGCTGCCCCGCTGGACCGAGGGCGTGGAGGAGTCGACGTCAAGCTGCACGTGTGTGCGAGTACGGGGGCGCTGCCACTTGTGGTGCCGGATACACGATCTTGTGATCGTCAAGTGAACCACGACGTCGACTACGTCAAGTGAACGACTACGTCAACTACGTGCGTCTTCACCAACTCTCCATCGTCAACGTTTGTGCGGGAACGTAATCCCCGCTTACGGTCGTCGAGGGTGAGTATCCGTTGCTACCATCTCGTAGAGTATCTTGGCCAGTTTTTGTGTTCATGCGTAGGAAATTTTTTGTTTTCTATGCTACGAACCCATCAGTGGTATCAGAGCCATCTCTATGCGTAGTTGGTATGCACGGTTAGAACACATGTGGATGTGGGCGTTGATGATCGTGTTATTGCAATTTTTTTTGTATTTTGGATCATAGTGGCATAGTGGGATTGAAGCTGCCCGAGACTAACCTTACGTGACCGCGTTCACGAGACTTGTCCCACACTTGACATGCTTCGGCATATGTGGCTTTGTGGGTGCACGTTTCTCCCACTATAGTTATGATCTATTTTACAAAGAGTTGTTAATAATATTTTTATCACCGTTGTGGTTACATGTTCGTAGGTAAGAACGGTTCTTCCTAGAAAGCCCCAAACCACGTAAAATATGCAAGACAAATTAGAAGCGTCTAACTTGTTTTTGCAGGGCATGTGATGTGATATGGTCAAATTGTTTATGTTACAAATTGTATGCGATGATCCTTTTTGTAAGTTATAAACAACCGGTAGGAGCCATATGGTTGTCTTTACATTTAAATGGCCTGCGTGCCGAATATATATATCCAAGTGATATATTGTAATGGAGGAAGACAACCAAGGTGGCGCGCCATGGACCTTGGTGCTACGCCGGTGGAATGATGGAGATCATACCATGACGCACAAGATAGAGATCGAATGCGTGAAGGACCATATCATATCATATTATATATGCATGTGATGTTTATCCTTTTATGCATCTTATTTTGCTTAGATTTGATCGCGCGGTAGCATTATAAGATGATCCCTCTCACATAAATATCAAGATAAAAATGTGTTCTTCCATAGCATGCACCATCAAGAAAGTTCGTCGTTTCGAGACACCACGTGATGATCGGGTGTGACAGACTCTACGTTCACATACGACGGGTGTAAGACAGTTTTACACACGCAAGTGCTATGGTTCTACTTGGCGAGCCTAGCATGTACAGACATGGCCTCGGAACACGAACCGAAAGGTTAAGCATGAGTCATATGGTTGATATGATGAACATGGTGATGTTCGCCTTTGAAACTATGCCGTTGCACGTGATGATCGGTTGCGGTATAGTGAATTTGGTTCGTGTAATCACTTAAGAAAACTAAGAGGGATGTTGTTTTTAAGTGGGAGTTCATTTAGTAATTTTGAATTATAGAACTCAATTTATTATGAACTAAATCAAAGTGAATTTGCATAGTTTGTTGTAGTTATTGGCATCCGTTTACTACCTTGCGTTTAGCTATAATTGAGATAATAGAACTATAGAATTCTGGATGTTAACTTTACGAACTAGTATCGTATTGTTTGAATGTCAATCTAAAGTTTAAAGTCCTATTGCAAACTTTTAGCAAATCCTTGTTACTCGATAAAATTTAATAAGTAGTATTAAATCAAGAGTAACAATTCCAGTGTTAGTATCTAAGTATCACACTTGCCTCCATGATCCTTGATATTAAAAAGTTGTTTTTAGTATCAAGGTTATCTAGGAATTGAAAGAATTGTTTCATAAACTATCATGTGTGGAAGATATTGTGATATCTGAAACAATGTTTGGTTGCAAAGTGATAGAGTATAATTTAGTAAGACACATGTTCTCGTATTGTATGAGAATTTGCGAAGATTAGAGACGCCAGGCGTCCAGATCTCCTAAAAGGTTTAGGAACTAATATTATACTCGCAATTCGTCCTCATGAGCTATAGTAGCTTGATCATGAAAGTTGTCATGATAGGATGAATGGAAGATGTAGGTAAAATGTTTACTACACTAAAAGGTTACTAAAGAATGGAATTTGGAAGAACACCAAATATTTGATAATGGTGATCTACTTCAAAGTGCGAGTCCAAGGGTATTAGTGTTTGACTAATCATGCCTTGAACTATGTGCCATGTGTATGGCGCCACTATTGATGTTGATAGATTCTTCTAAAAAGGAAAAGAATTGCTAAAAGAGAATCCAAAATTTATTCTGGCAGAAAAGACTGGAAATGTCCAGCTCAGGTATATAGAAGATATACATGTTATGGGTGTATTCATTGCTTGTTAAAACAATGTGGTTCTTGGGTATTTGATACTAAATTGGTTGGTATGAACTGTCATACAGAACAACGCAATACAAGAACTACAATGGCCTAATTAACTAGCAAATGAATATGGGATGATTCTCATCGAAAACAAATAAAGTGTTATTGTGTTTCGTTGGAATTAAACCTAGCCTTCAAGATTTGTTTGAATAATTGTTATTTTGTTCTGGTATTATGAGAACAATGGTTGTTCAAATTATTACCGCATTCATAAAAGATGGATGAACGCTTATCTTGTTGGAGAAATCACATCCATAACACTGATGCTAAAAGTGTCTCAAGACAAATGATTAGAAGATCACTTATGAGTGACACCACCATTTAAATCATATTGGAAAGTAAACATGAAGAAACTCCATGTTGATGGAATTTTGGAGTCTTTTGATTTTGAATCAATTGACGCTTGTGAAAATTTCCAAGAGATGATTAAAACTCCATTCATAGGCCAAAGAAGAACAGACGACTAACTTATTGGATATTGTACATGTTGATGTATATAGTCCATTATGTGTAGCCGTGTGTGGTGAATTCTTGAACTTCATTTTCTTTAACCGATGATTTGAGTAGATATATGTGTATATTTACTTGATAAGGAAGAAGCATGAAATATTTGAATATTGTTCAAAGTATTTCTAGATGAAGTTGAAAATCATTGTAACAAGAGAATAAAGAATTTATGATTTGATCATAAAGGAAGATATTTGAGTTACAAGTTTAGCAAACACCTAAAAGTTGAGGAATCGTTCCATAGACTTGTATTTCCCGAAACACCATAGGAGTATGGAGTGTTCGAGAGATGAGATCAAACTTTGTTTGACATCGTTGGATCAAAAGTGTCATCTATAAAACTGCCATTATATTTTAAGGATAAAGCTTTAGAGACTACCGCTTTTTACACTGGAAAGAGCACCATCATGATCCATTGAAATGACACCATATGAGATATGGCATGGGATAAAACCCAAGTTGTCTTTTCTGAAATTTTGGTATGCTAGGCATATGTAAAATGTTTACAACCAAAGTCGGATAAATACGTCTTTGTAGGTTATCCCAAAATAAATGTTGGGTATTCCTCCAGAACACCTAAGACAAAAGTGTTTGTCGCCGAAAACGTCAAGTTTCTTGAGAAGGATTTTTTCGCAAAAGGTCAAGTGGGAGGGCAATAGAACTTTGATTAAGTTGTTGAACCTAAGCTATATGTGCTGAGTAGCGCAGCACTGGGAAGTGTCCCAGAGGCGGCCACAATGCGCATGGCTGTCGTACCTCAAAGGTTGTGGTCACATAGATCAAAGTTCCTATTGAACCGCGTGAGTCGGGTAACAATCAAATAGTTAGATTTGAGAATGAATCATTATTGTTTGACAATGATGAACCAACTACATGCAAAGAAGCGATGATGGGCCCTGACTCCGTCAAATGGCTAGAAGCCATAGAATCCGTGATAGTTCCATATATGAGAAACCAAGTTTCTAAACTTGGAAGACCCTCAAAAGGCATGAAGCCTAATGAACATATTTGGATCTATAAAGGCAGACATGGATGTTTAACATCTATGAAATAGTCGACACATCGTTAAAAGAGTTTACGATTGTGTTCAAGGAGTTGACTGTGACAAGATTTGATCTTTCACAGCGATATTTTGTCTGGATGGATTACTGTAGCAACCACTACATATGCCAAGTTTGGTATATGTTAGTTGAACAAACAAGACAACATTCTTCTAATAGAATGGTTACCTAGGACATGTACATGACATGGTCCAATGGGTTTTTGTAAATTCAAAGGATGCTAAAAGGCATGCAAACTTCAATGGTTGAAGTAAGCATCGCGGAGTTGGAATATTCACCGTGATGAAATAATTAAAAGGTTTAGTTTCATCATATATGATGAATATGCTTGCATTTGCAAGAAATTAAGTGGGAGCGCTGAGACATATTTTCAGTACATTATGTAGAAGACATATTGTTAATTGGAAATGATGTATCTTTTATTGGCATAGGTTAAGAATTTCATTAAAATTAGATTTCAATGAAAGACTTAGGCAAAACGAAAATATTGGGTCTCGATGTCTATGTAGATAGATCGAGGTGCCAATATGGTTGTGCCAAAGTACATAGATGAAATATTGAATGAAGTTCAATATGGAAACGACAAGAAAAGTTCTTGCCGCATGGAAGAGGTTGAAACAAGATTTAGGTGTTTTTGACACTTGATGAGTGAAGCCACATGAATGATTTGATCGATCATGTATACCGTGATATGTACATATCCAGATATGTCCTATGCTCTAAATGTTATGAGCATATACCAGAGTGATAAAAGTCATAAGATGATCACTGGACAATAGTAGAGATATCCTTATGTGCTTTGGAAGGACTAAGGATATATATTGTGTATGACAAAGTGACACATAATTCATTGTAAAGTGTTACATTGATACTAAGTTTGTCACAAGATACAAATTAAGTTTATCTCAATTTTAGCTATACGTTAGGTGGCACAATGTAATGGAAGGAAGTTCCATGATGGATTTGGATGAGTTCCAAAGTTAAGACATTGTGATGGATTCTACAACAAAGGTTGAGTATATGGCTACTTTAGAAGTAGCAAAAGAGGGCATTTGTGTCAAGAAGTTTGTTATCAAACTAGGTGTAGTTCCAAGCTGGCTATTACTGTGAAGATCTATTGTGCGATAATAGTGACAACATGATTTTAGCTAAAGGAACTAAGGTCTCACCTAAGGACCAAATTTATACCCAACTGTCTCATTTGAGAATGAGTGATGCGTAGAGACGCAAAGACATGCAAATACACACAGAACTGAAAGTGTCAGATCTGGAGATCAGATTAACCACTGCAACGCGTACGGATAACACGTGAAAGCCATAAGTGTTATATACGCAAGTATCAACTAGATTATTGACTCTAGTGCAAGTGGGAGACTGAAGGGAATATGCCCGAGAGGCAATAATAAAGTAGTTATTATCATATTCCATGTTTATGATAAATGTTTATTTCTCATGCTAGAATTGTATTAATCGGAAACATTAATACTTGTGTGATTAATAAACTAAAAAGGTTCCTAGTAAAGCCTCTCTTTTATACTAGCCCGTTGATTAACTGATGATCAAGGTTTCCTGATCATGAACATTGGATGTTGTTAATAACGGGGTCATATCATTAGAAGACTGATATGATGAACACTCACACCCATAGTATGAATAGCAAAACGATCAAGTCATCAAGTTCATTGCTATATCAAACTCATGCGAAGTAGTTCTAATCCTTAGACCATGAGATCATGTTAATCACTGATACCGGAAGGGTACTTTGATGATATCAAACGTCACACCGTAATAGGGTGATTATAAAGGTTGATTTGGGTACTCTGAAAGTATTAGTTGAGGCTCATGGATCAAGAGTGGGATTTGTCCATCCGGATGACGGAAAGATATTCTCTGGGCCCTTCTCGGTGATATTGCATTGGAATAGCTTGCAAGCATGTGACTAGGTCACGGGAATGCATTATCACGGAACGAGTAAAGAGACTTGTCGGGAACGAGATCGAACTAGGTATGGTTGATACCAAATGATCGGATCTCGGACAAGTAATAATATCACGAGACAAAAGGAATTAACTATATCCGTTACCGGTTCACACGATCACTAGTTCATCGTTGAGTAAGTGGGAGTCATCATGGATTTCCAGATCCCGCTGTTGATTATTGATCGGAGAGGAGTCTCGATCATGTCCACGTTATTCACGAACCGTAGGGTGACACACTTAAGGCTCGTCGTCGTTTTTGAGTGGATATGATACTCCGATCGAATTACAGGACAGCATAAGGGTTGTTTCAGAAAAGCACCGAAACTGTTTCGGGATATCGAAATAACTCAAGGGTGTATTTGTTAATGTTTGTTAATTGAATGAATTAACAAATATTAAATAAATAAAAATGTTTTATTAAATCAATAAGTGTGAATTTTAATTGGCATGAATGTCATGCATTAAAATGGGGGTTACCTCATGTTGATGAGGGAGTAATCACCATAAAAGGGAATGAAGAAGGGGGCAATGAAGAGAGGGGGAGACCCTTGGCCGGCCACCCCTTGGCTGCCCTCCTCCTCTATATAAACCCCCCCTTCTCTCCCTTGTGACACACTTCTTGATCCTCCCTCCCTTGCATAGTTGTTGTCCACTTTCCGTCTTAGCTTAGCGAAGCTCTGCCGGAATTGTAGTTCATAGTTCACCCACTTGGAGAAGTGTGTGGAGGAGTGTCCAGCGGATCCCTTCTTCCGCTGCCCCGCTGGACCGAGGGCGTGGAGGAGTCGACATCAAGCTGCACGTGTGTGCGAGTACGGGGGCGCTGCCACTTGTGGTGCCGGGTACACGATCTTGTGATCGTCAAGTGAACCACGACGTCGACTACGTCAAGTGAACGACTACGTCGACTACGTGCGTCTTCACCAACTCTCCATCGTCAACGTTTGTGCGGGAACGTAATCCCCGCTTACGGTCGTCGAGGGTGAGTATCCGTTGCTACCATCTCGTAGAGTATCTTGGCCAGTTTTTGTGTTCATGCGTAGGAAATTTTTTGTTTTCTATGCTACGAACCCATCACCAAACTGGTCATGCACCTCAACACAACACACAACCAAATTATCTGAAGCCAACCAGTGAGTTTTATCTATATCCTTTTCCATAGCTTCTGCTAGGAATCAATAAGAACAACAACAACAGGAACTGAATTAATGAATTCAGTTTGCACACATGTACCTTTGCTATCATAGCATCACAGTCATAGATATTAGGGCAAAGATCATATCAATCACAGTACACAAGTAGTACTAGGTTGTCGGAATCAAATCATTTTCCTAGTTAAAACAACCAGGAATCATAATCAAGAATAACAATCATAACTGAATTTGCAACAAAGCAAGATTCAGGCTAACACCTCTGTCAGTAAACTACAATGACAGAGGGATTTTGGCACAGCAAAATCACCACTTGATTAAGCATCAGCAGCAGCTAACTGAACTAAATCATCAAACAAGCAACAACTAGCATCACCACATAAGCATGTCTGTGAGCTTGGTGCAGCCAGTCATGGCCTAAATGGCCAGTGACTGCGGCCATGGAGGTCTAGAGGGTAGAAGCAGTAGAAGGAGACACTCACCAACCGCCCAGGTGCTTACCTGGCTGGCATGGCGGGGCAGTGCCCGCGCGGCCAACCAGGCGTGGCTCGGGGTCAACTTCGCCGTGGCAACACCGGGAGCACCCCATCTCGGGCGCTTCCACCGACATTGCACAAGCTTCACGACCACCACTGACACGCCATCGAGCACCGGGGAAAGGACCCGGCGAGGCATCGAGATCGGAGGCAATAGGAGCTGGCAGAACCCGATCGGGGAATAGCCAAGATCTCGTCGGAGAGGAAGCGACCGCCGAATCTAACTAGAGGAGGGGGTAGCGAGCGTTGAGGCAACCGTTTTGCCCCAGGCGATGGCGACAGAGATCGCCGGAGGTGGCCGGAATCGGCAGGCGGAAGCGGAGGCGATTAGGGTTTGCAGGTGAGCTCGGGCGAGAGAGAGAGAGTTGAGGGGGAGGCAGGTCTGGGTCGGTTTGACCGACCCAGAGCGCTAACCGGTTGGGTTAAGACCCAGCTGGGTGGGCTGGGCTAGGCCAATGGGCCAAAGCCCATTTCCAAACTAATTTCCAAATTTTATTTTCCAATTCAATTTCTTTCAAATCAAATTCAAATTTGAAACTTAATCAACTATTTGAATTACCCCATAAAATAATTTTCTTTTCTGTAATTAACTGCATATTTGATTAACATTATATATAATCTCACTTTTCAAAATAAATTAAAAATGTGATATTCTTTAATTTCCATTTTCCAAAAATCCTAATTTTTATTAAACAAAATAAAAATTAAGTCTTTTCTTTATTAAACTAATCCTTTTCTTTTCAAATAACTCCAACAAAAGTTTTATAATTTCAAAATTGATTTCAAACTTTAATTAATTGTTTCAATACCATATTTAGGGTAAAACACACCAATAGTACTTTGTGTTGTGTTAAAACACTTTAACCATACCAAGTCTTGGGTAAAACACACAAATAAGTAAACAAAGACAATGAATCACCATGCATTGCATATCATTGCACATAGCATCCATTTGCTTCTTTAAACATAGTCCTTACCGGACAATGATTGGATTTCTGTAGAACAAGGAGATCAGGAGCATCGCCAAGTATCCGACTCCACTACCTTTCAGTCACAAGGCAAGTTTATCTTGCTCATATCTCTTGGTTGCACTGGTTTTGAAACTACTTCCAAAGTGTTGACTTCAAACTCTAACATTTCCAAAAAGGATGGAAAATCTATTTTCATAAGTAATATGACTAGTGGTTATCGACCAGTGGTGATAACCTAGGAAGGCTGGCAGGTGGAACCACGGTAAGATTGTTGTGGTGGAGGTTCCACTTGCATGGGAAAGTAAACCTAGGATTAACTACCAATGCCACAGTTATTCTTGTGCCGTAAAAACTGTGTCATCCAGGAGACTTGGAATGGGACGAGAAAGTCATCTGTATCTTCTCTCGTTCGCATGTCAACGGGCAGCCAGTTGCCGGTCGCGGTAGGTCTTGCGAGACTACTTGCACATGGGTGGGACCCCTTAGTTCCCACGGCACTGGTGTCTATGATGGTCCGCAAGGGACGCCTAGGTACTTCATTGTTGGGGGTGAATTTCAGGGGCACAACCTGCTTGCGTGAATTGGGTGGGCATGCGTTGTGCGGAGAAGGCAGTGAATGGCTTGGATCAATGACTGGGCCCCACACCATGGAAGTGTGGACGGGAATGTACGCCCGGTTGTGCAGCAATGCTTTGATATCTTTTGGAAGGACACACCTCTGCAGAGTGTAAAAAGATGTGACATGTTACCCCTTGTTCCGGGAAGGAGTTGCGAACGCGGCAGGAAAGGTGCTCTCAAGGCACTAATAGCCTATGTTGGCTGTTGGGCATAGTTTTCTAAAGTAAAAGCAATCTTTCAAGAAACCTTTGATAAAACCGTGCATTGGCCTATGACTCTTTTGGGTCCATGGCTGTAGATAGTGCATAAACCACAACTTCGTTCTAAAGAAGCTTGCTGGGTAACGCTCGTTACTCACCCCAATCTCTTAAACCCTTGCTAGACTGTGAAGAGCTAGATGAGGCGACTCTGAACGCCATCGGAGGCCAGCTCTTCTACCAGGAGCTAGATCTTTCTTGCGGAGTCGAAGGCGTGGATTACTTCATACGCTACGGAGCGTCTTCCGACGAGGACTCAGAGTGAAGAAAGACTAACTAGTAGAATAGTTTCGTAGTCGAGGAACTGAGCAACTGTAGAGTAGGAATAAGTTGCTGAGTTCTTCACATGTTTAATTATTTGAAGCTTTCCAGTTGTTGTAAACACTAAGCACTTGAGGTGTTCTCTTATGGGGAGCATTTCATTATCATCACGCTTTGGTTTGTAATAATATGAAGTTCAGTTTGTATTTGGGCCCGCAATGTTTCTGCTGTACCATTCTGAGGGATGTAATATTTGTGGAGGGTTGTTCCGCAAGTGTTATATCAACGACTTGCATACTACAATATGTAGTGGTATGCTGGGTCACCGCAGGAAGAAAATGAAGGTCCTCCCATTTCGGACATAGAGGAAGATGAGGACAGTGAAATAGAGGTGGTGGAACAAGAAATAGGTGATGATGTAATCGATGAATCACTAATGGAGGAAGCTGCCATCCCGGTAGATGATGAGGTCACTAGCGAGTTAGCGATAACATATGATCCAGTGGTACCTGTAATTATGATGGGCACATACTTCGCCAACATGGTAGAATTCAGGAAAGCATTTGCGCAATATTGTATCATCGGAGAGTTCGACGTCTTCAGAACTAGAAACACAAGGAAACGGTACGAGGCGAGGTGCAGATTAGACTACTATAATGGGGAGAGGGTGAAGGATCAATGCCCATGGAAGATCTCCATTAGGGTACTTCCTGGTGGAGAAACAATTAGGGTATTGAGAAGCTTTTGTCACACAAATATCTATTTCTAACTGACGGGTTCTGGTTTTCATATGTGTAGCAAGTTTAGGAATTATTATGAAGCAACTAATGTATAAAATGAATGTTCCGATGTAGGTGAACAAGATGGGACCTGCACACAGGTGTCCAACAGGCTGCAAACTAAGATCTTCTTGTGCAACTCAAGAATGGGTTGAGAAGCATGCTTTGGCCATTCTTAAGAAAATGCCAAATGAGACTTCCAAGGCAATTCAGGTAAAGCTTATGGCTGATTACAACATCGAGCTACCGTATCACATAGTTTGGAAAGGTAAAGAGAGAGCTTTGAAAACACTATACGGGGACTGGGATAATAGTTTCAGGCTGTTGTACAGCTTCAAGGATGAAATACAATCTAGGTATCAAGGTAGTGTTGTCGAGATTGACACGAAAGAGGAGGAGGGAAACATATATTTTAACCATTTTTTATGGCCCTTGAGCCCTGTATTCAAGGATTCAAGGAGGGTTGTAGGCCATATTTGAGTATAGACTCCACTGTCCTCACTGGCAGATGGAATGGTTGTCTAGCATCAGTGACAGCACTGGATGGGCACAACTAGATGTTCCCGGTGGCATTCGGCATGTTTCAGTCGGAAATAGAGGAGAACTGGGAGTGGTTTATGAGGCAACTGCATAGATCAATAGGTGATGTTTCACCATTGGCCATAAGCACTGATGCATGCAAAGGATTGGCAAATGCAGTTCGGACAGTATTTCCACATGCTGAACAAAGAGAATGCCATGCTCATTTGATGCTGAACCTGTACAGGCACTACTCAGGCACTGTATATCGCTACATGTGGACTGCTGCTAGGGCCTACAAGCCTGAGAGCTACAAATTTTTTATGGACAAGATACATGCTAAGAACTCTGATTTTGCCGCCTTTTATGGATGAGGAGTGCTTTTAATCCCGCAATAAAGTGTGATTACATAAACAACAACCTTGCTGAAACCGTAAATAACTGGGTCAAAGACTCAATAGACCTTCCAGTTCATATGTTGATGGACACCATACGAGGTATGTTGATGAGGCTGATAAAAGTAAGAAGAAATATTGGGGACAGACTAAGAGGGCACATTCTACCCGCTGTTATTCAGCAAATAAACTAGAGAAGTCAAGGTCTTGGTTACCTTAGAGTTGGAGAGTCTAACGACCACAACTGTGAGGTGAGAGATCTGAGCCGGAATGGCCTGAGGCATGTCGTGAAGATTGACAGTAGAGAATGCAGCTGCTTAGAGTGGCAGCATACTGGGAAGCCATGCCCACACGCGTTAATCTTCTTGGTTCACAAAAGAACTCTGCCACACCTTGATCAATATGTGAGTGAGTACTTCTCTTTGGCTAAATTTCGAGCTACCTACGCTGGTGCCGTCCCTCCTTGCACAGACCAGTCACAGTGGACTGTGGTTCAACTACCTTTCAAGCTGTGCCAGCCAAATGTTAAAAGAGGCAAAGGAAGACCTAAGATAAGTAGGTTCAAGAATTTCATGTAGAAGCAGGGCATGCCTTTTAGTGGTAGCAAGAAAGGCAAAAACAGATGTAAGCAATGCAAATGTATTGGTCATAGAGCAGCGGGGTGTCCTTTGAACGGACCAAAGCCTAGGTATGAAGTGTTTGCGTGTATGATCTTTATTTATAATTAGGTAATATCTATGCTTACCTGGGGCTTACCTGCTTTCTAACATTTGTCAAGAAGCGCAAGACAAGGTGCAAGACTGCTGATGCTATGTATGTGCTTCACGAGGAAGTTGAGTGGAGTGATGATGACACGGGATCTGATTCAGATTGGCCGAACATTCCAGAACCTTCTGATCCAACATACAAGAAGGCGAGAAAACTATCCCCAAAGAGGAAGAAGACAGGTAGGTGGGAGTAAGACTAATTCAGTCTTTTTTCTGAGTGCTCCGTCTTTGTAATACAGCAAAAGTGTGAAAACTATTTTTCCGGAACATGTGTGCGTGTGTGCAGTGTAAAACAGGGGCCCTGGAACTGCCCAAAATTCTGTCAGAACTGTATTTGTTATGGAATTTGTAATTTGTAAACTATGTACTCAGTTTTAATAAGCCTTGTTTGACATTATGCATATGTTCTTATTCGGTGATAATGTTTAGAGGGACAGTCAGAAAAGGCAGAATAAATGGCACAGGATAACATTTCACATTACACAATATTTGGGTCCTTACAGTTCTGCTTTTCAGGTGCTAGACATCATAATGCCAACATAAACTGCAAATGCCATGGAACATATCCATATGAAAAGCAGATTGTTTCCACCATCTACCCTAACCTTGATCTGTTCTATTTCAGCTGCTTGCTTCCGCAACTGAGCATGCACACCACCACTCTGCTCGAGCTTCCGAAGTTGGTCCAGAAGCTCCTTGTTTTCATCAAGCAGCGCACGGTTCTCCGCCATCTTCTCCCATACAGCATCACGAAGATCACGAACAAGCTCTCTCTGGAAAACTGGCAGCGGGTCGTCCATCCTCTCATACTTCTCACAGCCTCGGCCCTTGCCTTCCTGCCAAAAACATAGTAAAGGAAGAGGAAAGATGTGAGAATTCAAATAACTAAACTGCCAAACAAACTTGATTAGTTTACAATAATACCGCGCGGATGCCGCAGTTGTAGAATCTTCTCCCAGCGTTTTCATCCGTCCACGCAATCCATCTCGGCATCTTTACTCCATAGTCACAGATTTTGTCCAGCGAATAGTCGTAGGGCTTACTCCATTACGGGATAGGGGGGCGTCAGCGAGCCGACCCTGATTCCGCCCGTGAAGAACTGCAGTAGCTGCGAACCATTGCCTTGCACCCAAGGGAGAGCACAGTAGAGGAACTTGGTGGGGAACTAGAACAGTAGATGTGAGCTAGCCGGAAAAGAATCATAGGTGCAAGGGGGAGAGGGGAAGAAGGAAGAATCGGAGTGAGGACACTGCTCTTGCATCCGGCAGTTATACCAGCGCGCCCCCCAGAATATGACCATTTGAGTATGACAGGTGGGATCGTGCAACGCAACTATGCCACCAATGAAATTGCCATCATGGACACAAAGAAAATGTATTGTTTACAAGCGTGAAAGCAATGCACAGTCGCTGGGGCATGTGCTTACATGGAGAGCTACCCTGTCAAAAAGATCTGTTTCCCTCTAGGCAGACACCACGATCACTAGCCTCCGCCTCCTGTTCTTCACACGAGCGAGCCCTCCCCGTAGTTCAGATGCCTCGCACCGGCCGCTACAACACCTCCCGCGCACGACGCGGAAGCTCCACCCCAGGCCTCAGCCATGCCACCCCAGGCCTCAGCCACGGCGGAGGTACGTACTACCATAGCGGGAACTCCACGCCCGGTCATGCACAGCACGGCAGGTCAAGCCGCCGCCGCATCAGATGGCCATGGTGGCTTGAACCGAGCAGCAATGCATCTACTCCAACTCCTACTTCTTTGACCTCGAGCAGGTCTGGCAGTGGCTCCAGCAGGCCTCGCAGTGTAGGCCGGTTCAAGACTGCCCTCAAATCCATGCCGTTCATCAATCTTGAATCGGACGATGAGGACGGCGGCGTCAACTCTGAGCAGCCAAGATCCGCCGACGCAAAGTTTGCGCGAGACATGAAGATGGCCATGACCAGGTCATTGGAACCCCAGGGCAGGAGGAAGAGCAAGGCAACCACGATGGAGGATGAAGCCGAGGGCAAGGACAAGGCCCCAACGGAGGTCGACTCCGACGACTCCGACGACGTCATGTACTGGGTTTAGCTAGTGGTTAAGTTAGTAATCTATGAAGAAAATACAAATGGCATGCATATTAGCTAGCATTTTCTGTTCAATGCAATTTATCTTGCCTAAGATTTGACCCTTCCATTTTCAGTTAATATATAAAATATAATGCATTTTATCTTCTGGCGTGTCCTGGCATGCCTTCTCGTGTATGCGGACCGGTTCCTTCTCGTCCAAGGGTCTAGCCAGGACCCTAGCACTGGCACGATGGGACGGGGCAGTGAGCGTCAGTTAATCGGCGCCACGTATCCACCCGCGTGCCGGGCGGGGGCTCTATTTTTTCATTTACGGAGGATATAGCTAGCATGAGAAGGCTAGAAGACAGAGAGCAGTGGTTGGACCACGGTATCTTGCCATATTATTCATTCACCTACTTCCTTCTCCTTCCTCCTGCCTGGCCATCCGCTCTGTCTAGCCATGCCTCCAAAGAGAAACCGCCCCCTGACGACTCAGGAAGCGGAGAGAATGGAGAGAGCTCGCCGCTAGAAGGAACTTGCTCCATCCCTCACATAGAGGCGCAATCTTTGCTCTCCCTGATGGAGAAGGGAAAACTTCAATCAGGCGAGGGCTCATCCGGGTACTGGGACAAATTCTTCTTCTTCATCATCATCTTTTTGTTCTTCTTCTTCTTCCTCCTCTATAACTCATTACCGTGGAATAAAATGTTCCAGAGCCGGCGGAGCCATGATGGTTTTGCAGGGTGTGCCTCTCTCCCAAAGAATGGCGGCGGCGATCCAGAACCCGATGCCCACATTTCCCCGGCTCAGCGAGGTAAGCACTCTCTAATTGTGTTGACATGCATTGAGGTTCTTGCGATTCTGACTTAGGTGAGTGTAGAGTGCTTTACCTGGGGTTTTTGCGAGGACGCCACTGCCACTTAGTTGGCGTCGTTGGTAGAAATAACCCTGTTTTTATTTTATACAGGAAAAGAAGGTGGGGCTGAACCCAGATATGGCGTCCTGGCTTAATGAACGGATAGCCAAACAAAGGGAGAAAAAATTGACCCAGGAAGTGGATATGGCTAAAGTCCTCTTAGTTGCCAAGTGCCTTGCTCGTGACCGCAAGCAGCTTGTAAAGGAGAATCTAAAGTGGTCGGAACTGCACAAGGAAGCCAGAGCCTCAGCACAGAAGAATACAGCCAGGATCAAAGATCTATTGGAGGAAAATTTGAAGCTAACAAACAGTACTGTCACCCTGGAGATCACATGCAGGAACCTGCTGGCTGAAAACGAGAAAGCACTCAGGGAGCTCGTGGATTCCAAAATGAAATACCTCACAAGCTGCCAACTCGTGGCGTCTCTTGAGAAGGAAAACGAGCAGCTACGCGACCGGCTTGAACCCTGATGTGTCGTGATGTCGCAATAAAATTATGTAATGAACTGAACACATTGAAGTACTATGTGTTTATTATGTTATGAACTGTTATGAAACCATGTCATGCAATGTTTGGAAGCACTTCTCAGTGAGAGAGTCTACCTGTGAACCCTTGGGATGGCATGTTTGGTATTTTTCCTAGGTGATGCATCACTCACCATGACTCCATGCATTGTTTTTCCATTTTTTTGATTTTTTCTGAATTCCCCAGTCCCCCCTTCGAGATCTAGGTCAAACTCGCGGTGGCATCGATGTCTGCCATGTGGGGTGGGAACCATGGTTTGGTCTTGGTTCTAGGGTCCCACACCCCCAGGGGACCTCCCTATATTTTTCCGCTATTTTTCTGGTGTGCATTTCTTGTAGCCCCAGTACAAAATTGGAATTAAATGGATTTAGGGCAAAAAATATTCATTATATGGCAGAAGGCCGAGATAATTCCTAACCTCCTGGATGTGGCACCCCTGGTAGGTCCCCCATCCATGAAAATTAGAGTGGTGATGTTTTGCACACTGCCCTTGGTGGCCCCTTCACAAAAATGCACCTGTTTTGACCCCTCCGGCCACCTAAAAAATGGGAAATGCATTTTTTATGTGGAAACTGACAAAACACTAGTTGCAAAAGTTGTTGGGAATGCAAAGATGCACATCTCCACCAAAAATGGGACCATGGTTCCACAGTTTGCTGTGGAACTTGCACAAACCATGGTCACCAGGCAAGGAAGACCAAGAGAACTCATGTCTGCAAGCACCTCTCAGTGAGAGAGTCCACCTGTGAACCCTTGGGATGGCATGTTTGGTATTTTTCCTAGGTGATGCATCACTCACCATGACTCCATGCATTGTTTTTCCTTTTTTTGATTTTTTCTGAATTCCCCAGGCCCCCCTTCCAGATCTAGGTCAAACTCGCGGTGGCATTGATGTCTGTCAGGTGGGGTGGGAACCATGGTTTGGTATTGGTTCTAGGGTCCCACACCCCTAGGGGACCTCCCTGTATTTCCCCCATATTTTCCTGGTGTGCATTTCTTGTAGCCCAGTGCAAAATTGGATTTAGGGCAAAAAATATTCATTATATGGCAGAAGGCCGAGATAATTCCTAACCTCCTGGATGTGGCACCCCTGGAAGGTCCCCCACCCATGAAAATTAGAGTGGTGATGTTTTGCACACCGCCCTTGGTGGCCCCTTCACAAAAATGCACCTATTTTGACCCCTCCGGCCACCTGAAAAATGGGAAATGCATTTTTTATGTTGAAACTGAAAAAACACTAGTTGCAAAAGTTATTGGGAATGCAAAGATGCACATCTCCACCAATAATGGGACCATGGTCCCACAGTTTGCTGTGGAACTTGCACAAACCATGGTCACCTGGCAAGGAAGACCAAGAGAACTCCTGCCTGGAAGCACCTCTCAGTGAGAGAGTCCACCTGTGAACCCTTGGGATGGCATGTTTGGTAGTTTTCCTAGGTGATGCATCACTCACCATGACTCCATGCATTGTTTTTCCTTTTTTTTGATTTTTTCTGAATTCCCCAGTCCCCCCTTCGAGATCTAGTTCAAACTCGTGGTGGCATCGATGTCTGCTAGGTGGGGTGGGAACCATGGTTTGGTATTGGTTTTAGGGTCCCACACCCCCAGGGGACGTCCCTGTATTTTTCCCTATTTTTTTGGTGTGCATTTCTTGTAGCCCAAGTGCTAAATTAGATTTAAATGAATTTAGGGCAAAAAATATTCATTATATGGCAGAAGGCCGAGATAATTCCTAACCTCCTGGATGTGGCACCCCTGATAGGTCCCCCACCCATGAAAATTAGAGTGGTGATGTTTTGCACACTGCCCTTGGTGGCCCCTTCACAAAAATGCACCTGTTTTGACCCCTCCGACCACCTGAAAAAAGGGAAATGCATTTTTTATGTGGAAACTTAAAAAACACTAGTTGCAAAAGTTGTTGGGAATGCAAAGATACACATCTCCACCAAAAATGGGACCATGGTTCCACAGTTTGCTATGGAAATTGCACAAACCATGGTCACCTGGCAAGGAAGACCAAGAGAACTCCTGCCTGGAAGCACCTCTCAGTGAGAGAGTCCACCTGTGAACCCTTGGGATGGCATGTTTGGTAGTTTTCCTAGGTGATGCATCACTCACCATGACTCCATGCATTGTTTTTCCTTTTTTTTGATTTTTTCTGAATTCCCCAGTCCCCCCTTCGAGATCTAGTTCAAACTTGCGGTGGCATCGATGTCTGCTAGGTGGGGTGGGAACCATGGTTTGGTCTTGGTTTTAGGGTCCCACACCCCCAGGGGACGTCCCTGTATTTTTCCCTATTTTTCTGGTGTGCATTTCTTGTAGCCCAAGTGCTAAATTAGATTTAAATGAATTTAGGGCAAAAAATATTCATTATATGGCAGAACGCCGAGATAATTCCTAACCTCCTGGATGTGGCACCCCTGATAGGTCCCCCACCCATGAAAATTAGAGTGGTGATGTTTTGCACACTGCCCTTGGTGGCCCCTTCACAAAAATGCACCTGTTTTGACCCCTCCGACCACCTGAAAAAAGGGAAATGCATTTTTTATGTGGAAACTTAAAAAACACTAGTTGCAAAAGTTGTTGGGAATGCAAAGATACACATCTCCACCAAAAATGGGACCATGGTTCCACAGTTTGCTATGGAACTTGCACAAACCATGATCACCTGGCAAGGAAGACCAAGAGAACTCCTGCCTGGAAGCACCTCTCAGTGAGAGAGTCCACCTGTGAACCCTTGGGATGGCATGTTTGGTATTTTTCCTAGGTGATGCATCACTCACCATGACTCCATGCATTGTTTTTCCATTTTTTTTGATTTTTTCTAAATTCCCCAGTCCCCCCTTCGATATCTAGGTCAAACTCGCGGTGGTATCGATGTCTGCCATATGGGGTGGGAACGATGGTTTGGTCTTGGTTCTAGGGTCCCACAACCCCCAGGGGACCTCCCTGTATTTTCCCCCTATTTTTCTGGTGTGCATTTCTTGTAGCCCCAGTGCAAAATTGGATTTAAATGGATTTAGGGCAAAAAATATTCATTATATGGCAGAAGGCTGAGATAATTCCTAACCTCCTGGATGTGGTACCCCTGGTAGGTCCCCCAACCATGAAAATTATAGTGGTGATGTTTTGCACACTGCCCTTGGTGGCCCCTTCACAAAAATGCACCTGTTTTGACGCCTCCGGCCACCTGATAAATGGGAAATGCATTTTTATGTGGAAACTGAAAAAACACTAGTTGCGAAAGTTGTTGGGAATGCAAAGATGCACATCTCCACCAAAAACGGGACCATGGTTCCACAGTTTGCTGTGGAACTTGCACAAACCATGGTCTCCTGGCAAGGAAGACCAAGAGAACTCCTGCCTAGAAGGACCTCTCAGTGAGAGAGTCCACCTGTGAACCCTTGGGATGGCATGTTTGGTATTTTTCTTAGGTGATGAATCACTCACCATGACTCCATGCATTGTTTTTTCTTATTTTTTGATTTTTTCTGAATTCCCCAGTCCCCCTTTGAGATCTAGGTCAAACTCGCGGTGTCATCGATGTCTGCTAGGTGGGGTGGGAACCATGGTTTGGTCTTGGTTCTAGGGTCCCACACCCCCAGGGGACCTCCCTGCATTTTCCCCCTATTTTTCTAGTGTGCATTTCTTGTAGCCCCAGTGCAAAATTGGAATTAAATGGATTTAGGGCAAAAAATATTCATTATATGGCAGAAGGCCGAGATAATTCCTAACCTCCTGGATGTGGCACCCCTGGAAGGTCCCCCACCCATGAAAATTAGAGTGGTGATGTTTTGCACACCGCCCTTGGTGGCCCCTTCACAAAAATGCACCTATTTTGACCCCTCCGGCCACCTGAAAAATGGGAAATGCATTTTTTATGTTGAAACTGAAAAAACACTAGTTGCAAAAGTTATTGGGAATGCAAAGATGCACATCTCCACCAATAATGGGACCATGGTCCCACAGTTTGCTGTGGAACTTGCACAAACCATGGTCACCTGGCAAGGAAGACCAAGAGAACTCCTGCCTGGAAGCACCTCTCAGTGAGAGAGTCCACCTGTGAACCCTTGGGATGGCATGTTTGGTAGTTTTCCTAGGTGATGCATCACTCACCATGACTCCATGCATTGTTTTTCCTTTTTTTTGATTTTTTCTGAATTCCCCAGTCCCCCCTTCGAGATCTAGTTCAAACTCGCGGTGGCATCGATGTCTGCTAGGTGGGGTGGGAACCATGGTTTGGTATTGGTTTTAGGGTCCCACACCCCCAGGGGACGTCCCTGTATTTTTCCCTATTTTTTTGGTGTGCATTTCTTGTAGCCCAAGTGCTAAATTAGATTTAAATGAATTTAGGGCAAAAAATATTCATTATATGGAAGAAGGCTGAGATAATTTCTAACCTCCTGGATGTGGCACCCCTGGTAGGTCCCCCACCCATGAAAATTAGAGTGGTGATGTTTTGCACACTGCCCTTGGTGGCCCCTTCACAAAAATGCACCTGTTTTGACCCCTCCGGCCACCTGAAAAATGGGAAATGCATTTTTTATGTGGAAACTGAAAAAACACTAGTTGCAAAAGTTGTTGGGAATGCAAAGATGCACATGTCCACCAAAAATGGGACCATGGTTCCACAGTTTGTTGTGGAACTTGCACAAACCATGGTCACCTGGCAAGGAAGACCAAGAGAACTCCTGCCTGGAAGCACCTCTCTGTGAGAGAGTCTACCTGTGAACCCTTGGGATGGCATGTTTGGTATTTTTCCTAGGTGATGCATCACTCACCATGACTCCATGCATTGTTTTTCCTTTTTTTGATTTTTTCTGAATTCCCCAGGCCCCCCTTCCAGATCTAGGTCAAACTCGCGGTGGCATCGATGTCTATCAGGTGGGGTGGGAACCATGGTTTGGTCTTGGTTCTAGGGTCCCACACCCCCAGGGGACCTCCCTGTATTTTCCCCCTATTTTTCTGGTGTGCATTTCTTGTAGCCCAAGTGCAAAATTGGATTTAGGGCAAAAAATATTCATTATATGGCAGAAGGCCGAGATAATTCCTAACCTCCTGGATGTGGCACCCCTGGTAGGTCCCCCACCCATGAAAATTAGAGTGGTGATGATTTGCACACCGCCCTTGGTGGCCCCTTCACAAAAATGCACCTATTTTGACCCCTCCGGCCACCTGCAAAATGGGAAATGCATTTTTTATGTTGAAACTGAAAAAACACTAGTTGCAAAAGTTGTTGGGAATGCAAAGATGCACATCTCCACCAAAAATGGGACCATGGTTCCACAGTTAGCTGTGGAACTTGCACAAACCATGGTCACCTGACAAGGAAGACCAAGAGAACTCCTGCCTGGAAGCACCTCTCAGTGAGAGAGTCCACCTGTGAACCCTTGGGATGGCATGTTTGGTAGTTTTTCTAGGTGATGCATCACTCACCATGACTCCATGCAGTGTTTTTCCTTTTATTTTTATTTTTTCTGAATTCCCCAGTCCCCCCTTCGAGATCTAGTTCAAACTCGCGGTGGCATCGATGTCTGCCAGGTGAGGTGGGAACCATGGTTTGGTCTTGGTTTTAGGGTCCCACACCCCCAGGGGACGTCCCTGTATTTTCCCCTATTTTTCTGGTGTGCATTTCTTGTAGCCCAAGGCAAAATTAGATTTAAATGAATTTATGGCAAAAAATATTCATTATATGGCAGAAGGCCGAGATAATTCCTAACCTCCTGGATGCGGCACCCCTGGCAGGTCCCCCACACATGAAAATTAGAGTGGTGACTGATACGTCTCCAACGTATCTATAATTTTTGATGCTCCATGCTTGTTTTACACTATTTGCCTACTGTTTCGTTACACTTCGTGGCACTTTTATGCATTTTCTGGAACTAACCTACTAACAAGTCGCCACAGTGCCAGTTCCCTGTTTTCTGCTATTTTTGTGTTTCAGAAGTGCTACACAGGAAATATTCTCGGAATTGGACAAAACAAGTTCCTGAAGTCTTATTTTTCCCGGAAGCTTCCAGTGATCCGAAGAGGAGACGGAGAGGGGCCACATGCCACCCTCACACAAGGGCGGCGCGGCCCAGCCCCTGGCCACGCCCCCTATGTGTGAGGATGCCTGGGTCCACTTCTGACGATGCCCCTTCGCCTATAAAGACCCCCCGACGGAAAAAACCTAAGGACCCGATCAATTTTCCAGAAACACATCGCGATCCGCCGCCGTCGTCGACCCGAGATCGGGAGGGTCCAGAAGCTCTTCCCGGCACCCTGCCGGAGAGGGGAATCGCCACCGGAGGTCTTCTTCATCGCCATGCTTGCCTCCGGAGCGATGAGTGAGTAGTCTACCTTGGACTATGGGTCCATAGCAGTAGCTAGATGGTTGTCTCCTCCACCATGTGCTTCATGTTTAGATCTCATGAGCTGCCCTACATGATTGAGATCACCGTTATGTAATTCTACATGTTTGGTTTGTTGGGATCCGATGAATTTTGGTGTTATGATTGAGTTGCTATACTGAAATATATCTTATGTTATCTCTATGTTGTTTATGATCTTGCATGCTCTCCGTTGTTAGTAGCTATCTTGGCCGAGTAGTTGCTAGTGACTCCAAGAGGGGGTATTTATGCTCGATAGTGGGTTCATGCCTCTATTTAACCCGGGGGAGTGACAGAAACCTCTAAGGTTGTAGATGTGCTGTTGCTACTAGGGAGAAAACAACATTCATATGCTCAAGGGCATATGCTTTGTTTACATTACACACTTTGCTTAATGCAATTATCTGTTGTTCGCAACTTAATACTCATGGGGTGTTCGGATGATATCCCCGCGAGTGGATTATTAGTCATAGATGCAGTTGGATGGCGGTCTATGTATTTTGTTGTAATGCCCAGAGTAAATCGCATAGTGATCTTCTTGACATATCACGTTTATCTTTATTCTATTAATTGCCCAACTGTAATTTGTTTACCCAGCATGTGTTATTTATCTTATGGAGAGACACCACTAGTGAACTGTGGATCCCGGTCCTATTTCCATCATATTGCTATCACCTGTTTACTTTACTCGCATTGTTTACTTTACTCGCATACTTTCACTGCTTTCCACTCGATACGCTCATACCCTTTGTTTCAAGCAAACCGGTGAGATTGACAACCTCATCGCAAGTTGGGAACAAAGTATTTGGTTGTGTTGTGTGCAGGTTCCACGTTGCTGCTAGCAAAGCAAAGCTTGGACGAGGCGCCATATATAAATTGTCCGAAGCTGTCGCGAAGCTTGCAAGCATCACCTTCAGTCGTTTGTCTCTCCTCTCCTGATCGACAAACCTTGGTTTCTTAACTGAGGGAAAATCTTGCTGCTATATTCATCACACCTTCCTCTTGGGGTTCCCAACGGGCTGGCCATCAACCAAGCATCAAGCTATTTTCTGGCGCCGTTGCCGGGGAGGAAGTAGAAGACTTCTGCGTGGGGAGTTTTTCGCACGCACATCCTTTACTTTGTTATTGTTTTGCTTTACTTTATTTATTTTACCTGCATCGTTTTTTATCAAAAACCCAAAAAAATAGAATCCTTGGTAGTTGTTTTTACTTGTCTGCTTTTAGTTTTGCTGAAATGGCTAATCCTGAAAACACCAAGCTGTGTGACTTTACTAGTACGAACAATAGTGATTTTATCTGCACTCCTATTGCGCCACCTGCTCCTGCTGCAAACTTTTATGAGATTAAGCCTGCTTTATTGAACCTTGTTATGAAAGAGCAATTCTCTGGTGCTAGTACTGAAGATGCTGCAGATCATCTCAACAATTTTGTTGAGCTATGTGAGATGCAGAAATATAAGGATGTAGAAAGTGATATTATTAAGCTCAAGCTGTTTCCTTTTTCTTTGAGAGGAAAAGCTAAAGATTGGTTGCCGTCTTTGACTAAGAATAGTATTGATTCATGGGCTAAGTGTAACGATGCTTTCATTGGTAGATATTATCCTCCTGCCAAGATTATATCTTTGCGTAGCAATATTATGAAGTTTAGTCAGTTTGATAATGAACATGTTGCTCAAGCTTGGGAAAGAATGAAATCTATGATAAAGAATTGCCCCACTCATGGACTGACTACTTGGATGATTGTCCAAACTTTTTATGCAGGACTGAATTTTTCTTCAAGAAACCTATTGGATTCAGCTGCTGGAGGCACTTTTATGTCCCTTACCTTGGGCGCCGCAACAAAGCTACTTGACAACATGATGGTAAATTACTCCGAATGGCACACCGAGAGAGCTCCACAAGGTAAGAAGGTAAATTCTGTTGAGGAAACCTCTTCCTTGAGTGATAAGATTGATACCATTATGGCTATGCTTGCTAATGATAGGACTCATATTGATCCTAATAATGTTCATTTAGCATCTTTGGTTGCTCAAGAAGAGCATGTTGATGTGAATTTCATTAGAAACAATAATTTTAACAACAATGCTTATAGGAACAATTTTGCTAGTAACAATTATAGGCCGTATCCTTCTACCAATGGTAATGGTTATGGCAATTCTTATGGTAATTCCTCCAACAACACTAGGGCCGCACCCTCCGAGCTTGAGGTAATGCTCAAGGACTTCATCGGTAAGCAAACTGCTTTTAACAAGTCTGTTGAGGAAAAGTTAGGCAAAATTGATATTCTTGCTTCTAAAGTTGATAGCCTTGCTCATGATGTTGAAGTTCTGAAATTAAAAGTGTTGCCTAATGATGTGAAAGAGAACAATGTTTTTGCTATTGCTAATGCTATTCAAGTTGGAATTGATGAAAATATTAGATTGTTAGCAGAATTGCATGCTAGATGGGAAAGAGAGGATGAGATTGCTAGGAATATGAAAGTTTGTACTATTACTACCTCTGATGATGTTGTTCCTAATGCTAGCAATCCTCTTACTTTGATTGGTGTAGAGAAAACGCCCACTCCTTGTGTTAAAAAGCCTAAAACTGCCAAAACTTTTTCTTAAAAGAGTGCTAAAAAATTTCGGAGTGTAGGAGATGATAGATCTACTTCTTTTCATGATTTTGATGTTGATTGCTGCAATATATCAGAAGTAATTTTGTTCTTGCAAAAGCTTGCTTTGACTCCCAATGCTAGTTCCTTAAATATTGCTTTTACTAAGCATATTACCAATGCTCTCATGAAAATTAGGGATGAAAAGTTGCAGCAAAAAGCCTCTGTTCCCAAGAAGTTAGAAGATGGTTGGGAACCCACCATTGATATGCATGTTAATGGTTTTGATTGCCATGCTTTATGCGATCTAGGTGCTAGTATTTCTATCATGCCTAGAAAGATTTATGACATGCTTGATTTACCACCTCTTGAAAAATATTATTATGACGTTCCTATTGCTGATGTTGCTAAGAAGAAACCTTTTGAAAGGGTTAATGATGTTCTTATTATGGTTAACAATAACCTTGTTCCCGTTGATTTTCTTGTTATGGACGTTGAATGACATGCTTCATGTCCTATTATTTTGGGAAGACCCTTTCTTCGAACTATAGGTGCCATCATTGATATGAGAGAAGGCACCATAAAATATCAATTCCCACTCAAGAAAGGTATGGAACACTTCCCTAGGAAAAGTAAGAAATTACTTTTTGACTCTATTCTTAGAGCAAATTATGAGCTTGATGCTTCATCACTTGATGTTACTTGATTCGCAATTTTCTGCGCCTAGCTCAAAGGCGTTAAAGAAAAGCACTCTTGGGAGATAACCCAATGTTTTATTTTCAGTAATTTTTCTTTTATTTGAGTCTTGGAAGTCATTACTACTGTAATGACCGCTCCTTATCCTTTTTATTTCATTGTTGTGCCAAGAGAAGCCTCTAATTTGAGTGAGGTAAGATTTGGGGATGTTGCTGTCCTGAAACTATTTTCGGTGCTGCACCGTAAAAATTCGTATAAATTCTCTGTATATCTTTTGGACCTGAGATTTCTTGTGCATATGCCTCAGGTTATATCCAAACTTTCATTAGTTGAACACTTTTTGATTTGAGCAACAGAAAACCCCTCAAAATTTTTGCCTTTATCAGCTGTTCTGTTTTGACAGATTTCTGCCAATATTTGTGTTTGCCGCTTTATCGCTTTCTTTTGAGTTCTTTTGATCACGGAACTTTTGGGGAAGTTGCTACAGTAGTATATGCTATATATGTGGTGGTTTTAGGTTGAAACCTGAAGCAAAAAGAGGTTGATTATATGTTATGCTACACTAATGTTGCTAATAAATTTGTGTTTAGTTTGTATGAAGGAAGTTTTCAAGTGTAGGGATTGGAGAATGTTGAGATGAGTTGAAGAATGGACAAAAGCTCAAGCTTGGGGATGCCCATGCATCACCCCAAGAAATATCCAAGAAGTACAAGCGTCAAAGCTTGGGGATGCCCCCGAGGCACCCCTTCTTCATCGGCAAAAATCAGGTCACCTTTCAAGACACTATATTTTTATTGCTTCATGCACTATGCGTTTTTCTTGGAGCGTCAGTTGTTTTAGTTTTATTTATTAGTTTTGTTTGTTTTATGCAATAAATGGTTGGACCCCAACAAATTTCTTTTGGAGAAGTTACCTTGCTTTTCATTTGCCAAGAACGCTCTAGTTTTCACTGTTATCAAAAACCGAGTGTTCTTCTTTTTCTGCTACTGCTTTTGGTTTTCATTTTCACCTTGATTTGCGTTCAGACCTTGTCATATCTTTTCATCAAGGTGTATTTTTGCCTCTTATCTTTATTGGTTTTCATCAAAAGAGGTGTCTATAAAAATTTCGAATGGTGTTGGAAAAGAGAAAAAGCTTTATGCAAAAAAGTGGTACAAGAAGGAGCTTGTGTAGACTGCGGCTTAGGCTTTTTCATGTCATGCTTGATATCTTTTTGATAGTATGCTTAGTGGTTTTGCTGTAGCATGACTTGTCTCAAATAACTGAGATTGCTTAATGAGCCTTTGAAAAAAATCATGCGTTGTTTTTAATTATTTGGAAGCATTATTTTGGTTTTCTCCTTGATGCTTTATTTGGGTTGACTTGGCGCATGCTCACACATGTTAGACTCTTAAAAGTCACCAATAGCCTCTATGATTATTTAGTTTTTGACTTTTGATGCCATCTTATGCTTCTGTTAATGTCGCTTTGTCGCTTTGCATGATTATGGCCATTATTGCTCTCTTAGTTGGTCGCTCCCAGTCTTTTGCTAGCCCTCGCCTTGTACTGAGTATGAGCTCTACTCGTGCATCCAACTCCTAAAAACCAAGTTTGCCAAAGTGTCCACCATACATACCTACTAGCAATTTGCTATTCCAAGTAAATTTGACTTGCTTTTATTTTCTCTTCAAATTAAACTCTTACCAGTGTTATGCGAAAATTGGCCAGTAAAGCTCTCACGAACCGGAAGGCACACTTTACTTTTTCATGTTTTTAAAAAATTGACATTGTGGTCTCTTGTGTTGAGTTGTTATGCTTGCAAGTTGTAAGTTGGAGACTAGCCCAACCATGCTGTCATGGGGCAAGCTTTCAACATTGCACTTCTTATTTGAGTTGATATCGTGATCTTTTGTTTATGGATGCCCGCGGTGTGAAATAAATTGGGAATCTTGCGGGGATCATGGAGTTTGTATATGTGTTAGGGAAACGCCTGGGCCGCCAATCTAAGCCATGCATAATTCATGGTGGAAATTTGCAGCATACCCATAGTGGACATTCGACGATGCATCTCAAAATAAAAAGCTATACAAATGGTAAATAAAAGAGATGTCGAGGTGTTCATTGTTGAAAGAGCATTTCCCGCCTAATTGATTTTGGCGTTTGTTAACAATACATTATCTATTAATGTGGTGATTATGCTTTGCAGGATTTTATTATATTCTTGCACATGATATTGGGTTTCCTATGTTATACTTGATAATTATCATTACCCAAAGGAAATTCTAGAGGAAATGGTGATAATATGCTCTGGGAGAAGTTTCATATGAAGCTTGGACAGGAAGACCGGCTTTAGCCGGTCCCCAGACCGGCTATAGCCGGCCTGCTCATTTTCGGAAGGGGCAATGCGCCTCTGGCGTAACCCGGCTATTTGTCCGGCTATTTCCGGCAGGGCCGGATATTTCAGACCAGCTTTAGCCGGTGTGGAGACCGGCTTTAGCCGGTGTGACCGGCTTTAGCCAGACTTAACTCCGGCTTTAGCCGGACTTTCCTGGCAGGCAACGGTCAGATTTGGGGGGGGGGTATAAATACCCCCACCTTCTTCTCCAATGGGTAGCTCGTCCAAGATAGAAGAACTCCATTATTTTGAGCCACCAAATCAACTAGATCTCCTCCCTCAACCCACCAAAGCTCTTGATCTTTGGAGAATCGAAGGAGAAGACCATCATCTACATCCTCACCGAAGCGATTTGATTTCCCCTCTCATTTGCTTGAGGGCCCTTGTGTCTTGGGTTCCCTTGTGTCCCAAGACCTTGATTTGTGTATTTGATATATTGCTACTTGTTGTTTGACAGCATTGTGTTGTGCTTGGGAGCCTCCAATTCGGTTGTGGATGCGTGCCCCAAGATTGTAAAGGCCGGTTCCGCCTTGAGGAATCCCTTAGTGGAAAGTGAGCTAGGCCTTTGTGGCGGAAGCTTGCACCGGAGAATAGGGTGAGCCTTTGTGGCGTTGGTTAGGCCTTTGTGGCAACCACACCCCTCCAACGTAGACGTACTTCCCCTAAAAAGGAAGGAACTACGGGAATTACATCCGTGTCTCCGTGTGCTCCACTCTCGGTTACCTCTATCCTTTATTGCCTTTATATCTTGTATCTTGTTTAGATTGCTAGTTGACATATAGGTAAATTCACCTTAGTTGCATATCTAGAGAATTTACCTTTTGTGTCAAGCCTAAATTGAAAAAGAATTAAAATTTGAGTAGCACCTATTCACCCCCCCTCTAGGTGCCCTTACGATCCGTTCAATTGGTATCAGAGCCTCGGCTCTTAATTCGGGCTTAACCGCCTACGAGTATGGATCCTCCACCTAAAGAGGGCTCGGCTCAAGTCTCTATGGATGAGTTCAAATCTTTGGAATCATCCATGACTTCCATGACATCTCAAATAAGTGAGATGCGTGAAATGATAGCGCAACTCATGCAAGCTAAAACTAATGCTCCTCCACCTCCGGAAAAACCCGCTACTCCACAAGTGGAGAATGTGGGGATAGATGAGGAGGGTGCCGACAAAAATGGCGATGCTAAGTCTTCCACCAAGGGCGACGGGAAAGGTGAATACCCACATTGGTATTCACCCGACCCGCCGGTTCCTCATCCTCATATTAACCATAGAGGTGATCCGCCTAAGCTTGATGCATTAAACTTTGGTCAATGGCAATATCAAATGATCTCTCATATGCGCAGTTCTTGCATTGAGCTTTGGAGGATTGTTGAAGAAGGATTCAAGGCCGTGGATCCCACCAACATGACAAGAAGAGAGACGGTCAATAGTCAACTCAATGCCACCGCTCTCCACATGATTCAAGTCGCCGTTGGGCCCAAGGACTTGCCTCACATCCAACATTTCTCCACCGCCAAAGAAGCTTGGCAAGGACTCTCCGACGTCTTTGTTGGCAATGAGAGCATGAAGAAAACAAGATATATTGCCTTCTCAAATCAAGCGGAGGGTTTCTTCATGATGGATGGTGAGGATCATCAAGAGATGTATAGAAGACTCAAGGCTATTGCTACCACCTTCAAGAACCTCGGTGCTCACCATATTGATGATGAGTGGATCAAGATGAAGTATATTCTTGCTCTCACTCCATATGAGCCCGCGGATGTGAAGAGTGTTCAAGGAAAGCACAACTTCAATGAGATGACCTCCAATCAAGTGATGCAAGAGATTCAAGCCTACAAGGTTTCCGCACAAAATGCGGAAGATGCTCGTGCTCGTGCCATAGGAATGCAAAGAAGCTCCAATCTTGCATTAAAAGCTAGTGTGGTTGAGAAAGAGGTTCCACATCAAGCAAGCATTGAAGCAAGGCTTGAGATGTGTCCCGAGGACATAAGACATGAGTACAATGAGCACATGGCCTTCTATGGAAAAACCTTTTGGGTTGATCCACACAAGGCTAAAGAAGACAATCAAAGAAGAAGCAAGTCAAGTGGCTATCAAAGGAATGACAACAATGGTCAAAGGGTGAGGACATGCTACAATTGCAATGATAGATTTCACTTTGTTGCCGAGTGTCCTTATGAGAAGAGAGAAGACCATGGTGGAAAGCTCATCTTCAAAAGCAAGACCAAGTCACCTTCCAAGAAGCCATTTGTGAAGAAGGGTGGACCAAAGAAGAAACAACCAAAGTTTGTGTTCTTGACTCAAGAAGAGTACTCCACAAGTGAGAGTGATGAAGAAGAAACCACAACTAGTGAGATGGCCGCAATGGCAACCACCTCCACTTCCTCCACATCACTCTTTGAATCCCCCAATGAGGACTCTCTTGTCAAGAATGTCAAGTGCCTTATGGCCAAGTCTTCCGAGGTATCACCCACATCTTTCTCTTCCTCTAAGACAAATGATGCTTCCTTGAATGATCTTGCTAGTCTTAGAGTAAAGGAAGAAATTGTTGCTTTTGATGATTATGTGTCTAGTGTAGATGGTGTTCACAAGCTTCACTTTGAACGTCTATTGAGCCAATATGGTAAAACTCTTGAAAAACTAGATGAACAAATGAGGCTTGAAAAAGAATATGCTCAAGATATTGCCTAACTAACCGAGTCTCTTGAAGAAGAGCAAGAGGAACGAGCAACTCTTGAAGAGAAGCTCGATTCCATTGAGGAAGCTAATAATGAAGTTGTTTCCAAACTCATTAAAGAGCGTGACCATGCTCGTGCTAAAGTAAAAATGCTTAAAAAGGAAAAAGTTGAATTTGGTGTTGGTCATGATATACTTGTTAAGGATTTAGAAGATCTTGACAAGGCTCACAAGGCCTTGAAAAGTGAACACTCTATTCTTACCAAGTCACATGAACAACTTCAAATTCAATTGTCTAAGAATAATGTGCCTAGTTCTTCTACTTCTACTTGTGATCATGCAAATGTTATTGAAGAAAATACTAGGTTGAAAGATGAGCTTGCCAAGTCCTCCATTCCCATAGGTGAGAAAAACTTGAATGACCTTTTGAGTAAGCAAAAGGCATTTGGTGATAAAACGGGGATTGGCTTTGTCTCAAAGAAGAAGAAGAAGAACAACAAGAAAAAGAAGGCCAAGCCCGCACAAGCAAAGAAGGATCCTATTGTGGGTGGCAAAGCCACTCATGATGATCATGCAGGAATTGCTAACCCTCACTATGTTTTATTTCGTGATTATTATGGTGATGTTTATGCAAAATATGTTGGTCCAAATGATGGTTATGTTGCTTGGTCTATTTGGGTTCCAAAGACCCTTGTTGCTAACAAAAGAGGGCCCATTGAAAAATGGGGACCTAAAACCAAGCAATGATCTCTTGTAGGACTATGCTTCCGGTGGATCAAAATGGGTGCTTGATAGTGGATGCACAAGTCATATGACCGGAAGCAAGGAGATTATGACGGAGATGAGACCAAATGACAACCACATAACCGTCACTTATGGAGACATGTCACAATCCGAGGTATTGGGTCTTGGCAAAGTGGTGGTCGCACCGGATATTTCCCTTGTGGACGTCATGCTTGTTGAGACCCTAGGTTACAATTTACTTTCAGTTCATGCACTTGGTAAGATGGGCTTTGCCGTCTTCATTGATAATGAAATTGTGGTACTCTTGTGGAGCAAGTCTCTAAAGGTCGCTTTCGTTGGGCACATTGAAAATAACTTGTATGTGGTGGACTTCTCGGGGAAAACCACTACAAGTGCAATGTGTTTATTTGGAAAGGCCGATGTGGGTTGGCTTTGGCATCGCCGACTAGCCCATGTCAATATGAGAACTTTGCAAAGCCTTCACAAGGGTGGCCACATACTCGGACTAAAAGAGAATGTTTCTTTTGCCAAAGATCGTGTTTGCAGGGCTTGCGTTCTAGGAAAAATGCATGAATCTCCCCACCCAAGCAAGACTATCATTTCTTCCAAGAGGATCTTGGAGCTCCTTCATGTGGATATTTTTGGGTCCTCCCTCTCATGCAAGTCTTGGTGGGAAGAAATATTGTTTGGTGATTGTTGATGACTATTCAAGATATACTTGGGTTTACTTCTTCAAGCATAAGAGTGAGACTCAACAAACCGTCATCGACTTTGCCAAGGAAGTTGAACGTCAACATGGGCAAACTATTTTGGCAATTAGAAGTGACAATGGCTCGGAGTTCAAGAACTACACCTTAAATGGATTTCTTAGTGATGAGGGGATTCGTCATCAATATTCTGCTGCATACACCCCTCAACAAAATGGTGTAGCCGAAAGGAAGAACCGGACTCTTATGGATATGGCTAGGTCCATGTTGGCGGAGTTTAAGTCTCCATACAACTTTTGGGCCGAAGCTATCTCTACGGCTTGTCATTCTTCAAACCGGCTCTTCCTCCGCAAAGGCCTAAACAAGACTCCATATGAAATACTCACCGGAAGCAAGCCCAACATCTCCTACTACCGGGTTTTCGG
The DNA here is from genome assembly GCA_007115705.1 of Dactylis glomerata. Classification (NCBI taxonomy): domain Eukaryota; kingdom Viridiplantae; phylum Streptophyta; class Magnoliopsida; order Poales; family Poaceae; genus Dactylis; species Dactylis glomerata. The sequence continues at coordinate 282,447 of QXEO01002093.1, forward strand.
GTGTAAGTGTTTCTTTAAAAGAAAAGGAGTTCGTTTAGGTAAATTTGATCCAAAAGCAATAGAAGGTATTTTTGTTGGTTATGGTGCCGAATCCCACACTTATAGAGTCTTCAACAAGTCCACCGGACGTGTTGAAGAATCTTGTAGTGTGGTATTCGAAGAGAATGACGGCTCCCAAGGGGGGCGAGATGTTGTTTCTTGTGATGTAGATGATGAAATACCTCGAGAAGCCATAGGAAGAATGGGCGTGGGATTTTTCCGCCCCATTGAGGGACACCTTGTGGCCGACCGGGAAGGACTATGCTCTACTCAAGTGGAGCCTTCATCTTCACAAGCTCAACAAGCCTCTCCCAAGGAAGCAACTAATGCACCAACCGAAGAACAAGACAAGGACCTTCATGAAGAAGAAGGGGCACCACCATCCTCTTCGGTTATCTCAACCGCCCCCAATTCTTCACAAGACCAAGATCAACCTACTCATGAAGATAATGATGATCAAGGTCAATTTGATGGTCAAGACGGGGACCAAAATGATCAAGATGATCAAGTGACTCCTCCAAGGTCAAATGAGGAGATCAAAGCCCGTCGCAAGAAAAGAGTTGAAAGGGATTTGGAGCTTAAAGGTCATACCCTTGAGAGGGTTATTGGAGATTTAAGAAGCAAAGTGCCAACCCGGCGTCAATTGGCACAATTTAGCTCTCATCATGCTTATATCTCCATGGTTGAACCCAAGAAAGTATTTGAAGCTCTTGAAGATCCGGATTGGTTGGATGCTATGCATGAAGAACTCAACAACTTCAAGCGCAATAATGTATGGGTGTTAGTGGAGAAGCCAAAAGTGTGCCGCAATGTGATTGGCACAAAGTGGATATTCAAGAACAAGCAAGATGAGCATGGAATTGTTGTGAGGAACAAGGCTAGATTGGTTGCTCAAGGTTTCTCTCAATTGGAAGGAATTGACTTTGGAGAAACTTATGCTCCCGTGGCTCGCCTTGAGTCCATCCGTATCCTTCTTGCATATGCCACTCATCATAACTTTAAGTTGCAACAAATGGATGTTAAAAGTGCATTTCTTAATGGTCCATTGAAAGAGGAAGTGTATGTTAAGCAACCCCCGGGGTTTGAGGATCTCAACTTTCCTAACCATGTCTACAAACTCCATAAGGCACTCTATGGCCTTAAACAAGCCCCACGTGCGTGGTATGAGCACCTTAGGGAGTTGTTGTTAGACCGTGGGTTTGAAGTTGGGCAAATCGATCCCACTCTTTTTACTAAGAGGGTCAATGGGGAGCTTTTCGTATGCCAACTATATGTTGATGATATCATCTTTGGCTCTACTAACAAAGCTTTTAATGATGAATTTTCAAAGCTTATGACCGATAGGTTCGAGATGTCTATGATGGGCGAAATGAAGTTCTTTCTTGGTTTTGAAATCAAGCAATTGAAAGAAGGGACTTTCATTTATCAAGCCAAATATGTCCAAGACATGCTCAAGAGGTTCAAGATGAAGGAACTAAATGGGGCCGCCACACCAATGGCCACAAAATGTCATCTTGAACTTGATCCCAATGGTAAAGATGTGGATCAAAAGGTATACCGTTCTATGATCGGTTCTTTGCTTTACCTTTGCGCATCTAGACCCGATATTGTGTTGAGTGTAGGTGTGTGTGCAAGGTATCAAGCCGCTCCTAAAGAAAGCCACCTTATGGCGGTTAAGAGAATCTTTCGATATTTGGTTCATACCCCAACTTATGGGCTTTGGTATCCCAAAGGCTTGGATTTCTCTCTTTGTGGCTTCACGGATTCGGATTGGGCCGGTGACAAGGATGATAGGAAATCAACCTCCGGAGCTTGCCAATTTCTTGGTAGGTCTTTGGTGTGTTGGTCTTCTAAGAAGCAAAATTGTATATCTCTCTCCACCGCCGAAGCCGAATATATTGCCGCCGCAAGTGGATGCACTCAATTGTTGTGGATGAGGCAAACTTTAAAGGAATATGGTGTCAATTGTGACAAAGTGCCTCTTTTATGTGACAATGAGAGTGCTATCAAGATAGCCTATAATCCGGTGCAACATTCAAGAACCAAGCATATTGAGATCCGGAATCATTTTATTAGAGATCATGTTGCCCGTGGTGATATTGAGCTTGCATATGTAAGCACCAAGGATCAACTTGCCGACATATTCACAAAGCCCCTTGATGAAGCAAGATTTGGATATTTGAGGAATGAGCTAAATATCATTGATTCAAGGAGTGTGGCTTGAGCATCTTGCAAATACACCTATTCTTCAATACTTGTTTGGTTTAGGTGTGGGCATGGAGATAGGGGGAGTGCTGTCCTAATTAATTGGGCTATCCCTCCCCCCATAATGCCAATAGTGAGAAAATTGTTCTCTTTCTATCATTTTTGTGATATATGAGTTTCAATGACGAGTATTGGTTATGGACCCAAGATATATCTTCGCGGTCCAATGCCATAACACTCATACATGGTGGCCTCGGCCACCGACCTCTTCTTTTCGAAGAGTTGATTCCTTGCAAATTCTATTTGAGTTTATTGAACTTTTTCGTCATTGTCTCTTTCCTTGAAATGGGAAGGCACTTGCATTGGATTTTCCAAAGATTTCTTGTGTTTGCAATGCCAAGTGCCGAGAACCACTCCATGCATGTTTTCTATCCTAAGCCCACTTATCTAAAGCCAAAACATCTCTCTCTTGCATGTCCAGAAGTTCATATTCCAGCTTTCCTGTTTTTGGCGATCTAGGCCGGCTATTGCCGGACTTTGTCCGGAAATAGCCGGTGGGGCGGCTATAGCCGGTCCTTACACCGGCTAAAGCCGGCCTCTGCGTGGGGGGCGGATTTTTCCTCCTTAGGGCTGTGGGGTGAGGGGTTACCTCATTTCCCCCACGCTCTCTATTCTCCAGCCGCCTCCACGCCCTAGCCCACCGCCGCCGCCGCCGTTCATCGTCGCTCCGGTCGCCGGAGCCCCCTCTCTGGCCGGCCACTCCTCTCCGGCGCCTCTCCCATGGATCAGGGTACCCATCCCTCCTCTCTCTCTCTCCCTAGGTGCTCTCTAGGGTTAGGGTTAGAAATTCTTGGGTAGTTCTTGGTACATTGGGAGTTTCTGGTTCATTTGACTTGCTGGGATTAGTGTAGATCGAAAGCAGTGGAGTAGTGTGGTGGCCAACCCATGATATTTCGCGTAGTGTTCATCTGGTCCGGCTATAGCCGGTGTCAGGCCGGCTAAAGCCGGTCAGACCGGCTAAAGCCGGTGCCAGGCCGGAAATAGCCGGTGTAGATCACCACTTTGCTCCATGTTTTCGTTCTGGGCTATTGTCTTTGTTCTTCTGGCATGCATGGTCATCCTATATGCTATCTACCTATGTGCTGTTTGCAGGTGGTTCTCGACCCAAGAGGTCTCGCTATGTTGATCCCTCTCTTGCCCGCCGTCAAGAGCATCACGATGCTCGTATGACCGCGGCTATGAAGAAGAAGCGGTTGGAAGAACGCAAGAAGAGATCGCTGTTTGCTAACATTGGTGATCTCAAGAAGTTGTCCAAGCAAGAGTACCGTGAGTTCCGTACACAGAAGTTCTATGCCTTGCCAAGGGATATCGACAGTGGTTCCTTCTACCGGTCAGAACATCAGAGGATCTATGAGCAGGTGTATGAGACCATGAGCACAAAGGTGTGCCCCATGAAGTTCACCAACATTGCTTCATTGTCCAGGGATGAGTACTTTGCTGATGCTCTCTGGGTCACTCAGAAGTTGGGTTTGCACAAGTTGATGGTATTCCGACAAGACTATAATCCTTGTTTGATCCAGCAGTTCTTTGCCACCTTGGAGTTTGACACTAGGGATGAGGTTGGGTTCACTTGGATGTCAGGTGAAGTGAGGAAGAGCTCTACCATCTCTCGCTTCGGGCAGCTTTTGGGCTATCGGTTTGATGGCATTCATCGACCTAGAGGTGCCCGTTTGCATCTTGACACCACAGAGTACAACAAGAGGAAGATCCAGTGTCTCTATGGTCCCGGGGGCAGAGCGGGAGAGACTGCAAATCTCCTTCCCCTCTATGATATTCTGCTTCGGATGTTCCGTGCCAACATTGCTCCAAGTGGGGGCAACAATGATTCTATCAGAGGTGGTCTTGTGCATTTACTCCACCATGCCCGTCTTGTCTTCGAGGCCGGAAGAGATTGTGAAGGGATGGAGCTCGATGTGATGTACTTCATCTTCATGGAAATGAAGATTGCTATGCTTGATAGGAAGATCCCTCCTTATGCTCCATTTATCATGAGGCTTATCATTGACAGAGGCATTGAAGGAGACTTTGAGATTGAGCAAGATTTGCTTTATGAAGAGTTGGAAGTGCACAAGCCCAACAAGCTCTACAAGAAGACCGCTCATTTGGTGTCTAGCACCTCAAGTGCTTTTCCCACTTCGAGTGATGTGTTGGGTGGCAACCGCTATGCTAGTGGTTCTAGGAGGAAGAATGCGGATCCACCAAGTGGTGGAATGGGTCAAGAGATGAAGAAGCTCAAGTGGTGGCAAAGGGCTTTGTTTTGCATGAACAATGATGTGCGTCAAACTCAATAAAAGGACTATGCGGACCGCAAGCACATTCACAAGAAGCAAAGAGAGTTGGATACTCGTTTGAGGGCTGTGGAGAAGGGCAAAGGAGCTAGCCTTGAAGAAGAGTCCCAAGAGCAAGATCTATCCGAGGACACTTTTTCTTTTGGCAAGTGGAATAAGGGCTCATCTTTTGATTGGAAGGAGTTAGCCAAAGTCACCTCCAAGGGCAAGGAAGCCATTGATGAAGAAGAGGAAGAAGGAGATGAAGATGATGATGAAGAGGAAGAAGATGATGACCAAGAAGATGATGAGGATGATGAGGACTTTGATGACGTTGAGGAGTGATCTCGTGTTGTTGTCTCCCTTTTTTTGGCGTCTTGATGCCAAAGGGGGAGAAAGTCCCATTTGCATGTGTTTCCATTTGGATTTGTGGCTTTCCATTTGGATTTGGTTGGGTCACAAGCTCTTATATCGTATGCTTGCTCGCTTGTGTCCCATGGTTGAACTTATCATCTACTACTATGTGTTGAACTATATGCTTATGCTTATTATGTGTAGTAGACCTTATGATTATCGTTATTGATCCTACTTGCTATATCTTGTCATATCATATGTTTGTTGATTATGTGCTATTGAATTATTATATATCTTGTGCACATATGGATCACTTTATAAAATCTAGGGGGAGTTCTTATTGTTGATGTGTCTTTGTATTCAAATACAAAACTTAAAATAAGGCACATAGCAAGGGGGAGCTTCGTCTATATTTTATATCGTTTGAAACATGCAAAATTATGTATTGTCATCAAACACCAAAAAGGAGGAGATTGAAAGAGCATTTCCCGCCTAATTGATTTTGGCGTTTGTTAACAATACATTATCTATTAATGTGGTGATTATGCTTTGCAGGATTTTATTATATTCTTGCACAAGATATTGGGTTTCCTATGTTATACTTGATAATTATCATTACCCAAAGGAAATTCTAGAGGAAATGGTGATAATATGCTCTGGGAGAAGTTTCATATGAAGCTTGGACAGGAAGACCGGCTTTAGCCGGTCCCCAGACCGGCTATAGCCGGCCTGCTCATTTTCGGAAGGGGCAATGCGCCTCTGGCGTAACCCGGCTATTTGTCCGGCTATTTCCGGCAGGGCCGGATATTTCAGACCGGCTTTAGCCGGTGTGGAGACCGGCTTTAGCCGGTGTGACCGGCTTTATCCGGACTTAACTCCGGCTTTAGCCGGACTTTCCTGGCAGGCAACGGTCAGATTTTGGGGGGGGGGGTATAAATACCCCCACCTTCTTCTCCAATGGGTAGCTCGTCCAAGATAGAAGAACTCCATTATTTTGAGCCACCAAATCAACTAGATCTCCTCCCTCAACCCACCAAAGCTCTTGATCTTTGGAGAATCGAAGGAGAAGACCATCATCTACATCCTCACCGAAGCGATTTGATTTCCCCTCTCATTTGCTTGAGGGCCCTTGTGTCTTGGGTTCCCTTGTGTCCCAAGACCTTGATTTGTGTATTTGATATATTGCTACTTGTTGTTTGACAGCATTGTGTTGTGCTTGGGAGCCTCCAATTCGGTTGTGGATGCGTGCCCCAAGATTGTAAAGGCCGGTTCCGCCTTGAGGAATCCCTTAGTGGAAAGTGAGCTAGGCCTTTGTGGCGGAAGCTTGCACCGGAGAATAGGGTGAGCCTTTGTGGCGTTGGTTAGGCCTTTGTGGCAACCACACCCCTCCAACGTAGACGTACTTCCCCTAAAAAGGAAGGAACTACGGGAATTACATCCGTGTCTCCGTGTGCTCCACTCTCGGTTACCTCTATCCTTTATTGCCTTTATATCTTGTATCTTGTTTAGATTGCTAGTTGACATATAGGTAAATTCACCTTAGTTGCATATCTAGAGAATTTACCTTTTGTGTCAAGCCTAAATTGAAAAAGAATTAAAATTTGAGTAGCACCTATTCACCCCCCCCCCCTCTAGGTGCCCTTACGATCCGTTCAATTGTCTGCTTGTCCTATCATTTTGATGTGGGCTTGTTCCATGTCATCGGGCACGGAGGTACCCCGTTGGCGGTTCTCGATGATACATATATACTTACAATGACAAGAGCCTTGCTTGGGACTCTAAGTTGAGTAGCATGAGGTTTGGGTACTCGTATTCACGGGACACGAGGTTTTCAACTTATGATTTGTCAAGCATATGCATCATAATTGTTCTTGCATTAACTCGAACCATTCAAGATGCTTATGATGGGGGCAATGAGAGCTCAAAGCCGGTAAGTACCATAATTTTTGAAGGTCTATAAAACTTGCAATCACTGCTTCCCTCCGTGAAGGGCCTTTCTTTTACTTTTATGTTGAGTCACCACCTTCTATCTTTATGCACCATTAAGAGAGCATAGTTGTCATTCTTAGTATAATGTGCATTGTCCCAAAGTTTTCCTTGATTGATTCATATTGTTGGTTTCACTTGTTCTCAAATTATTTGTATCTAGTCGCCCTCTTAAACTTGAAGGTGTCCTATGCATTTATGTTTTGCTCTCTATTAAGGACAAGCTGAAAACCACTTGTATGTTTTTCCTTATGATTTGAACACATGTTTGACTTTCATTATTTCATTTTCATGATCTTTTGTTTGTGTTCATTTTCATGTTTATAACATGGTTGCTAAGTTTCTTTATTGTCAAGATTATATCTTTCATGCCCATGTTTTAAGTTCTTATGATCCCAGCTCACAAATGCTTACATATATGATCAAGATTGTATAGGTGCATTTCACCTCAAAAATTATTCTTTTGTTATCACTTACCTACTCGAGGACGAGCAGGAGTTAAGCTTGGGGATGCTTGATACGTCTCCAACGTATCTATAATTTTTGATGCTCCATGCTTGTTTTTACACCATTTGCCTACTGTTTCGTTACACTTCGTGGCACTTTTATGCATTTTCCAGAACTAACCTACTAACAAGTCGCCACAATGCCAGTTCCCTGTTTTCTGCTGTTTTTGTGTTTCAGAAGTGCTACACAGGAAATATTCTCGGAATTGGATGAAACAAGTTCCTGAAGTCTTATTTTTCCCGGAAGCTTCCAGTGATCCGAAGAGGAGATGGAGAGGGGCCACAGGCCACCCTCACACAAGGGCGGCGCGGCCCGGCCCCTGGCCGCGCCCCCTATGTGTGAGGATGCCTGGGTCCACTTCTGACGATGCCCCTTCGCCTATAAAGACCCCCCGACAGAAAAAACCTAAGGACCCGATCAATTTTCCAGAAACACATCGCGATCCGCCGCCGTCGTCGACCCGAGATTGGGAGGGTCCAGAAGCTCTTCCCGGCACCCTACCGGAGAGGGGAATCGCCACCGGAGGTCTTCTTCATCGCCATGCTTGCCTCCAGAGCGATGAGTGAGTAGTCTACCTTGGACTATGGGTCCATAGCAGTACCTAGATGGTTGTCTCATCCACCATGTGCTTCATGTTTAGATTTCATGAGCTGCCCTACATGATTGAGATCACCGTTATGTAATTCTACATGTTTGGTTTGTTGGGATCCGATGAATTTTGGTGTTATGATTGAGTTGCTATACTAAAATATATCTTATGTTATCTCTATGTTGTTTATGATCTTGCATGCTCTCCGTTGTTAGTAGCTATCTTGGCCGAGTAGTTGCTAGTGACTCCAAGAGGGGGTATTTATGCTCGATAGTGAGTTCATGCCTCTATTTAACCTGGGGGAGTGACAGAAACCTCTAAGGTTGTAGATGTGCTGTTGCTACTAGGGAGAAAACAACATTCATATGCTCAAGGGCATATGCTTTGTTTACATTACACACTTTGCTTAATGAAATTATCTGTTGTTCGCAACTTAATACTCATGGGGTGTTCAGATGATATCCCCGCGAGTGGATTATTAGTCATAGATGCAGTTGGATGGCGGTCTATGTATTTTGTTGTAATGCACAGAGTAAATCGCATAGTGATCTTCTTGACATATCACGTTTATATTTATTCTATCAATTGCCCAACTGTAATTTGTTTACCCAGCATGTGTTATTTATCTTATGGAGAGACACCACTAGTGAACTGTTGATCCCGGTCCTATTTCCATCATATTATTATCACATGTTTACTTTACTCGCATACTTTCACTGCTTTCCACTCGATACGCTCATAACCTTTGTTTCAAGCAAACCGGTGAGATTGACAACCTCATCGCAAGTTGGGAACAAAGTATTTGGTTGTGTTGTGTGCAGGTTCCACGTTGCTGCTAGCAAAGCAAAGCTTGGACGAGGCGCCATATATAAATTGTCCGAAGCTGTCGCGAAGCTTGCAAGCATCACCTTCAGTCGTTTGTCTCTCCTCTCCTGATCGACAAACCGTGGTTTCTTAACTGAGGGAAAATCTTGCTGCTATATTCATCACACCTTCCTCTTGGGGTTCCCAATGGGCTGGCCATCAACCAAGCATCAGTGACGTTTGCACACTGCCCTTGGTGCCCCTTCACAAAAATGCACCTGTTTTGACCCCTCCAACCACCTGAAAAATGGGAAATGCATTCTTTATGTGGAAACTTAGAAAACACTAGTTGCAAAAGTTGTTGGGAATGCAAAGATGCACATCTCCACCAAAAATGGGATCATGGTTCCACAGTTTGCTGTGGAACTTGCACAAACCATGGTCACCTGGCAAGGAAGACCAAGAGAACTCCTGCCTGGAAGCACCTCTCAGTGAGAGAGTCCACCTGTGAACCCTTGGGATATCATGTTTGGTATTTTTCCTAGGTGATGCATCACTCACCATGACTCCATGCATTGTTTTTCTATTTTTTTGATTTTTTCTGAATTTCCCAGTCCCCCCTTCGAGATCTAGGTCAAACTCGTGGTGGCATCGATGTCTGCCATGTGGGGTGGGAACCATGGTTTGGTCTTGGTTCTAGGGTCCCACACCCCCAGGGGACCTCCCTGTATTTTCCCCTATTTTTCTGGGGTGCATTTCTTGTAGCCCCAGTGCAAAATTGGATTTAAATGGATTTAGGGCAAAAAATATTCATTATATGGCAGAAGGCCGAGATAATTCATAACCTCCTGGATGTGGCACCCCTGGTAGGTCCCCCACCCATGAAAATTAGAGTGGTGATGTTTTGCACACTGCCCTTGGTGGCCCCTTCACAAAAATGCACCTGTTTTGACCCCTCCGACCACCTGAAAAATGGGAAATGCATTTTTTATGTGGAAACTGAAAAAACACTGGTTGCAAAAGTTGTTGGGAATGTAAAGATGCACATCTCCACCAAAAATGGGACCATGGTTCCAAAGTTTGCTGTGGAACTTGCACAAACCATGGTCTCCTGGCAAGGAAGACCAAGAGAACTCCTGCCTGGAAGGACCTCTCAGTGAGAGAGTCCACCTGTGAACCCTTGGTATGGCATGTTTGGTATTTTTCTTAGGTGATGCATCACTCACCATGACTCCATGCATTGTTTTTCCTTTTTTTGATTTTTTCTGAATTCCCCAGTCCCCCTTTGAGATCTAGGTCAAACTCGTAGTGGCATCGATGTCTGCCAGGTGGGGTGGGAACCATGGTTTGGTCTTGGTTCTAGGATCCCACACCCCCAGGGGACCTCCCTGTATTTTTCCCCTATTTTTCTGGTGTGCATTTCTTGTAGCCCCAGTGCAAAATTGGATTTAAATGGATTTAGGGCAAAAAATATTCATTATATGGAAGAAGGCTGAGATAATTTCTAACCTCCTGGATGTGGCACCCCTGGTAGGTCCCCCACCCATGAAAATTAGAGTGGTGATGTTTTGCACACTGCCCTTGGTGGCCCCTTCACAAAAATGCACCTGTTTTGACCCCTCCGGCCACCTGAAAAATGGGAAATGCATTTTTATGTGGAAACTGAAAAAATACTAGTTGCAAAAGTTGTTGGGAATGCAAAGATGCACTTCTCCACCAAAAATAGGACCATGGTTCCACAGTTTGTTGTGGAACTTGCACAAACCATGGTCACCTGGCAAGGAAGACCAAGAGAACTCCTGCCTGGAAGCACCTCTCTGTGAGAGAGGCCACCTATGAACCCTTGTGATGGCATGTTTGGTTTTTTTACTAGGTGATGCATCACTCACCATGACTCCATGCATTGTTTTTCCTTTTTTTTGATTTTTTCTGAATTCCCCAGGCCCCCCTTCCTAATCTAGGTCAAACTCGCGGTGGCATCGATGTCTGCCAGGTGGGGTGGGAACCATGGTTTGGTCTTGGTTCTAGGGTCCCACACCCCCAGGGGACCTCCCTGTATTTTTCCCCTATTTTTCTGGTGTGCATTTCTTGTAGCCCCAGTGCAAAATTGGATTTAAATGGATTTAGGGCAAAAAATATTCATTATATGGCAGAAGGCCGAGCAGTGCACATCCAAGCTGGTGACGGATGCACATGATGCTGTCAGGATGCCCTTTTAGACAATGGAAAATGCACAAGTATCGTTGACTGCAGTCGCTTCCCTTCCCTGTCCTCTTCTCCCCCTTTTCTCAGCCCCCACCCCCCACTGAGGAGGATCTCGATCTACCCCTCTTCCTGGTCCACTTCTGCCGCCCTCGCCGCCGTTCGTACGAGCCACCGGCTTGGTCGCCATGACCCTCAGGGTAAGCTGCACCGCCTCAAGCTATGTGTTTGGTTTCGGATCTGTGAATGGCCATTTTCTTTCCGATTCGGTCGCTTTATGTAAGTTAACGATGATTTTCTCTTTAACTCGTGGACATGTAGGACCCCAGGGAAGTGGATCATGCCCCGTGAACCTGCAAAGACCCCACATTTCGCGGTTTGGCGTCGACCTGTGAAGAACTTTGTCGCGTCTACAAACTTGAGCCGCTCAAGTGCGTCGCCTTCGAGGGGACTGATACTGGGCAAAAATTCTACAAGTGCTCACTGCAGAATGTGAGTCCTTCTATGTGCACATTAGCAGTGGAAAAGCATCAAAGTTTAGTTAAGTTGGAGATAATATTGCCTTGTTTAAGTTGATCTATTGCCTTGTTCAGATAAGATTATGTGCTTGAGATTTTATCTTCAAACTTCTAACTGCAATTTTGTGGGCATGTAATTCCACTGTTTCTTTCAGTTATACATAATATTATAGTTACCCTTCGTACGATCTTTTTCATCTTCTATTACAACTCGTGTGTAGGTTGCTTACGAATTACTTGCTTCACAGATTACTATCTTGCCACTTAGTACTATCTTTCATGTGTATTTGCGTATAAATTACTTGCTTCACTTAGTACTATCTTGTGTTATGTAGGGGCAGGGTGAAAGCTGCAATTTCCCCTTCGATTCTTCAGTTTATTGTTTGGTATAGTAAAAAGCAATTGCATGCACCTGACTAACTTGCTGCAAGTAATTAAATAATTGATGCACATGACTAAATTGCTGCACACTTAGTATTATCTTGCTGCACTTAGTTCTTTCATGTGTACTTGCGTATGAATTACTTGCTGCATTGAGTCCTATCTTATGTTACGTAATGGCATGAGCATTTTTCATTTCTTTTTCTATAGGAAGAGAACAACTGTGGGTTTGTTTCTTGGGTAGATCAAGAGTGGCCAGACACACTAAAGAATGCACTATCACGACTATGGGGATTGTACCATTCTAGCAATACTGCAAGAAGTGCTGACAAAATTAAACTAGCTGAGCTAGAGAAGAAGAATTCCGCTCTATGCGCTGAGAAGGCTGTGCTGATGGAAGAAGCTGGTCAGCTGAAGGACAATTTGGAAATGCTGAAGAAAAATGTGGATGAATTGGAGAAAAAAAGGAAGTTGCAGCGGGTGCTAACGCGCGCATATGATGTTGTACGGATATTGAACAGAGCGAGATGGAACGCCCAAAACGACAAGGTGAAAAGGATCAAGGCAATCATCGAAGAGCCATTGTTCGAAGAATCGCCAAATGATGCTGAGTTAGATGAGGAGTTAGATGATGAGACGAACCTTTGTTGAGCCATTGTTCGAAGAATCACCAAATCATTAGTAGAGGTATCACGAGATTACCGTAGCTAAGAACTATTTGCTATCTGCTATTTGCTCGATGCAATTAGCACGAACCTATTGTTTAATGTTACCTAATGTAACCTATGAGTCGCAATGATGAATTGCAAGTGCTATGTGCCATTTATTTATTTGTTTACCCATGGAAGGGAACTCCTCCATCTATGGCTACTGAACTAGTCGCCAGAGTAGAGTGAGCGATGATGACGCAACTGACATCTCTTGAGCACGCCTAGTCAGACTGCGGCGTGTCTCGTCAATTTACTTGCCCTGTCAAATCTCATCCCGCTGGTACGCACAACTTGCTACCACGCGTCTGTTGCTTGGGTTTTTCCACTGGCCACGAATTCTAACCCTTATAACATGTGGCCCCACGTAGGCCTGGAACACTATTGACAAGTGGGGCCCGAGACACACGTCGGACCAAACCTTACCCAGACAAGTGGGTCCCCACACGCTTTGGATGCTAAACATGGACTAATTTGTCTCACTCGTTTGTCTCATGGAGCAGGGGACCTCAATGAGAAGCATTTCAATGGTAAGATTTTGTTCTCTATTCCTTCCTCGTGTCAGACGAGAGCAGATTTATTCCCCCCTTGCACGCTACCTTCGTTTTCAGACTGTCGCTCAACTGCCTGTAGTCAAACAACGAGGGGACCCAACAACGAGTCTCTTTAATTGCTGCCTGGCGGTAAACGTACGTATATCCTTACCCACGATAGCAGCCTCTCACTTACAAGTGGGCCGGAATACCAGGGCCCGCGGTGACACTTCGGTCTAGCGCTCTCTCAGAAATGAAACGAAGCGACCTTGGTTCAATTTCCAAAGCGCTAGACTTGCATTTACCGCGGTGTGCCTGCAAAACAACTGGATCCCCAACTTCCTCTTCTCTCAAAAATGAAGCGACAGGGGTGGCTCGCATGGGGGGTTCAACTTCCAAAGCGCTAGACTGCATTTACTTACGCGACGTGCTAGCGACCAGTCGCGCACTATTTATCCCACGATCTCGCGGCATGGAAAACAATTGGATCCCCAACTTCCTCTTCTCCAAAGATAACCCCCTCCCCCCTCCCCTCCCACTCCTTGCGCCGCCATCATGGAAGTCTATGGCAATGTCTTCACCGACTACCACAAGGTCCCTGCTCATGGTGCCACTGTCCTCACGATGATGCACACAACCAACCCGAGAGAGGCGGCCAAGTTCATCGCCATGTTTGAGCGTTGGCTCGGCGAGCGGGACCAACTGCCGATCGTCGGCCTCGACCTCGAGTACACCAATAGCAAGCCTGCCCGCGCCGCCCTCCTGCAACTCTGCATGCGCGATCACTGCCTACTCTAGCACGTATCCGTGGCAACAAGGAACTGTCCTCAGCTCATACGCTTCCTCAAGCGCCCCGACATTTCCTTCGCATCTGTGGACAAGCGCCAAGACACCAGCAAGCTTGAAGCCATGGGCGCCCGCATACCAAACCACGTGGACTTACAAGATCACTTCAACTTCCCGGGCACCCAGCAAGGCCGGACCGGCGCGGCCAAGATGGCGGCTCTAATCATCGACCCCACCTACGAAGAGTACAAGGAGGACTTCCACAAGAAGAAACTGCACCACACCTGGCATCTTTGGGAACTAGAGCCGGTGCAGATCCACTACGCAGCAAAGGATGCGTATGTATGCTATGACATGTATCGTAGAATTAGTATCATGAGAACATGCCTGATTCATTCCCCTCCAAACCGGGCACCATTGAGGGAGAACCTCATAATGCCATACTAGATTCATGTACTGTTCGTTCCACCTATGTAAGTGTCCGAGGACCATCCTTATATATAATTTAGCAAGTGTGTCCCTATGTACTGAAGTGTATCTATATAAGGGGCCGGAGATGCCCAGAGCGCGGCCATGCCTTCCATTGATGCCCAGAGCGCGCTCTGTACGCGCTCTGCCGGAGATGCCCAGACATGTCGCATGAGTGTCATTGATGTCCAGAGCGAGGCCCTGACTTGCCCTCTCTAACTTGTCTCTGACTTGCCCTCACTGCACGCGGGCCCCATCACATGGGGGCCCACCTGTCAATGACTCTCAAGTCACGCTTGGCAAGTCAGAGAATCCATACGCGCCCGTCGTGTGCACCTTGTAAAATAATATACTCCCAACACTTTCAGGATTTGGTGCAAATGGGCACCGATGCTCCATACACTTTTAGAATTTTTAAAAGTTCAAATTCTCAAACTTCTATGTATTCAAAAAAATTGGCGTCAAATACATAGAAAAATATATACAGAATATGTGTATGCAAAAAGTCCCGTTAAAAAATATGTTGTATTTTGGAAGATATAAGAAGATAAATTTGTGAATGTAAATAGTATTAAAACAGTAGTAAGAAAGTACATCTTTTTCTTAGGAATTTGTCTTTTTTTGTGATAGGCAATGTTGAATGCTACAAACCGGTACTAATTTCAATATGAAATTCTTTATATTCTAGGCTACACAAAAATAGTAAAATCTAATAAAATTATATAGTGTTCAATCATGTACTATTCACTATATAAATAGGTCAGGTTTTGTCTTTTTTTGTGTAGAATAGAATATAAAGTATTTCATATTGAGATTTGTACCGGTTTATAGCATTCAACAATGCCTATCACAAGAATTTTGTTTCAAATTTTTTTGAAACTTTAAAATACAAATTTCATGGCATAATTTGTTGGAGAAAGATGGATGTCAAACTAATTTTGAACTGCGTGCGCGTGCCTTGTACGGGGTTGCACTGGCGGGCAGGAAGCATGCTGCAATGGGGGCCCATGGTGGAGATAAAATATTATTTCCACTCCTTGTGTAGTGAACCGCCGCCGCCCCCCTCCCCTTCCCAACGCCAACTTCCACTTATTACCCTGCGCTAGGCAGTTCATCGCCTCATTCCCCATCTTCTCCATAAGACCGCAGCGCCCTCTCGTTTCCATTCCATCACATCGTCGCTTCTCGTTTCCATCATGTCGCCGCTGCCCGCATTTGCCGGCACAGGTCATGTCTGGGTCTGGGTGGGATGAACCCCCGGGGGGAAGCGTCAGCGTCCACTTCCAAAAGAGCCCATTGCTGATCGTTACCACGAATCCATGGGGTGGGGTAATCTCCACTACCCATCGGTTGAGAACATAGTCGGGCGGGTTGACATCTTAAGCGCTGCTCGCCTTGCCGTTGGCATTGTTGGCATGCGTCATGCCATTCGAGGGATCCCGAATCTACCGCTTGATGCGCCGGGCCTGCTCCACACCGACGAATCCTCGTGGCCATATGATAGCGATGCACAAGTAAGAGTAACTAGATTCAGTATTCTGTTATATATATATATATATATATTGATCTCCTATCTATTTATGTTCTTGCAATCCACCGATCTCTCTGTCGAACACCTTGCATGCATCGACTTTTTAGAAATAATAATTCCGAAAAATGAAGTTACTCCGCCCATGACGCCTTTTAGGGTTACGGTTTACGGACTTAGTTTTCCATCTTGTATGTGTTTATGATATATTCAATCATAGTTATCCTTCTGTCAAACATCTAGTAGGCACAGCATTTTTTGGCATTTTTTTACCAAACAATGTTCTTGCAATCCAGTGAGCATTCTGTCAAATACCATGCAATGACTTTTTAAATACCAAAAACTGGAATAATGTTGTATAACTGTTACTCTGCCCACGACCGCTCTTTTTGTAACGGTTTACCTATATAGTTTTCCATCTATTCAAGCAAACTTTTCCTTCTGCGGAACACCTTAATTTTTACAAAGTTTCCAAACAAATTCAATTGCAGGGCATTGGCGCCCTCTTTATGCCGTTAAACAAGAAGACGCTTAAAGCACACATGCATTGCAATGACTCCGATGGAAGAGGGCATTGGGTAGGAAGTCACGGTGACTGGATGGCATTGTCATGAATAACGGCCTCCTGAAGATCCGCCACATGTACAGAGAAGTGACTCTACCTCTCCCATTACTGGCTCATATTGGAGTTTTCCCCGCGTTTCGAACATTCATGTTTTCGTACAAGCAGTGTCAGTTACAGCTTCTGAAGATACAGATTACCAAGACCCCTTACAAGGAAAAATGCAGTGATCAGTGGCATTATGAAGCAATCGTGATCTTTGACAAACTGATCACCTATGTAGACAGTCACCAAGACAACGAATGGGTCATCCTCAAAAATTACCACTTTGCACCTCGCAGGTATGTTGACGCCTGTGCAATTCGTCGATTCGGTGAGCGGACAGATTTGTTCCGCGTGTACGCGGTTACAGAACCACGAGGAGATGTTCTGGTTTGGGAACCACATACTTGGGGTGAGTTACGCCCTCTTCCTATCTGAATTTACAGGTAGTTCTACCTGCTTACTGCATTGTTGTATTGTGGCTTATCTTCTTTTGTACGCATGCACAGATGAAGGCCCGGGTTTAATACTTGCCCCAAACATCGAGGATCCAGTTGCAGGGGATGCGGCTGAAGGCGCTGCATTGCTGGCGATGTGGCTCAAGCCGCTGCAGTTGCTGGTGATGCGGCTCAATCCGCTGCAGTTGCTGGCGATGCGGCTGAAGGAGATGCATTTCCTGCCGATCCGGATGACGACCCGGATGACGACGTTGAAGAAGTTGCAGATCATGTAGTGATTAATTCACAAACTACCTGGTTCTTGGCATCCAATACCTACCATTATGGCAATTTCGATCTACTTTGGATTCAGATAGATGGTGATAGACACAACAATGCTCCTGCACAGTTTGAAGATGGGATACGGTTGAGCACTTATCCAGGTCTACGGTGCCACGTTTTCGCAAGGCATCCCTTTAATCTTCGCCCGGAAGTAGAAGATCCTATTGATGGTCCAGTGTGGATCAGGCAGGAGCATCTGCACGGGCTTTCAGTATTTCTTGGAATCAACAACCCAATCTTCCACCGAGAACCCTGTTATGATGTTGCAAAAGCTGGTCCATCTGCTGGATAAGGCATGTCCTTGTTACAAGAAGACTGTGTGTTTGTTGCATACCATCGAGCCTGTCCCTACACCCATAGGCCAGTGCCAGATTGGAGCCGTATACACATCAATGGAGGAGCTCCGGCAATAGGATCACAACTGATATACCAACCCACTTATTACAATGAGTGGGAGGTGCCAATGCGGATCTTCCCAACAATGCCTGGGGCTCCTCCAACTCATCGTTGGGAATAGCCAGAAGACTAGTTATCTTGAAGTGTTCTACTTTTAAACTTAAGTTAACGAACACTAGTATGATGATGTGTAATGCCTCTGTGATTGATTATCTGCTTGTAACAGACATATTTTGTTGTGTTATGTTTATCTGTATGACCAAGCAATGGAATAATCTTCTGTTGTTTGGATTTGCTAAATTGACATATTTTGTTGTGTTATGATTATCTGTATTTTGCTGTTGCATAAAAGCTAGGTGCTGCCAATTCCCCCTCTAGCCTTCTCTGGAAGCTGTCATGTTCCCTCTGTTCTTTGCAAGATTCAGAAAATGCACCATTTTTATTGATTTTTATGTGTTAGTTTTCGTGCAAAGCATTGATGTTCAGTTGGTGGATTTGCTAAATTGACATGATCTTGCAAGATTCAGAAAGTGCAAAGCATTGATGTTCAGTTGGTGGATTTGCAAGATTCAGAAAATGCACCATTTTTGTTGATTTTTAAGTGTTAGTTTTCATGCAAAGCATTGATGTTCAGTTGGTGGATTTGCTAAATTGACATGATCTAAGTACTCCAGCATCAGAAAATAGTAAATTAGTTGACATCGACTGATAGTTGACAGTACTGAACCTATATGCTGATCGCACAAATTTTGTGCAATGTTTGAGAAGTGATTTGCTCAAGCATGGAAGGGCACATGAGCCAGCAGTCAGACTGACCATCTACTTGGCAACATAATATCTACTGGATCACATCAGAGAAATGAGAGAAATGTTCAAGGAATTGGTGTCCAGTAATATTTCACACAAATCATGGAACTACTCAAGAACCACAACCACCAGTAGATATTCATACAAGTCATAGAACAGGATAAGAAACACAACCGGAAGCAGAACAGTCTACTTGTCAAGAAGGAGAAGCAGATGAGGATACTTAGCAAAAAGATGCCGCAGATAATCACATTTGTAATGCTACAGTTGACAGAAAGGTTGATGATCATAACTAAGTTCAGGACATAGTAGAGCAAGAGGATGATGCTGTCCTGGAACATGATAATCTGCAATTCACCAGAGAGCAAGAGCAACATAATAGAATCCATCGTATATGTGCATATTCAGAGAGTATTCATCGTATATATTCAAATTCAGAGAGAATTCAGATTTTGCATACCTGTTACTTCTCCATTTCTCTTAGAGCTGCTGGAATTGATGGAAGGCTGAGAACATCCTCCATTTCTCCAGTACGAGAACAACCTCCGCATGATCACTGGCTTCCGCCCCAACTTCTCCAGCACGAGAACATCCTCCTCCAGATCTTCCCAGTTCCCGATCTCGATCTTGCCAGATCCGCAGCGAGGAGAACCCGCTTTCAACCTCGAGGCCATGTCCCCTGCGTGGCGCTAGCAGCGCTGTGGTACTCTAAGATCTCGGTAGGCGAGCGGGAGCAGGAGCTTGAAGAACAATGGGGGAGAAGAGAAAGATTACGTGGACGAGGTACGCCACCTGGCAGCCATGGTGGCAAAGCAATAACGGGGTATCCTGCCAAGTGGAGCGCCGAGTCATCACCGTAACGGAGATATTTGTGTTCAAACAATTTCAACCGGTATTATTTGGGCTATTCGAATTAGACTCAGAAATAATCCTCTCAGTGATTGACCCCATCAACTTGCGGTACCGCGATGTGATTGCAGCGAAGAAAGACACCTGTGAGCCTGTGCCAAACAACTTAGTGATCGCAAACTGAATAGCTCCGTGAATGAAACTAATTACTCGGGCTGAGTCCAGTGGCCTTTGGGGCGTGCTAGGCCTGCACGTGAATTCTAAGTGCCCTTTACACAAACTCTAAATACGGGCGTGAATAAATGGAGAACGAGATACACCTAGTCTTTTATTTTCAATCAAACATTTAAAATTCGTATTCGATAGTTCTAAAAAATTCTAAGCTAAATTTTGGAGATAGCCAACGATGAATACTACAACAATACGAGCTACTTTATATTTTAGGCTACAAAAAAAAAGACAAAATGTGATAAATTATAGTGTTGCAATGTGCACTATTCACTAAAATTTAACAATTTTTTCACTTTTGTGTATCCAAGAATATAAAGTGGTTTGTATTGAGATTTTGCATTGTTTATAGTGTATTTATCATTGGCTACCTCTAGAATTTTGTTTCAAAATATTTTGAAACTTTAAAATAAATTTTAAATGTTTGAAAATAAAGTAGGTCGGCTCCGTTTTGAGTTTACGTCTCCAAATAAATATTAAATAATAATAATCTAAAGTATATAAATAAATAAAAGTGATTCTCAAATAATCTAGTGACTCTTAAAATAAATACTACTACCTCCGTTCTAGAATATAAGCCTTGTAGAAAGCTATAGGTAAGAACTACCATATAAGGAGAATGTTCAAAATCGAAAATGGGGACGTGACGGGATCTAGGCTGCCAGTTACAAGCTGAAGGTCAGCCTTTCTAAAAAAAAAATGGGAAAAAGAAAAATTGTCAGGGCTCGCACAAGAGTTTGGGTTGCACCAAAAGTGGGGCATGCAATATGAGATACGGGTGCAACTAGTTGCAAATCTAAGTTTGCTCGCATCAAAATTACTTGACAACTCTTGGGAGGAGTCATGCCAGGGCACCCCGCGCGGCCGTCGCACCCTATAATTTCTGAAAGGTAATGATGTCGAATTAATGGGGAATTAAGGCTCTCTCGACAAGGACGCTATTATCCAATAGTATTTGTCAAAAAAGGCTTCTAAAAGAAGAAAACATATACAGTAATATATGTTCTCCGTTGCCGTGTCGATCTTCATGCGCAGTGGGGGCGACTGCACACGAGAAGTTCAAAGCCTTCTTTTCAAGATGAAAATCTAAGGTCTAACTTTAATTGGTTGTACCTGGAAATGGTCTTGTTGAAGGCATTTTTTTAGAGCAAGGACTTTCTTCAGGGTGAAAATCTTAGATCTTCAATCAGGCGACGATGCGCTTGCGGACCGTTCCCTTCTTGGAGGCGTTGTTTCTAGACTTCTGGTGCTGTCTTGGTGATGTTAGTATTGTTGTTTCAAGAAATAGATCATGTAGCGGGACTTCTCATATATATTTTTTGTAATTCTTTTTTCTCTTTTTGGCTATGTGCATCTGTAATGTCGCTAGGGCAATGCTTTGTTGCAGAGGCTGGATATAATTAATATCTTCGCGATATTAATATATGCTCTTTGTCAAAAAATACAAAAAACTTTGTTTTTGTTAAATCTCAACGCTCTGTTACTTGTGACATATTTCCCACCGTAGAATTTCTATTGCTTTAGTAATATATTAGATAGATACCGAGTACATGTCAAAGTTGGTGCGTTGCTCCCCGTAGAGTCAAGTTTGGATTCCATACAAAAAAACATCTTTTTTTTTAAATCTCAACCCTCCTTTACTTCTGACATAATCGCTACCATAGAATTTCTATTTTTTATTTAATAACATATTAGACGAAATTGCAGGTACATTGTAACACTCATGCCAAACAGAGAAAGGTAATGAAAAACAGGAGCCCACCTCACCTATCTGGTTGACCAGCATGTGTGGCCTCGTGGGTTGTGTCTTCCGCGGAGAGTCGTACTGATGAAGAGTACTTCGAGGTAGTGTATGGTAAAGTTTTCTTTTGATCCGTTAGGAACGGCAGGCCCAGGATTATGAGTAGCATCCTAACATGAGTGACGAACTCCCCACCAGTGCTTAGATGTTTGGCATGGAACCTTCCACCACAATTATTTGCTATATAGCAAAGCATCTCGATCCAGACTACTACGATTAGCTCCCACCGAAGACGTGCTTCATTGATCTGGAGCAACTCCATGTAGACAGACCGGGCCATACGAAGTCCAGCGTACAGATCATCACCAGGAACACCATTACACACCTTATGGCTGAACCCCGTCTGGTCAATAGGGTCTCCAGATCTTTTAAGATAATCCTTCACCTCTCGTTGAGCCCTGCTAAGCATGTATAGCCCGTCACTGCCGACCATCGCCTTATGTTTAGCAACAAGGTACATGATGTAATTCGACAACTCTATGCATGTGGCAGCAATCTCAGAGTTGTCGCTGGCCTCTTTGGTGAAGAAGCATAAGTTCGTCGTGTAATGCCAAATAATGACATTAGACACAAAATCCATGCCTTGGATGCTGCTAACCTCCAATGCTCGTTGAGCAGCCGATGAGCTTTCTTCATGGGGCATGATCCCAACCGCCCAATGGGCCCACAAGCCATGGAACCTGGTCGAGTCCCACTCCTTTACTCGTGGAGTGCTACATACGCCAAGCAACTTGTCAAGGATCATCTTCTTTAGCTCAGGAGAGACGGCAACAAGTGTGGTGTTTCCTCTTATGCCTGTGTTTTGCAGCATCTTTTCCCACAGGCTAGCGTCGGCTTCCTTCCTCTTTTGGATGCACCTGCCAATGAGGTTGTATTGTGCAAGACTTCCGGACCACTCCCCTCTATTCTCTAGGTGGAAATGCCGGAGCACATGCTGCAATATTCCACTTGCCCATTCAAATCCACGCAAATATGAACGAAAACACACCGAACCGCAACAGCAACAGCAACACAAGCAATTCCATGCGCCCTCTAGGACCTTATGTGACCAATATGATGAGATGAAGCCCATGAAGATAGCAGATACCTCCAATATGATGGCACCGACTAGCAATACGTATGACACGACGACATCAACTCCATTGCACTTGCTAAGATCAACCCTTCGAAACAGCAGAAGAGCTACACAAGTCAAGACAAAAGCAACCAGACGGTGGATTGTACTGCACACTGGACCTAAGTCGAAACCTGGGAGAGTGTCCTGGAAACGCGATCCAAACTTGGTGTACAGATAGTCGTAGGTCAAAGAGAGGTTGATTTCCACCAATTTATAAGCCGTGTAGACTGGATCCTCCGACGATTGCAAGTGTCTGAGAGCATTGTGGACATCAGAAACCACATAAGTACCCACGGAGTTAGAAGGGCTCACGTCCATGAAAATATCCAATACTTCTCCAAATCCAGTTGTGGCTGAGTGTAGCAGCGTTGAGAAACTTCCCTCTCTCTCTTTGGAAAGAAAACATAATCGACCATAATATGATACTGACATATCGGAGCTCAAGCTAGATGCGGCTGAAGCAACACTGGACACACTTCCGGTCCATGAGCCCACTCTGTATAGTGCCCATGTTCTCTCGGCATACTTGATGGTCCCCGAGATGAACATCAGCACCATTGGGGTATGCAGGTGCCTGTCCTGGTGCCGCCATTGCTTGCCGGCGACGTACATTGCCATCCCCACCTGACTGACGAGGTTGAGCATGTGCCGCTTCCAAAGGTCGGTGTCTTCCATTGAGAAGGCCGTGATGGTGTCTGGCCCGCCAAGGTGAAGCAGCAGGAACGGCGCCCAGAAAACCACCAGCTGGTGCCGCGTGTTGTCAACGTGAAGTGTAAGGCTGCCCAGAATGAAGATCGCCACATAGTCGGCTAACAGGTATGCGAGCCAAAGCAGCACGCTGAGCACGCGGGACGTGCTGCGCTTCCGCATCACCGCGAAGAAGAGGAGGAAGACTTGCAGGGAGAAGCTTAATAACACCAGGAACTGGATCTCCCACTCATTCCATAATTGTTGAGCGAGCGCTAGGGAGCTGAAATGCATGGTTCACCGTTAGGGAAATGAAATTTACAATTGATTAGTAAGGAGAAATATCCGTTTCAGTCTATAATAAGATTTAAGTTAACGTGTTGAATTCTCTCTTCGACGATATGGGTTGCCATGGAGTAGATACATCACAATCGGGTTCACTTACATCACATATTGAATACAAAACGTAATGCGTAATATACAATAGGCCGTGTATAGTTTTGTTGTTTTTTCGGTTTTGGGCTGGTCCCTATAACTATTGCGTTTCTTCGCTTTCTCTTAGAATAAATGACGTGCACTTTGGCGCACATTAAAAAAACATAATGCATGTATAGAAGCACCTAGCAAAGGAAACATATCATTAACAATAAAAAAATTAGGAGGAAAAAATTCAGAGTAATTTTTTAGATCCTACTATTTACAATACCTGGGCTGATGTTCCTTTAGCTGGTGCCTCACGACGTTGCGGTGCCTCGGCACCCTCATTTCGTTCGATCGAGCTGCAGACAGTGGGTGCTCAAAATCTAAGTAAAGCTAGGAAGAAATGAAGGAGGACAGAAATCTTGACGTCCGAACTGATAAGCTCCCTCTTCAAGGACTCGTCTAAAATAAGTACATATGCTTTGGACTGGATGACACCAAGGCATACAGTTCTGAATTTGTTCTGTTTTTCGTTAAAGCACTGCCTTTGCTTGCTTGCTTTGCGTGGAGATGGAGGAGTAGGATAATTCTTTCTCTGAATAGTTGAATGGGCAACCTTACACGAATATTGCTTTGCGTCTCCCTATGTTATTTCTTTGAAGTACCAAAAGCAATCCTAGGTCTGTTCCCTCGCGTCGCTCCACCTGGTGGCGCCAGGATAAAATATCGCGCCGTCGCCGGTGGCTCGATACGTCCATCTACAGCACCTCCACCTCGTCCAGCTTCTTGCATATGGCCGCTCCAGTGCCATGTTACAGAGCCTTCCTAGCCACAATTGCATACTCAATTTTGTCAGGACCTGTCCTGATATGGTGACCCGGAGCAAGACTTGAAATAGGGCCTTAATTAGATTCAGTAATAGTATCTTTTAAATGCATATATGCCATGTTATCAATAAACAATAAAATCTTGCAAATATAATATTGATACCAATACACACTTTCTTATTTCAACCAATTTTGGCTATGGCTTTTGCCATATTTAATTATCTCATAAATATGAGTTAGCAATTAAAAAAGAAAAATATACAAATTAAGATATTTGTTTTAGGTTAAAATATACCCTTTACTTTAATTGCTAAATTTTTATCAAATAACGTATACTTCTTCTCTTAAAAATTCCCATTGTTCCTAGATGAAAAATCTTTAATGATTGCATGTCAATATCTATCTTACCAACGTCAACTCTGACTAGAACCACGTGGCACGATACAGTGGGCCTCCTCTCGGTGACCTTTTATAGGTTAATGAAAAAAATCCCTACGCGATCGGGCAAGTTAACTAGCGTGAACTATCTTATTTAGATAAAATACACATTGGAATCTTTGAGCAAGATTAACATGCTATAAAACCTCCAAGCAAAGTGTTAATTACCTTTTTTAGAATGTGCCACGTTAATTACCTAGACTGGCCCACCAACTAATTCACACATAGGCTAATTAAGGGGTCGTTTGGAACACGGGAATTCCACAGGAATTTCACGGGATATGATTTTTAGATGAAAATTTCCCTTTGACCTCTTTGGGACGCAGGAATTGGAAAGGAGTTCTCATAGGATTGATTTCCTTCGCTTCACGTTTTGTAGGGAAAAAAAACATGCGATCGGACTGGATGGAAAAAATCTTGGGGGCGAACTGGAGCTCTAAGCCTATTCTAGCAGTGCATTTTTTCCTTCAAAAAAGAAATAGCACCCCGTAGTACTAACTCACACGAGCAAACAGACGATTTCGTCCAATCCTAGATGCGGCCGCTGAGCGAGGCTATATGTGTGCATGTTGTTGATTGTTCTTGCGTGCATGACGATGGCCCATGGATACCTAAATCGGCTCCTCATTTGCTTAGGCTAGAGTAATCTGTGTTGCATTCGTACGTGAGAAATTAGCACACTATTCTTGCATGGCTAATTATTCGTACCTGATGATGTATATGATTTGAGTGGTTTGAAACTCAAGACATTTCCTATGTTTTCCTATCCTGCAATCCAAAGAGCTACTTTGCATTTTTCCTATGTTTTTAACTCCTATAGGATTTGAGGGGTAGGACACCTTGATTCCTATACTTTTCCTATTCCTGCGATTTTCATATCCCGTGTTTCAAACGGGGCCTAAAGAAAAAAGTTCAGAGTTGACCAAGTAAAGGGGCCCAATAAAACGAGAGGCTAAAGGCTATTCCAATTTCGAGCCCACAAAGTAGCATAACGTTTCGTTCTCTTCTTCCCATGAACCACTGAACTAGACGATAGAAACTCCCACATGATCTAATGGTGCCGGTGCCCCAGCTGACCTCCTCCTTAGCAAGCCAGGACTTGAGGCCCCCTTGGATCCTGGGGCCAGGGCGCCCGCCCCTCCCCCCTAGGGCCGGGCCTGAATTTTTCCCTATAGTTTTGGCCTTGAAGGAGCAACAGTATTGGTCCACAAGGCACATGATATTATTGTATTTCTATTCAAAAGTACTTTACTTGTTATTATGACTTTTATTAAATAAACACATGATAAATAAGTAATTCTTGGTCAAAGCATCAGTCAAAGAAAATGAAATACACTATATATTATGGAATGGAGATAGTAATTAGTAATTCTTATAGTGGATCTATTGGTATCGATTTGATATTGTTAATGTTCCTATTGTTACATATATATTTGGTCAAACTTAGTGTGATATGATTTTTGACTAAATCTCTGCGCCATGTAGCTACTGGTTCGTATTTTTGTTTTTTGGCATACACTAGGAAAAATGCTCTTCGTGCATTGCAACGGGTTTATTGTCACTAAATATTTGTTAGCCTATGAAGAATTTCACTCCGGGAAATTAGTATTTTCTTGTTGGGACGAGCCGTTTTGATGGTTACACGGCCACTATCAAGAATTAGGCGATTGATGACCCCAAACAACTCTTTTAATGTTGGTTAAAATATATAAAGATAAAGATTTACAAATGATTTGAATTCATTCAATAATGTATAAATCTATTTCCGCCAAATAGCATCAGCCTACAATGAAGTGTTGGTGAAACACACAGAACAATTTTAGGAACTAATGAAGTGTAGACCCTAAGAAATGCAACAGATATGGAAACAAATAGAGCTTAGTTCTTGCTCTACCGCACTGCAATAATCACCATATATATAGCTGAAAGTAAATTTGGATATAAGATGCCACAGAATGATCCCTAAGGTTATCAGCCAGGCAGAAAAAAACAGAAGGAATCAAAAATTAAACCTGTGTCAAGCATGCTGTCTCACTTTCCGCTCTATCAATACATGCATGCTGTGCCTGCACTCGTCCTTCGCTGCCCAGCAGATTCCATGATGAGGTGATCAGTTGCAGCAGAGCTGAGAAAGAAGCCATCGATCCCTATTTCTGCAAGCATTAGTCTACGGAAAAATTAACCTTCGCGTTTGTAATTTCGAGCATGATCCCTCTCAGCTTTCGACGTCAGGATAGGTGGGTAGCGTGGCACCTGTTCCTACGACAAAAAACCCGGTGAAAAATATTTACGGAGACGCTGATGTGAGCAACAAACCGTTCAAAACTGGTTGGCCTAACATATTTGTTGCAGTTTCTTTTTTTG
Organism: Dactylis glomerata; assembly: GCA_007115705.1. NCBI lineage: Eukaryota > Viridiplantae > Streptophyta > Magnoliopsida > Poales > Poaceae > Dactylis > Dactylis glomerata. The sequence continues at coordinate 309,698 of QXEO01002093.1, forward strand.
AAACGAGGCAAAAGATTTGCCTATTCCATTGATTAAGGAGAGAGTTCAAGAGTTTAAAATACAAGGAGCAAAGCTCCAAACAAAAGCCTACTCTCGCGGCATTAAGGCACTCAAAATTTTTGCTCCGGCTAAGCCCCAAAGAATAGCATTGCTCTTGATGGTCGAGGCTACTCTAGTAGGCATGGATGCCACACTCCGAAAAACTCTCGCGTTTCTCTCATTCCAAATCTCCCAAGCGGTGAGTAAGAGCAAAGAAGAGAGGCCCTTCCGACGCCTTCCATTAACACCGGAAATATGGCACCACCATTCCTCAAGGGAGTCGTAGTTGGCCCAAATGTTGGTGTCGAAGTCCGTAAGACCAAGCCAATCCTTGAGCTCGTTCCACACCCGGAGCGAATACCTACATTGAAAAATCATATGTGCCGCCGTCTCCGGTGCTCTCTTGCAAAGTTGGCAAGGTCCACAATTGGGCCATCCTCTCCGGATGAGGCGATCCGCCGTCCATACGCGATTTTGGAGGATCAACCATGCAAAGGTTTTACATTTAGGAGGCGCCCAATTGTCCCAAACCGCCGACATCATGAACGACGTGGGAGGCGTGTCAAATTGCGCCACATAAGCCGAGGACGTGGAGTATGATGCGTTATTGGTCAACTTCCAAGTGATGGTGTCCGGATCGTCATTAAGATGCACATCTTGGATCAAGTTCCAAAGGGTTGAAAACTCAATAATGTGGGCAACCGTGATGCCACCATCGAAGGCAAGATTGGATATCCAAAAATCGTGCTCGAGGCCCTTGCTAACAACAAAATTCTTCTTCTTAGAGATGTTGAAAATGGATGGAGCAATATCTTTGGGCTTCGCGCCATTGATCCAAGGGGAGTGCCAAAAGATGGCGGTCTTGCCATTCCCAATGGCGAGATTAATGAGAGTGTAGAAGAGATCCATGTCCTCTTCATTACAAGGGTTTCCCATTCCAACCCAAGCTCTTCCGGGGTCCGTCCACTCATACCAAGGCCAACGAAGCCTCAAAGCTCTCCCAAATTTGTCAAGGTTTAAAATCCCAAGACCTCCCATACTCTTTGGGGTACACACCACATCCCACTTCACTTTGCATTTACCGCCGGAAACCTTGTCCGAAGCCGCCCAAAGAAATGCACGCTCAAGCTTGAACATTGCCTTTAAGATGCCCTTTGGTACCGGCAAAACGGTAAGAGGGTAAATAGCTTGAGAGGCAATGACGGACTTCACGAAGGTTGCTCTCCCGGCGGTAGTGATGAACTTCCCTTGCCCAATTAGGAGCTTGCTAGCCATCTTGTCAACAATAAATTGGAAATCCCCACTTCGAAGACGATGCACCGATAGAGGGAGCCCCAAGTATCTAATTGGAAACATGGAGCGCACCACGGAGAACCCTTGGAGAACGCTCTCGATGTCAATTTCGGAGTTTCACCACCAATGGAAGACTGTCCGTAGAAATTCTTTTTTGTATTCATGTGGACTGGTTCTCTCCCAACCATGGCAGTAAAGCCCAAACTTGTTATCTTGCATTTATCAGTACTGAAGTCTCTAAAACCCAAGGCCTCTTCCGTTCGCTTACTTTTTCCCTGGTGTTTTTAGTACCGGCAAGTGGCGGCCGGAGGAGAGCGTTAGCGCCAAATCCAAAGCCATCGCTGTTGACAAACGTTGTTAACTATCTTCTTCCTGCTGTCATGTTTTCTCTGTGATCTTGACCTTGGCAAAAGGGGCAGTCCTGAAAAGGTGACCTTCTAGTATAAATAGACTTGCAAGTTTCAGTTTCAGCATGACTCTTCAAGCCCACGCGCCCAGCTCTTAGAAATTTACTCAAGCTTTGCGTCCATCATCTATGCTTAGATTCATGGGTCCCTTGCAAGCTCTCATCTTGCTCCTTCTTGCCTCGCTGGCCAGCTCGGCGCCGTCCGGCTACCGCGCCGTGCTCACCCACGTTGACTCCAAGGGTGGCTTCACCAAGGCCGAGCTCATGCGCCGAGCCGCTCATAGGAGTCGCCTCCGAGCGATGTCGTCCAGCTATTCCACAACCTCTTCCAGCTCGGACAGCAGTCCCATGCTTTTCTCGGGCCAAGCCGAGTACCTCATGGAGCTCGCCATCGGGACGCCTCCGGTCCCGTTCGTCGCCCTCGCCGACACCGGCAGCGACCTCACGTGGACGCAGTGCCAGCCGTGCAAGCTCTGCTTCCCGCAGGACACGCCCATCTACGATACCTCGGCCTCGTCCAGCTTCGCCCCCGTGCCCTGCTCCAGCGCCACGTGCCTGCCCATTTGGAGCCGCAACAACTGTTCCTCGCTCTGCAGGTACCGCTACGCCTACGACGACGGCGCCTACTCGACGGGAATCTTGGGGACGGAGACGCTCACCTTGGGCTCTAGCTCTGGCGCCTCTAGCGCTCACGGGGTCGCGTTCGGCTGCGGCGAGGACAACGGGGGTGCCTCGTACAACTCCACTGGGACGGTCGGCCTCGGCCGTGGGACGCTCTCCCTCGTGGCGCAGCTAGGGGTCGGGAAGTTCGCCTACTGCCTCACCGACTTCTTCAACAGTAGCCTAGGCAGCCCCTTCCTGTTCGGGGATCTAGCGGACATTGCCGGGGATGCCGGGCAGGTGCAGTCGACGCCGCTCTTGCAGAACCCGCGCATCCCATCGCGGTACTACGTCTCCCTGGAGGGCATATCGCTCGGCGACGCCCGCCTGCCGATCCCGAACGACACATTCGCCCTGCGCGCCGACGGAACCGGGGGCATGATCGTGGACTCCGGCACCACCTTCACGGCGCTCGAGGAAAGCGCTTTCAGGGTGGTGGTCAGCCACGTGGCCGGCGTGCTCGGGCAGCTGGTGGCGAACGCCTCCAGCCTTGACGCCCCTTGCTTCCCGGCACCAAACGGTCAGCGACAGCTTCCAACCATGCCGGACATGGTGCTGCACTTCGCCGGCGGTGCGGACATGAGGCTGCACTTGGCCAGTGGTGCGGACATGAGGCTGCGCAGGGACAACTACATGTACTTCAACGAAGAGGACTCTTCCTTCTGCCTAAGCATAGGCGGAACATCGTCAGGGTCGACTTCGGTGCTTGGCAATTTCCAGCAGCAGAATATACAGATGCTGTTTGATATCACTGTTGGGCAAATGTCATTCATGTCCACCGACTGCAGTAAGCTCTGATCCTGAAGCGTATAAGTAATCGCTAGGATAACCATGGTCGAAATTTTGAATTCCCTGTTCCTGCCTTAATTACTTATTACTTGGACAATTTATATGATGCACTACTTCCTGATGGCTCTCTTGTTGGTCGATGAGACTTGAGCATGGTGCGTTCCGAACGTTGGCAAAACTTGTTGCAGTGACAGCCAAAAATCATCCCCCTGCGTCATTCCTAATGTTCTACGTCTGGTCTGCGTTTTTCCACAAAAGAGAAATCCATATCCGAGTAAATCATCGTGTCTGCTTTTCTCAAGCACATTATGCTTCCCTCTTACTGAAAACGATTTCATGCACCATGTGATCATTGCTTACACTCATTGGATCTTCCGCACAACCAGTAACGTTCAGATTTGGGTCCGTGTATCACAATTGCCATCTATATATATAGCCTCGGAGGTTTTCCTGCAAGCATCTTTAGCGTCAGATGATCAGAACAGGAAGACACCTTTATGTATCCTTGTGGCGATGCAAGGGCATAATAGAAAGCCCTGAACCCACAAACAGGGCTGCACCATCATTGTCGTGAACCTCGATGCAGGCCATCTTGGTCCCGTCGAGCTTGAACATCCCTGGCAGCTGATCGACGCTTCATATGAACACTTACAGAAGAAAGGAGTTCCATCTCAGTTGCTTCAGGAAAAAGGAGTTCCATCTCAGTTGCTTCAGGAAAAAGGAGTTCCATCTCAGCGTGGATTTGGTCATGTTATCCAAAATTGCCATGTGTTGTTTCTCGTTGTCACGAAGGATGGGCCTCCGTAGTGGTACTGTCGGCGGAATATCCTATACTACTCTGGTTACCTGAAATTAATAGTCATGATACCATCTGAAACTACTTCTATTGTCGAACAGAAGCACCATTTCTTATCTACAAAATGTGAAATCCCTGGTGCTAAAATGACGAAGAGAAGAAACAAAATGTGAAATAATTGCACTGCACGACCATGGAGCATCCATGGCCTTTGAACTGAATATGTAAGTTCTGTCACAAGTCCATGAATCTAGACTACCTAAGTTTCTAATCTCTTTGCCCGCTCATCTTAAATACATAAGTATGTCCGGAAAAACCTTAGGCGGGAAAGCCACGAGGCAATGTTGACCAAGTTACCTTTACTGAGATTAGCGTCAAATCAATCTTTATTTCTTGAGTATCATGCCCATGAGTTTTGGCCTTGAAGGAACAACAGTATTGGTCGCAACTGGATGACAGTGCGCCAACCTTGAACTTCAAATCTATCAAAGAGTCCTGCACTACGGCAACCACATACCTCTTTAAACCACATGACTTGGTGATGGCGCAATCAAAGAGCCGGATTTCCTCATCTATCCCACTGGTTAAACATCTGAGAGACAGATTTATATTGCTTTGCACTTCCAATATGATAACTTCTATGGTCGCCTCAACTGACCTGCCAAGACGTGATAAAGTTAAGTTAACTGCACCATCGCCGCCACCAATGCCAAACATGAATGGCCGATTCCATAAGCCTCCTTCTCCTATGAGTGATGCACCATCGATCAGTTGTATGTCATCATTTTCTTGATGGCTTGTCTTGATCCTCATATCATATTCGATTAGAATAAGGTCCACCATCTCTATCCCTCGCTTAGGGCCAACCATGTTGATTAGAGAACCCTAAAAATATTGTTATATTTAGTACCTCTTCATATAAAAGTATGAAACATATATAGCTAAATACTCTTGTTATGATGTTTCACTTGTAACAACCAAGATCTTTGTCACGATGTCAAACAAAATGGTTAAAAAAGCACAGTGGTGATAGTGAATATTTAACCCATGGAATGTTTAATACTCCCTCCGACCCATAATACTATTCGCAAATATGAATGTGTCTAGACACATTTTAGTGGTAGATACATCCGTATTAGCAAAGAGTAATATGGATCGGAGGGAGTACCATTTTAGTACCTCTTTGTATAAAAGTATGAAATATATATAGTTAAATACTCTTGTTATAATGTTTCACTTGTAACAACCAAGATCTTTGTCACGATGTCAAACAAAATGGTTTAAAAAGCATAGTGGTGACAATGAATATTTAACCCATGGAATGTTTAGTACCATCAAAATCTACGATCTAAATGATTATTTGTGGCCCTTTTGCCCATGTGGCATCGTCCACCTAAGACCTAACGAGCCAAGATGGTCGAAGCTTCCTCCAAAACGCCTTCCGAGACAGTAATAGATACTCTTAACAAGCAAATGTCTGGTATATAACTACGGTTTTGCTAAATCTCGGACGACTTAGATTTTTCTTAAGTATCAGTCACCTAAAAAAAGTACAACCATAGAGTGCAACTCACATCTGGTTTCATGTGTGGCAGAAAAGTGAACAATTTTCTTGGGTGATTGAAACTTAAGAAAATCTCAGCCGACTTAGACTTAGATAAACCCTTAAGGGGGTTAAGCGGAAAAATGATACGAGGGGGTATTAGGATAGACTTATTTCTTATAATAATTGTAGGTCAAGTATGTATGTGCACCTGCTCCACACTGATGGGATCATTCCTGCTAATATTGACGACATAATTAAGCAATGGATCCAGACCATCCCGGATTGCTACATATCCATATAATTCTACTAAGCCACCGTCCATATGAATTTTAGCCTCCATAGGAATTTCAGCCAACTCCAGTGAGAAAATTTGCAGCATGCGGCGAGATTGATGTCTCATGCACCTTCCCTCGTGAATCATGCAATCTGTGGGATTTGAAAACATCATTGCCTCCAACCTAGCTTCATAAAAATAAAAGTTACATTGTAAGTTTGTAACAGGAATTAATGCGGTAAACAAACATGTACCATAAAAAAGGTAAAAAACTGTCGTTTGAGGACTACATGGCCCATTGGAATTTTTTCTTTTCATTTACTAAGTACAGTAGCGCATATCTATGTTCTTTTCAGTAGGAATTTTGTTCCATCTACAAGTTCGTCTTTAGGAAGACCAAATGAAAGCATTGCCTCAGAAAGCTTATCGGATGATTCCACAGAAAAAGCATTGAGGCATGGCTAGCGAGGATTAAAGGGAATATGTTTCCCGAAGCATACAACATGTGTCACCTATTTAAATCAGATTGGTGTGCTAGAAGGAGTCGACGGGATGATTTCTGCATTAGTGCTACCACTTAATACCATCTAGTGCAGCCGCACAAGAGAGAGGCGGGAGAGCAACCTCCATCTTTCTAAGGTTCTAGTGGGATAAAACTTCTAGTATCACCTACACGCATATGGCAATAGGATTGTTTCACTTAAAAAGGATAAAAATTAGGAAAATGGTAGTACTGATCACTTACTCTCATTACGGTCCACAATGCGATAGTCTTGTTTCCACCAAAGGGAATCGCTATCCCAGTACATAGAACCATCACGATGTCTGCTATGCGCAAGTACATTGTGCACAGGGGCAGAGGGCCTCACTTATCACAATTTCCTTCGCTCCCTGACCTAGCCGCCAGAGGCGATCAGGGAGGCGCCGCCTTTTCCACCCGATCTCCATCGGCCGTGCTGGTCCCCTCTCCCTCCGCCTGCTCCGGCGGCGGTGGGGAGGGGGGATCCGGTCTCTCCGCTCTGTAGTTAGAGTTTGGTTTTGCAGGTCGTGGAGTGCCGTTGGGGTGGTGGGAGCGGCGCCCGGACGAATAAATCTGCCTCAGCTCCACTCCCACACCGGCGGTGTCCTTCATGGCGGCGTCTCGGAGTTGATGGCATCATGTGTTTGCCGATTCCTCGGATCGGCGGCTTTCAGTTTCTTGGATGGTGTCGTCGAGGCGGAGGCGGTGATCCCATCAGGTGTGTTCATCCTCCTGCTCTGTCCCCGTTACTATGGCGTTGGCTCCGACGTCATGGTGGAGCAGGGAGGATGTGTTGTCCAGGAGTACGTGCAGACGTTTGTCTGCGTACGTGATAGACTGAAGATGGTGTATCCTATGCTGGGTTTGTGGATGGAGGCCGGCAGTTCTGATTTCCTCCCCCGACGTTGTAGTCGTAGGAGGGTACCAGTTCTGGAGTTCGATCGCGTGTCCGAGGACATGTTGCCTCGGTCTGATTCTTTCAACGACAATGGTTTTGCCTCCGGCAAACTACTTTGGAGGTCTGAAAAGCTACTGATCAGCGATGGAGCCGCGTCGAGCTCGGGTGTTGTGGTGATCTGTCTTCCGTCCCTTTGGCGTTCGCTTTGGTGGTGTCGAAGGAAGAGGATAGACGCTGGTTTTTTGCATAGGTTTATCCTATCTTTTCAGTTCTGTAAGGTCTGTTCGTTCGTAACTTGTAACTTGTTTTTATCTTATGAATAAAGAGTGGATTACAGTGTCAAAAAAAAAGTACATTGTGCACAGTATATCCTTTTTTCTCCCTCAATGCATCTTCCTCGCGACCAATGGCGTTCACGATTTGGCCCCGTGTATCACCGTTGCTATCCATAGCCTCGGAGGTTGTCCTACGAGAATCAGTACAAGAAAACATACAATTTTGGATTTTTTGTTTCAAAAATTATCATGAGAACTGGAAAAGATTTAGCGTGTGAACAAGAAAACACACACCGGGAACCAAGACGACGGACAGGTGGACTGGGAGCCGGCACGAGGGGGAGAACTCGTCGCGCATGCTCTGGTGGCCACCGGCGAGATGCCATGAGGGAGAGGAGAGATCGCGAGGGAGATGAGAGGCGGTGCATTGGGGCAGGAGGGGCGACGACGAAGAAGAACAGAGCGAGGGAGTTGCATCTGAGTGCGTGACGGCGGCGGCTGCACTGGGGCCGGGGTATTTGATCATTTGCCACGTTTTAGTTTGGACCTTGATAATTTGCCACACTTTACATGCCCTTTGATAATTTGCCACAGCCACTTGTAAGATGGTGGATCACAGCCACTTGTAAGTGTGGCAAATTATCAAAGGGCATGTAAAGCGTGACAAATTATCAAGGTCCTAACTAAAGCGTGGCAAATTATCAAATATACCGGGGCCATGGGTGCGGAGAAAATAGCTTTCAGAGATGGGCTGTCGGGCTCTAACTTTCAATCATGCAAGAATATAGCGAGGTTTTTTTTTTTAGGGAAAGAATATAGCGAGGTGAATGGGTAACCAATTTATTTGGGCTGAGCCCAGTAAATGGGCCTTCGGGGCATGCTAAGCCCGCACGGGAATACCACATCCAGTTTACACAAACACTAATAATACCTTCATTCATTTCTCAAAAAAAAAACTAATACCTTCATTCGGTAAAAAAACACTAATGCCTTCATACACAAATAATCTGAAAAAACTATAAAACTGGAAACCTCTGAAAAAAAGTGTATAGTAGCTTAATTCCCAGAAATGCACTTTTTATCCTAGGTGCATACGCTCCATTGAGCCGGAAAACAAATTTGTAAACATTTAAAAAATTTAGGAAAAATTACTCGCATGTAAATATCTACATTTTATGTGCTCATGATACAGTTTTGTGAAAAATGGACATTTTTGTGGGCTATGCAAAAGATCTAAAAACATGTCACAAAAAGGCTTATTTTAATACCGATTTTTGTGATTTTTACATAGTCCACATAAAAATAGTTTTTTCTCTGAACCACTTTGTGGACACATAGAACATGGAGATGTACACACAAAATTTTGGTTTGATTTTTTATATTTTCAAATATATTATCATGCATTTCAAATAAATGGAGTATATGCAACTAGGAGCAAAAAAGTCATGTCGAGTTCCCACTATTTTGTACTATATGAATAATTTTTCACCGTGTGAACATGTGTTTACATTATGTGAACCACCTTTTTAATTTTAACCCACTTCTGACTTAAAAATATTAGTTCAAACTCACTTGCAACGAAAAATTCTTAATTGCAAGTTTGCAACCCGAATTACAACTGGTCTCCTTTGCAATACAACTTGCAACTGAAAAAATCACTCGGAAGAGAAGATATCCCCATTCTAAATTAATTGACGCAACTTTATATATCTTCACATTAACGTGTCAAGATATATTTGTATCTAGATAAACATGTGCCACTTAATTTGGAATGGAGGTAGTGGGGAACTTAAAATGGAGCACTAGCTACACGTAGCCTATTTATACTCAAACAATTAAAAATCTTACTTCAAAATTTAAAAAGGCTTAAAAAATCCTAGAGGTGACCAATGTTGTATACTACTTACAAACATGCAAAATCTCAATACAATCTATTTTGTATTCTAGACTACACAAAAGTGATAAAATCTAACTAATTTTATAGTGAATACTACACATTTCAGTACTATATAATATGCTATATTTTATCATTTTTGTATAGACTAGAATATAAAGTAATTTGTATTGAGATTTTTTACATATGTAATGTATAAATCATTGGCTACCTCTATATTTGTTTTCATATCATTTACAATTTTGAAATTTAATATTTAAATATCTATACCTAATAATAAAGTACGCAAGAGTTCCATGGTTTGGTTCTTCCGTCAAACGTTTTGCAAAAAAACCGTACCTAATTCTATGAATCAACCCGCAGTATCTTTACAAATAAAACTGACAAACAACTTTTGGGGAAATCAACCCGCAATCACTCTAAGATCGGCGGTTGCCACTTTTGCAGTTTAGCCCCTTGCAGTAACCTTCACCTTATCCTCTCCTTCTTCGATGGGGCGCTGCCGGGGATCCGCGTGGCCAGGGAACGATGGTGTGTGCCGCTGGGATCCGCTTGACCCATGGGAGATCCACCCACTTTGCCGCCTCGCACACGGCTCCGGTCGCCGGCGAAGCCGTCGCTCTGCCGCTCGCGGGAGGCTCGCAGGAGTGTCCAGGAGCTCTCGGCCATGGCGGCCGGCCGAGCTCCTGCTACCGTCTCCTGCCTCCGCTCGGCCGGTGAGCAGGACGCGTGGCTGTTTGCTCCTGGTTGGTCCCTCGGTGGCTCGGCCCACCGCTTCTTCATCCTCGGCGGGGTTGGATGCCTAGATCCACGCCCAGAGCCATTCCATGACTCTGTTAAAGCATAGAAAGCTTGAGGAAGTACGTATCGTGCATGTCCGGCCGAAGGCCATGTGTGTGCATCCGCAGAGGAGCCGGCTCGGCACATTGAGCGAGCACAGCGGGGCAGGTTGACGAGGGCCCCCGGCTCACAAAGACGTGCTCCTCGTGCTTGTGCAGCTGCAACACCTCAGATCAATTTTTATATCCCTCTATGTTCTCTCTGTCTCTTCTCCGATCTATTTTCCCCTGTCGTGGTCTCTCCTCTTTTGATCTCTTCTTTAATTAATTTTCACCACTCTCTCTGTATGTCTCACGTGATATAGAGGATAAGCCAGGCAATAGAACAGAAGTAGTATAGAAATAATATGACCCAAGCCATATACATTGTTCTTATACATGGTTATATTGTTATTTGTTTCATTTTTTCCAAATCCATGTGCAATTGAAGAACGTGTCTATTACTTCTTAAATCTTGACGAGTGAATATGACACTATAGGCTAGATAGATCTCTGACATTATTTTGATTTGTTCCTGAATTTTGGATCTTGATTTGCTAAAATAAATTACGGACGAAAGTCCTTTGAAATACAAGTACCAAAAAGGATAAGTGAATGAGGCAGAAAGTGATAGAATATGCATTACGCCGAGTTGAGTTTTCTCTCCCGGTTGCGCCGAGTCGTGATATGAGTTTTCTCTCATGGTGCAACGCACAGGCATATTTCCTAGTCTAAAGATAAAGTGTTATATATAGCTCGGCCTCCATTTATCCACCCCTTGTGTAGTTCATATTTCTCCGTGCTCGATCTGTTAATCTCCATGGGCATGCATGCACATACGCCGACAATGGCGCCTCGTCCCATCTACTGTCTACTCGTATGTATGTACGCGCATATATGTCTCGTATATACACGGACAAATCACAAATGGCCCAACAGCATACGGACGTCCTGTACACGCACATGCAGCTCCGGATAGTACGTAAACGTCGCTTTGTATCGTACATAATGTCGTCGTTCTTGATCGATGCCTCGACAATATAATACGATCGGCCGTCTGCTGTCATGGAATGATGCCAGGATTAATTAGGAGCGATTGATCATCACTGGGGGATCGTCGGCCCTGCATGTTGACGCCTCAACCACCAGTCCACAGGAGAGACCAGTGCCATGCACTGCTGCCCAATCAGTCCACGGACTCAGGATATGGTTAAAGTTTGTGTTGCCAAGTATATTCTAACCGTTTTAAAATATAAGATGTTTTAGTCTATCATTATTATACATGTATCTAGATATCTTTTAGTATATAGATTAAAAATAAAAAAACTAAACCTATATACTAAAAAACATCTAGATACATATTTATTAATAATAAAATAAAACATTTTATAATCTAGATACATATTTATTAATAATAAAATAAAACATCTTATATTATGGAACAGAAAGAGTATCGTTTAGGTCGAGCAGGCACTACATGACATTGTGGCACATGTATGTGCAGCGAGCCCTTGTATCCAAGCTAAAAGCAGTGATTAGAACCTGCGTCGCAACATTTTATTGGGCCTGATTGGACTTGTCTGGGTAGGATCATGAGTTCATGACGCGATGAAATGACAGAGGAGATCGACATATAGATGGCCATCGGAATCATCATCTTCTTCGTGGTGGATATGTTTTAGCGCCGTTTCTGCAAGTCTCTGAACAGTCAACGCTCCTGAAACTAGCTACTGCAACGGAATTCAGAGATTCACTTTTCATCATACTACATGTATGTAGCTCGAACTCGACACAACAATCGGCAGGCATGTATGGTACTAGTACCTACTTGGCTCCACAGTATCACGCGATGCATATGTAGGACAAGAGGAACATGCATGTGTGTACGTACGTCGAATATGTGGTCGTATTCAGAGCAGGGCTACGTCGCAATGAAGGAGCTGCTGGCCCAAATCGACGAGCGTGTGGACATGGCAGGTCTTTGCCATGCCATTGCCGCGCCTCCCTCCTCCTGATGGTCCATCAGGTACTAATTGGTTGAACATAAATTCTATAGATGGAGGTTGGAACTGCTCAATCGTAACTGAAGTAATATATCCAGGAAGATCACATTATATTGGTCAGTAATGCAGAATCTAGAAGAGTCACGAGAGCTTGTTTTCATCCAGTACTCTTTCCATATCCATCGAAAGGATTTGATCCAATGGTTGAGAAAGTCCTCAGAAAGTTAAGAAGGTTGGCCATGCAATGACGAACACACTAATCACTCTCTTAATTGTTTCATTTCTTCTCCTAATTTTCTCCAGACAGAAACCCATTTCGGTGTGATGTTTCAGAACTACATTTCGGGCCATAACCTATGCTGCTAGCGGTCTTCCAAACTTAAGGCTATCGATCAAACGGGGTCCCCTGTGCGCGGCATCCTCCACCATGCGGCGTACGTTTTGCCATAAAGTGGTCGATTGACGACTGTTAACTCGGAGACCCTCCAAACTACCGTACTCCCTTTTATTTCGTAAAACGTGTTGCTGAACTGGATGTATCTAAGGAGAGGTCAGCAGACCCCCGCGTCGTCTCCTTGCGAGGCGGCTCGGGTGGAAACCCTACAATTCGCTGCCTCCTTCACCACATCCCCTCGTCGCCGCCGTCACATGTCGCCAGGCAAAGCCCGTCGGCGACTGGCAGCAGCAGGATTTTGTTACCTAGGATGCTGCTGCCTACCGCCTCCCTCCCCACTCCACCCCTCGCTCTCCCCCTTCCCTCCCATCCACGGTCCTCTCTGCATCGCTTGGCCCTCCTAGTCGGGCCATCTTCACTCTCACAGGCTTGCTGCTCGCCTCCCTCTCTGCCCCACCGCTCCATCCTCCCTCGATCCGCCATTGCAGCAAGTCCCCACCAGATCCACTTCCTGTTGCTCTGGCCGGCGACCCCGCCTTGGTCCACGTCCTTCCCTCCTGGAGCCCGTGCCGGAGTCGATCTCCACGCTTCAGGTCTGGCTGTGTGTGGCCGATGTTCCTGCATGTGTTGCCACTCTGAGGGCCTTGGGCCCTGGTCCGGCCCTCTCTGATGTGCGAGGCGTGGTGCTGCCGACGTCACTCCATCATACTGCAACGGTGCTCCTATTGCTCCTCTTTCTGGTGGACAAGGGCATCTCATCTTGGCAAGTAGTGGAGTGTATCATCCCTCTTTGGCACACAACGAGCATCGTGCTACTCGAAGTGTGTTCTGGGAGAAATCCTTGCTCTGGTTTTTTTGCCAGAGCCGGCCACGACGTCGCTATTTGGCTTGTTTATCCCTGTTGGGGGCGTGGTTGTGTTGTGGCACGTCATGTCAACTTCTTGCGCTGGTTTTGAGCGAATGCTCTATGACGACGGCGGCACATGTGGGTGTTGTTTTCCTTGTTGAAGGCGTCACTATGGATTCCTCGTGCCGTTGGTCCCTTCTGGTGGTGTTCTTCTTGCGTCGGATCCAGACAGTGTGTGACAGGCAGTGTGGCGTGAAGCGGTGCTCTTTGGTGTGTCTCAGCGCCCTGCCGCAAGGCCCTTCATCTAAGCCGGTGGCACGTGGGTGTCAAGGCGTCGTATCGCTGCGCATGACCTTTCGATCACACTCCCGATGCAGATGGAGTCGTGGTGTTGTGTGGTCTCGGCTGCGCACTTCCGTTAGACTATGTTGATGGCACAATGTCCCGGTTTGGACTAGGTTGATCTGGGCTGTCGATTACATCGGTGATGCTATCTCTTCTCGTCAGGCAATTGTCATTGGGGCTTCCTCAAAGTCACCTCCCTCCTATCTTTCTTTCTATGTGTGTTAGTATGAGTTGCTTTTGTTTCTGCTCCCCCTTGTTTCCCCTTGTAAATTTTCTGGTTCACTTGAAGTATACTAGGGCTGGATGTATCTAGACGTAGACGGAGTAGTAATAAATTGGTGCAGAATCTCACATGAGTATTTTGCGTCGACTGTTTGCGTTGAACGCAGCTAGGCAGAAAACGATGATCCGTCCGTACAGTACGTGGGAGCCCAAGTCGCATCTGCATTGCATATGTAGGCGTTGAACCGAGGAACAGTGCCCAAGCTGACCAGCTCCGTCGGCACCACCCGAACCCATGCTGCTGCATGCGTGTTTCTGTTCCCTGACTATCTATACTGGCGAGTGATTGGTCTGCGCAAAATTATATTCGGTTGATGATTGGCCATGCCTTGCCTTTGGATTGGGTGTTAATTAAGGATCTGTCTTATCTGATTATGTGTAGCTGTGCTACTACGTACCCACTAGCACAGCAGTGCACACTACGTGGACGGGACGTTCGTGCACACAGTTTGACATTCACGCGCTGTGCAATTTCTGAAGACGGTTTATTTCCGTAAGAAGAGTTGGGTTTTGAAGATGGTTGGGGGCCATCATCAGCAACCTGTGGCGTTGCTCTCAGCCACCGACACTCGCAAAACGACGTCATGTGCGTGCTTTTGTTTGCAGGCTGACGGCGGCATGATCGTATGCACGTACGCACAAACCGTTAGGCGATCTTGTCATGCATGTGTGGACGTGGAAACTGATCGTCGATCGGTCTTCTTATTATAAATACAGTACGTGCTTACAAGAAGTAACAGAATCATGCATGGGTTTTCGTCCTTACGCCGTCGCCAGTGCCGCTGGAGTCTCGGTCTCCGACTCTCCGCGCTACACAACGGGCAATCAACCGGTCGTCGATCTCCGCAGCCCTCAGGTACGGCGCGGCTTCTTCCTGCTGTAATGAAAAACAATCACGAAAGTCGATGGCGCGGCGACCCTTCCACCGCGCATTACTCCGCTGGCCTGGCCGGAGTATAGGAGAGCTCCGCCGCATATGCTGCTACTGCACCGGCCGGCCACACAGGTAAATAAAAGGGGGAGCACTGCCGACTTCCCGTCTGCGTTGCGCATCGAATCCCGGCCCGGCCCTGCTCAAGTACGGTTGGGCTATGCTGAATCGGATGCCGACATGCGACAGGGAGAGCAAGGATAAAATGGGCCCCTCCGTGGATCGTCTTCTTTTCACTCCCTTGCCAAAGCGCTTTCCAACCATGGACCCACGTACGTACGCCCGACTCGATCGTTCCACGCGATCGACCGTATGCCCTGTGCTTGTGTGCCTCGTGTTCCTGTGCGGTGCGGTGCACGCGCGCTCGATCGACATAAATAGCGTTGCAGGGATTTATACATTCTCAGATGCTTGATCGATAAGTATATCTGTGTCACGCCCCGCCCGGCCGCCGTACGTCTAACGACACATCACAAGGGGAAAACGCGCGCGTTACGTACGCGAGACCACTGCCTAGCGCTCAGTCGACTGAGATTTAGTTAAATCTCAATCGGCTGACATCACACTATATCCACGCCATACTCAACTCCCCTTTGACACATATTCCCGTTGTTTTGTTATGTTCTTGCTTGTTTTTTCCTGTCGTTTTATCTGTGGGCCTCTTGTGCTGGATATTGTAGTACAGGTTTCAGAGTGGGCTCATATATGGGCTTTCTCTAAATAACCGGTAACTGAAAAAGGCTAGAGGGGCGAACTGAAAAAGGGCCGAGCGAACTGAATGTAGACCACAATATAGATACATGAACATGAGTAGGCAGTTTCATTGCAACACACCAGCCATTGATGCACACATTTACACCAGTTGAGATCCTTGATTTTACCAATATCTACCAATGCCCCAAGTAGTTCGTGCTAGGTTTTGTGCTGGAAGTAGGGCATAAAAATGTACCACAAGACAACCATGAAGCACCGTTTGAAGACATCATCTGACAGTTCATCATTTATGATCATATTCCCAAGGAACTTTATGTAAGGCACATCTGTCAATGCAAAATGTGCAAGGAAAGACAACTTACCCTCTTTTTAATCACAATAACAATCAACAGGTCCAGTCCCTGGTGGTATAACCTCTGCCTGCTTCACTGACTGAAGCATTTCCTCGAAACCCATTTGTGTAATCAGTTGTATCTTGTGCTGAGAACTAGGAACGCTTTTGATAAACCACAAAGAAAGCACATAGAATAACTAGGGGAAACTTCCAGATGTGAAAAGATGACCAGAACACTTAACATAACCATAGTAATAATGTATGAAGTAACAACATAAAAGGACAAAATAAATCAAAGGCTGTTGTCAAACAATTCAGAAAATCATGCTACTCTGAACATGCACATTCACATACAGAAATAGAAATACACAACAAGATGGAAAAATGGAATCCACTCCCACATGAACACCTGATGAGTACATGTGAAAAAATGGAACCCACTCAGAACATAGAGAAATTAGTGTGTGCAAAAACTCAAATGAACCTTGTAGCCTGGTTTCTCATACAACACAAAAAGGCATGTAGTTGCCCACTCATGAGCCTAGTTGTGCACCGGTTGCAATTATGATCCTAGTTGCGCACCGATTGCAACTATGATCCTAGTTGCGCACCGGTTGTAACTAAGGGTCCTACTTGCCCATCGGCTGCAAATATGGTCGTAGTTCTCAACGGATGCAACTGGGAGCCTAGTTGCGCGTCGGTTGCAACTAGGACCCTGGTTGCGCGTGGGGTGCAATTCGGACCCATGGTTGTGTGTCGGTTGCAACTAGGGTCCTAGTTGCGCACCGGTTGCAACTATGATCCTAATTGCGCACCGGTTGCAACTATGATCCTAATTGCGCGCCGGTTTCAACTAGGTGTCCTAGTTGCACACCGGTTGCAACTAGGTGTCCTAGTTGCGCACCGGTTGCAACTATGGTCCTAGTTACGCACCGGTTGCAACTGGGAGTCTAGTTGCGCATCGGTTGCAACTAGGACCATGGTTGCGTGACGGATGCAACTAGGACCCTGGTTGCGCGCCGGTTGCAACTAGGATCCTGGTTGCGCGCCGGTTGCAACTAGGAAACTGGTTGCGCACCGGCTGCAACTAAGAGTCTAGTTACGCGTCAGTTACAACTAGGAGCCAAAAAAGGTAGACTAAAATGGGGAAAAAATGACAACATATTTCATAGTAAGAGCTATTGTTTCAGTCCAACCCTACACACCACACATGTCATCGTTATATTACCCTATATAATATATGCTCTATCTCTTCGAGGACAAAACAAAAGATTTGCCCCAACAGACTCAAGACACAGCAAAGACAGTATGAGCTATTGTTTCAGTCCAACCCTACACACCACACATGTCATCGTTATATTACCCAATACAATATGTGCTCTATCTCTTCCAGGACAAAACAAAGATTTGCGCCAACAGACTCAAAAACATAACAGAGAAAAGCAAAAAAGATGTACAACTAGGAGCCTAGTTGCACATCAGCGCATCTAGGCTCGTAGCTGCACATCGGTTGCAACTAGGATCCTAGTTGTGCAATGTTTGCAACTAGGGAGCCTAGTTGCGCTTGCGCACTGGTTGCATCTAAGGAGCCTAGTTGCGCACCGGTTGCAACTAGGGAGCCTAGTTGCGCACCGGTTGCAACTAGGGAGCCTAGTTACGCCACAGGTTGCAACTAGGGAGCCTAGTTATGCACCGGTTGCAATTAGGGTCCTAGTTACGCACCGGTTGCAACAAAACTATCCTAGTTGCGCACGGGTTGCAAGAAAAAGGATCCTAGGTGCGCACGGGTTACAACAAAAAAGGATCCTAGTTGCACACCGGTTGTAACTAGGAACTTAATTGAGCATCGGTTGCAACTAGGGGCCTAGTTGCGCACTAATTGCAACTCAAGAGTGAAAATAATGAAGAAAAAAATGAAAAATAAATATTGCTGATAGAGTAAAGGACTGAAGTAGATACTGAAAGAAGAAAAATACTATTCCTAATGAAGACTAAAAACACCGAAGCAAGAGAGACAGAAAAGAACAGAACGAAAGAAAGGGTGAAGGAAAAAATCACGAAGACTGATAAATGAAACAATAGAAACTCAAGACTGAATTTCTATTTGCGGACAATCTGCTTGTAACTAAAAAGATGAATGAAGTGAAATATGGTCAGTCATCATGCTAGTACTATCTTCTATACTCCCAAGATTGAAATAGTCGTGTACTAAATAATCTGACGTATGATAGGAGCAGCAAGATTGATGAACAAAAAATAATGCTTCGCTTGATATTCTTGTGATGCTTGCTAAAGTAATGAATAAAAGCCATCAACCAAACACATATGCCAAGCAGAAGCCCAGAAAATAACTCCTGGCATGGAGAGTTGCAGAGATATAACACTACATTCCATGAGACAAAAAACATGACTACCAAGACACGCAAAATTTATGGACCAGGTGGTATTGTGTGCTTGGCATTATTCCGTATTATGTGTTATGATGCAGGACAGGCAGTAGAAATGGCATCGGCACTTAAGACAGTCATCTAATAACAAAATTTAGAGGAGTAAGCATATAACCAAACTAAACTAATTCAAAAGCAGCCAAGAAAAAGGCAAGTCTGGACTCATACACATGGAATCACTATGGCACGAACACCGAATATTTGAGACAGATACAATCATATGAAATGCCTAAAACCATAACATCATGCAGTAGTCTTCATAGATAACAGCCCAAAAAGATGCTGAACTGAATTCTTTCATATAGGACAGTTCACCATCAATTAGAATGCACCTAGTGAATGTTGGATTTTCACCAAAAACTCAAGGCACCTATAACCGAATCTTTGAAATTTCAGTAATACCAATACACTGCAACTATTCAGAAAACTTCCACAAAAACAGAACATGCACACAACAGGCAGTTGTTTAACACAAAACTAATGCATAAAATTCTTTCAACAATTTGACAACATATAGTATTCACTAATATTAACACATGCAGGCACACGCACACGCACACGCACACATGCGCGCGCGTGCGCGCACACACACACATAGCTCCCCCCATCTCTGTCTGAGTGGGCTCAAATCAATTAGTTGACCACACTCGACCTGGCCACTGCCTAGCATATAAAATGGCGCTTCAAATGTAACTAGGAAGCTAGTTGCGCATTGGAAGCAACTAGGAACCTAGTTGCACTACCATAAATCCCCATCACCCTCAAAACATGATATATCAAGTGAGTGCAAAATGACAACACATATCAAGTACATACAGAGCAATCGTTGCATTCATAAATTGTCACATATCCTCGTTCTACTACCGTATACAGTATGTGTTCATCACACCATGTGCTCATCAAACGCTTTCCCTATCTCCCCCCAAGCCACATCACAAAATAGGACCAACAGACTCAACCATAATAGAGAAAAGGCAACAACAATCTGACCGCCCCCTCCCCCTTGGCCAAATTGATTCAAACCAACAAGCGCTCAGCCTATTAGACTAGGATTGGATGAATTTCGAGTGGGACAACTACACAGCGCCAAATATCGTTCTCTCTCCAACATTAACTGGATCCAGGCGCGTTAGGCGATTCCCACTAAATTCGAGACCACTACAAACAATGGACTACAAAATCAATGAAAACAACCCCACAAGCATAAGCTCTTCCAAATCCAAGTACCTACAGTTGCGGATTAATCAGTCAATTCCTACAGCTCGCGTGGTTACAGGGAAGAGAATGTATGAGCAAGTACCTGATGAGATCTGCACAAGCTCGACGGCGTGGGTAGACGCTGCTATAGCGCTCCGGCCACAGCCCGACGTCGTCGGCGAGGCGCCGACCGACAACCCCGACGATATCAGCCGGTCGCCGCGCCTGAGTCCCATCTGCTTCTACTGTTTCGGCAAGCTCCAGACGGTGGAAGAAATGAGAAAAGAAAACACAAAATTATTGAGAAAAAGAAAAAGGAACAGCCTAAAAGGCCTCAAAACCCAACACGCGCGCACCCCCGACAACCCAATAACCACACGCGCAGCGTACAGCGCGACACCGCTCGACAAACAAACCACGTGAAACAGGAAAAAAAACAGATCTTGATGTAAATTATCCTACGGTCAGGGATATGACTGAGATTTTACTAAATTTCAGGCGACTCAGATTTAGCAAATCCGCATATTAATATACTCCGCCTAAATGCGCAGCACAACGATTTTCTCATGCCGGCCGGCCACTGCCCATGCACATGCATGCATCCCCCCAGAACCAGATTGATCACGGAACGGGGCACCGTCAGAACGCAAGCGCACGGGGTCAAGGGTGCCAGATCAGGGGGCAAATCCCATGATATGTGTCACCGACGACACAGTGTTCACTGTCAACATTGGCACAATTATAAGCTTCACAAGGAAAAACTACCCTAACTGCATGTCTTAGAGCATCTCCAGCCGTTTGAGGCCCCCGGGCCGAAATCCGGCGATATTTTCGTCCGGATTGAATGTAAAACGGGCGTGGGTGGGAGATTTGTTCCAGTCGCACCCGGCGTTCGCGGATATAGTTTCAAAATAGCGTCTTCCCACCTGCTACACAAAACCATCGCACAAAGTTCGGCGATCGGATCAGCCACAATTCGGCGATCGAAACATAAACTAGACTAGACTAGAACAGGCTCGTCGGCGGTGCCTTCCTGCGCCTCCTCGGGCGGCGCAGTTTCGTCCGCCGGAGTGGACGTTGTCGAAGGGGAGGACGCCGTAGTCGACGGAGGGTGGAGGATGGCTTGGCGATGAGCGTCGTACCAAGCCCGAGTCTCCTCGTCCATCGCAGTGTCGTTGCCGCCGATCAGGAACGCCAGGTCGGTGTTCCTCTTCTTCGCCACCGATGTTGTCTGGAGCAAGGCGATCCGGGTGCCCTGGTTGGCGAGCATCTGTTTCCAGCGTGCGTCGTACTTGGTGTCTCTCCCGGCGTTGTGCGCCCTCGCGTCGGCCCAGCATTTCTCGAAAGACGCCTACAATCTGTCGGCTGGAGCCCCCGACTTCTTCATCTCTTTCAGCTTCTTTTGGTCGAACTCAGGGCGGCCCGCCGGCGCGGCAGCGGCGGGAGCGTCGGGGTTGTACTGCTCGTCCTTGTTCTTGGAGAGGGTCCGGCGTACTTCCGCCCACTTCTCGTAGTCCTCGATGCGGGCGAAGACGTTGAGGTACTTGAACTGCTGGCCGTCGGAGTCGTCGCCGTACATGTCGAACGCCCGCCGCATCTGCACAGAGAAGCCGGCGTCATAAAAAATCGGCGACCCAATGTCAACGGAGAAAAGCGAGTACCTTGGTCTCGAAGTCGGCGCCGCTAATCGGACGATCGGCGATCTCCTCTTGTATGTCGTGCCACTTGTTGCACGCCGCCTGCATGATCCCCCAATGCGTGGCCATGGCCTTCTCGCCGCGGACCATCACCGTCTTGTTGAAGTAGGGATCGACGAGTTTGCGCTCGTCGAACGCCGTCTTGACCCACTACCAATATGTGTCAAAGTTTTGATTGGCGCCGGTGATGCCGTTCATGGAAACGGTCTTCTAAGCTTCGGCGAGGCACTCCTCTTCTTTGCCCGTCCATTTGACCCGCGGCTCGGTCGGCGGTGAGGTCTTCTTCCTTTTCTTCCGCCCCTTCGCCGTCGATGTCGGCTCAGGCGCGTCGTCCTCCTCGTCGACCTGGACGTGCTCCTCTTCTTCTTCGTCGACGTCTTGCGTGGCGTCTCCGAGCCTGTCGTCGCCACCCCGCGACGCCGCCGCGACGGCTTCCGTCGCCCTTGCCTCCTCTTGTGTGAAGAAACCCGGGGTCGCCGCGACGGCCATGGAGCCCGACGTGATCATATCGTGCATCACACCGTCGTTCGGCGGCGGCATCCCATACGAGAGCGGCCCTTGGCGCAGGGCAGGCGAGATGCCCTCGTGTATCGTGGCGGCATCGTACTTTGGCGGCGACAGGGTGAACCTCGACATGGCAGGGATGTAGGTCTCGTGGAACATCGGCGACGACGCCGCCGGCGAGTAGGTGAAAGGTGAGCCGATCGTACCTTGGATTGGCCATGAACCGGCGGGGAATTGGCCGTCACGCGGCTGTCCCATGGCCATGGAGACCAGCCTCGCCTGCTCGTCCGCCGCCGCCGCCGCCCTCTTCGCCGCGAGCTTCTTCTCCCTCTCCGCCCTACCGCGAGTTTCGGTCTCCCGGCGCGCCACGTCCGCCGCCCACGCCGCGTTGGTCATGCCCGGCGGCCTCTCTTTGGGCGCCCGCGGCTTCCTCGTCTTCGGCGCGTCGTCGTCGGCGATCCTCTTCGGCGGCATGGTGGTGGAAGAGAACAGGAGGAGCTGCAACTGTGGGGGATTTCGGCGGGAAAAATGGGTATATGCGACGCATTTTGGAGGGAAACGGAATTAATGGCGGGGAACTACCCTTTCTCTCGCCGACACCGCGGGCCCGCTCACCGTTTCGCGTGTTTTTGTTTCGTCCGGAGTCCCCGAGCGCGCCTCGGAAAGCCGGAGATGGCCTGGGCTCGCCAGATGGATGAAAGTCCAAATCCGGGCGAAAACGAGGAACCGAGGGCGTGGCTGGGCCAAATATCACCGTCCGGATGTAAAAAAGGGCTTCCGGGGGCCGAGTCGGGGGGACGGCTGGAGATGCTCTTAGTAACAAGAGTATAGCGCACAAAACAAACCAGCAGTGAACACTAGCCGTGGCCTGTGGGTACCTACGTGCTCCACTGCTCCCTCTGTTTCACAAATTTACATTCTAGAATAAAATATTATTTCATATTAAATTACATTCTAAATTTTAAACATTAACTGCATTCTTGATAATAAATAACAATATAGAAAGCCCAACAATTTTTTTTTCAGGAGTACGGCTACCATATTTTTTAGCAAGAAGCCTAATGAGCGGTTGACATGGCGGAAGGTCGTTCTACCTTTCCCTATGCCAACAAAGCAGGCCTACTTGATCGAATTGACTCTCTCGGGCTCATGAGAGACATTCATATTACCGCGTTATGTGATCGTAGATCGTCAGGATTCATCATTGTATATCTGAGATCTGAAAGTGTGGCAAATGGGTTTGAAGGCATGGAAAGAGGACCTAGTGCAAGACCTCTTTATTCTCCAGATTTCCCTCCTCTAGTTGGATTGACACGAAAGTCAAAGAAGGTAGAATTGCGAGTGACGACGCAACCCTGGACGACAACAATAAAGCGACGTCTCAACCGACGCTCGTCACCTCCGAAGAACAGCAACTTCAGTAGAACTCTCTTTGTTGATGCACCATCCAACCTTGATGCTAGAAAGGTATCAAGTAAATGGCAGGACTTGGTCGTTCCTAAGAAAGCCACATTGTCCTGGAATTCCCGACAACGACGTACATTGCGCCCCTGATGATCAACCCTGGACAACAGTGATCACCAGAGGAAAGCAACAGGAACTCCAAGCCGTGTCACCAAATGCGATGCTCCCAACAGAGGGATGACGTCGGGGACGCTATCATCATGTTGATCCAACTCCGAATCTAGGCTTTTTTTCCGGGGACATCTATCAAATCGAAGAGAGAGCAAGAGGAATGTCGACACATCTTGTCGACGCTTCAAGGAGGGGAACAACACCCACAATCGTCATCGGCGCCAACACCGACAGAAGACGACAAGACTTTTGTCTCTAATACCATGCACCTCTCTCTTTACTCACCGAAATGGGGCAATCATCCATGTTGTTCACACTGTTGCCTCCGCAGCACCTTGTGGTCGTAACCGAAATGCCATGGCCCACCCACGACCCACACAAGCGAGAGCACACCCATCTTCCACTTCCAACAAGGTCGAGTATCGTTAACTCCCATGATCCCCCACCTCCTTCTCGGTCGAGGACCCACCGCACAAATGCTGTCAGAAGTGGATCAAGGAGCAAGTGGGGGCAGCCCCCAACAAGGTGTGATTTATGCACATGGTAGTTTTTTGTTAATGACATGCAGCCTATTTTTTTGACAATCAATACCATATATATTTATAGTAATAAATAATACATGGTAGAGATACATGAGCTATCTTTGACGACTTATAGTTGACGATATTTTTTAAGCTCAATTAATGATGATTATTTTTTAGAGAACGTTAACAATGATAGTATAGGACCATTAGCACGCGTAATTTTCTAAGAGCCCAACATCTGAAGGGGTTAACTAGCCAAGCCCAGCAATATCTATCTAGCCCACGAGGACGAGCCATGAGATAGTAACGGGAGTAACCTACAAATCGCTCTACTTTTACGCATAGCGACATCCTGATTGACGTTTTCGACTTGATTGGCGCCGCCCGCTCAGCCGCCCAGCGCGTACCAGCCGCCGCCGCCGATTGGAAGCATTACTGGACAGTCATCGACCGACACCGTAATCTCCCCAACAGCCCGGCGGCACTTGCCTGAGGTTCAGTACGCCTCGATTCCCCGATTACCAAACCCGGAGACACGGCCATGAGAGCCACAGCCTCAAACCTAAGGTATGTTATCAGATAGACTATGGTTAGTATTTTTTTAAATAGGTTACATGGTTCTGACGAGCTAGTTATAATTTTGCTTCATTGATCCAAAGTACTTTCTTTGTTCCAAATTAACTTATTCAATTTTATCTAGATTCGTATGTATCTAGATATTTTTAGATACATGCGAATCTAGATAAAATTAAATCAATTAATTTGAAACCAAGAAAATAAGAAATAACAAGTTAGAAAATTTCAGTAAGTTGTAAACTAATCAACGTTGAATTGCACAATATAAAAGTTAAAAGTTTGATTAGAAGTATGGTGTCTTTGTTTTTTGGAGTTCGCCATGCCTCAAAAAATAAAGAAAAAATAATTAAGTTTCACTTTACTATTGTAATGTAAATCTAACAAGGAAGGAGCTATTTCATTTCGCACGTCTATTCCTGATTCGAATACCATGGCACACAATTCACTAAGGTGTAATCAATTTCGCAAAATATGGTATATTGTTATGTTACCATATGTTTATCGCCATCCTCACCCATCCTTTGTTCAAATCATGCATCTGCCCCCTAGCTGCTCTCACACTCTGGACAACTGCACTATAGGCCACAACCCTTAGATCCAGATTGCGCTCAGGATGGGCCTAGATCTGGCTCGCGCCGCCACCAGCAGGGCTATTCACGGTGACTCCTCCACAACATCTGTGCCGCCTCCAGGAGCTAACCACCAGCGACACTATCGCAACTCAACCAGCGCCGCCTCTATGGCCTAGGATGGCTCAAGCCGCTACAGGATTCACACCGACACTACCAAGACGTGCAGCCGCCTCCTGATGTCGCACGCGCACCATGCCATCTGTCGCACCTCCCGATCTTGTTCCTCCTCTCTGCCTAGCCAACTCGATGTGTGCCGCCGCTCAACTCTGTTACCATGAGCCGCCCAACTAGACGCCACTCCCCGCGTGGGGAGGCCCGTAGGAGCGCTGCATCGCGCGCTCCTCCTTTGATGGCAGGGCGCAGTCACCACCACTGGCGACGATAGCGGCTAGGGGGAGCATGAGCTGGTGCCTTCTCTCTGCTCCGGTTTGTGCCCTCCGTGGTCGCTCGCACATGCAAGCCGGGGGGAGGGGGGGGGAGGGTTGAAGGCGAAAGACAACGCATTCTTACTTAAGCGAAATGAAACAGTCTTGCTCTCTATTGGATTATTAATTTGAATGTAGCTTGCATTGTTGATTTACATATTTAAGTGGTGTTATTGAATAAATTACTAATTTGTAAAATGTAGATTATATTGAAACAGGGGAGCACAAGGCTACTATGGCGTGGTGCCTAACAGAGCTCAAGTTGGATTGCCCTGCCATTGACTCCTCCACTTGACCACTTTCATGACGGACTCGTCATTGACTCGGAGGGTCCACCAGTAAGCAGAAAAGGAGCATTCCTGCCTTTGCTGCGATCGTACCAGAAATTTCCCCAAGTCGAGTTGTTTGTTTACCCAATCGGAGACCGGCGCAATTCAACTTAGCTCGAGCTTCAGTGAGTGGCGCCCAACCGAAACCAAAAACCACCGCCGCGTGCGTATCCCCTCTTTAAATCCACCTCACTCTCGCTGCTCCCTCCTCAGCTAGCCCGCCTCTAGCTACTCCACCTCACAGAGTCACCCGCCAAGCTATCACGCAGTAGAGGGCGAGCAAGTGCGGACGGCGACGACAATGCCGACGGACGCGGCGGCGAAGGGGGTGAAGCTGGAGCGGTACGCGAGCGGGGGCGCGCTGCTGCTGCGCCGGGTGGCCAGCGGCAAGTTCGTGGCGGCGTCGTCGCACCTGCTCTTCCGCGCCACCGTGCTCGCCACGATCGCCCTCGTCTTCCTCTTCGCCTTCCACTACCCGTCCCTCCTCTCCCGCTCCATCACCCTCGTCTCCGCCGACGGCGTCTCCTCCTCGTCCGGCGCGTCGTCGACGCGGTCGCACCGGAGCCTGCTCATGTCGTCCTCCGCGGCGGCCACGTACGGGGGCGAGAAGTGGGAGAAGGAGATACGGCGGAGCGCCAAGCCGCGCCGGGACGGGGGCATATCCGTGCTCGTCACGGGCGCCGCGGGGTTCGTCGGCGCGCACTGCTCGCTCGCGCTCAGGGCGCGCGGCGACGGCGTGCTCGGCCTCGACAACTTCAACTCCTACTACGACACGGCGCTCAAGCGCGGGCGGCAGCGGCTCCTCTCCGACCGCGGCGTCGTCGTCCTCGACGCCGACATCAACGACGCGCTCCTGCTCGAGAAGCTCTTCGAGGCGGTGCCCTTCACGCACGTGCTGCACCTGGCGGCGCAGGCCGGGGTGCGCTACGCCATGGAGGCGCCGCAGACGTACGTGGCCTCCAACGTGGCCGGCCTCGTCAGCGTCTTCGAGACGGCGGCCAAGCACGCCGACCCGCAGCCGGCCATCGTCTGGGCCTCCTCGTCCTCCGTCTATGGGCTCAACACCGAGGCGCCCTTCTCCGAGGAGCACCGCACCGACCGCCCGGCCTCCCTCTACGCCGCCACCAAGAAGGCCGGCGAGGCCATCGCGCACTCCTACAACCACATCTACGGCCTCTCCATCACGGGGCTCCGCTTCTTCACCGTGTACGGGCCCTGGGGCCGCCCCGACATGGCCTACTTCTCCTTCGCACGCAGCATCGTCGCCGGCGAGCCCATCACGCTCTACGCCGACGCGCGCCGCGATTTCACCTACATCGACGACGTCGTCAAGGGATGCATCGGCGCGCTCGACACCGCCGGCAAGAGCACCGGCTCCGCCAGGTCAGGCAAGAAGAGCGGGCCGGCGCCGCTGCGCGTCTACAACCTCGGCAACACCTCGCCCGTGCCGGTCACCCGGATGGTGGCCATCCTCGAGAAGCTGCTCGGCAAGAAGGCGAACAAGCGCGTCGTCTCCATGCCAAGCAACGGGGACGTGCCCTTCACGCACGCCAACGTCAGCCACGCGGCGCACGACTTCGGGTACAGGCCCACCACCTCCCTCGACGCCGGCCTCCGGCACTTCGTCGACTGGTTCGTGGAGTACTACAAGCTCGACGTCAAGATCGCCAAGGGAGCCGCCCGCGCCGTGGACAAGAAGCCGGCAACGAAGAAGAAGGCCACCGCGGCCATGTCCGCGTCGTCGTGAGCATAGGCCTCAGCCAGAGCATCGACACCACCAAGTGTTTATTCCTTCCCTAGCTAATTCTTGGAGGCATTAATCTGCCTCGTCTGTAACATTGTAAGTGTTTATCTGAAGGTGTTTAGCTAGCAATAATGTTGGGAACCAGCAACTCAAGGGACATATAGGAACTATTGGTAGATAAATACGGGGGGTATAGTCAGATCAGATAAGAGCAAACAGAGGAGAGCCAGGACTGAAGAAAGATGAAGTCACTGGCCTCTTCTCAATCAAATTGTTTCTTTCCACTTTTCATTTTTGGCATAATGCCACTTCTTCTCTTCTTGCTCATGTGAGCTCCTATCATGATGCATGCTGTGGTGGATCGATGAATCCAAAAATCCAGACAACACAAGAACCGCAGTTCCACTTGCATACTGTCTTTTTTCAGAGAAATCCAAATCCATGCTGTCAATTTACAGCTACATTTTGGTATAGTTCTTGATCCATGGACCTTTACTACTTGTGTACGTAGTTGGAGTGCCTGGCCCCTATGGTGTAGTTGGTTCATCGACTGGTTGTGAGCTTCTGATCCAAGGAGTTGCAGTTGGCGAGGAATTAATGGCGCTGGCTGTCGGTCGTCAGTAGTATGGTCCAGGCCAGCGTGTTAACATCTTCTGAATGGGAACCACTGCATGAGCCCAATGGTACAATCAGCTGATCCCACTGTTCTTACCTGCCTGCTGCCAGTTGGGCCACTGTTGAGAGGTTTTGTGCTTGCTCGGAGCCGGAGGATTCACTGCCAAAGCTCCCAACGCTAGCCAATATTCTAACGCCGATATAGAGCATGTCGGCACGACGCCACGAGCCTACAGTTGCACTGAATTTTGCAAAGATATTACTCATGCTGCCAAACTACAGTGACTTCTTCCCATCAGTTGCGACTGAATTGAAGAACTGTTTTCTTCTCCTTTCTCATTATGGTGATCAACAGAAACAGATCTAATGATGGGGACGCTGCATCAGTGTGCAGCTGTGCATTTTCTTCTGAAGCACTAGTTTGGAATCGATGGGTTATGGAAAATTATGCAGGCAGGGTTGGGGTAGGGTTAACTGCAGAGAAATTTTCCTTTTTGATGAATGCTGGTAGGGCGAGGATAGAAGCTGAATTGAATGTCCCTTGGATCCCTCCTAGCCCCCAAATTTATCCCCACTGCCGGTGCCTGTTCATGCTGGCCCCTATCCCTGGTGCTTCCAGGACGATTCTTGTCCGCTCCTGCCTGTACGCCACGGCTTCTTCCTCGCGTGCATGGGCCATGGATCAGATATTCAGATTCCAGTGATACAAGTGTTGTTGCGTACTGCTGCTAGACTTGACAGAGTACCCACAGGGGAATCACACGCAGGCATCATTGTGCTCCGTGAAAGTTGCATCTGTTGCAGGCATTGCCAGCGTGTGTTTTTGTGTTCTTCTTTCAGATTGTCACTGGTCGGTTGCAGCTCGTAGCAAGAAACACATCGATTGCGGTTTGGAATTCTGTTCACTCATCTGATGCAGGTTTCAGATATGGCATCCCTTCGCTGGATTGGACGATCTTTCCTGACTACTAGTAGTAGCATTTTTCAGCATACGACGATGAACTAGAACCATAGACCTATGTTAATCATCTCGAAGAGAAAAGAATGCATGTGTCGGCGTCTAGATGGTTATAGCACCTCGTGACATGCTGCTGCCTACATTGAACACGGCTAGCATCTAGGACCGCAGAGAATCCGTCTCATAAATTATGCAGATAGCAACAAATATGTATCCCTGAGGGCATCGACATTACATGGATGTCGATGAACAAACGACGTATGCCTGTGTGCGACACAGGTTACACAGCACTTCGGATCTGATGCTTGATCGTCTTGGGTGAGCTGCTAATCAACTGTGCAGCGAGCTGTGGGTCAAAGTTTCTGCCCTATCAACTATCATTTCCTCGCCCACACTTCAGGTCACTAGATCACGGCAGATATTCATCAGTTACCCCAAACGGTCTCTGCACTAGCAGTACAGTTCAATCATCCTAATGCCTGGAAGCTAGTGTTACAATTATACTACTGCACTCGCTTACCGCAAGCAGCAAGCTAGTGACTTGCAACTGAATGGAACCAGGCCAGAAATTGACCAAATTCAGTCTCCCTGTATGTCCGTCAGTGCTTCTTCCCCACTTGCAAGAAGTTAGTTCCTTCCCCTCTCATGCTCTGATTAGTTGACATGACCCATATTTTCCCTTTCCCTGTCTGGACAGCTTGCATGCAGCCTATGCTAATCCAACTCCATTCCTTGGTTTGGTTCTGGCTTGCTTCCATTACGCGTTAATAATCACCCGTTCTAGCCTTTGTCAGCTAGACTAATTGGGAGATGTGGCTAACTGCCAGACCCATTAGTAACCAAGCTGCTTGACCGGTTCAATTGGCTCCCTACCCTACCCTCCACAACGACTATGCCTGCATAACCTTGTTCTTCTTTTGATCGGTGCAAGTGCGCCCAAGGTTAGATCGGTGACAGGGTGCCTGCTTTGTGCTTTCTAAGGCAAAAAGGAAGGTGTCATTGCCCGGTGAGATCACCAGGGACATATATAAGAGGAAGACCCACTGCTTGGACCTGGACTTGATCGTCAACGCTCATATTGAATGGTCATATCAATTTGATAAGTGGCCACTAAGTTGATAAGTTCACATATATAGTCGTCAAAATAGTTTTTGCAATTGTGAGTTCAGCAAAACAGAATCAGGTGACTGCAAATAGAGGCAAAGTGTGGATGTTTGTAATGATTCACTTAAAGTTGGAGACAGTACAATTTTTGTTTGATCGTTCACCCTCAAGCACCGGGTAAGAGAACTCAACCTGTGACCCTGTACGGCGTCCTCGTTTCCTCCGCCGCCGCCCTCCCCGTCACCGGGAAGCAAGTCTCCCTGCAAAGATATCACTCTTTTTTTTTCAAATGAATAAAGTTTAAATTTTTTATTGCACATTTATGAGCTCCCTTCGTTATCGATGAATAAGGCTTATGTTCTAGAAAAGTCAAGCAAAATAAAAATTTACGAAACTTTTAGAAAAAAAACCTACTCAATATCAACAACTATAATTTTATATAGATCTCATATGAAAATATATTTCTAATATATTTGATATATATCTAATAATATAAATTTCGTAATGTACATGTTAACGATTTAATCTAAAATCGTGATATAAATTTACATTGACTTTTTTTCAAAATACGACTTATTCATTGTTACAGATTTAGTGAACACTAAAAAATGTTTTGGTGTCATAAACATGATGTTCATGTACATAATATGCAAATTTTGCGTATTTCAAAAATATTTATGTAATTTTAAAAATATCTAGAATAAAAAATATAAATAACACTCCCTCTGATAAAAAATAAATATCGATGACATAGTATAAATTTTATATTAACTTTTAGTAAATCATGTGACACTTATTTCCAAAGAAAATAGCGAAGAAGAAACCAGCAGACATTATTGGGCTGGGCCCCCAGTGTGCAATCAGGCGGAGCTTGCCTTGTTGCTTGCTAAAGAACTCCAAGTAGGGTTCGCCGCCTCGCTCGCCGGCACCAGAGCCGGCGCGGTCTCATTGGACGACTGGAGCTAAAAAAGGACAGGAGAGCTTCGCCGCCGCCCCCATCTTAGGTCCATGCTGATTCTCCGCCGCTAATGGGGAAAACGCGAGCCCGTATGTCCCCTGCTCTCGTCTCCATCTCTAATGGAGCTAAAAAAATTGTCTCGAGTCACTCAGCGGATGCTCAAGGGTTCGGCTCTCCTACAGGGAGCCCTGCACGCATTACCCTGCAGCGGAATACCCCCCCCCCCCGGATTATCCGGGCAGCTTGGGCAAAAAATCCGCCCAATAATCTTCCCCATTACTGGGAGCTGCACGCTCCGGATCAAAGGGCGGCCGGATAATCCGGCCCCCGTTTGGGCGGATAATCCAGCATAGAAGAAACATCAACACGAAAACGGTGATAACTTTTGCATCCGGACTCTGTTTTTGATGATCTTGGGCTCGTTGGAATCACCACAATGAGCTCTACAACTTCATCCATAGAAATATCATATTCCAAAAAACGAAGATAAAAAAATGAGAAAGGTTGACCTCTCTATAAAAGACAAATCGGTAAAACCTCCAATCATCAAAAACGTAACAAGTGATTCATGCGTAATCCGTTTTTGATAAGCTAGATCTTGTCATGGAAATGACCACAAGCTCTAGAACCTCACATGCATAAACCCAAAATAAGAACCAATAAGGATGATGCCAAGTATGCAAATGTTTGAGCTCTCTCTGAAAGATACGATTAAGTTACTCACTTGAGAGCCCCTCTTGACAGTACGGCTACCGATCCTATAACCCGGTCTCACAACAACCACCATGAGACTGCTAATAAACAAACCCTATTAAGAACATACCTTTGAATTGTGCATTCCACTTGAGCTAGATGATGACGGTCTTGTCTCCCTCAAGTTGGAACACCTTTCTTCATCGTGCTTGCTCGGTGAAGTCTTGCGAATTGCTCCCCCATACTCCACTATGGGAAAGACTCTCTTTAAGCATATCTTCACTTATCCTTGATCACATGATATCTTCTAGATGCCTATCTTGAACTTGCACTTTGACTTGTGATGGCTTGTAAATAACAGCCCGTTGGGAACCCCAAGAGGAAGGTATGATAAGCACATCAGCAAGTCTTCCTTCAGTTGTGAAACCAAGGTTTATCAAACCAGTAGGAGAAAGCCAAACTTCAGAAGGTGATGCTTGCTAGCTTCGCGACAGCTCCAGACAATTTATATGGCGCCTCATCTAGGGCTTTGCTTTGCACCAGCAGCAACGTGAAACCTGCACACAACACAACCAAGAACTTTGCCCCAACTTACGATGAGGTTGTCAATCTCACCGGTTTGTTGTAAACAAAGGATTGAGTGTATTGAGTGGTAAAAGGATAATAGTATGCAAGAAAGTAAACAGTACGAGTAAAGTAAAATAGTATAGCAATGTAAAGGAAATTGGACAGGGGTCCACAGTTCACTAGTGGTGTCTCTCCATAAGATAAATAACAACATGTTGGGTAAATAAATTAGAGTTGGGCAATTGATAGAATAAAGATAACGCACATATGTCATGAGGATCACTATGAGATTCACTCTGGGCATTACGACAAAATACATAGACAGTACTCCAACTGCATCTATGACTAATAATTCACTCGCGGGGAGTCTTCCGAGTACCCCTCGAGTATTAAGTTGCGAACAACGGATAACTGCATTAAGCAAAGTGCGTAAAGTAAACAAAGCAAATATCCTTGGACACAAGAATATTGTTTTCTCCCTAGTGGCAACAACACATCTATAACCTTAGAGGTTTTTGTCACTCCCCCAGATTAAATAGAGGCATGAACCCAACTATCAAGCATAAATACTCCCTCTTGGAGTCACTAGCATCTACTCGACCAAGATATCTACTAGCAAAAAAAAGCATGCAAGATCATAAACAACATAGAGATAACATAAGATATATGATTCAGCACATCAACTTAACATAGTACCAATACTCATCGGATCCCAATACAAACAACATGTATGATTACATAAAGATGATCTTGATCATGTAGGGCAGCTCACAAGATCTAAACATGAAGCATATGGTGGAGAAGACAACCATCTAGCTACTGCTATGGACCCGTGGTCCAAGGTAGACTACTCACACATCACTCTGGAGGCGACCATGGTGGTGGAGAAGGCCTCCGACAGGGATTCCCCTCTCCGACAGGGTGCCGGGAAGAGCTCCTGGATCCTCCCGATCTCGATTCGATGATGGCGGTGGCTTGCAGTATGTTTCGAGGAAAAGCGATCCGTCCCTTAGGTTTTTCCCATCGAGGAGACTTTATAGGCGAAAGGGCAACGTTAGAGATGGGGCCAGCTGGCCTCACCATGGGGTAGCGTGGCCAGGGGCTGGGCCGCGCCTCCCTGTGGTGAGCCTGGCTCCTGGCCCCCCTCCGTCTCATCTTCGATCTTCGCGAAGCTTCGGTAAAAATAGGAGGTTCGGCTTTTGTTTCGTCCAATTCTGAGAATATTTTCTGTGTAACTTTTCTGAAACACAAAAATAACAGAAAACAGGGAACTGGCACTGTGGCGTCTTGTTAATAGGTTAGTTCCAGAAAATTCATAAGAACAAAATGAAGTGTAACAAAACACAAAGCAAATGGTGTATAAACAAGCATGGAGTATCAAAAATTATAGATACGTTTGAGACATATCAAGCATCCCCAAGCTTAACTCCTTCTCATCGTCAAGTAGGTAAGTGATACGTCTCCAACGTATCTATAATTTTTGATGCTCCATGCTTGTTTTTACACCATTTGCTTAGTGTTTCGTTACACTTCGTGGCATTTTTATGCATTTTCCAAAACTAACCTATTAACGAGATGCCACAGTGCTAGTTCCCTGTTTTTCTGTTGTTTTTGTGTTTTAGAAAAGTTACACAGAAAATATTCTCAGAATTGGACGAAACAAAAGCCAGACGTCCATATATTTACCGAAGCTTCCAGAGAACCGAAGAGGAGACGGAGAGGAGCCACTGGTGGGCCACACCACCAGGGGGCGCGGCCTAGGGCTGGCCCACGCCCCCGTGGTGATCCCCACCAGGTCCACTTCTGACGCTGTCTCTTCGCCTATAAAGACCCCCCGACGGGAAAAACCTAAAGAACCCGATCACTTTTCCAGAATACATTGCGATCCGCCGCCGCAGTCGACCTGAGATCGGGAGGGTCCAGAAGCTCTTCCCGGCACCCCGTCGGAGAGGGGAATCGCCACCGGAGGTCTTCTTCATCGCCATGCTTGCCTCCGGCGCGATGAGTGACTAGTCTACCTTGGACTATAGGTCCATAGCAGTAGCTAGTTGGTTGTCTTCTCCACCATGTGCTTTATGTTTAGATCTCGTGAGCTGCTTTACATGATCGAG
The DNA here is from genome assembly GCA_007115705.1 of Dactylis glomerata. Classification (NCBI taxonomy): domain Eukaryota; kingdom Viridiplantae; phylum Streptophyta; class Magnoliopsida; order Poales; family Poaceae; genus Dactylis; species Dactylis glomerata. The sequence continues at coordinate 344,412 of QXEO01002093.1, forward strand.
ATCACCGTTATGTAATTCTACATGTTGTGTTTGTTGGAATCCGATGAATATTGGTGTTATGATTGAGTTGATGTGCTGAATATTATCTTATGTTATCTCTATGTTGTTTATGATCTTGCATGCTCTCCGTTGTTAGTAGCTATCTTGGCTGAGTAGTTGCTAGTGACTCCAAGAGGGGGTATTTATGCTCGATAGTGGGTTCATGCCTCTATTTAATCTAGGGGAGTGACAGAAACCTCTAAGATTGTAGATGTGATGTTGCTACTAGGGAGAAAACAACATTCATATGCTCAAGGGCATATGCTTTGTTTACATTACACACTTTGCTTAATGCAGTTATCTGTTGTTTGCAACTTAATACTTGTGGAGTTCTCGGATTGATTCACCACAAGTGGATTATTAGTCATAGATGCAGTTGGATGGCGGTCTATGTATCTTATTGTAATGCCCAGAGTAAATCTCATAGTGATCCTCTCGACATATGCACATTGTGTTTATTCTATCAATTGCCCAACTATAATTTGTTTACCCAGCATGTGTTATTTTATCTTATGGAGAGACACCACTAGTGAACTATGGACCTCGGTCCTATTTCTTTTAGGGATTTCTATTTTCGTGCCCTCGGGTCCTTAGTTGTGCTCAGTTTTCCCCAGCCTCTTAACTTTTCCTCAGTTTTCCCTCGCTCTAGTTTGAAACCCCTCGCAGACGCTCGGACGGGAGGGTTGCGGTCTAGTCAGAGGCCTTGACCATTACCGGTGATGTCTAGGGAGCCGCGGTGGTTGTGAATTGACCGATACTTTTGAATGGTGCTGACGGGTAGGGTCAGGAGACACGTTGGAGCAGCCATCCATCTATCGCTGATGTGTGGGTCGTTTTATTTCCTGATTGTATACGCGGTGCTGCCAATGACAAATGGGGCTGCTCTATAGGGCTGCCGCAGCTAATGACCAGTGGGGTCATCAATTTATTTAGAGAAAATCATATATTGCCGCTCTGTGGGGCCTCCGCAGCCAATGACCACTGGGGTCGTCTATTTATTTAGAGAAAATCATATAGAGCCGCTCTGTGGGGCCACCTCAGCCAATGACCGCTAGGGTCGCCCTTAGTGAAAAGGCATATATCCCTGCTTTTAGTTAGAGAGAAGCAACAAGTTTGCTAATTAATTTTTCTTAAGCTAGACCCAGCAGGTGACTATTTTCGCAGCTTAATCTAAAGTGAATCTTATGCTAAATATGGCTGGAACGTAGTGTTGTATATCTCATTAGTCATCGGAGAACCGCTGGCAGCTCGTTCCCCACCCTCAGACGGAGCAGCCATCACCGGCGCCTCATCGCGCCGCCAGCTCTGTCCCCCGGCGGCGTCGGACGGACTGTGGCAAGCAGATCTGCCACCCACGATGACCGAGATTTGTTCCCACCGCACGCATTGTACCCACCGCAGGAAAGTCCGCCGCAAGCAGATCCGCCGCCCACGATGACCGGGATTTGTTCCGCGCACCAATTGGTAGTATAGATTGGTAAGACCTCCGCTTCTGCCTCCCCTGCCCCCTAATCGATTCGGTTCCCGTAATTTATTGGAGTTTGTAGGTGCAAAATAGTCCTCAATGTTTGGTCGTAGCGGGTACATCGGCGAGGGTAGGGATTCGATCATGTCGTGGCCACGTTCTACTTCTCCTACCTCGTCGGAAGTGCAGGTGTCTAGCTTCTGCTCTCTGTACTACCGTTGAATTTGAAGTGCCGCCATGGCCTATTGGAGTGATTTTAGTTGTTCTTTTTTCCATTATTGTTATGGTTTGCCAGGCAAGCCGATGATCCATGGTACATTGCATACCAAGATGAATCAACCTAGTGGTGTATCCAGAGGATGGATTTGGAGGAGAAGGTGGCCAATTTAGGTGATGAATTGGCCCATAAAAACCTGATGATATTCGAGCTGAAGCGTACTATGGAGGAAGAAAAGAAGAATTCAGAGCTTATTCGCAAGGAGAAGTTGATACTTGAGACAGATCTTACCGTATTTGATCAAGTGGTAGAAAATCTAGAATATGAACTTCAAGTGATGGGAGAGGCAAAAAGTAGATTCATCTGGGCAGTTTTATTAGGTGTCATCCATGTCCTAGCAGTTATGTGGTTGTGGTAGATGATTTAGATAGTATAGAATTGTTATTCAGTAGATGGCTCTAACGACTGTATTTTGGTGGGGCTCTAACCACTGTATTTTGGCGTACAATTTCCTAGTTGTGCTAAGTAAAGCGCGCGATAATTTTCATGCATGAACATCTTATAAAAGTGAAGAGATCCCAAAAGTGAAAGCATGTACCAGCCTCTCGGATCAAATACATATCAATCTTCCCAATCAAGTTGGGATAGAATTCAAATCATACATTCGGATGTACAGGGACACATCGAGAAAGTGGAGAAGCTTTTTTTGAGATGGAGGTAGTAGTTTGAACAATTTTATCCCAAATTGAAAAATACAAATTTATCATAATTTGTCCCAATTTGCGGCGTCAAACACGGCCGTGCACCGATGGGCTAGAAGGGCTTGTAAGACGGGCGGCTGAGGGGTGGTCATCTGCGCCATCCGCAAACTTGGACATGGAGGAGGGCTAGATCTACGGCTTCGCAACCACTCTTGGCACCGCCGCCGTCTTGGTGGCTGGATCTGCGCCATCCGCAAACTCGGATATGGAGGAGAGCTAGATTTGCGCTGTTGCAGCGATGTTGTAGGCGATGGCTTTAATCGTCTTGGCATCGATGAGCACTGTCGACACGGCCGCCGTCTTGGTGTCCATCAGCAACAGATCTGAGGAGGGCAACAGAAGTGAGACATCGGCAGGCTCCGACATTGAAGGCTGGATCTGTGCAGTCGCAGGGATGTTGTAGGCAATGGCTTCAAGACGATCGATGAGCACTGTTGACACGGCCGCCGTCTTGGTGTCCATCAGCAACAGATCTGAGGAGGGCAACGGAAGTGAGACATCGGCAGGCTCCAATATTGAAGGCTGGATCTACGCCATCGCAGTGATGTTGTAGGCGATGGCTTCAAGATGATAGATGAGCACTGTCGACATGGCCGCCATCTTGGTGTCCATCAGCAACAGATCTGAGGAGGGTAACGGAAGTGAGACATTGGCAGGCTCTAACATTGAAGGCTGGATCTGTGACGTCGCAGCGATGTTGTAGGCGATGGCGTCTTGGCATCGGTGAGCACTGTCAGCACGGCCACCGTCTTGGTGTTTTTCATCATCAACAGATCTGAGAAGATAAACGAAAGTGAGACAGAGAGAGACATTTCAACTATTTTTGAGGTTAGATCCTCACCGGCACTCTTAGATCCACGCCGCCGCACGCACGCATGCACGCTGCAGATCTGCGCCGCCGCACATACGCATGCTACAGATCTGCGCCGCCACATGCACGCACGCTGCAGATCCACGCCGCCGCAGTAAGAGAGGAAGATGCGACTGGAATATGCGACTGCTAGGATTGGTAGATATGTGCTCTGCTCTTCTCTCCGTATGTGTCCATCGAGGTAGAGAGAGATATACAGGCCGTCCGATCATAAATGATCCAACAGTGCAAGCGTACGTTGAACCAACCAAGATTCGTGTGACATACATCTCGACCAATCAGAGATCAGCCAGTGAATACAAGTGAGGAAAACTAAGTAGAACTAAGAGGGAGAAAAGTGAGGAAATATTTATCGGAAGGGCAAAACTGAGTAGGACTGAATAAAACAAGTGGACCCGGAGGGGGAAAACTGAGTAAAACTAAGTAAAACAGGGGCACCCAAATAATAAAGGGAGTATAGGAAATTGAAGCTTTTGGCATGAAAATTGTTAGATTGTGTTATTGAACAATATAGTACATTTTGGCCGACGTGATATTGTTTGTAATTCAAAGATACACAAGTGTGATGAATTTGGACTTATTTGGACAAAGTTTGTAAGCATAGTGGGTATTTGGGAGGTGTGTTGAGTAGAAAGCCCTGCATCTTCATAGTTAGTAGCTCATGGACTAGGAAGTGGTTTTGGAAAAGGGAAACTTCATATCTCTATATTTCCTTTTCCATTATTATTTCTCTAGGTTGTAGGTAACATAACAAGACTCCATGGGAAGGTTCCAACAAGTTTTGAATTATTATGAATTAAAATAAACCCAAAACTATATTTTTTGAGTTTAGTCACTAAGAGGGGGAAAAGTGAGGAAACCTCAAGCGATGAAATATAGCTAGTAGCTCATGGACTAGGAACTTATTCAAGCAAATAACACATACATTATTGTGATTATTCAACATACAAACTTGGGAATGTCTGATGCCTTTGATGGCGACAGACTGTCCTTGTGCGTGGTGAATAACCAGCCCATTGGGAACCCCAAGAGGAAGGTATGATGAGTGCAGCAGCAAGTTTTCCCTCAGTTTAAGAAACCAAGGTTTATCGAACAGGAGAGGAGAGACAATGACGACTGAAGGTGTTGTGGAACCTGCACACACACAAACAAATACTTTGTTCCCAACTTGCGATGAGGTTGTCAATCTCACCGGTTTGCTTGAAACAAAGGTTATGAGTGTATCGAGTGGAAAACAGTAGAGTATGCGAGTAAAGTAAACAGTGCGGGAAAAGTAAACAGGTGATTGCAATATGATTAAAATAGGACCGGGGTCCACAGTTCACTAGTGGTGTCTCTCCATAGATAAATAACATGCTGGGTAAACAAATTACAGTTGGGCAATTGATAGAATAAAGATAACGTGATATGTCAAGAAGATCACTATGAGATTTACTCTGGGCATTACAACAAAATACATAGACCGCCATCCAACTGCATCTATGACTAATAATCCACTCCCGGGGATATCAATCCGAACACCCTAGAAGTATTAAGTTGCGAACAACAGATAATTGCATTAAGCAAAGTGTGTAATGTAAACAAAGCATATGCCCTTGAGCATATGAATGTTGTTTTCTCCCTAGTAGCAACAGCACATCTACCACCTTAGAGGTTTCTGTCACTCCCCCAGGTGAAATAGAGAAATGAACCCACTATCGAGCATAAATACCCCCTCTTGGAGTCACTAGTAACTACTCGGCCAAGATAGCTACTAACAACGGAGAGCATGCAAGATCATAAACAACATAGAGATAACAAAATATATAATTCAGTACAGCAACTTAATCATAAACACCAATATTCATCGGATCCCAACAAACCAACATCATAGAATTACATAACGGTGATCTCAATCATGTAAGGCAGCTCATGAGATCTAAACATGAAGCACATGGTGGAGAAGACAACCATCTAGCTACTGCTATGGACCCATAGTCCAAGGTAGACTACTCACTCATCGCTCCGGAGGCAAGCATGGCGATGAAGAAGACCTCCGGTGGCGATTCCCCTCTCCGGCAGGGTGCCGGGAAGAGCTTCTGGACCCTCCCGATCTTCGGGTCGACGGTGGCGGCGTATCGCGATGTGTTCTAGAAATCTGATCGGGCACTTAGGTTTTTCTCATCGGGGGGTCTTTATAGGCGAAGGGGCGATGTCAGAGGTGGAGCCAGGCTCCCTCACACAGGGGTGGCGCGGCCAGGGGCCAGGCCGCGCCGCCCCCTTGTGTGGGGCCCTGGTGGCCCCTTTCCGTCTCTCCTTCGGATGTCTGGAAGCTTCCGGGAAAAATAAGACTTCAGGAACTTGTTTCGTCCAATTCCGAGAATATTTCCTGTGTATCACTTTGAAACACAAAAACAGCAGAAAACAGGAAACTGACACTGTGGCACTTCGTTAATAGGTTAGTTCCGGAAAATGCATAAAAGTGCCACTAAGTGTAACGAAACAATAGGCAAATGGTGTAAAAACAAGCATGGAGCATCAAAAATTATAGATACGTTTGAGACATATCAAGCATCCCCAAGCTTAACTCCTGCTCGTCCTCGAGTAGGTAAGTGATAACAAAAAAATAATTTTTGAGGTGACATGCACCTACACAATCTTGATCATATATGTAAGCATTGGTGAGCTGGGATCAATAGATCTTAAAACATGGGCATGAAGATATAATCATGACAATAAGAACTTAGCAACCATGTTGTAAACATGCAAATGAACACAAACAAAAGATCATGAAAATGAAACAATGAAAGTCAAAAGTGTGTTCAAATCATAAGGAAAAACATACAAAAGGTTTTCAGCTTGTCCTTCAAAGAGAGCAAAACATAAATGCATAGGACACCACAAAGTTTAAGAGGGCGACTAGATACAAATAACTTAAGAACAAGTGAAACCAATCATCATGAATCAATCAATGAACTTTGGGACAATGCATATCACACTAAGAATGACAACTATGCTCTCTTAATGGTGCATAAAGAAAGAAGGTGGTGACTCAACATAAAAGTAAAAGAAGGGCCCTTCGCAGAGGGAAGCAGTGATTTAAACATGTGCTAGAGCTTTTCATTTGTAAAACAGAGAGATAAAACTTGATTTTGAGAGGTGGTTGTCTTTGTCAACGACTGGCAATGGGGTTCTTACTATCTTCCATACAAAAATGAAGCAAGTTTTTGAGAGAGAGATTGGCACTTTTGTGCTCTTTTTATAAAACTTGGCACTCCTCCCCACCATTTTCCTTTCACATACCATGGCTAACCGATTCCATCGGGTGCCCACCAACATTCACATTCTTTGGAGGAGTGCCTTTTTTCTTTCTTTCTTTTTCTTTTTTTTTCTTTTTGGAATAAGCAATATGGAAGATAGCAAATCCGACCACTACGTCCCCATGAGCTGAAAACAGTGTCACAAAACGAGAAGTGTTTTGAAGGTTTTTGAAAGGTAGCACACGAAAATTTTACTTTGGAATGGCTTATAAATACCATTCATAGGAATTTATAGTGGACACAATGGCAAACTTTGGCTTTTAGGAGTTGGATGCACGAGTAGAGCTCATACTCAGTACAAGGCGAGGGCTAGCAAAAGACTGGGAGCGACCAACTAAGAGAGCAATAATGGCCATAATCATGCAAAGCGACAAAGCGACATTAAAAGAAGCATAAGATGGCATCAAAAGTCAAAAACTAAATGATCATGAAGGCTAATGGCGACTTTGTAAGAGTCTAACATGTGTGAGCATGCGCCAAGTCAACCCAAATAAAGCATCAAGGAGAAAACCAAAATAATGCTTCCATACAATAAAAACAACGCATGATTTTTTCAAAGGCTCATTAAGCAATCTCAGTTATTTGAGACAAGTCATGCTACAGCAAAACCACTAAGCATACTATCAAAAAGACATCAAGCATGACATGAAAAAGCCTAAGCCGCAGTCTACACAAGCTCCTTCTTGTACCACTATTTTGCACAAAGCTTTTTCTCTTTTCCAACACCATTTGAAATTTTTATAAACACCTCTTTTGATGAAAACCAATGAAGATCAGAGGCAAAAATACACCTTGATGAAAAGATATGACAAAATCTGAATGCATATCAAGGCGAAAACAAAAACCAAAAGTAGTAGCAGAAAAAGTAGAACGCTCGATTTTTAATAAGAGTGAAAACTAGAGCGTTCTTTGCAAATGAAAACAAGCAACTTCTCCAAAAGAAAATTTGTTGGGGTCCAACCATTTATTGCAGAAAAAAAAAACTAAACAAACTAAGAAAACTAAAACAACTGACGCTCCAAGAAAAACACATAGTGCATGAAGCAATAAAAATATAGTGTTTTGAAAGGTGACCTAATTTTTGCCGATGAAGAAGGGGTGCCTCGGGGGCATCCCCAAGCTTTGACGCTTGTACTTCTTGGATATTTCTTGGGGTGATGCATGGGCATCCCCAAGCTTGAGCTTTTATCCATTCTTCAACTCATCTCATCATTCTCCAATCCCTACACTTGAAAACTTCCTTCATACAAAACTAAACACAATTCTATTAGCAACATTAGTGTAAGCATAAAATATATTCAACCTCTTTTAGCTTCAGGTTTCAACCCAAAACCACCACATATATAGCAAATACTACTCTAGCAACTCCCCAAAAAGTTTCATGATCAAAAGAACTCAAAAGAAAGCGATAAAGTGGCAAACACAAATATTGGCAAAAATCTGTCAAAACTGGACAGCTGACAAAGGACGAATTTTTGAGGGATTTTCTGTTGCTCAAATCAAAAAGTGTCCAACTAAGAAAAGTTTGGATATAACCTGGGGCATATGCACAAGAAATCGCAGGTCCAAAAGATAAACAGAGAATTTTCACGAATTTTTACGGTGCAGCACCGAAAACAGTTTCAGGACAGCAACATCCCCAAATCTTTACCTCACTCAAACTAGAGGCTTCTCTTGGCACAAAAACGAAATAAACAAGATAAGGAGCGGTCATTACAGTAGTAATGACTTCCAAGACTCAAATAAAAGAAAAAGTACTGAAAGAAAACATTGGGTTATCTCCCAAGAGTGCTTTTCTTTAACGCCTTTGAGCTAGGCGCAGAAAATTGCGAATCAAGTAATATCAAGTGATGAAGCATCAAGCTCATAATTTGCTCTAAGAATAGAGTCAAAAAGCAATTTCTTTTTTTCCTAGGGAAGTGTTCCATACCTTTCTTTAGTGGAAATTGATATTTGATAGTGCCTTCCCTCATATCAATGATAGCGCCTACAGTTCGAAGAAAGGGTCTTCCCAAAATAATAGGACATGAAGCATGGCATTCAACGTCCATAACAAGAAAATCAACGGGAACAAGGTTATTGTTAACCAAAATAAGAACATCATTAATCCTTCCCAAAGGTTTCTTCTTAGCAACATCAGCAATAGGAACATCAAAATAACATTTTTCAAGCGGTGGTAAATCAAGCATGTCATAAATCTTTCTAGGCATGATAGAAATACTAGCACCTAGATCACATAAAGCATGGCAATCATAACCATTAACATGCATATCAATGATGGGTTCCCAACCATCTTCTAACTTCTTGGGAACAGAGGCTTTTTGCTTCAACTTTTCATCCCTAATCTTTATGAGAGCATTGGTAATATGCTTGGTAAAAGCAATATTTAAAGAACTAGCATTGGGAGTCAAAGCAAGCTTTTGCAAGAACAAAATTACTTCAGATATATTGCAGCCATCAACATCAAAATCATTAAAAGAAATAGAGCTATCATCTCCCACACTCCGAAAAATTTCAGCACTCTTTTGAGAAAAAGTTTTGGCAGTTTTAGGCTTTTTAACACAAGGAGTGGGAGTTTTCTCTACACCAATCAAAGTAAGAGGGTTGCTATCAGTAGGAGCAACATCATTAGAAGTAGTAATAGTACATACCTTCATCTCTCTAGCTATCTCATCTTCTCTTTCCCACCTGGCATGCAATTCCGCTAACAATCTAATATTTTCATCAATTCCAACTTGGGTAGCATTAGCGGCAGCAACAACATTGCTCACTTTCACATCATTAGGAAACACTTTTAGTTTCAGAAGTTCAACATCATGAGCAAGGCTATCAACTTTAGAAGCAAGAATATCAATTTTGCCTAACTTTTCCTCAACAGACTTATTAAAAGCAGTTTGCTTACCGATGAAGTCCTTGAGCATTACCTCAAGCTCGGAGGGCGCGGCCCTAGTGTTGTTGTAGGAGTTACCATAAGAGTTACCATAACCATTACCATTGGTAGAAGGATACGGCCTATAATTATTACTAGCAAAATTGTTCCTATAAGCACTGTTATTAAAATTGTTATTTCTAATGAAATTCACATCAACTTGCTCTTCTTGGGCAACCAGAGAGGCCAAAGGAACATTATTAGGATAAACATGAGTCCTATAATTAGCAAGCATAGCCATAATGGTATCAATCTTATCACTTAAGGAAGAGGTTTCCTCAACAGAATTTACCTTCTTACCTTGTGGAGCTCTCTCGGTGTGCCATTCGGAATAATTTACCATCATGTTGTCGAGTAGCTTTGATGCGGCGCCCAAGGTAAGGGACATAAAAGTGCCTCCAGCAGCTGAATCAAGTAGGTTCCTTGAAGAAAAATTCAGTCCTGCATAAAAAGTTTGGATAATCATCCAAGTAGTCAGTCCATGAGTGGGGCAATTCTTTACCATAGATTTCATTCTTTCCCAAGCTTGAGCAACATGTTCATTATCAAACTGAGTAAACTTCATAATATTGCTGCGCAAAGCTATAATCTTAGCAGGAGGATAGTATCTACCAATAAAAGCATCCTTACACTTAGCCCATGAATCAATACTATTCTTAGTCAAAGACAACAACCAATCTTTAGCTTTTCCTCTCAAAGAAAAAGGAAACAACTTGAGCTTAATAATATCACTATCAACATCTTTATATTTCTCCATCTCACATAGCTCAACAAAATTGTGGAGATGAGCTGCAGCATCTTCAGTACTAGCACCAGAAAATTGCTCTTTCATAACAAGGTTCAATAAAGCAGGCTTAATCTCATAAAAGGTGGTAGCAGGAACAGGTGGTGCAATAGGAGTGCAGATAAAATCACTATTGTTCGTGCTAGCAAAGTCACACAACTTGGTGTTTTCAGGAGTACCCATTTCAGCAAAACGAAAGTAAACAAGTAAAAACAGCTACCAAGGATTCTAATTTTTTTGGATTTTTGATAAAAAAAACAATGCAGGTAAAATAAATAAAGTAAAGCAAAACAAATAACAAAGTAAAGAATGTGTGTGCGAAGAACTCCCCTCGCAGAAGTCTTCTCTTCCTCCCCGGCAACGGCGCCAGAAAAAATGCTGATGCCTTTGATGGCGACAGACTGTCCTTGTGCGTGGTGAATAACCAGCCCGTACGTTGGGAACCCCAAGAGGAAGGTATGATGAGTGCAGCAGCAAGTTTTCCCTCAGTTTAAGAAACCAAGGTTTATCGAACAGGAGAGGAGAGACAATGATGACTGAAGGTGTTGTGGAACCTGTACACACACAAACAAATACTTTGTTCCCAACTTGCGATGAGGTTGTCAATCTCACCGGTTTGCTTGAAACAAAGGTGATGAGTGTATCGAGTGGAAAACAGTAGAGTATGCGAGTAAAGTAAACAGTGCGGGAAAAGTAAACAGGTGATTGCAATATGATTAAAATAGGACCGGGGTCCACAGTTCACTAGTGGTGTCTCTCCATAGATAAATAACATGCTGGGTAAACAAATTATAGTTGGGCAATTGATAGAATAAAGATAACGTGATATGTCAAGAAGATCACTATGAGATTTACTCTGGGCATTACAACAAAATACATAGACCGCCATCCAACTGCATCTATGACTAATAATCCACTCCCGGGGATATCAATCCGAACACCCTAGAAGTATTAAGTTGCGAACAACAGATAATTGCATTAAGCAATGTGTGTAATGTAAACAAAGCATATGCCCTTGAGCATATGAATGTTGTTTTCTCCCTAGTAGCAACAGCACATCTACCACCTTAGAGGTTTCTGTCACTCCCCCAGGTGAAATAGAGACATGAACCCACTATCGAGCATAAATACCCCCTCTTGGAGTCACTAGCAACTACTCGGCCAAGATAGCTACTAACAATGGAGAGCATGCAAGATCATAAACAACATAGAGATAACAAAAGATATAATTCAGTACAGCAACTTAATCATAAACACCAATATTCATCGGATCCCAACAAACCAACATCATAGAATTACATAACGGTGATCTCAATCATGTAAGGCAGCTCATGAGATCTAAACATGAAGCACATGGTGGAGAAGACAACCATCTAGCTACTACTATGGACCCATAGTCCAAGGTAGACTACTCACTCATCGCTCCGGAGGCAAGCATGGCGATGAAGAAGACCTCCGGTGGCGATTCCCCTCTCCGGCAGGGTGCCGGGAAGAGCTTTTGGACCCTCCCGATCTTCGGGTCGACGGTGGCGGCGTATCGCGATGTGTTCTGGAAATCTGATCGCGCACTTAGGTTTTTCTCGTCGGGGGGTCTTTATAGGCGAAGGGGCGATGTCAGAGGTGGAGCCAGGCTCCCTCACACAGGGGTGGCGCGGCCAGGGGCCAGGCCGCGCCGCCCCCTTGTGTGGGGCCCTGGTGGCCCCTTTCCGTCTCTCCTTCGGATGCCTGGAAGCTTCCGGGAAAAATAAGACTTCAGGAACTTGTTTCGTCCAATTCTGAGAATATTTCCTGTGTATCACTCTGAAACACAAAAACAGCAGAAAACAGGAAACTGGCACTGTGGCACTTCGTTAATAGGTTAGTTCCGGAAAATGCATAAAAGTGCCACTAAGTGTAACGAAACAATAGGCAAATGGTGTAAAAACAAGCATGGAGTATCAAAAATTATAGATACGTTTGAGACGTATCAATGTCACACTAGTTCGAATTCAATACAAAGGGATCCCCAATACAAATTTTTCATACAAATTCAAATTAATTTTTTTAAAATAAAATCTTTCTCTTGCTCCTGGTGTGACTCGCTGGGTCCACCACCTTACTTCGGGTAACCCTAACAGGGATATTACCGGTGTCTACCTTCCTTTTGCCATCTTTCTTGTTCTTGTTCTTCTTCTCTTCGGGTTGTGCCAAGACCGAGACAACCATATCATACGAAGCTTGTGCTATTTCTTCTTATGCATTTTCTTCCCTTGCTTCTACAATCTGCTCTTGATCCATCGGTACACCCAGCTCTCGATCCATTGCTTCACTCAGCTCTCTATCCATTGCTTCAAGGGCCTCTCAATCCATCTGTTCCCTCTGCTCTCGATCCATCGGTTCAAGCAGCTCTCGATCCATCTGTTCAAGCAGATCTTGATCCATCGGTTCAAGCAGCTCTTGATTCATCGGTTCAATCAGCTCTCAATCCATTGGTTCAAGCAGCTCTCGATCCATCGGTTCAATTAGCTCTCGATCCATCGGTTCAAGCAGCTCTTGATCCATCGGTTCAATCAGCTCTCGATCCATTGCTTCAATCTCCTCATGTTGAATTGCTGCTTCATTCTCCTCTGCATTTGCTACTCCCGCCTAATCTTTCATTCCAAAAGCTGGGTCAACTGGATTTTTACAAAGCCTAGCAATGTGTCCAAGGGTTCCACAACGTTTGCACTTACGTCGTCGAATTGGTGGACCACCCTCTGCACTAGCTCTGATCCTATTCTTTCTCGGTCTATCTGCCGGTCTAGTCAAAACTGGAGAGTACAGTTTGAAGCCTGGATCGACTTTCATCCATTGGTCTTTTCCCAATAAGGTAGGAACATTCATAGCATATGCAGCCCTAAATTTTGCAACAGAGAAATACTCTGACACATACTGATCAACTTCACCTTCTGCACCCGCTATAACACTCATGAAAAACAATGCGTGTATGCAGGGTATCCCACGGATCTGCCATTGCCTGCAATGGCATGTCCTATCAACCAAACTCACTGGATACCTCCACTGCCTGTTTTTACTGTCAGTGTAGGTTACCCTCAGCCTCCATTCCTTTTCTGATGCATTTCATCTTCAATTGTTTTGCCCTGGCATGCAAAGACTTAATCAAAGATGGGAGCATGAGATGGCCAACATATTTTTTGGCTGCAATTCTTTGACGCAGATCGATCTTTATCATGATCATCTGCCTAATCTTATCAAATATTTGCCACAATATAAGCCCTTTCAATGACTTGACCTTTGCATTGAAACTCTCCGCAAGGTTACTTGTTACATAGTCTACCTTGCAAATTTCATTGAATTGGCTTCTTGACCACACCCTACCATGATGTTCATCCAAGTACTCCTTCACCCCAGGTTTTTGTTTATACAACACTTCCAAATGAAACAGATGCTTCCGACTGCTGCATGTGTATGCAGCTGGCCATAGGTTGTCAGTATAAATTTTACCCTTGAATTTCTTTGTAAAATTATGTACTAAGTGTCGCATACATTGCCTATGCTCCACTCCAGGGAATACTGCTTCTACTGCACTCTCCAAACCTTTGCAAGCGTCTGTGTGGATAGTAAGTCCTAGTGGATGACCTATAAGGTCGCGCAAATTCTGCAGAAACCAAGTCTAACTTTCCTCTGACTCAACCTCCAAAACTCCATAAGCAACAGGGAACATCCAATTGTGTCCATCAATTGCAGTAGCAGCAAATAGCTGTCCTTTAAACCTGCCATGAAGAGCTGTTGCATCCACGGCCAAATAAGGCCTGCAACCGTCCAGAAAGCCTTTCCAGCAAGCTTTGAAACAAACAAAAGCCCTTCTAAAACATTCCTTCTGTATTATCCTCCCGCTTTTCAATTTGTAGAGAACTGTATGCTTGTCTATCGCTACAACACTGCCTGGACTAGCCATCTCCACTTCAGCTTTGAAAGTGTAAAGCAACTGAAAGCTTTCATTCCATGGACCATTGATCCTGTCAAGAGCCATTTCCTTTGCATAGAACATCCTCATGTAAGGTATGTTTATATTAAACTTATCAGATATCAATTTTATGAGTGCTGTTGGACCAAGTGTTGGAGTTTCTCTCAGCCAATCTATGATTGCATCTGCCAACCACCTAGTCTTCGCTAGCTTTGATTTCTCATCTGGCGCTCTCGCTCGAGGTGGACAAGTATGGTCGATCGAGTTCTTCTTTATCTAAAACATAATTATAAGGGATGTCAGTAATAGTTAACAAATTTTACACCGTGATCTAAAATACACAACTGGTTGGCGTAGTACCTGAACCACGGTGCTTCTGAGCATTGTGGATGCATACAGCCTCCACCTACACCTCTTGTATGGGCACTTAACTATGAACCTACCTGGCTCACTTTTAATAACCTCATAATCATTCTTGGTGAGAATGCAATATGTAGTAATTACATTATGGCAGTCCATCATCATTTGAAATACGGTGCCTTTTGCAAGCCAAGGATCCTCCCTGTTCCACTCAATTGTTGGCAAGTCATCACCTTCGTAATCGGCTAAAACAAGGCTATCATTGTTCTCATCCTTCTCTTCATCATCAGTGTCATCAAATCTGGCACCTTGTGCAATATCTTCCATGTATTGATCCTCCATTGCCTGCTTACTGTATCGATCTACCAATTCAGGAAACATCAACTCATCCTCATCATCTCGAGGAGACGGATCCTCAATCTCTGCATCATCCTCCAGATCGACCGCAGGAACGATCTGGCTACCACTAGCACTGGGGACAGATGGTGCTGTTGTGAACCTACAAGGAGCGGGGCGGCGCACACGATTAGCAGAGGTAGCAACACTAGAGAGATATGATGCCCGACCACCTGATGATGCCCCAACACCAGATGATGACTGGACCCTGTCCACATGGATACGAATTTTACCGACACGACAAGAATCATTTAAAGCAAAAAGCATTCCCAGATCCTCATCAGAAATTAGTGAAACATATGTTCCCTCCATGCTATTGAAATATTGGAAATCAACTGAATCGCCAGCGCCCCATTGGTACTGAGCGTAGATGTTATCTTTTAAATCCCTCAATGAGATGGTAGTTGCAACCACCGCTAGGATGTAAAATCCGCTCATATTGCGTTCAGAATCACGCAAAAAGCTAGTATCGAGCCTAACCACCAGCCAAAAAGCCAGCGCTGGATCAATCCTATTCGAAAAACAACGCAGTTAGTTGAGCAACAACGATTTGCGCTCAAAAACTACCTACTCTTAATTCACATAGGCAGACGATGCTTACCCAGATGGAATCCATGCATTAGATCCCTCTGATTCCTAATCTTCTCCACCATTGAGGGGCATAATTGGCACACCAGACGGATGTACAAACTCTATCATGATAGGGGTAGATCTAGTGGAGGCGAAGCCCTCTCCGCCTCCCGGGGGTGGTGGTGGGGGCGGGGGTGGCTCGGGGGTGGACGACACCATAAGGTAGGAGGGCAGGACGACGTGGCGGCGGAGGGGCGGTGTGTGAGCTCTTCCAGTCTCGAGCGGAGGGGAAAGCTTTGGGTGAGTGACAGACTGCCAGTCCGACGTGTCTCATTGGGTCAACAGTCAACACCATTCAAAAGTAACGGTCCATTCACAACCACCGCGGCTCCCTAGCCGTCACCGGTAACGGTCTAAGGCCTCTGACCAGACCACAACCCTCCCGTCCCAGCGTCTGCAAGGGGTTTCAAACTAGAGCGAGGGGAAAACTGAGGAAAAGTTAAGCGGCTGGGGAAAACTAAGTACAACTAACGAACCAGGGGCACAAAAATAGAAATCCCTTTCTTTTATATTGCTATCACATGTTTACTTTACTCACACTATTTACTTTACTCGCATACTACTATCACTTTCCACTTGATACGCTCATACCCTTTGTTTCAAGCAAACCGGTGAGATTGACAACATCATCATAAGTTGGGAACAAAGTATTTGGTTGTGTTGTGTGCAGGTTCCATGTTGCTAGTGGTTGAAGACGCGCTAACAAGTTATTGTTAACGTCGCCCTTGTTAGAGTGTCACGCAGCTAGTAGGCATCACCTTCTGGAGTATTGTCTTTTTCCTACTGGATTGATAACCTTGGTTTCATAACTGAGGGAAAACTTGCTGCTATATTCATCAAACCTTCTCTTGGGGTTTCCAACTGGCCGGTCATTTACTTCATCAACTAAACGCCAACAAGTTTTCTGGCACCATCATCACTGCGCCATCAACAAGTTTTCTGGCGCCGTTGCTGGGGAAAAAGAAGAATTCTGCAAGGGGAGTTTCGCACGCACATCCTTTACTTTGTTTTAAGTTTTGCCTTACTTTATTTTTACTTGCATCATTTTATCAAAAGCACAAAAAAATTAGTTCCTACTATAGTTGTTATTTTTGTTGGTCTGTTATTGTCTTGCTTTATCATGCTTTCTATCAATGGTTGGTTTCTTTGAAACTAAATCTTTTTGGCAAGGTGGGTTCACGGAAGAGCAGCAAAATTATTATGAGGAACATCGCTTGTCACAAAAAGGAAAACACTTATGGGAAATCAATAGATTGTATATCATTGCTAGAAATGTGTGCTATACTTATAATGTTACTTATTGCTTTGATAGATCTTGTTGCTGTAGGAGGTATAAACACCTCCCTTTTCAATGTGAGTATAATGATGATGTTACCATATCTTCTTATATTAATGGAAATTATGACTTTTATGATGTGGAACAAATTGAAGAATTTATTGCTTGGAAGGGTGCATTCGAACTTGTTTATTTGCTTGAAAATACTGATGATGCACCTTATAAATATGAGGTTTATGATATACTTACATTTTGCTTTGATAATTACAAGGAAGAAAATGGCTATATTCTTAAATATCTTAATAGATGCTCTCCAACGGAAGAGACTAATGCCTTGAAGGAGCCTATGGAAGAAGAAATTGCTGAAACTGGAAGCTCATTGGATGAAAAAGAGGAGGAGAGTGATGATCAAGAGGAGGAAGAATGGAGCTACCCATGTCTACCTCCCAATAAGAGTAACTCTTTAACTAATAACTTATTTGATAGCCCTCCATGCTTAACAAAGGAGGATGAGTGTGATATTTATATTATGAGAGAGGAAAATATGGTTGTTGGAATTCTCATGTTACTAAAACACCTCTCTTTATATTGAAAGTTCTGAAGTTGCTCTTGTTTTATCTACCCATACTTGTTACTGTGTGCTTCTTTGATTTATTTTCTTACAAGATTCCTATGCATAGGAAGTGGGTTAGACTTAAATGTGTTTGCTCCTTGATGCTCTCTTTTGCTTCAATTCATATTTCTTATGTGAGCATCTTCTCAAATTACTGAGCCTAGCTCAAAGGCGTTAAAGAAAAGCACTCTTGGAAGATAACCCAATGTTTTTACATTTAGTACTTTTTCTTTTATTTGAGTCTTGAAAGTTATTACTACTGTAATAACCATTCCTTATCCTTTTTATTTCGTTTTTGTGCCAAGAGAAGCCTCTAATTTGAGTGAGGTAAGATTTGGGGATGTTGCTGTCCTGAAACAGTTTTTGGTGCTGCACCGTAAAAATTCGTGAAAATTCTCTGTATATCTTTTGGACCTGTGATTTCTTGTGAATATGCCTCAGGTTATATCCAAACTTTCATTAGCTGAAAATGTTTTGAATTGAGCAACAGAAAACCCTCTAAAAATTCGACCTTTGTCATTTGTTCTGTTTTGACAGATTTCTGCCAATATTTGTGTTTGCTGCTTTATCGCTTTCTTTTTGAGTTCTTTTGATCACAGAACTTTTGGGGAAGTTGCTACAGTAGTATATGCTTTATATGTGGTGGTTTTAGGTTGAAACCTGAAGCAAAAAGGGTTGATTCAATGTTATTCTTACACTAATATTGCTAATAGATTTGTGTTTAGTTTTGTATGAAGGAAGTCTTCAAGTGTAGGGATTGGAGAATGATGAGATGAGTTGAAGAATGGACAAAATCTCAAGCTTGGTGATGCCCATGTCACCCCAAGAAATACCCAAGAAGTATAAGCATCAAAGCTTGGGGATGCCCCCGAGGCACCCCTTCTTCATCGGCAAAAATCAGGTCACCTTTCAACACACTATATTTTTATTGCTTCATGCATTATGCCTTTTTCTTGGAGCGTCAGTTATTTTTAGTTTTCAGTTTTTTTTTAGTTTTGTTTGCTGCAATAAATGGTTGGACCCCAACAAATTCCTTTTGGAGAAGTTGCCTTGCTTTTCATTTGCCAAGAACACTCCATTTTTCACTCTTACCGTTTCAACGAGTGTTCTTTTTTTTCTAGAACTGCGTTTAGCTTTCGATTTTCGCCTTGATTTGTATTCAGATATTATTATATCTTTTCATCAAGGTGTATTTTGACCTCTGGTCCATGTTGGTTTTCATCAAAAGAGTTGTTTATAAAAATTTCGAATGGTGTTGGAAAAGAGAAAAAGCTTTATGCAAAAAAAGTGGTACAAGAAGGAGCTTGTGTAGACTGCAGCCTAGGCTTTTGCATGTCGTGCTTGATGTATTTTTGATAGTATGCTTAGTGGTTTTACTTTAGCATGACTTGTCTCAAATGACTGAGATTGTTTAATGAGCCTTTGAAAAAATCATGCGTTGTTTTAATTATTTGGAAGCATTATTTTGGCTTTCTCCTTTGATGCTTTATTTGGGTTGACTTGGCGCATGCTCACACATGGTTGACTTATACAAAGTCGCCATTGCCTCTATGATCATTTAGTTTTTGACTTTTGATGCCATCTTATGCTTCTTTTAATGTCACTTTGTCGCTCTGCATGATTATGGCCGTTATTGCTCTCTTAGTTGGTCGCTCCCAGTCTTTTGCTAGCCCTCATTTTATACTGAGTATGAGCTCTACTCGTGCATCCAATTCCTAAAAACTAAGTTTGCCATTGTGTCCACTATAAATTCCTATGCATGGTATTTGTAAGCCATTCCAAGTAAATTTTCATGTGTTACCTTTCAAAACTTTCAACTACTTCTCATTTTGTGCCACTATTTTTAGCTCATGGGGACGTAGTGGTCAGAATTGCTATCTTCCATATTAAATTAAGTACCTCTCGACTAGGCAGCTTCATTTGCTCATCATTAATTTTGCATGAGAGCTGGTCAGACCATTGCAATCTATTTTTTTTAAAGGGCACTCCTCCATGGTATGTGAATGTTGGTGGGCACCCGATGGAATCTGTTAGCCATGGTTTGAGAAAGGAAAAAAGGTGGGGAGGAGTGCCAAAGCTTTATAAAAGAGCACCAATGTGCCAATTTTTCAAAGAACTTGGAACCGCTCTCACTTGTTTGTTATGGAAGATAGTAAGACCCCATTGTCAGTCGTTGACATGAAACAACCACCTCTCAAAACCCATTTTTTATCTCTGTTTTATAAATGAAAAGCTCTAGCACATGTTTAATCACTGCTTCCCTCCGCGAAGAGCCTTTCTTTTACTTTTATGTTGAGTCTCCACCTTCTACCTTTATGCACCGTCTAAGAGAGCATAGTTGTCATTCTGAGTATAATGTGCATTGTCCCAAAGTTTTCATTGATTGATTCATATTGTTGGTTTCACTTGTTCTTAAATTATTTGTATCTAGTCGCCCTCTTAAACTTGAAGGTGTCCTATGCATTTATGTTTTGCTCTCTCATGAAGGACAAGCTGAAAACCATTTGCATGTTTTTCCTTATGATTTGAACACACGTTTGACTTTTATTGTTTCATTTTCATGATCTTTTATTTGTGTTCTTTTTCATGTTATAACATGGATGCTAAGTTTCTTCTATCAAGATTATATCTTTCATGCCCATGTTTTAAGTTCTTTTGATCCCAGCACACAACGCTTACATAGATGATCAAGATTGTGTAGGTGCATGTCACCTCAAAAATTATTTCTTTTGTTATCACTTACCTACTCGAGGACGAGCAGGAGTTAAGCTTGCGGATGCTGATACATCTCCAACATATCTATAATTTTTGATGCTCCATGCTTTCTTTTACACCATTTGCTTAGTGTTTCGTTACACTTCGTGGAATTTTTATGCATTTTTCGGAACTAACCTATTAACGAGATGCCACAGTGCCAGTTCCCTGTTTTCTGCTATTTTTGTGTTTCAGAAAAGTTATACAGGAAATATTCTCAGAATTGGACGAAACAAAAGCTAGACGTCCAGATATTTACCAAAGCTTCTAGAGAACCAAAGAGGAGACGGAGAGGAACCACTGGTGGGCCACACCACCAGGGGGTGCGGCCTAGGGCTGGCCCGCGCCCCCCCTATGGTGAGCCCCACCAGGTCCACTTTTGATGCCGCCTCTTCACCTATAAAGACCCCCGACGAGAAAACCTAAAGAACCCGATCACTTTTCCAGAGTACATCGCGATCTGCCGCCGTCGTCGACCCGAGATCGGGAAGGTCCAGAAGCTCTTCCCGGCACCCTGCCAGAGAGGGGAATCACCACCGGAGGTCTTCTTCATCACCATGCTTGCCTCCGGCGCGATGAGTGAGTAGTCTACCTTGGACTATGGGTCCATAGCAGTAGCTAGTTGGTTGTCTTCTCCACCATGTGCTTCATGTTTAGATCTCGTGAGCTGCTTTACATGATCGAGATCACCGTCATGTAATTCTACATGTTGTGTTTGTTGAGATCCAATGAATATTGGTGTTATGATTGAGTTGATGTGCTGAATATTATCTTATGTTATCTCTATGCTGTTTATGATCTTGCGTGCTCTCCGTTGTTAGTAGCTATCTTGGCCGAGTAGTTGCTAGTGACTCCAAGAGGGGGTATTTATGCTCGATAGTGGGTTCATGCCTCTATTTAATCTGGGGGCATGACAGAAACCTCTAAGGTTGTAGATGTGCTGTTGCTACTAGGGAGAAAACAATATTCATATGCTCAAGGGCATATGCTTTATTTACATTACACACTTTGCTTAATGCAGTTATCTGTTGTTCGCAACTTAGTAATTATGGAGTTCTCGGATTGATTCGCCACAAGTGGATTATTAGTCATAGATGCAGTTGGATGGCGGTCTATGTATCTTGTTGTAATGCCCACAGTAAATCTCATAGTGATCCTCTCAACATATGCACGTTGTCTTTATTCTATCAATTGCTCAACTGTAATTTGGTTACCCAGCATGTGTTATTTTATCTTATGGAGAGACACCACTAGTGAACTATGGACCCCGGTCCTATTTCCTTTATATTGCTATCACCTGTTTACTTTACTCGCACTATTTACTTTACTCGCATACTACTATCACTTTCCACTCGATACGCTCATACCCTTTATTTCAAGCAAACCGATGAGATTGACAACCTCATCGTAAGTTGGAAACAAAGTATTTGGTTGTGTTGTGTGCAGGTTCCACGTTGCTACTGGTTGAAGACGCGCTAACAAGTTATTGTTAACGTCGCCCTTGTTTGAGTATCACGCAGCTAGTGGGCATCACCTTCTGGAGTATTGTCTTTTTCCTACTGGATTGATAACCTTGGTTTTATAACTGAGGGAAAGCTTGCTGCTATATTCATCAAACCTTCTCTTGGGGTTTCCAACTGGCCGGTCATTTACTTCATCAACTAAACACCATTTCTGGCACCATCATCACCACGCCATCAACAAGTTTGATGGCGCCGTTGCCAGGGAAAAAGAAGAATTCTGCAAGGGGAGTTTCGCACGCACATCCTTTACTTTATTTTATGTTTTGCTTTTTTTTAGGTGACATGCACCATCACAATCTTGATCATCTATGTAAAACATTGAGTGCTGGGATCAAAGAACTTTAAACATGGGCATAAGAGACATAATCTTGACAATAAAAACTTAGCAACCATGTTGTAACATGAAAAGAAACACAAATGAAAGATCATGAATAATGAAACAATGAAAGTCAAATGTGTCTTCAAATCATATGGAAAAACATAGCAAGTGGCTTTCAGCTTGTCCTTCATAGAATAGCAAAACATAAATGCATAGGACACCTTCAAGTTTAAAAGGGTGACTAGATACAAATATTTTAAGAGCAAATGAAACCATAATCATGAATCAATCAATGATAAACTTTGGGACTATGCACATTAAACTCAGAATGGCAACTATGCTCTCTTAGACGGTGCATAAAGGTAGAAGGTGGAGACTCAACATAAAAGTAAAAGAAAGGCCCTTCGCAGAGGGAAGCAGTGATTGCAAATTTTATAAACCTTCAAAAATTATGGTACTTACTAGCTTTGAGCTCTCATTGCCCCATCATAGGCATCTTGAATGGTTAAAGTTAATGCGAGAACAATTATGAGCATATGCTTGACAAATCATAAGTTGAAAACCTCGTGTCCCGTGAAGAACGAATACCCAAACCTTATGCTACTCGACTTAGGGTCCCAAGCAAGCTCTTGTCATTGTAAGTATACACGTATCACCGAGAACCGCCAACGGGGTACCTCCTTGCCCGATGATATGGAACAAGCCCACATCAAAATGACAGGACAAACAGATAATGAACACCTCGGCATCTTTTTATTTACCATTGGCATAGCTTTTTATTTTGAGATGCGTTGTCGAATGTCCACTCTGGCATGCTATAAATTTCCCCCATGAATGATGCATGGCTTAGATTAGCGGCCCATGCGTTTCTCTAACACATATACAAACTCCATGATCCCGCAAGATTCCCAACTTATTTCACATCACGAGTATCCATAAACAAAAGATCACGATATCAACTCAAATAAGAGAAAGTGCAATGTTGAAAGCTTGCCCCATGACGGCATGGCTGGGCTAATTTCCAACTTATAACTTTCAAGCATAACGTCAACATAAGAGAGCCACAATGTCAAAATTTTAAAAGCGAGAAAAGTAAAGTGTGTCATCAGGTTCATGAGAGCTTTACTGACTAATTTTCACATAACACCAAAAAAAGTTTAATTCAAAGAATAGATAAAAGCAAGTCAAATGTACTTGGAATAGCAAATTGCTAATAGGTATGTATGGTGGACACATTGGAATAACTTGGTTTTTGGGAGTTGGATGCACGAGTAGAGCTCATACTCAGTACAAAATGAGGGCTAGCAAAAGATTGAGAGCGACCAATTAAGAGAGCAATAACGGTCATAATCATGCATAGCGACAAAATATCATTAAAAGAAGCATAAAATGGCATCACAAGTCAAGAAACAAATGATCATAGAGGCTTATGGCAACTTTGTAAGAGTCAAACATGTTGTAAGCATGCGCCAAGTCAACCTAAATAAAGCATCAAGGAGAAAATCAAATAAATGCTTCGATATAATAAAAACAATGCATGATTTTTTTCAAAGGCTCATTAAGCAATCTCAGTCATTTGAGACAAGTCATGCTACAGCAAAAACTACTAAGCATACTATCAAAATGACATCAAGCATAGCATGTAAAAGTCTAAGCCGCAGTCTAAACAAGCTCCTTTTTGTACCACTTTTTTGCATGAAACTTTTTTTTCTTTTCCAACACCATTCAAACCTTTTTGAGACAACTCTTTTGATGAAAACCAACATAGAACAGTGGTCTAAATACACCTTGATGCAAAGATAAAACAAGATCTGAATAAAAATTAAGGCAAAAAATGAAAGCTAAACGCAGTTCTGGAAAAAGAGAACACTCGTTGAACGATAAGAGTGAAAACTAGAGTGTTGTTGGCAATGAAAAACGAAGTAAATCTCCTCCAAAAGAAATTTGTTGGGGTCCAACCAATTATTGCAGCAAACAAAACAAAAGAAAACTGAAAGCAAAAGTAAAGACGCTCCAAGAAAAATGCATAGAATATAAAGCAACAAAAATATAGTGTGTTGAAAGGTGACCTGATTTTTGCCGATGAAGAAGGGGTGCCTCGGGGGCATCCCCAAGTTTTGACACTTGTACCTCTTGGATATTTTTGGGGTGACATGGGAATCCCCAAGCTTGAGCTTTTGTCCATTCTTCACCTCATCTCATCATTCTCCAATCCCTACACTTGAAAAGTTCCTTCAATAAAAACTTCACACAATTCTATCAGTAACGTTAGCATAAACATAATAGTGAATCAACCTTTTTTGGTTCAGTTTCAAACTCAAAAACACCACATATAAAGCATATACTACTGTAGCAACTTCCTCAAAAGTCCCGTGATAAAAAACTCAAAAAGAAAGCGATCAAGAGGCAAACCCAAATAATGGCAGAAATCTGTCAAAACAGAACATCTGACAAAGGTCAAATTTTTGGAGGACCTTCTGTTGCTCAAATCGAAAAGTGAAAAACTAATGGAAGTTTGGATATAACCTGGGGAATATGCACAAGAAATGTCAGATCAAAAATATATTTGGAGAATTTTCACGAATTTTTACGGTGCAGCGCAGAAATCTGTTTCAGGACAGCAACTTCCCCAAATCTTACCTCCCTCAAATTAGAGGTTCTTCTTGGCATAACAACGAAATAAAAATGATAATGAGAGGTCATTACAGTAGTAATAACTTCCAAGACTCAAATAAAATAAAAATTACAGTAAAAAAAATATTGGGTTATCTCCTAAGAGTGCTTTTCTTTAACGCCTTTGAGCTAGGTGCAGAAAGTGCAAATCAAGTAATATCAAGCGATGAAGCATCAAGTTCATAATTTGCTCTAAGAATAGAGTCAAAAATTAATTTCTTCCTCCTTCTAGGGAAGTGTTCCATACCTTTCTTGAGTGGAAATTGATATTTGATGGTGCCTTCCTTCATATCAATGATTGCACCTACAGTTCGAAGAAAATGTCTTCCCAAAATAATAGGACATGAAGCATTGTATTCAACATCTATAACAAGAAAATCAACGGGAACAAGGTTATTGTTAACCATAATAAGAACATCATTAATCCTTCCCAAAGGTTTCTTCTTAGCAACATCAGCAAGAGGAACATCAAAATAACACTTTTCAAGCGGTGGTAAACCAAGCATATCATAAATCTTTCTAGGCATAATAGAAATACTAGCAGCTAGATCACATAAAGTATGGCAATTAAAACCATTAACATGCATATCAATGATGGGCCCCCAACCATCTTCTAACTTCTTGGGAATAGAAGCATTTTGTTTCAACTTTTTCTCCCTAATTTTTCATGAGAGCATTTGTAATATGATTTGTAAAAGCAACATTAATAGAACTAGCATTAGGACTCAAAGCAAGCTTTTGCAAGAACAAAATAACTTTAGATATATTGCAGCCATCAACATCAAAATCATTAAAAGAAATAGAGCTATCATCTCTCATACTCCGAAAAAATTCAGCACTTTTTGTAGAAAAAGTTTTTGCAGTTTTGGGTTTTTTCGCACAAGGAGTAGGAGTTTTCTCTACACCAATCAAAGTAAGAGGATTGCTAGTATTTGGAGTAACATCATTAGAGGTAGTAATAGTACATACCTTCATCTTTCTAGCCATCTCATCTTCTCTTTCCCACCTGGCATGCAATTCTGCTAACATCCTAACATTTTCATCAATTCTAACTTGAATGGCATTAGTAGCAGCAAAAGGATCAGGTTTAGCAGATATTCTATTTATCAAGGAGGATTGCGCATCAGACAAAGATGAAATATCGGTTTCAGCTTTAGAAATCTTAGCTTGCAACTCAGGAATAGCCCTGTTCAAATTATCAAGTTGATGACTAATAGTCTTCAACAAGGCAGATTGCTCCTCCATGGTCTTGGTAAACACCTTGTTCTGCTCATATTGTATCTGCATAAAATTCTTAGTAGCCCTTTCAACTTCTAAAATCCTTTCTTCACTAGGCATTTTAGGTCTACCAAGATAGCTATTATCACCATTAGAAGGAAACAGCCTATAATTGTTGCTAGGCAAATTGTTCCTATAAGCACTGTTGTTGAAATTATTATTTCTAATGAAGTTTACATCAATATGCTCTTATTGAGCAACCAAAGAGTCCAAAAGAACATTATTAGGATCAACATGAGTTCTATCATTAGAAAGCATAAGCATAATAGCATCAATCTTATCACTCAAGGAAGAGGTTTCCTCAACAGAATTTACCTTCTTACCTTGTGGAGCTCTCTCGGTGTGCCACTCAGAATAATTTACCATCATGTTTTCAAGAAGCTTTGTTGCGGCGCCCAAGGTAAGGGACATAAAAGTGCCTCCAGCAGCTGAATCCAATAGATTTCTTGAAGAAAAATTCAGTCCTGCATAAAATTTTTGGACAATAATTCAAGTAGTCAGTCCATGAGTGGGACAATTCTTTATCATAGATTTCATTCTTTCCCAAGCTTGAGCAACATGTTCATTATCAAACTGTCTAAACTTCATAATATCACTATGCAAAGCTATAATCTTAGCAGGAGGATAGTATTTTCCAATAAAAGCATCCTTACACTTATCCCAAGAATCAATGCTATTTCTAGGCAAAGATAGCAACCAATCCTTAACTCTTCCTCTTAAAGAGAAAGAAAACAACTTAAGCTTAATACTATTACCATCTACATCCTTATACTTTTGCATCTCACATAGCTCAACAAAATTGTTGAGATGAGCTGCAGCATCATCAGAACTGGCACCGGAAAATTGCTCTTTCATAACAAGATTCAATAAAGCAGGTTTGATCTCATAAAAATTTGCCTCAGGAGCAGGTGGCACAATAGGAGTGCAGATAAAATCATTGTTCTTGGTGCTAGTAAAGTCACACAACTTGGTGTTCTCAGGAGTAACCATTCTAGCAAGACTAAAAAAAGCAAACAAGTAAAAGCAACTACTAAGGAACTTTTTATAAAAAGATGCAAGCAAAAATAAAATAAAGCAAAACAAAAACAAAGTAAAAGATTGTGCGTGAGAGACTCCCCTTGCAAAAGTCTTCTTCCTCCCTGGCAACGGCGCCAGAAAAAGTGCTTGATGGCTTGTAAATAACAGCCCATTGGGAACCCCAAGAGGAAGGTATGATGAGCACAACAGCAAGTCTTCCCTTAATTGTGAAACCAAGGTTTATCGAACCAGTAGGAGAAAGCCAAACTTCAGAAGGTGATGCTTGCTAGCTTCGTGATAGCTCCGGACAATTTATATTGCGCCTCATCCAGGGCTTTGCTTTGCACCAGCAGCAACGTAAAACCTGCACACAACACAACCAAGAACTTTGCCCCAACTTACAATGAGGTTGTCAATCTCACCGGTTTGCTGTAAATAAAGGATTGAGCGTATCGAGTGGTAAAAGGATAATAGTATGCAAGAAAGTAAACAGTATGAGTAAAGTAAAACGGTATAGCAATGTAAAGGAAATTAGACTGGGGTCCACAGTTCACTAGTGGTGTCTCTCTATAAGATAAATAACAACATGCTGGGTAAACAAATTACAGTTGGGCAATTGATAGAATAAAGATAACGTACATATGTCATTAGGATCACTATGAGATTCACTCTGGGCATTATGACAAAATACATAGACCGTAATCCAACTGCATCTATGACTAATAATCCACTCGCGGGGAGTCGTCCGAGTACGCCTTGAGTATTAAGTTATGAACAACAGATAACTGCATTAAGCAAAGTGCGTAAAGTAAAAAAATCAAATGTCATTGGACACAAGAATGTTGTTTTCTCCCTAGTGGCAACAACACATCTACAACCTTAGAGGTTTTTGTCACTCCCCCAGATTAAATAGAGGCATGAACCCAACTATCAAGCATAAATACTCCCTCTTGGAGTCACTAGCATCTACTCGGCCAAGATATCTACTAGCAACAGAAAGCATGCAAGATCATAAACAACACAGAGATAACATAAGATATATGATTCATCACATCAACTTAACATAGTACCAATACTCATTGGATCCCAACAAACACAACATGTATGATTACATAAAGATGATCTTGATCATGTAGGGCAGCTCACAAGATCTAAACATGAAGCACATGGTGGAGAAGACAACCATCTAGCTACTGCTATGGACCCGTAGTCCAAGGTAGACTACTCACACATCACTCCGAAGGCAACCATGGTGGTGGAGAAGGCCTCCGGTAGGGATTCCCCTCTCCGTCTGGGTGCCAGGAAGAGCTCCTGGATCCTCCCGATCTCGTTTCAACGACGGCAGCGGCTTGCAGTATGTTTCGAGGAAAAGCGATCCATCCCTTAGGTTTTTTCCGTCGAGGGGACTTTATAGGCGAAAGGGCAACATCAGAGGTGGGGCCAGCTGGCCTCACCATGGGGTGGCACGGCCAGGGGCTGGGCCGTGCCCCCTGTGGTGAGCCTGGCTCCTGGCCCCCCTCCGTCTCATCTTCGGTCTTCGCGAAGCTTCGGTAAAAATAGGAGGTTTGGCTTTTGTTTCGTCCAATTCCGAGAATATTTTCTATGTAACTTTTCTGAAACACAAAAACAGCAGAAAATAGGGAACTGACACTGTGGTGTCTTGTTAATAGGTTAGTTCCAGAAAATGCATAAAAACACCACGAAGTGTAACAAAACACAAAACAAATGGTGTACAAACAAGCATGGAGCATCAAAAGTTATAGATACGTTTGAGACGTATCAACTTGATCAATTCTTCTTTCTCTATAATGATGGTGTCTTGAAGATACACATGAGCTCACTCAATCTTATTCTTCAAGACATACTCGATATAGGCTCAACTCCCTAATGACCAATGTTCGGATCACTCCTTGAATAACATCTTGGTCATCACATAATCTTATTCTTACAACCTTGAAACCAACATATGGTTCAAGCATTGTCTATGGACAAGTCCTACACATATAACTCAATGCAACCTTTAGTACATAGAGAATGTCATTAATTACAAAACCACACATGGGGCTCCATATGTTCTTTCAGATGTGTCTCGATCATGTCCGCGTATTCTTGAACCCATAGCTTCACACACTTAACGCTCATCGATGCATGGATAGAAATGGATAACGGTGAACCAAATTTTGTTCGGAGTCTCGGATGGTATCTAGGATATGACTAGGAGTTTCGGAATGGTCTAGAGAATAAGATTCATATAAGGATAGTATTTTAAGTTTCCAGAAATGTTTCAAAAAACTGGTATCATATTGGTGAAATTCTAGAAGGTTCCAGAGTGGGTCCAGAGGTGGCCCCACCTGCCTCGGGGCCAGACTGGACCTAAAGATGGATCCTTGGCCTCATGGAACAGACACACTAGCTAGCCCTAAAGGGGCCCAGCCAACCATCTAGGGCAGCCCTATGGCGGCCCTTCTAGAAGGGGGTGGAAACTTGCCTCCCAACCCCTAGACGTCGGCCCTAGGAGGCTTGGTGAGGAGGCAACCCTGGCCGGCCAATGCCCTTGGTTTTATCCACTCTTCATAGAACTCCTTTTGTTTTCTCATATGATAAATGAGAGAGCTACTGAGAGAGGATTGTACGAGAGAATATCTCCCACCAATCAAACAGGCCACCCCCACCAAGTTTTTTTCTTTAGCTAGTGAGACAAATATGTGTGATCTGCCAAATGTAATCTAGACCCACATACTCCTATCTGACTCCCCAAAAATATCTGCATACATCAATTTCTTATCATCTGGTAGAACCATCATCACTTCACTCTTAGGAAAATTAATTTTGATCCCAAACAGGGCTGCAAACATATACATGATGAGTTTCAAATGAATGATTTGTTCCATGTCAATTTGTACTAGCAAAATGGTAACATTACGGTACTAGAGTACTAATTTATTTGTACTGCAACTTTTATTATTTTCATTAGCAACCTCATGATGTTGAAATCTCATCCAATGACGGAAGGCAGAGTGAGGTTTTCAAAAACATTAGAAATAAGTTGTAGGAATTATCCTTTATCCTTATCTATGCAGCACCATAAATCACAATCAACCAACAATCTTGTTGAGATTTTTTGTCAAGCACTTTTGCTTTAGCAAAGAACCTTCCCATATAAACACTTGTCACATCAAATCTACAAGATTTAATGCATCATAAAATACCAAGTGATCATCCCACACAGGCGGATGAGAGCCAATTATAAGAGTTATCATCATCAAACTTCCGGACAAAGCATTTTGGCTCGAGGGTGCTTATGTTCCCTTTATTTGAAATTTACTTTTGAGATATTTTAAAAAATTCATAAATTTTCAAAGAAAAAACTATATGTAGATCTTCACACTACATGCTCACGTGGAAGTCGTTTCATGAAAAACTAACCTTTTTAGCCTATATAAAAAGACAAAACTCGTACTAAAATAAGCCTTTTCGCGAAGCTTTTCTTTTTTCTTTTTTTGTAGAGCTCACGGAGATATCAGTTTTTCATGAAATTATATGTGCGCACATAGAATATGACGATATACATGCTAATATTTATTTTCATATTTTTGAATATTTTTAAATCTACTTTATAGATAAAGGGAGCATATGCACCCAGGATTCATTTATGCAAACTTCCTCCAAACAGAGCTATCAATTTTTCTCTTTATCGTTTCTCAGTGATGAATACTACTATACCGGAAACCTCAAATGGAGCTGGAGCTCCATAAAAATTTCAAAAAAAAATTGAGACAAAAAAATCTTGATGTAGATCATAATGTGATCTACTGGTGTGCAAAAAAAACAATCCAAAATTCATTGTATTTTAGGTTCAGCCAAAAAAAAAATGCGAAAATTTTCAAACTTTGAAAATGTGCATCATTCACTATACCAGATTCATGCATTTGTTATTTTTTCTGAGCCTAAAATTCAACGATTTTTTTATTAATATTTTTCACACTAGTAGATCTCATAATTTATCCACTCTTAGTATCTTTTTTCTTTGAGAGGGCTCTTTGGACTATCAGCCACTGTGGTTCGAGCCTTGCATTGAATCTAGAGACGCCTCTGGCCCAACTATCTCGGCTCGAAGTGGAACCGTGCCATCAACCCCTCCTACCCCGGCGCCGCCACGGTCTCGTCGGACGATTGGAGCTCGGAAGGTCTCGGAGAGCCTTGCCGTCGCCCCTATCTCAGGATTTCTGTCACACAGGATCCGCCGCTGATGGGGGAAACCCCGACTCCGTACGCCCTCTGCAGCCCTGCTTACCTCGTGTAAGTGCATGCTCGTTCTCTTTAATTTTCGAACCTTATAAGCTGTTGGAAGGGGATAATTGATGTTAGCCTCAGTTTAGGAGCAAGTTAGTCGGCAGAACCGTAATTTGGGCGCGAACATTTTTGGGGACTAGGAATTTCGAGTAGTCTAGTCCTTGAATCCAACTGTTTTTAGTGCCAATGCGGATGGATTTGTCCTCAAAAGCGAGTTGATTTTCCACGACAAGTTTACTGAGATGACTGAGACAAATTGGACGTGTCAGTTTGCTTGTGACTGTACACTGTTTCCTCTACTCTTACCATGTCTGTGATGTATCCCAGATGGACCGACTGCTTCGGTTTGCAAACAAAAGGGATCACCCTCCCAACAATATGATCATTCTCAAGGTGTCGAAGTAATACGATCAATGGACGACCTTCCAGAGGTATAAACTGTGACTTGAATTGCAATTGAATCACCATTTAGTGTGCTAGAGGTGCACCATTTGGATTGTAGGAAATACTGATGAACTTTTACTTGCCGAATAAGAATCCTTACATCATGAAGTTATATCACTATAAGCGACCTGCGCTTCGTATAATGTTTTGCGACATTTTCAAAATAGAGTACTTGAGCTGTAAGTCTGTAACCAGGCTTTCTCCGATAGAAAAAAGGGTACAAAAAGGCTTCAATGAATGGCCTACCCATTGTCCTTGTCTCAATTTTTCACATTATATCATCGCATTATGCTTCCTAGTTCCAGTTGTGGTGGAAGCTTGAATTATATGTGAAGGCAGTTCTTTTAGCTGGCTTGTCAAATCTATTATTGAGGCTCAAAGTTTTCAGAATTACTGTTTACAAGTGGGACGAAAGCATATTTTTGGTGGGTTGAAAGCGTATTTCACGGACACGGACCATACCTGTAGCAATATTATTAGTAGAGATACCATGTCCATAATGTACATTTTATGTTTATTTTGTTGCTATACTGGATGATCTATTGTATCTGGTTGTATCACATTTATGGTACAGCATGGTTGTATGGCTGTTCAAATGTTGACTGACACAAATGCCTAGAATTAATTCTTGTGGACTACCGTATCCTAATTTAAGTAAGATTTCAATTGTATATTGATATTTGCTAATCAGTAAGGACTCATATTGCAAGGAGAACTTTCTGTAAAGCTCTATAAGTCTGCCAAACCATACCCCACGATTACATCTGAGTGCATTGTCTCCCTCTGTACTATGTAAATCTGTCATACAACAAATTTTGCAACCATTTTATACATTTTCTTTATAACGAATGACATTCTCCTTTGATTCTGTATCCAGGATATCTGTCAACATATTCATGCCCTATTGCCACTGCGAGACGCTGCCCGCATGGCTTGTGCATCGCACACATTTTGGAGATCATGGAGATGCCATCCCAACCTTACCTTAAGTAAGGAAACACTATGTTTGAATGGTGATGTCATTGGAAAGGACAAAATGACAAGAGATCTCGTCAGCAAAGTTGATCATATTCTTAAAAACCACTCGGGTGTTGGCATGAAGAAACTAAAGCTTGATCTTAACGAATGTAACAAGGTCGATTCCTGTTATATCAATAGTTGGCTTCATATTGCTGTTACAGCAGGAATTGAAGAAATCACCATTTATCTGCCTGCTATCCGTGAGGAAGCATACAATCTCCCATGCTCACTTTTATTTAATGGGAGTAACAGCCCAATTCGGTATCTTAACATTGCCATCTGTGCCTTTCGTCCCACAGCTGGGCTTGGTCTGTGGAGAAGTTTGACAACGTTATATCTGAGTAATGTACAGATTGCTGATGATGAGCTAGAGTGCCTTCTTCCCAGTTGTTCTGCATTACAGCATTTGGGACTCCTGAATTGCGGCGAGATAGTTTGTCTGAAGATACCCTGTGTGCTGCGGCTGCTTAGTTTCCTGGGTGTAAAACTATGCAGGAATCTACAATTGATGGACAACAATGCTCCAAATATCTCCACTTTTGTGTTCTGTGGTAGCTTAGTACCGATTTCATTGGGAAGTGCATTGCAATTAAAGAACGTAGACATGTGGTGTTTAGAATTCGGTCAGACCAACGTTGTCTGGCATGCTCGGACCAAGCTTCTCTCCTATGCGCCAAATGTTGTAACACTTGCCATGTCCTCGCGTAATGAGGTATGTACTGAAAGTTAAGATTAATATAGACTAGCAGTTTGCATATAACAGTTGACATAACTTGAAATGATTAATTTGTATATATTTATGTAGATGATCAGTACACCAATGCTTCCTCGCAAATTCCTACACCTGAAATACTTGCATATTTCTCTAATTGGGGATGAAGCTATTTCCCCAGCTTATGAATACCTTTCTCTGGTTTCTTTTCTTGAAGCTTCTCCTTGCCTTGAGACTTTCGTCCTTGAAGTAAGTTCTGTGTCATCTTGCAAGCATACCTAGTATTTATTGCGGAATAGCTGAGGCCAGCAGCTTTGCTTTCTACGTAGGTACGTGGTAGAATCAACTACTCTACCTGGCCTAGGGCGGAGGTTGTAGGGGAAGGAGGGAGCTGCATGAGAGCCGAGGCGAGGGCGCCGGCGAGTCGGCGCCGTCGCGAGAGCTGGAAGAGGCGGCGGCTAGAGGAGGGGGCGGCGGCTAGGGTTGAGAGACCGACTCCTTTGGGAGTCGACAATAAAGATTATGTTTATTGCTTGTCATAAAACGAAGGGGTATATGTGTTTATATAATAGGCTAGGTACTCGAAATCCTAGATAACTTGGGTTAAGCCCTTAATCCGGTCCACTATTGGGCCTACTGGAGCCCGACCATAACATTTCTCCCCGCCTTCTCAAACAGCTCGTCCTCGAGCTGAACATCTGGAAACTGCTGGCGGAACTCATCTCGGAACGGCGTCGGCCTTGGAGACGGCCGCGTCGGCTAGCCCAGCTGCGACGTCATCAGCCGCAACGTCGTCTATGGTCTCCAAGTAGAACAGGCGGGGGCAAACGTGGCCCTTTACGTAGAGCTCGTCGCAGTTGAAGCACAACCCTTTACAACGGCGCTCGAGCTGTTCGGCCGTGGTCAGCCGACGGAACGGCCACGTCGCTGCTGGATCGGAGCGCCCCGCAGGAGTCAAGGCCGTGAGCGCCTGGCCTGATGGTGTCGGCGGAGGGCAGGCGGGCGGCCAAACATCGCTGGCCGGGAAGGCCTGCTGCATGGCCAGCGCGCGCTGCTCGAAAGCGCGGGCGTAGTACATGGCCGACTGCAGGTTGTGCGGTTCGCGCATCTCCACGTCGATGCGAATGTGGTCCGGCAGGCCGCCGACGAACAGCTCGGCACGCTGGCGAGCCGTGACGCCAGGCGCTTGGCACGCCAAGGTCTGGAAGTGGTCGGCGAAGTCCTGCACCGAGGAGGTGAAGGGTAGGTGGCCCAGCTCGGCCAATCGGCTCCCGCGTATCGGGGGGCCAAATCGGAGGAGGCAGAGGTCGCAGAATCGCTCCCACGGAGGCATCCCGCCCTCGTCCTGTTCGAGGGCGTAGTACCATGTCTGGGCGGCACCGCGGAGGTGGTAGGAGGCGATCCACGTGCGGTCGGACGCCAGTGTGCGCTGCCCACGGAAGAACTGCTCGCACTGGTTGAGCCAGTTGAGGGGGTCCGCCGAGCCGTCGTAGGTGGCGAACTCGAGTTCGGCGTAGCGGGGAGGCGTCGGGGCAGCGCCGCCATGAACGTACGGCTCAGCGCGGGCCGCGGGGGGGGGGGCGAAGCCTGAGGAGGTGGCGTCCGAGTGAGGAGGCCGCGGCTGATCCCCGGTCGTCGTATAGACCGGTGGAGGCGACGACTCGGTGAGCCACGCCGGAAGTGGTGATGGCGACAAGGGGAAGCGGACGTGTTGAATCGGGACACCGGTCGAGGCGGCGGGGGCCGGGCCGATGGTGATCGGCGGCTGCCACTGCAGCCACGGCAGGGGCGCGGGCGATTGATGCTGCAGCGGCGCGATCGGGAACACCGGGATCCATGGCAGACCAGTGACGGCGGCCGGCTACGGCGGTGTAGGCTGCCCTTGGGATCCGATCATGAATAGCCTGATCCCTTGGACGGCGATGACGAGGTCGTTGAGGATCCCGCTCATCTGCTCGGGCGTGTAGACGACGGCAGACGACGCGGGGGCGGATGTCGTGGTGGGGAAGAGCTGTCCAGGGGGCAGCGGCGCGAGCGCCCCCGAGGTTGCCGTCGACGGCAGTGTGGAGGTCCCGGACACGGGGGCGACGGTGGTGGAGGGCGGTGAAGACGACATGATCGAACGAGAGCAAGCTGATACCAAATTGGTAGAATCAACTACTCTACCAGGCCTAGGGCGGAGGTTGTAGGGGAAGGAGGGAGCTGCGTGAGAGCGGAGGCGAGGGCGCCGGCGAGTCGGCGCCGTCGCGAGAGCTGGAAGAGGCGGCGGCTAGAGGAGGGGGCGGCGGCTAGGGTTGAGAGACCGACTCCTTTGGGAGTCAGCAATAAAGATTATGTTTATTACTTGTCATAAAACGAAGGGGTACATGTGTTTATATAATAGGCTAGCTACTCGATACCCTAGATAATTTGGGCTAAACCCTTAATCCGGTCCACTATTGGGTCTATTGGAGCCCGACCATAACAGTACGGCAGCCTGACATGAAGCATGATTCAGTTATCGGGGATTCCTCGCCTCAGAGGCGGCTACCACAACACCGCCACAATAGCCTAATGAGTGTGGCGATCGTCGGTTTCTGCTCCGCGAAGAGCTTGGTTGAGTGAGAGAGGAGAGCTCCCGCCCACCCACTCCGCCGCCGGCCGCCCCCTCGGCGCCGGCATTTCCCGCCGCCCCGGCCTATCGCCCGCGCTCCCCAGCTGCCATGGCCAGCCAGGTGGTCTTCTCCGACTCCGACGGGAGCGGCTCGTCGGTGTCCTCGCGCATCCCCGCCCCTCCCCTTCGCTCGCAGGTTGTGGCTCCGGCAGGCCTTGGGCTAGGGTCGAGAGGGTGGGACGCGGGTGCTGGTCCCAGTCGCCCCGCTCCGGCGGCGGTGCCCGCGGCAAACATCGGGGAATGGCGGACGCGTGAGCCGCGTCGCCGTCGCGCCACGCAGGGGGCGCCGGGGGGCAATTCTAGGCAGTTCCCTCGCATGCTTCCTGCTGCGCGCCCTCTGGCGAACGGCGCCTCCAGCCGCATTCCGGTAGAGCTCCACGGTTGCTGCTACAATTGTGGGGAGGAAGGTCACATTGCTGCCGAGTGCCCCAACCCGACCTTGTGCGTCCGGTGTGGTGGCACTGAGCACACCTCGCGGGACTGCACCAAGCGCCCTCGTAGCGACTCCGACGGGCCGCCGCCTCGTCCCAGGCCCCCCACGCTGCGCGCGCGTGCCGGTGTGGCCGGGCAGGTGCCTCCCGTCCGGGCGGTGCGGTCGCAGTCCCTGGAGGCCCGCCCCCCTCCCGCGGGCTCATCGGGCTCTGCGCGTTCCTGGCGTGATGTCGTCGCCTCAATTGGGCCTCCTGCTGTGGCGTCGGCTGGCACGGAGTTCTCTGCTCCTTTTGCGCCCCCGTCCCCGTCTTCGACGTCGCCTGCGCCTCCTGCCGCTCGCCCGCCGCCGGAGGCGGAGCGGCAGGACATCTGCTACATGATGGCGTCCCAAGGAATGGTGCAGCTCGAGTCGGACTTGGACCGTGCGGTCACCGTGACGATCACCGCCGGCGACAAGGATGACGTTTCCCTCGACGTCGCTGCGAGATCCATCTACGCCCAGGTTGAGCTACCGCCCTACTCGTTCTCCATCCGTGCGTTCGAGCCTACGGACTTCCTTGTGCTGTGCGACACCATGGAGGTCCGGGATTCCTTGATCTTGGCGGGCTCGGTGTCTTCGGAGCGCTGCTCGCTCACCCTCGCGCCCTGGTCGCGGCAGGTTGGAGCCTTCCTCCGTGAGACGCCGTACCTCGCGCAGCTGGATATCAAGGGCATTCCGGCTCACGCGTGGGCAGAGCGCACCGCCATCAAGATCTTGGAAGGCTGCGGCATCGTCGACGCCGTCGACCCCTCCACGGCTAGTCGCAATGACATGTCAGTTTTTCGTGTGGATGTCTGGACACATGACGTCGCTGCCATTCCGGCGGTGCGGTGGCTGGCGGTGCCTGAGCCAGGCTACGGCAACAAGCTTGAGGTCTCGTCTGGCCGTCGCCGCCCCCGTACTGTCTCGTCGAAGGTGCTTTGGTACCGTATCCGGTTCTGGGTGAACAGTTGGCTCGTCAGCACCTCTCCTTCTGATGGCTCGTCTGCTGGGAGCGACGGTCACCGCGATTCTGACCGGCCGGATGCCGCTGGCCAGGGCGGTGATGGTGGTGGCAATGCCAAGCGGCGCCGTCGCCGCCGCCGTGGCTTGAGAAGGCGTCGTGGGCAGGGTGCTGGGCGGCGTGCAGATGTCCACGGTGCTGTCCGTGGTGCGGACGCGCATGTCGTGGACGCCGGTGCCTCGCCTTCGCTTGTGGCCGCCGATGAGGCTGCGCCTCAGGCCGGCGACGGCGCTTCTCCAGGCCGTTGGGCGGTGGGCCCTGCTGCTGACTCCCTCGACGTGGCGCGCGTCGGTTGTGGCCAGCTCAGCCCTAGCCCCAACCCTAGCCGTGCGCTCTTGCCGGTTCACGGGCATGGCTCCATGGGTGCAAGTGCGCGCTCTGTCGGGTCTGACCGCTGTCCATCAGGCACGGTGCCCGGTAGCTTCCCGCAGGCTTTTGCGACCCCTCCATCCCGGTGTCAACGGCCGGATCACGGGTGCGCGAAGACTGGGGCCTGCTGCAGCGAGTCCAATGGTGCCACTTGTCTCGCAGGCGACAGGGCTGCTCTGAGCGCGGCTCGCACCTTCCTGTCTGGGCAGCGCGTGGCTCCCGAGAGTGGTTCCGCCTCTGCCCTCTCCCCGTTTGCGTCTCCGTTTGAGCGTGGTTGGATGCATGCATCTGTGTCGCCGCGGGATTCCAGGAGCCGCGCCCAGAGCTCTTCGCCCAGATCACGGGCATGCGGATCCAGCCCTCTTCTTGCGGACCTGGAAGTGGTATCCCCCACGCCTGCATGTGATGGCCTCGGGGACCAGAGATCTGCCTCGCCCCCTAGTGGTTCTGCTAGATGCATCGTGGGTGCTTCAGTTGCATGTGATCAGCGTCTGCTTAATGATTCGATGGGCAACGTTGTCTCGCCAGTGGCATGGGATCAGCGCCTGATTGATGGTTCGACGGACAACGTTGTTTCGCCGGATGTGGGGGCCCAGCCGGAAAACGACGCCAGCAAGCTGCTCTCTCTCCTCAGGCAGCTTCGTCTGCAGCTGGAGGACCCGCTGCTGCCCATGCCTGAGCCGCGTCTTGTGCGCCGTCGCCTATTTTCTGTGCAGTCTAGCTCCGTGCGTCGTAGCCGCCGCATTGCGGCGAAAAACAAAGGAATCTCCGGCTCTACCATCAAGAAGGCACAGCGTATGATCATGAAGAAGTTGGGCATTTGTCAAGATGAGGCTCGGCTGTCCGCTGCTCAGCTCAAGGATTACGCCGCCATCTTCGCATCCCCCCTGAGTGCGGATCAGGTCGCGGCCTTGGCGTCGCTGTTCGGGCTTGTGTGCCCTCCCGTGGGAGAGGCCGAGCTGGCCAACGTGGATTCCGTGTTGATCTGATCAACACGTTGGTGGTTCTCCGCTGCGGGTCTTTCCAATGGAGTGCACCAATACCAACATTCTCTCGTGGAACCCTAGAGGGTTAAATAATCCTTCACGCCGCTCCGTTGTCAAGCGTGCTGTGGAAGATGCCATGGCTGCTGTTGTGTGCGTCATGGAGTTTAAGTTAGATGTTGTAAACCAGTTTGTGATCAATGAATGTTTCGGTGCCCGCTTCGACGGGTACGTGTACTTGCCGGCTGTTGGTACCGCTGGTGGGATCATCGTGACCTGGTAGTCTCCGGACGTGCAGGTGTTGGGGACGCGCGTCGATCGCTTCTCCATTTCGATTCACCTATCGATTCGTGACGGTTCCTCGTGGTGGCTCACGGCGGTGTACGGTCCAACGCTGGAGGCCCTAAAGCCCACGTTCCTGGATGAGCTCCGCATGTTGCGTGCCGCTATTGTCGGGCCCTGGGCTGTGACGGGCGACTTCAACCTAATTCTTGACGCTTGCGACAAGAGTAACTCGCG
The DNA here is from genome assembly GCA_007115705.1 of Dactylis glomerata. Lineage (NCBI taxonomy): Eukaryota > Viridiplantae > Streptophyta > Magnoliopsida > Poales > Poaceae > Dactylis > Dactylis glomerata. The sequence continues at coordinate 384,030 of QXEO01002093.1, forward strand.
CCTGAATCGCCGCTCCATGGCTCGTTTCCGGCGTTGCATCAACGACCTCGAGCTTAAGGAATCCGCGTTGATCGGACGGCGTTTCACTTGGAGCAACGAGAGAGAGACCCCGACGCTGGTTAAGCTAGACCGCTGGTTTGGCTCCGTTGAGTGGGACGATCTGCATCCTGATGCCTCGCTAGCCGCCCGCTCGTCTTCCTTGTCTGACCATTGCCCGATCCTCATGTCCACGAGCGTGCAATTCTTCTCGAAGCGCCGCTTCCGTTTCGAGAGGGTTTGGCTGCGGATGGAGGGATTTATCGACGAGGTCCGTGGCCTGTGGGAATCCGCCCCTGCTCAGGGTGATGCGCTGCAACGCCTTAACTGTAAGCTGTGTTGGCTTGCTAGAGGGCTCCAAAGCTGGAGTCAGAGGAAGGTCGGTTCCATCAGGGACCAGCTGCGCGCTGCCAACGAGATCGTTTTTCTGCTTGACAAAGCCCAAGATGATCGTGCTCTCTCTCCGGATGAGGCATGGCTGCGGCGTGCGGTTAAAGGCCGGCTTTTGGGGCTCGCCTCCCTCGACCGCACTATCGCTAGGCAACGGGCTCGTGTCGCTGGCATCAAGGAAGGGGACGCCAATGCCCAATTCTACCGTATCCTTGCCTCGGCTCGGCGTCGCCGGAATCACATCTCCTGCCTGAGGCTAGGAGACACGGTTGCTTCTTCTCAGGAAGATATGGTGGAGCTTGCCACCTCGTTCTACTCGAATCTTCTGGGCCGCGCCACGGTTCGGGAGCACGACATCTCACTGACGGCGGCTGGGTTGCCCATCCTTGATCTCTCTGATCTTGAGGCGGCGTTTACCATTGATGAAGCTTGGGCTGCCATCAAGGACATGCCGGCGAATCGTGCCCCCGTCCCAGACGGTTTCTCGTGGGATTTCTACCAATCGTGCTGGTCCATCATCAAGTATGATGTGTTCGCAGCCTTGCAAGCTGTTTTCGTGGGACGTGGACAGCACTTTGGGGAGGTGAATGGTGCTCTCATCACGTTACTCCCTAAGAAGGATGGAGCGGTGGACGTTTCTGACTTTCGCCCCATCAGTCTGGTGCATAGTTTTGCCAAGTTGCTGGCGAAAATTCTTGCTCTTCGGTTGGCGCCCAAGATGCCCGACCTCGTCGACGCCAACCAGAGCGCCTTCGTGCGCGGTCGCTGCATTCACGACAATTTTGTCCTTGTGCAGCAGTCTGCCAGGTCGCTTTTCAAATCTCGCGCCCCTGCCATGTTGATGAAGCTTGACATTGCGCGTGCCTTTGATAGCGTTTCATGGGCGTTCCTGGTCAGTGTCCTTCGGCAGCGGGGCTTTGGTCCCAGGTGGATTTCCTGGATCATGTTGCTCCTCAGTTCGGCGTCCACGCGGGTGGCAATCAATGGGTGCCCAGGGGAACCTTTTGCCCATGGACGCGGCCTGCGGCAGGGCGATCCTATCTCGCCGCTTCTCTTCGTCATGGTCATGAATGTGGTGTCGGCCTTGTTCAGATGTGTCGAGGAACGTGGTGTTCTAGGCGACCTCAAGCAGTACGACATCCGGCACCGTGTCTCTTTGTATGCCGACGATGTGGTTGTTTTCGCCAAGCCATGCCAGCGTGAGCTCGAGGCTGTCTTGGCTATCCTTCACTGGTTTGGCATGGCGTCGGGCCTGGTGGTTAACTACTCTAAGAGCGTCGCCATCCCGATTCGCTGCTCGCAGGAAACCATCGACATGGTCACCCCTGCGTTGCCTTGCCCGATCGGCCAGTTCCCGTGCCGGTATCTTGGGCTTCCGTTGTCGCTCTCCAAGCCGACGAGAGCCGACGTTCAGCCGCTGATTGACAAGCTCGCGCGCAAGTTACCGTTCTGGAAAGCGCGCCTTCTCACTCGTGAGGGGAGGATCTCATATGTCCAGGTGGTGCTCTCTGCGTCCGCGGTTTATCACCTGCTCGCCCTCGACCTCGACCCCTGGGTGCTGCAAATGATCGACCGCATCCGCCGTGGCTTCCTGTGGGCTGGGCGTAAGGACGCTAGAGGTGGAAGTGGTCTGGTTGCCTGGGATAGGGTGTGCCAACCGAAATCCCTGGGTGGCCTTGGGCTGCATAATCTGCGCTGGCTTAGCGCGGCTCTGCGCGCCCGATGGATTTGGTTCCAATGTACGAGTGACTGTAAACCTTGGAGCGGGCTTGACGTCGCCGTGTCATCGGATGCGCTCGCTCTGTACCGAGCCGCGACCAAGATTGAGGTGGGCTCTGGAGCCAGGGTCCTTTTCTGGACGGACCCCTGGATTCAAGGGCACTGCATTGCCGCGCTCGCCCCGGCGCTGTTGAAGCTTGTGCGTCCTGGGGTGGTCCGATCACGCACGGTGCTGCAAGGGAGGGAGAACAACGCTTGGGTTCTTGACATCGCGGGCACTCTCACGGTTGATGCGGTCGTGCAGTTCTTGCATCTCTGGCCTCGTATTCAGGCTACCTCGACCAGTGCTGACACGCCGGACAGCTTCCGTTGGAAGTTTTCGGCGTCTGGCGAGTACTCCACGCGGGACACGTACTTGGCCTGCTTCGAAGGCCACACTGCTCTGCCAGCCGCCAAGCAGGTCTGGCTTTCCTTTGCGCCGATGAAGCACAAGTTCTTCGGTTGGCTCGCCATTCAGGATCGATGTTGGACCTCGGTCAGGCTTGCACGAAGAGGGCTGCCAAACAATGGCGTTTGTCCTCTTTGTGAGCGCCATGATGAAGACATCAACCACCTGCTGCTTCAGTGCCTTTACGCGCGCAGCGTGTGGTTTAGGGTGCTTAGGCCCCTTGACCTGCATCGGCTTACGCCCGGGGCGACGGATACGCTTGCTGAATGGTGGCCGGCTTCGGCGTCGCTCGTGGTGTCTAAGTCGCAGCGCGAGTTTAATTCATTGTGTCTCCTAACCATGCGTGCTTTGTGGCTTGAGCGTAACGCTCGGATCTTCGATGCCAAGACTAGCCCTATCCCTAGCCTTGTTGTTTGCATCAAGGACGAGTGGCTTAGTTGGATTAAGTGTAGGGGTAGATCTTTCCGAGGTATACGCTTACGTTGAGCGCCTGCGTGCGCGGGGTGGAGTTAGGTTCTTGGTTCTTTGCCTTGTAACCGGTGGTGTAAATTCTCCCGTTCCCTTAATATAATGACCGCAGATCTCCTGCGCGTTTCCTCAAAAAAAAAAAACATTGTTGAGAACGTGACATCGCTTGAGCGCCTTACGTTGGATGCAACTTATGGCTGTCAGAGTTCTGGTGGGTGTACTGTCAATAAACCTCACAGATGGTACTTTACGCAGAGCGGTATTCTCATGGCAGCCCCACCTGACATATGCCTCCCTATGGGGAAGGATATCCTCATGGTCCATGGAAGCCCCCAGGGCAGTTTTGGCTATCAGAACACACATTGAGGGGAAAGTTCCCCCCAAAGTTGTGTTCAAAGTGGTGGAGCCTTGCAGTCGGTGCCATGCTGCAGAAAAGTTAGATGCCTAGTTAGCATCATTGTGCAATGTTGAGACATGTCAGATTGTACTGTTTATGATGTGAATAGTCCAATGGGAAGTGCCCAATGTTTACTTTTGTTTCTTAAATTATGAGAACGTGCCCAATGTTTCATGTTGTTAAAGTTGTAGCAATGTCTCCTCCAGACGCAGGAAGTCAGTGAAATGAACTTGTGGTAATACTTTCTTGCCTTTGGTGCTATTGTCAGAGAGGTTAGAGGACTGGATGTTTCCAAACTTATTCACTGTGAATCCCATTAATTTTGCTCATGTCTGTTATAGATATATGATGTGCTTTTAAGTCGAGGCCTCATACATACTAGTGTGCTTTTTTGTGTTCTTTTTTCTGGTCGGTTGCAGTCTTGCAGCTCGAAGCAAGAAACACATCTATTGTGGTTTGGAATTCTGTTCGCTCATCTCATCCAGGTTTTCAGATATTGCATCTCTTCGCTGGATTGGACGATCTTTCCTGACCAGCATTTTTCAGCATACAACTGAGAACCAAGACTGCAGACCCATTTATTTCGAAGGATATGAATATGACGGCGTCAAGATGGCTATAGCATCTCGTGACATGCTGCTGCCTGCACTGAACACCTCTAGCATAAATAATTATGCAGAAAACAACAAATATAGATCCCAGAAAGTCTTGGGTGTCGATGAACAAAAGAGTTATGGCTGTGTGCAGTGCGCGACACAGGTTTAGCTACACATTCTAGTGCAGGACAAAATCGCTTGCACTTTGGTTCTGAAGCTTGATCATCAGTTGATTTCAGTGTACCTCTTTACTTCACATACAGATTTCAGTGCAGTCAATCGACAGCAGCGCCGTCGGCCTGAGCCCTCACTCCCCCAGCTTCTTCTCCACGCTGCCCTGCTGCTGCCCGCCTCTCTCACCCTCCGTTCGCCGAACTCAACTCCTCGCCACGCCAGTCGCCCCAGCTCAGATAGGCCAATGCAGCGCGCGTTACTGACCAGGGTTGGTGAGCGTGATGGTGGCGCAACCGACGAAGTCGCAACCGCCTCGAGTCTATTTCGCGCGCGGGAGTTAGATCGCCGGCATTTGGGGCAGAGGAGAAGAGTAGCGCGGGCGGCGCCGCCGCCGAGATCGACGACGACTTGGATGGAGAGGGCAGCCTGCAGGAAAGAGCCATGGATGGAGAGGGGCCTAGGCGGAGGCGGCGGCGGAGCCGCGGAGGGGATCACAGGAATTTCCCTCGCCGGAGATGCCAAGATTCCACGCGACAAGACGATTGCTGTGGTCCGCTCGATTTGATCCGACGGCAGAGGCGAGTCCGCACGCTGTAAGACGCCACCACGGTCTCTAGTCTCGGCTCCGGTCCAGACTCCTCCGTCTCCCGCGAATACTCTTTTTTTTTTTGCGCAGAAAGATTTCATTCATATTGACCAAGATTCATACAGAAAGGTCCAGAAAACAAAGAAAATTACAGATAGGTCCTCCTAAACGCTAGCATCGTCTTCAACACGCACGACGACACGCCGGCGAAACCCACCGCAGCTCCGCCACGCTTTGCTTGGACTGGACGAAGACCCCAAGCAGCTGGGAAGTCGAACGCTCCTCGGTGCAGATGCACCTCCACCCTGCGCGCCGGAGGATGACGCCAGCTTGGTCAACGCAGAGAATCCTCCCGATCTTTATTTGCCGATGCCGCCACCTCTCGGTCACCGGCGAGGGGTCAACCCGCTCGAGAGCACCGACGAGCCACGAGCGAGGAAGAGACGACGGATCCGCGGCGGAGCTCCACCGGAGCCGCACCATCGGAGAAGAAGGCCGCCGACTTCAAAAGCCGCTCCAGCGCCGCCGCTTCCTCCACAGCGCCGCCAGCCAGCACACCACGCACACCTAGACTAAATACCCGCCGGGATCCATGGATTCCCCGTCCTCCCGCCGCCAAGGCGGCCGTCGGAGGGCGAGGAATCGGCCGGATCGCCGGCGGCGAGCTGGAACGCGCGGGGACGCCCAAAGAATCGCCTTTTCACTGTAGATGGGGAAAAGGGAAGGGTCCAGGCTCCTTCAGTACACTGTCTCCCGCGAATACTCAGCGACGGCTCCGCCGTTGACACCACCTCCACCGCCCTACTTGTTCGTTTGGACCTCACAGAGGACACGCGATACCTTGAAGGCCGGCATCGAGCCGGCCTCCCGGGCATCTCGTTTGGTGCCGATGAGGCTCATGTCCAGGAAGCGCCACCGGCAACGGCAGCGCCGTCGCCGGAAAACACGACACAGTACGCATCTTTCCTCCCCTGTATTGCTGTATATCTTTCCATGATCCATTGATCTATCCATGTCTCAGCGTAGCGTATGCCCCTCATCTACTCTCTCTGCCGTTAGCCATGACGGAAGGGGAAAAACATATCTTTCGTGTGTTCAGTTTAGGTGGAGCAAGCTGATTCGCATTCACTTAGATAATTCCAGGTCGCCTAGCTTCATAGGGGCAATAGGACGATGGAATGGAAGGAGTGAGTGTGTGGGTGTGTGGTGGGGGGGGGGATGGGGTGTGTGCATTGGCGACCATGGGCGGATCCTGCGTCAGCCCATGCTGGCGACACAGACCAAAGGAGGACACATGACTGAAGTTCATCATGGCACACACCCAACACCCCCGCCCCCGCGTCGCCCTCCTCTGACGGCTCGAGGAAAACCCTAACCCTAACCCGCCCCCGGCGTCAGCCTCCCTTCGCCCCTCCTCCTGCCGCCGCTGCCGCCGGCCCTTGCCGCGGTGGCAGCGGGCCTCATCTCCAAAGGGGGGCGGGGGCCTCTGGCCGCGGCGGCATGGCGGAGCTTCGACATCTGGTGGCGGCGGCCCCAGGTAGGCGGCGGCGGCGCTCGGCGTGGTGGCTGCTCGGGCGACGTCCATTGGGGCAGGAGGTGAGGTGGGCGACAGCGCGATGATGACGTGGCACGGTGCTGCACGGCGGTGGCGGCTGCTCGGGCTTGGCGGGCCGATGGGCTTCACGGGCGGCGCGTCGGGCAGCGGCTGCTCGTCTTCCTCGTGCGTGCTTGGGGGAGCTCGCTGGTCTTCTGGCCGTTGTGGCTCCCGGGCGCTGGAGCGGCGACTTCGGTCGGCAGTGAGGCCGGCTTGAATCGGCCGTGAGGACGGCGGTACGGACTGGCCGGTGGCGAGGGCTTCGGTGCTACATTGCGGGCTGCGGCTCGGCTTGTCCCGATGGCGGCTCTGTGCAGCGTGGGGGTGCTCGGCCTAGTGGTGCAGAGTTGGCTTCGGCAAGGGATGGTGGTCGGCAAGCTTCGGTACGCTTGGTGGTGGCTCGTGGGTGGCCGCTTTGGGTTACAGTGGTTGTGCACCTTCGGGAGAAATCCTTGCTCCGGCTTAGCCAGAGCTGGCGATGGTGACGACTGTGGCCGTCGCATACTTTCTTGGAAGCATCATCGTGAGGTGTGCGCAGTCCTGTGCCTGTGTCTCTTCCTTGTTGGGGGCATCGCCTCGGAGTCGCCCGCGGTCAGGGATTGGGGGAAGATGGTGGTTGTCGGCTGCTTTGTGAGGTCCAGTTTGGCAAAGATGATGACTCAAGCGGAAGATGGGTCGAGGCAGGGCTTCGTTAGTCGGTTTACCCGGCGTATCCGATGGGTTCTCCTGCTTTGCCGTGCTGCTGTGGAGTTGGAGGTGCGGTGTCTCCATCGCGGCGATGACCGGCCGTGGGTAGTTTGCAGAGTACTCGATCGGCGCAAGACCTGCATAATTTTCTTGTGAAGCTCGTCGTCGGAGCTGTCTGTCCTTGGCGCGTGTGGCAAATTGATGGCATGAACCGGCATGGGCTCCGGCGCCTTTTGTGAAGCTCTATCTGGGAAGTCGCTGGTGAAGTTGGAGTCGCTAGCTCATGGAGGAGTGATGACGATGACATTATGTGGCAACCTTGATGCGGTTCTCCTTGTGTGTATGTGTTTCGTGTGGGTAGTCAGGTTGGCTGTGGTGATGTGCCGAGTGTTGTCGTGTTCCATGATAATATTGGTGTATTGTACGGATTTTCGGCCAGTTCCCTACAAATAAACCGGTCAATTCTCTTCTACCTTTTTAATAAAATGAGGCAAAATTGCCTGTTTTGTTCAACAAAAAAAAAAGACTGAAGCTCATCGTTTTCCCCCTCTGAGTAGTCATTTGACCTACGTGATCAAGAATTGCTCGACTAAAACCAGTCGTTTCTGTAGTCCTCGAGTCGGCTAGACTTGTTGGGCTAGCAGCAGTAAGCAGTTCTGATATGCAAACATTTCTTCAGTCGTGCTCTTGGTCAGCATTTCATATGCATACATGTTTTAGTGCACTGGTGAAACGACTAGTAGGCGACTAATCGCTTTTGTGGTAGGCATCCACCGTCTTCTCGTGTACTTGCCTACCGCATTGTGGAACACGGTAGATTGATTGAGTTGCTAGTTTGACGGCGGGCGAGCATCCATTGAGTATGATAAGTCAAAACGAGCTCCCTTTAAACAACCTGTCTAGAGGGCTAGCAGGCACTCCTGATAAATTACGCCCATCTTACATAAAACCACACCTCAAGTAATACTTGGGATTAATAGCAAGTGCTTCTGCAAAAACTGAAGTTCTGAATTTGGTGAATACATTTTGATTCAAAAGTCATTTTTACTAGATTTGGAAGTGTTGGAAATTGGATTATAGCTCCAAATTTTCTGTTTGGCTGTCATTTGGTCCAATAGTTTTTGGATGATTGAAAACCATAGACAAGTCATCAAAATTATACATTGACACATGGTTGCACTATGAATGACAAAAATATAAACTGAGATTTGAATCTGTATATCCACTAGTCAAATATATAGCACTGGAACTTTGTCAAGCCAGGACCATATCAGGATCTACAAAGTAATACCCGTCAAGTTAGATGTTAATATCTCGAATACTCATCCCGATCCGGCTTCAGAAAACTTTGGAGAGAACTACTCCCATTCAGCTACAGGAGGAATGATTCACCGTTTAACTTCTTTAGTACCCATCTCTTCTTAAATTTTATACCAATGCCATTAAAAACTTAAACTTGCTCCCATTGAAATCCAGGATACCATGAACTGCCAACATGCCATCTCCGTCTAATAGTTGTGAGTATCTCTCTGTGAGAATTTGTTTCTAAAGACGAATTCAAACATAAATAGACAAAAAAGTTCAAACTTAGGCGAAATTTAGAGATATTTAATATATATAGGCGAGTTCTTAAATATATAAGCCGAATTCATAATATATTTGAATTCGGCCAGAGGCAAACATAAGCTAAACTTAAAACACGGCGTTCTACATGCCCAAATGGCGGTAGAACGCCGTGTAGTCGCTGTCGTCGTTGTCGCTGGAGTCGCCGCCGTCCTGCAGTGGCGGCGCCTGCTGGCTGCTCTGGCCGGGGGCCCAACGGCTGGACCCTGTCCAGCGTCGCCGAGGCGTGGCAGCGTCGGCCGGTACCAGTCGTCCTCGCTGGAGTCCTCCATCTTGATGGGCGGCGCTCCTCTGGCGGGTGCGGCGGGTTGTGCGGCGGCGGCACGGCCGCCAGGTCCAGCAGCCACCGCTGCTGCTCCGTCTCCTCCATCTCCCAGTCCTGCCTGGACCAGGCGAGCGCCACATCCATCGGCATGATGTTGTCGGCGGGGACGAGGTCTTCGAGGGACCTCGCGATCGTCTCGTGGAGCGCCGTGTCCTCGGCCCACGCGTCCTCCGTGGCGGCGAGGTCAGACGCAGCTGCGGCCACTGCATCCTTCTTCCTCGGCTTCCTCTTGCGGCCGCGCGCTGGTGGCGACGAGGAGCGCGCCCCCTCGTGGATGCTAACCCGGACTTGCGCCCTTTAGTCGGTGGTGTCGACGCCGGCTCCTTCTTCACCGTCTTCCTCGGCGTCGATGCCGACCCGGACGAGCGGGATGCCGACCTCGACGCCGACCCGGACGAGCGGGATGCATCCGCCGTGGCATCCACGAGCTCCCGTGTCGGTGCGACATTCCTAGGATGGGGTAGTTGCCACCCTCGATGTGCGTGAGGACGTATTTGAGGGTGCGGCCCAGCGCGCTCCACCAGCGGCGGCAGCCGGCGGCGTTGTTGCGCGGGAGGAGGGGGAGGTCTGTCGTAGGTGGCGAGCTCGCGTTCGTACCTACGCTGGAAGAAGTCATTCCTTGCCGGGTAGTTGTCGGGGAAGAAGTGCGGCTGCGCGCGCTGCTCGTCGCTGAGGGTTTTGATCACCTCATCGATCGCAGCGTCGAGGTTGTCGCCCACTGGCGGCGGCGGGATCGGGATGTCCCCCGCGCTCAGGCGCCATCCTTTAGGTGCGCGGAAGTCCGGCGGCGCCGGGTAGCCTGCCAGGTATAGCAGCCTTCCCTCCCACTGGTGCAGAGAACGCCGGCCGAAGCCGTTGTTCGCCGCGCCATTGCCGTACCCTGCCATTGCTCGAGGAGGTTTCGGGGAGAGAAGACTGGGGAGAAGGTGAATGCGGCCAGACACGGTAGGTCCACAATAAATAGAGCCCCACATTAACTCGAGTCTCGCCGGGTGGAAGCTATGCCTCCGGCAGCGACAGGCTTTTACAGCGCGCGGAAGACGATGCGATGAGGATGACGACCGGTCTTTCTCGCCGACAAGTCGGGGCCACCAGGTGATACGTCTCAAACGTATCTATAATTTTTGATGCTCCATGCTTGTTTTTACACCATTTGCCTATTGTTTCGTTACACTTAGTGGCACTTTTATGCATTTTCCAGAACTAACCTATTAACGAGTTGCCACAGTGCCAGTTCCCTGTTTTCTGCTGTTTTTGTGTTTCAGAGTGATACACAGGAAATATTCTCGGAATTGGACGAAACCACATCCTGAAGTCTTATTTTACCCGGAAGCTTCCAGAGATCCGAAGAGGAGTAGGAGGTGGGCCACAGGGGCCCCACACACACAGGTGGCGCGGCCAGGCCCCTGGCCGCGCCAGCCATGTGTGAGGAGGCCCTGGCTCTCCTCTGACATCGCCCCTTCGCCTATAAGAAGCCTCAGGACGGAAAACCCTAGGGGATTCGGCAATTTTCCAGAAGCAGTTCCGCAGCTCCGCCGCCATCGCCGACGAATTTTGGGGGACAGAAGTCTCTGTTCCGGCACCCTGCCGGGACGGGGAAGTGCCCCCGGAGCCATCTCCATCGGTCTCCATCGCCGTCTCCGCCGTCTCCATCGACCTCACCGCCATCTCCATCAACCTTGCTGTCTCCTATGATGAGGAGGGAGTAGTTCATCCCCGGGGCTGAGGGCTCTACCGGTAGCTATGTGGTTCACCTCTCTCTCCCATGATGTGATCTTTATGTGATCGTGAGCTTTGTATCATGTTGAACAAATAGATGTTATTATTCAGATATTATGCTACTCCTATGCTTAATTATTATAGTGTACTCTAGTGGTGATTATTAAAGTAATCTATTCCTCCTGCCATGGTGTAACGGTGACAGTGCGTGCATCGTGGTGGTACTTGGTTTAGGCTATGATCGTGATCTCTTGTGGATTATGAGAGTAATTATTACTATGATAGTATTGAGTGATCTATTCCTCCTTTCATGGTGTAATGTTGACAGTGTGTGCACCGTGTTAGTACTTGGTCTAAGTTGCAATGATTTCTATCTTGAGTTGTGATCTGATTTGGATATCTCTATGAGTGGTGTTTGTCAAGTACTTGATGAACTTTAAGGGGTGCTTCCGTAGCCACTATGCAATGATTAGTGTTATTCAATAGGAGAGTAATTCAGAGTACCATAGTGGAGAGAAGTTGTTTATTTATTCAATCATGTTATATTGTTGGGAGTGTGTCCACTAGTGAAAGTATGATCCCTAGGCCTTGTTTCCAAGCATTGCACATCGTTTACTTGCTATTTTGTTACTTGTTTGCTCGCAGCGATATTTATTTCACATCACGTTTGCTACTTATAATCATCTATACCACTTGTATTTCACTATCTCTTCGCCGAACTAGTGCACCTATACATCTGACAAGTGTATTGGGTGTGTTGGGGACACAAGAGACTTTCTGTATCGTAATTGCAGGGTTGCTTGAGAGGGATAGCTTTGACCTCTTCCTCCCTGAGTTCGATAAACCTTGGGTGATCTACTTAAGGGAAACTTGCTGCTGTTCTACAAACCTCTGCACTTGGAGGCCCAACAAGTGTCTACAAGAATAGAAGTGCGTAGACATCAAGCTCTTTTCTGGCGCCGTTGCCGGGGAGGTAAGGTAAAAGTTACTCGCATCCTCCTGTGTGAGTGCTCGAAGTTAGTTCCTTTAGATTCTGCAATTACATCTTTTTGTTTCTTGTTTTAATTTTCACTAGTTAGGCTTAATGGAAAACAATGAGTTCTTTAGTCTTTTTCCTGAGTTTAGATATGAAGTGTTTGAAGAGAAAATTGAAAAACCTTTGGAGCTTAATTTGCATGCTAATAGTGTTGTTAGTATGAATGTTTTGAACACCGTTGTTGCTAATGCTATAGAAAAGTCTAAGCTTGGGGAAGCTGGTTTTGTTAAGCATGATATTTTTAGTTCCCCAGCTTTAGTGGGGAAAGTTTGCTATGATGATATGTTTGATGAATATGCTTTGCGACATAGTAGTTCTCTAGCTTGTGATGAGGAGTATAATATTTTCAGTTCACCTACTATCGAGGATAAAATTAGTTATGATTACAATATGCCTCCTATTTATGATGATTATGGTGATGAGAATAATTATTCTGTTGAATTTGCTCCTACTACTATTGTTCCTGTGGTGAGTATTAATTCTTTTATGCATGTGGCTCATGATAGGGATGTTTTATGTGATAGTTATATTGTTAGTTCTATTCATGATGCTACTGAAAGTTATTATGAGAGAGGGAAACATGCTTTGATGGATCTCAATAATATTAAGTTTCCCCTCTTTATGTTGCAAATCTTGCAGTGGCACTTGTTTTATCTATCCATGCTTGCTACTATGTGCCTCGTTGATTTATTTTCTTACAAGATTCCTATGCATAGGAAGTGGTTTAGATATAAATGTCTTTCATACTTGCTTTTTGATGCTCTCTATTGCTTTAAATTCCTATATGGCGCCTTTGCCTCAAGCGCGCCCACATGAGCATCTTTGCAAATTTCTGCGCCTAGCTCAAAGGCGTTAAAGAAAAGCACTCTTGGGAGATAACCCATTGTTTATTTTCAGTAATTTTTCTTTTATTTGAGTCTTGGAAGTTATTACTACTGTAATAACCTCTCCTTATCCTTTTTATTTTATTGTTGTGCCAAGAGAAGCCTCTAATTCGAGTGAGGTAAAGATTTGGGGATGTTGCTGTCCTGAAACTATTTTCGGTGCTGCACCGTAAAAATTCGTATAAATTCTCTGTATATCTTTTGGACCTGAGATTTCTTGTGCATATGCCCCTGGTTATATCCAAACTTTTCTTAGTTGAACACTTTTTGATTTGAGCAACAGAAAGTCCCTCAAAAATTCGACCTTTGTCAGCTGTTCAGTTTTGACAGATTTCTGCCAATATTTGTGTTTGCCACTTTATTGCTTTCTTTTGAGTTCTTTTGATCATGAAACTTTTGGGGAAGTTGCTACAGTAGTATTTGCTATATATGTGGTGGTTTTGAGTTGAAACTTGAAGCTAAAAGAGGTTGAATATATTTTATGCTTACACTAATGTTGCTAATAGAATTGTGTTTAGTTTTGTATGAAGGAAGTTTTCAAGTGTAGGGATTGGAGAATGATGAGATGAGTTGAAGAATGGACAAAAGCTCAAGCTTGGGGATGCCCATGCATCACCCCAAGAAATATCCAAGAAGTACAAGCGTCAAAGCTTGGGGATGCCCCCGAGGCATCCCTTCTTCATCGGCAAAAATCAGGTCACCTTTCAAGACACTATATTTTTATTGCTTCATGCACTATGTGTTTTTCTTGGAGCGTCAGTTGTTTTAGTTTTCAGTATTAGTTTAGTTTAGTTTGCTGAAATAAATGGTTAGATCACATCATGTTTCTTTTGGAGGAGATGAACTCGCTTTTCATTTGCCAAGAACACTCTAGTTTTCACTCTTTTCGTTCAACGAGTGTTCTCTTTTTCTGCTACTGCGTTTAGCTTGCATTTTTCGCCTTGATTTTTTTTCAGATCTTGTTATATCCTTGCATCAAGGTGTATTTTTGCCTCTAATCTTTGTTGGTTTTCCTCAAAAGAGTTGGATTAAAAAAGTTTGAATGGTGTTGGAAAAGAGAAAAAGCTTTATGCAAAATAATGGTACAAGAAGGAGCTTGTGTAGACTGCGGCTTAGGCTTTTTCATGTCATGCTTGATGTCTTTTTGATAGTATGCTTAGTGGTTTTGCTGTAGCATGACTTGTCTCAAATGACTGAGATTGCTTAATGAGCCTTTGAAAAATCATGCGTTGTTTTTATTGTATGGAAGCATTATTTTGGTTTTCTCCTTGATGCTTTATTTGGGTTGACTTGGCACATGCTCACACATGTTAGACTCATCCAAAGTCACCAATAGCCTCTATGATCATTTAGTTTTTGACTTTTGATGCCATCTTATGCTTCTTTTAATGTCGCTTTGTCGCTCTGCATGATTATGGCCATTATTGCTCTCTTAGTTGGTCGCTCCCAGTCTTTTGCTAGCCCTCATTTTGTACTGAGTATGAGCTCTACTCGTGCATCCAACTCCCAAAAACCAAGTTTGCCATTGTGTCCACTATAAATTCCTATGCATGGTATTTGTAAGCCATTCCAAGTAAATTTTCATGTGCTACCTTTCAAAAACCTTCAAAACACTTCTTGATTTGTGACACTGTTTTCAGCTCATGGGGACGTAGTGGTCGGATTTGCTATCTTCCATATTGTCTTATTCCAAAAAGAAAAAAAAAAGAAAAAAAGAAAGAAAAAAAAGGCACTCCTCCATGGTATGTGAATGTTGGTGGGCACCCGATGGAATCGGTTAGCCATGGTTTGTGAAAGGAAAAAAGGTGGGGAGGAGTGCCAAGCTTTATAAAAGAGCACAAAAGTGCCAATCTCTCTCTCAAAAACTTGCTTTATTTTTGTATGGAAGATAGTAAGAACCCCATTGCCAGTCGTTGACAAAGACAACCACCTCTCAAAACTCAAGTTTTATCTCTCTGTTTTACAAATGAAAAGCTCTAGCACATGTTTAATCACTGCTTCCCTCTTCGAAGGGCCTTTCTTTTTTACTTTTATGTTGAGTCTTCACCTTCTACCTTTATGCACCGTTAAGAGAGCATAGTTGTCATTCTTAGTATAATGTGCATTGTCCCAAAGTTTTCATTGATTGATTCATGACTATGGTTTCACTTGTTCTTATATTATTTGTATCTAGTCGCCCTCTTAAACTTGAAGGTGTCCTATGCATTTATGTTTTGCTCTCCATGAAGGACAAGCTGAAAACCTTTTGTATTTTTTCCTTATGATTTGAACACACGTTTGACTTTCATTATTTCATTTTCATGATCTTTTGTTTATGTTCATTTTTATGTTATAACATGGTTGCTAAGTTTCTATTGTCAAGATTATATCTTCATGCCCATGTTTTAAGTTCTTTTGATCCCAGCGCACAATGCTTACATACATGATCAAGATTGTGTAGGTGCATATCACCTCAAAAATTATTCTTTTGTTATCACTTACCTACTCGAGGACGAGCAGGAGTTAAGCTTGGGGATGCTTGATACGTCTCAAACGTATCTATAATTTTTGATGCTCCATGCTTGTTTTTACACCATTTGCCTATTGTTTCGTTACACTTAGTGGCACTTTTATGCATTTTCCAGAACTAACCTATTAACGAGTTGCCACAGTGCCAGTTTCCTGTTTTCTGCTGTTTTTGTGTTTCAGAGTGATACACAGGAAATATTCTCGGAATTGGACGAAACCACATCCTGAAGTCTTATTTTACCCGGAAGCTTCCAGAGATCCGAAGAGGAGTAGGAGGTGGGCCACAGGGGCCCCACACACACAGGTGGCGCGGCCAGGCCCCTGGCCGCGCCAGCCATGTGTGAGGAGGCCCTGGCCCTCCTCTGACATCGCCCCTTCGCCTATAAGAAGCCTCGGGATGGAAAACCCTAGGGGATTCGGCAATTTTCCAGAAGCAGTTCCGCAGCTCCGCCACCATCGCCGACGAATTTCGGGGGACAGAAGTCTCTGTTCCGGCACCCTGCCGGGACGGGGAAGTGCCCCCGGAGCCATCTCCATCGGTCTCCATCGCCGTCTCCGCCGTCTCCATCGACCTCACCACCATCTCCATCAACCTTGCTGTCTCCTATGATGAGGAGGGAGTAGTTCATCCCCGGGGCTGAGGGCTCTACCGGTAGCTATGTGGTTCGCCTCTCTCTCCCATGATGTGATCTTTATGTGATCGTGAGCTTTGTATCATGTTGAACAAATAGATGTTATTATTCAGATATTATGCTACTCCTATGCTTAATTATTATAGTGTACTCTAGTGGTGATTATTAAAGTAATCTATTCCTCCTGCCATGGTGTAACGGTGACAGTGCGTGCATCGTGGTGGTACTTGGTTTAGGCTATGATCGTGATCTCTTGTGAATTATGAGAGTAATTATTACTATGATAGTATTGAGTGATCTATTCCTCCTTTCATGGTGTAATGTTGACAGTGTGTGCACCGTGTTAGTACTTGGTCTAAGTTGCAATGATTTCTATCTTGAGTTGTGATCTGATTTGGATATCTCTATGAGTGGTGTTTGTCAAGTACTTGATGAACTTTAAGGGGTGCTTCCGTAGCCACTACGCAATGATTAGTGTTATTCAATAGGAGAGTAATTCAGAGTACCATAGTGGAGAGAAGTTGTTTATTTATTCAATCATGTTATATTGTTGGGAGTGTGTCCACTAGTGAAAGTATGATCCCTAGGCCTTGTTTCCAAGCATTGCACATCGTTTACTTGCTATTTTGTTACTTGTTTGCTCGCAGCGATATTTATTTCACATCACGTTTGCTACTTATAATCATCTATACCACTTGTATTTCACTATCTCTTCGCCGAACTAGTGCACCTATACATCTGACAAGTGTATTGGGTGTGTTGGGGACACAAGAGACTTTCTGTATCGTAATTGCAGGGTTGCTTGAGAGGGATAGCTTTGACCTCTTCCTCCCTGAGTTCGATAAAACTTGGGTGATCCACTTAAGGGA
Organism: Dactylis glomerata; assembly: GCA_007115705.1. Taxonomy (NCBI): domain Eukaryota; kingdom Viridiplantae; phylum Streptophyta; class Magnoliopsida; order Poales; family Poaceae; genus Dactylis; species Dactylis glomerata. The sequence continues at coordinate 400,721 of QXEO01002093.1, forward strand.
AACTTGCTGCTGTTCTACAACCTCTGCACTTGGAGGCCCAACAAGTGTCTACAAGAATAGAAGTGCGTAGACATCACCAGGCGCGCGGGAACTTTCCTCGACGTTTCTCGCGCTTTTGTTTCCTCCGGACTCCCCGAGCGCGCCCCGGGGGCCGGGGATGACATGGGCTCGCCGAATGGATGAAAGCCCAAATCCGGGCAAAAACGAGGAACCGGGGGCGCGACTGGGCCATTTTTCGCCGTCCAGATGAAAAAAGGGCTGCCGGGGGCCTCGTCGGGGAGATGGCTGGAGATGCTCTTAGTCCCCAATTAATTCGGCCCGCGGCTAATGGTCACATTAGTTCCAATTCAATCAAAAATATGGGCCAGGGAGCATTAGTCCCGGTTCAAATGTGTCCCGATTTGCGCCACCAACTAGAACTAATGGGTAGGGGCCTTTAGTCCCGGCTGGTGGCTCAAACTGGGACTATAGGGCAACCTTTAGTCCCGGTTCGTGTCACGAGCTGGGACTAAACGCATGTTCAAACAAACCGCCCACTTCCTGCGCCATTTACAACGCGATCGCTTCGGAATTCGATCGCCATTACGACAATCGCTTCAGAAATCGTCTAAACGCTTCGGACGCGCGCTGCCGGCTGGCCTTGATCACACCATCGGCAGCTGCATCTTCATCTCCCTCTCTCTACTATATAATATGCACTCATCTTCATCCATAAGAACATCTTCTTCATCCTCTAGCTAATCACATCCCATAGCATCTTCACACACCGTCAGCGCCTCCCTCTCTCTCCCTCTCATTCTAATGGAGCCGACGATGTTACTCGAGCAGCAGTTCCTCGACGTTGCACCGATCAAGTGTGTGGGCTTGGACGGTAGGCGCAATCAGCGTGCCGTCGTCCTTCAACTCTCGGTGGCGTCCGAGGTTTTGGTCTTCCGGATATGTTGGTCCAATCGTGTGCCGCAGCTGCTCAAGGAATTCTTGAAGGACACCACCATCAGATTCTGCGACGCGGCTATCGCCAATAATGTGCGCATGCTGAATTCATATGGAATTGAAATTCCGTTTGTGTACGATCTCCAAAAGATTGTCCCAAACCCCACCAAGAATCCAACTCCGAGTCTCTATGATCTGTCCAATGCTACTATTGGGATAAATCTTGAGAAGAAGAAGAGGATCAAGAAGGACAAGAAGAAGGACGATGAGGAAGAAGAAGAAGAAGATGATGAACTAAAATTTGGTTGGGCCAAAGTTTTATTGAGCTTCGAGCAAGTGTTGTATGCCGCTCTAGACGCTCGCCTGGGCTTCGATATTGCTAGGAGGCATTGCACTAGTAGGGAAAACCTCTTCTGTGGCGCACCAATATATGTATTCTGTGGCGCATGGGTGGTGCTCCACAGAATCTTCGCCACAAAAATAAGCATTCTGTGGCGCACCAGTACATGCGCCACAGAAATAAGGAATTATGTGGCGCACCATGCCATAATGCGCCACAAAAAAAAGGCATTCTGTGGCGCATTATGGCATGGTGCGCCACAGAATTAGGTGCGCCACTGAATTACATTTTAGTGCGCCACAGAAATATTACAGGTTTTATACAGAACTTATTCTGTCTGGTATAGATATACAGGTTTTAACAGATATAATATAGGAGTATACAGATATATCAACAGATATAATATAGCACAATTATATATCTCCATATACAACTCATTTCATATAGAATATTAACAGATTTCATATAGCTCCATGCATATACAACTCATCATACATATATATCTCCATACAACTCATAATCCATGCAAATTAAGTGCATCATCTCAAGATACAAATGAAGTGACACCGGCCGCCGCCTACACTAGGATGAAATAGTGTACCGCTCCGACGATGGTGAGCAAGAGCGAGAGCACAATGAAGGTCTTCATCTTGCTCTTGTTTGACTGGTGCTTCCTCCACTTGGCAACCGCCTCTTGTTGAGTCGGGTAGCCTTTGTAGCAGTTACCGCTGAACTTGTGCACCTGTTTCTTGCAGTCCGTCCACTCCTCATAGACTCCTGGAACCCGCCCCTCGAACACGATGTACCACGTCATCTCTATGGACACAAGGCATATTAGTATATAATGCAATGGAAAGAATTAGAGGGTTCACATGCATACATATTCACAAGAATTAAAGCAAGGAAATAATAATAAACCTAAAAGTCATATAGCATCGGTATCACATAAGTAATCAAGTTCAACGATATCGACTACAATAGTAATTGAAGTCCAACAACGACATTAAGCAAGTTTAGTTTACAACACAGTACACATATTGTCCATCGATTCAAAGTAATGGTAGGCACACCGGCCTCTTGATCAATGAGACGTCTTGTTCATGGGCTCCGGGAACGGTTTGTACATGTCCTTCATCGTCCACGTCCTTCCATCACCCTGCCTATGTAGGCGTTGTTCTATATCCCTCTTACACAACCCTCTGAGTTGGTGTAAGAGCCCCGATCTGTTGCATACATCTTCTACGATAATTTCCGATAGCTTTACTTGGATGCGATGGAAGTCTTCTCTAAGATCAGCATCGATGATCTCCCCCGCCATTTTTTTGGGGTCTCGCTTACTAGGTGGCACAAGCATCATCTCTGCATCCGCGACAAACCCTTTAAGGTGATGGAGGACATAGAAGGCCTCCTTCATGCTGTCATCTGGCTGCTTGATGCAAGGGAAGTTGATCACGTGCTTGAACCCCTGCTCTTTAGTGTCCGGCCTTATAAATTTCCCCTTCTCGTGGAAGATGCCTCCATTTTTGGAATAGAAAAGGATAGCCTCATCGAGAACACTCCTTATTCTGTTGTAGTCTTTCTTCATCGTCGTACTTGACGAGTCGAAATACTGGGCTAGTGACCACTTCGGGCAAAGAACGACGAGTGTGCAGTATGTGTCCCTGCTCAACACATGCAATTTAAATGGAATGTTGGAAAGGATCGGCAATGGAAGAAATATATAAGAAAGCATAAGTTATGACGGCCACGAGCGAATGTGTACTTACTCGGGAAAGACAGGAAGAAGAATGGTGTTCTTCTCTTTGTTCATGAGCATGAAGCTCTGGAGGTACCGCACCGCCGCGGTCCGTGTGCTTGAGCCATCCACCAGCTGGCTATCGGGCATGTAGTAGGGATCCGCTACCGCGACATTGGGGGGTCTCTCTCTCTTGATCTTCATCTGAAGATTGATCGCGTATAGGCGAACCAAGTTATAGTCGAGCCGTTTCCAGTGAAATAGATTGAATACGTCCTTGAACGCTATGAAGAAGATATCCGCGGGGTATGCTTGGACAAAGTTCGGGTCTGCTGCTGGCACCTTGACCGTGAACACCGGGTAATTTGGATCCTTGTCTTGAAGAAGGAGGCTCTCTAGAAATTGAATATTTTGCTGCAAACTGATCATTGGTCCACTTGTGAGGTGTTCGAGGTCCTCAGGCAGTATCAGTTTACCAACTTCATGAAGCCGGGGCAAGCCACCCGGTGTCCGTGGTACCATGTCATCAGCCCGCATCTTCTTAGGAAGAGTCTGGCTCGAAGATGCGCCCTTCTTATTTCCTCTCTTCCTTGGCTTCTTCACCTGACCTGCTGGGGGTGCTTCAGGTGCTGGTGGTGCTGATGGTGGGGTTGCTTGGGGTGCTGGTGGTGATGATGGTGGTGCAACGGGTGCTTGGGTTGCTTGGGGTGCTGGTGGTGCTGATGGTGGAGCTTCGGGTGCTGGGGTTGCTTGGGGTGCTGGGGTTGATTCGCGTGGCTCCCCGACGATCGTCTTATACAGAGTGTTAGGGCTAAAAATGGTAGCCGGCTTGACTTGAGCTGGATTGCCAGCCTCCGGAGGAGTGTCTTGCAGAGAAAGACCCATGAAGGTCAGGCGCTGCGTGACTGTAGTGGGACGACCAAGTTGATCGTCGTGAGTGCGGAAGGCTTCTTCATCCATATGAGGCATGTACATATCTTGGCTGCAGGCGCCAGTGTTGATGTAGGCATCGATGTCATCATCATCATCGTTGCCATCAAGTGGCGCCATGTCCTGGAATTTAGGTGGTGGCAGTTGCGATGCCGCCGCATGGCGTACCTTGCGTTTGGTCGACGGTCGTTGCGGAAGCTTTCCCAATAGCTGTTGGTGGTGAGTGGTGGTGGCGGCGATCGCCAGTTCCTTCCGGGTGGCTGCGGCGACCGCCGGTTCCTTCAGGGTAGTGGCGGCGGCGACTGCCGGTTCCTTTCAGGTGGCGGCGGCGACCGCCGGTTCCTTTCAGGTGGCGGCGGCGACCGCCGGTTCCTTCAGGGTAGTGGCGGCGGTGACCGCCGGTTCCTTAAGGGTAGGGCCGGCACCGGGCCGGACGACCTTGGGCCAGATGATAGGGGAGGTGGCGCCGATGTTGCGCCTGACACTCGGAAGACCCCCCTCCCAGACGAATCTGGTTCTTCGGCCATGTCATAAGCCAACCGATGCAATTCCCAAGGACCATAACGTCGTCCTCATCTGTGCTCGGAGGTTGATCGGGGGGAGGAGGTTGTGGAACTCCGGCACTACCATTGCCAACTTCACCTTCACCAAATGATCTGCAATGTTTCTGTGGTGCATAGTTCGGCTGGGCATGACAGTGCCACTAGCAACATCCATCAACTTGCCGCCGGGCTCCACCACATGCAGGAGTATGCAAGGTTCGTCCTGGGTCAGGGGCATGTTGGATAAGATCAGTGCAAGGCATATATAGTTAAAGAAGATGACGCGGAGGACTAACTAATGAGTTACCTTCTTGACGGTATTGATCTCTGCTAATGTCGATACAAGGGTGTCGGTGCCGGCGCCGGGCCGCTCACTCTCGGGTGCATTATCAGGCACCACCACCCTATCAACTTCCGCGGTTGGGGCATCGATGCGACCAGGTGGAGCGGCGGTTGGGGCATCGCTGGGCACATATATCGGCCCCTGTTGACATGCCGCATTCCAAGCAGCTAACCCCTCCATCAAACCAGGGGGATGATCTGCCGGAGCTTCTCCTGTAGCTTCTCGTCCACTAACTTACTCATCTCGGTCGGGTCCACTATTTTCTCTAGTGACTCCACCTTCTTCTTTAGCTCCTGAACCTCGGCTTTATCCTTAGTCGACCTCCTCTCCTTTCTCGTCTTGGCATCCGATCCGTAGTACTCGGATACCTTCATACTTGTGCCAAAGCCGGACACACGGCCAGCCGACGTAGGTGGCTTGTCCAGGTCCCGTTCCTTGTATGCATTCGTCGCCCTATTGAAAGGTGTGTCCCACGGTTTCGTCGACCCCTGGGATGACGGGCCAGCCATAGAACTAGCCTTCAACTCATCGTCCTTCAGACAAAGGAACTTAAGGTTAGCCCATTTGGCTTCATTGCTTAATAAGATCAGCGCAATAATAATATAGACTATCCTTACCAGGAGTTTCTCGAACTTCTTCACGTTGGGGTAATCCGTAACAAATTCCCCCGTCTCCCAGTCTAAGTAGTAGCGGGACCAAACATAGTTCCTAGTCTGTAAATCCACGATTTTTAGCCAGGGGTTTTCTTTCCCCAGACGTATCATCTCGGCATCCTCCTTGTCCCAAGTGGGCTGTTTTCCTCGGTAACCGCCGCTTCCGCAACGGTGAGTCCCTAGGTTCAATTCCCGCATTTTCTTCCCCCAGGCGTTCCATTTTTTAGCCTTGTCAGTCTCTAAGGATGACTTGAATGCTTCGAAGTCTTCTCTAGAGAGCGTCGGGACTTTGCGACTTATCTGCTCCCAGCTTTTACCTTTCTTGATCTTGTCCTTCAGCCGGGTTTTCCAGCTGCTCAAGGCGATGCTCATCTTCATGAGAGCTAAAGAGTCCACCTTTTTATTGAACGGCTGTGGGAACGTGTATCGTTGGTGAAGCTTCTAGAGGAGGGTTGCGGCCAAAGCCGCGTTGGCCTCGCTTTTGAGGTCTTGAGTGTTGAGCGGCACGGTTTCACGGATGATGCACCCTAGTTGCATCGCGTACCCTTTGGCAACCTTAGAAGGCTCCAAGGGTAGGCCACTTTCGGAGACCAACATAAAAGGATTGGTGATGTTGGCTAGCACTTGCGGCCTCCGATCCGCCCTTGGCCTCTTCGCCTTCCTCTTCTTCTTGGCCTCCTCAGGGTTGCCGCCGCTATCACCTTCCATGCGGTCGGTGGTCTCTTCACCGGTCTCGGCGACATCATCCCGGCCCTCTTCCTCATCGCCGCTCTCGGAGGCGGCCTCCCAGCTCTCTTCCTCATCGCCGTGATCGGTAGTGCCCCCCCGGCCCTCTCCCTCATCGTATTCCTCTCTGGCGACTTCCTCCTGGCTCTTAGGGTTAGAAGTGCCCGAGATGTTTATTTGCACTTCATTAAAAAGAGGCAAATAGTTAGTACATAATGCAACCAAAAAATTCAAAATTTCGGCATGACTTTTGCTAATTTTTCTACCTAGGAGTGCCCATTTCTCAACCGAAACGGAAGCGAATCAACACTTCGGGAGAAATGGGCAACTCATTTTATTCATCCACACTTGACAGCATCTCATAAGCATATAACACCAGCAAATCAAATATGTGAAACATTTTTCAATACAAATCTGTCATACAATATACATCAGCACTCTCCAGCACACACCAACACTCTAGCACACACCAGCACTCCCACTGTCATACAATATACACCAGCACTCCCACTGTTTAGCACACACCAGCACAAATCTGTGAAACACCAGCACACACCAGCACACACCAGAAATGTTGTACTGAATGCTAAGCTTTAACTACTGAAAAATAACTAGAAACTTGGTTTACTTGGAATTTATGATAATGCAATAACAATTCATGATTAACATAGGCAATAAACAAATTAATCATCAGGAGATAGACCAATAACAGTGGCAACTTGGCAAAATTCACACAGACATGTAAAACTATTCGAGAAGCATATGAAGATAATTTGCATAAGCTTACTGCATATAAATTTGAAATAAGAGGAAAACTATTTCACAGTACAACTCCAGGTTAACTGAATATATCTCCAGGTTATATTCTATGCACTAGATTAAAAAGTTCAGTTTTGGCTAAACTTATAACTCTGTATAATACCAGAAGAAAACATTCTACTTCAGTTATTATCAATTCATTCATTCAACTAGTTTTGTCTAAAACTTTTGGAATATATTTAAATATTATCACATGAGTTGTGCTCCATGCACTTATTATCAATTTATCATTCATTCACTAGTTTTCTGCATGCACTTGCAGTCAATGATGAATTAACTAAATCATGGTGTATTTTGGTCCAACTTTCCATTTCAGACTCCACAGGTATAGTCCTATAATATTGTAACTTCAAGCAACTTGTATGGCAGTAATTAATAGTATTTCTTTAATTATCTCAAGCAGTATGGCTAGGCAACAAGCTGCAAGTAAACATCAGAGGAACCTTGAAACCAAAATTCACAGTGCACTACTGATGTTAAAAAGTATAACAAGACCAAGCTCCACTTCCCTGTTTACAATACCATAAAAAACCTGGCAAACTATATACTCTATCCCATATTAGTCATATACTGTATGAGTTTTGATCCTAGTACTTCATCATCCTGGTTCTCTAGTCTTTACTGATAATATGATGCTACTTAGACCTGAGAAATATACTACTGCAAGATGTTGGCATACTGTAATTTAATTAAAAAACTAAAATAATATAGTCTTTACATCATGGTTTGCAAATGAAATCCCTAAAACAAGCTAGTACTGTTTGTTCTTATATCTAAAATTTGAGTGAATGCCATCTTTCACCTCCAACAATCACCCACTAGTGAAAACTCATCCAAATTGATTGGACCAACACGGCTAGGCCTCGACGGGTCGGTGATGAAGAAGCATTGGTCAACTTGGCTACCGAGTACCCATGGCTCATTTTCGCGGATGCGTTCTTCGATTTGGCATCCGGTATAACCATGGTGGTGAAATATCGGCCTTCTTTTTCGACCTTCTTGGCCCATCTCACACGGAACATTGGCACCGTCTCTCCACAGTAATTGAGCTCCCATATCTCCTCGATCCTTCTGAAAAATCTTTCCTTGACACTAGTCTCGTCATCGGCGTATGATAGCATAGTTACTCCTGAGTTTTGATTTTCACTATTTCTGTCCTTTTCCTCGGTGTAGAATCTGTAACCGTTGATGTCGTACCCCTGATAGGTCCTTACGTTATGCTTGGGGCCCTGTGATAAGGTGTATATGAGTTTTTCATCTTCGGTAGAAGGCCTTCTGCTCTGTGCTTGAAGTAGTTGACTTTGCTTAAACCAACACGTGAAGCTGGACTTGTGCTCTTTGGTTACGTCTCCCATCTTCCTTGGCCGGCCCATATCGATGTAATTCTGCTCGATTATGCTTTTGTGCTCTTGCACAAATGGTTCGACCAATTTTAAGTGTTGTAGCGCGACCCGGTGAGCCCTTTCAAAGTTGTCGCGTCGATTGACAATGCCGACATGGACTGAGCGGTAGCCCTCGCGGTGACCGACTCCAGCGAGCCTGCCGAGGTGCGTCCTGGTGGGCAGACCAACATGATCCTGGTCATCCTCGGTGCTTAGATAATTCTAGCAGAAGGAGATGCACTCGTAGGTTAGGAACCCCTTGGACATGCTTGCGTCTGGACGGGCCCTGTTGTGAACGTATCCTTTCATGACACAGTTCTGCCTTTCGAAAGACATCATGTTGTGGAGGAACGTCGGGCCGAGCTGCCTGATGTCATCAATGACATGGAGAAGGAGATGGACGCATATATCACAGAATGCGGGCGGGAAGTAAATCTCGAGCTCACATAGTATCACCACGATCTCATCCTGTAGCATCTTGAGCTACCTCACGCCGATCGACTTCCTGGTGATAACGTCAAAGAAGTTGGAAAGGCCAAACAGCGTATCACGGACGTGCTCGTCCATTATCCCTCAGATCGCAACGGGAAGTATCTGCGTCATGAGCATGTGACAATCATGAGACTTCATCCCGGTGAACCTCTTCTTCGCTACGTCCAGATATCTACTTATATTCCCCGAGTAACCGCGAGGAAGTTTCACTCATAGGAGGCACCTGAAAAACTGCTCGAGCTCCTCCGGACTCATTGTGAAGCAGGCAGCGGGAAGCACCACCGCGTTCTTCTTAGCCCTTTTGCGGAGACGTTGAGTCCCTTCCGTCTGATCATCATCATCATCGTCGTCGTTGTCATCAGTATCGGGGGCTTGAAGAGCTTTTCTGATGCCAAAATGTTTCAGATCGTATCTTGCTTTTGGCCCATCCTTGGACTTTTCTGAGTTGCAAAGAGTGCCAAGTAGACTCTCGGTAACGTTCTTCGTAATGTGCATGACATCGAGGCTGTGGGGCGTGTGGAGGACCTTCCAGTACTCCAAGTCGTGGAAAATAGACCTCGCTTTCCATACACCAAGCAGCGGCTCTGGCTTCGGTCGCTTCTTTCCCGGCGCTGGGCACTCCTTCCAATTTTTTAGAAGATCATCAATTTCTGCACCGCTCCTCTATCGTGGGGGTCCATCGGGCTCATCTTTACCATTGAACAGATCACCGCATTTTCTCCACGGGTGATCCAAGCGAAGCCACCTTCGAGCACCTAGGTACACGGTTTTCGAGGACCCGGGATCCCTTGGTAGCTGTAGATGCGGGGTCTCATCCATGCACTTCACACAGCCGCAGAATCTGTGGCTGACCTGGGCAGATACGTATGCGCAACCAAGATAGTCTGTGACCGTCATGATCGATGCGGCTCTCATATCGAAATAAGTTCTACTGTAGGCGTCCCACGTATGGGGTGGCGTCTTCCACAACGTGTCTAATTCCTCTTTCAGTAGCCTGAGATACAAATGCATGTCGACACCTGGTTGTTTCGGCCCCTGAATGAGAATACTCCGGTGTATGTACCTTTGCTTGGTGCACAGCCACGGGGGTAGGTTGTAAGGCCATACAAACACAAGCCAGGTGCTATGCGTGCTACTCTGGTTGCCAAACGGATTGAGTCCATCGGTGTTCATACCCTGCCTGATGTTCCTTCCGTCGCCCCCGAACCTAGGGAAGGCGATATCCAATGCTTCCCACTGGCCAGCGTCTGAAGGGTGTGTCAGCATATAGCCCATCTTTGGATCTTCTTCGGGCTTCTCCCTTTCCGCGTGCCATTGCATGAGCTTTGCTTCCTTAGGGTCCACGAAATACCACTGCAGACGGGGAGTGATAGGAAAGTACCATACCACTTTTCGAGGTACCTTCTTGTTCCCAACCTTGTACCGTCCGTGGCTGCACACCGGACATGTGGTCATGTCCTTGTACTCCCCCCGATAAATCACGCAATCATTGATGCAGGCGTGGTATCTTTCTTGGCCTCCTCGATACTACTTGGCAATGTGTTCCCCTCTGGGAGGCGATCATGCTAGAATTTCATGTTCTTGCTGAAGCTGGAATCGGTCCATTTGTTCTGCGTCTTCATCTACAGACAATCAAGCGTTACATGCAAGCACGTATCCTGCGGATGGCACCCAGGAAATATCGGAGTCATCCCATCTTTCTCCATTTGCGCCAGCTTGGCTCTCTCTCTGGCTGCAGCTCTATCGTTGCTCGTCTCTTGGAGGAGCAGATCTTGAACATGAGAGTCCCGCAAGGCCGAAATTAGCGGAGTCGCGCCAGAATCTTCTTCTTCATCATGATCTTCTCCGCCGGCAACTTCTACTTCATGATGATCTTCTCTGCCGACTTCTTCTTCATGATGATATTCTCCACCGACATGTGGTGCTTCGTCATCTCGCTCGCCACCATGGTCTTCATACGCACCATTTGTTGGGGCCGGCCGCGCCTTGTTGTCCTGCATGAAACCGCACCTCAGCAGGTGCTCCTCTAGTTGTCCGAAATTAGGGTTGATCCAGCGCTCGAGTTTGCATGATTGACACAGACATCTTATCTGGCGCCTATTGTTCCGAATCATGTCCTCCTTCGCGTCTTTCTTGTATCTACTAATTCGAGCAGAACTCATCGAGAGGACCATGGTTGTCTGTAAATGGTATACATAGAGCAGAAAATTAGAACCGCAACACATGCACACACATGCATGGACCTCTCCTAAAGGTATACATAGAGCAGAAAAATTTGGCATGACCTCTCCTAAAGGTAGGATGTATGGGTAGTGCAAAAATTTGCCGAAACAGAAATGAATCAACGTCTCGACAAACATCCATGCACCACACCGGCACACACACAAGCGCTTCATGTGCAACAATCATCCATACACAAGATCGATATGCGCATGCATGTCCCCTCCAAATACTTACCTTGTAGATTCGGTACCGAGACGAGATCGCGATCGATGAGTTGGAGAGGAGGAGAGAGTATGGAGAGGCTTCTCCTCACCGCCAATTATGTATCAACCAAAGTAAGTACAATAAGTACCAAAGAAAGTGAAAACTATGGCCAAAATGGGATGAGAGGGAAGGGAGCTAGAGCTAGATCTAGATGGAGGAGAGGAAGATGAATGGCTTGGGAGTGTGGTAGGTGTGGGAGGTTGGCACTTTAAAGGTGTGGGACGAGCTAATTCTGTGGCGCATCAGGTCAAGTGCGCCACAGAATTAGGACATACTGTGGCGCACCAGGGCCTGTGCGCCACAGAATTAGTGTAATTCAGTGGCGCACTGGCCCTGGTGCGCCATAGAATGTCCTAATTCTGTGGCGCATCAGGTCCAGTGCGCCACAGAATTAGTGGAACCAATGATTGGGGCTGGCAGGGAGTGGGCCCCACCCAATTTCTGTGGCACATGGTCTCTTGGTGCGCCACAGAAATGTTATATTTTTATGGCGCACCTGGTCTGGTGCGCCACAGAAATAATTTCTGTGGCGCACTGCTGGCTAGTGCGCCACAGAATTGCATCCCACCTATAAGGGTTTTCCTACTAGTGTTGGAAGCTACAAGGCTACAATAGCCATGTTGATCATCTCAACATTTAGGTGGATGATCATAGATGTGTGGTGTCGTGTGTGAGTCTTTGAGATTTCTCGTACCTCTTATTGTTATTCTATTAGATGAGTAGTATGTTTGGAAAAATGTACTTCCTCTATTTTGGTTAACAAGTCTATTAATTTTCGAATTTTGGATTTTTCAAGTTTTTTGGCTTTTTTGAATATTTTAATTATTAAAAAATTAATAATTAAATTATGCATAGAGATTATTTGGAATTCATTGATGCTTATTATTACTTAATCATTGTTGCTTATTTTGTGAATTTATTTGGAATTTAAAAAAGTAATATTATATGTTACCAAAGTGTATAGGTTAATAGAATTGGTAGCATACCATTATCAAGAAATCGCGAGCGCAGTCTTGAAAGCTACTATGGAAGGAATGGAGAAGTTATGCGTGCTAAGGGTGGAGCAGTGTGAGGATGGGTGACTGACCGGGAAGTGAGTACCATAAGTATGTAATTTGATATGAGAATAGAGGTGATTATATATTAGGAAATTCTAAAATAGAGAAATTCTGAAAAAACAAATTCAATTTTTTTTCAAATGGACCTTCAGTCCCGGTTTGTGTTACCAACCGGAACTAAAGGATCCTCCAGCCGCAGCATATGACCCGGGCCACGCGGAGGCCCTTTAGTCCCGGTTTGGCCGGAGGCTTTATTCCCGCTTTGTTAATCCCGGTTGCTCCAATCGAGACTAATGAGCTTTACAAACCGGGACTGATGGACTTTTTTCCACCAGTGGCGAGGCACTACATAGAAATGAATGTGAAAGAAAGAAATTGTATATGATGCTTAATTACATGGAACATGTCCTAGTTGTGATGCATGAACTTGTTGAGGAAGAGGATGCTGTAACTTGTAAGCCATGAAGGAGATGTCCGCTGTGTGCGATGCCGGGTCGCGCTGGTAGATGTCATCGGAGGCATGTAGGATGGTGGTCTGCTTGGTGTTGTACAACATCTCGGTCTGTGGCACATGCAAAAGATTTACCCGTTGTCCTCAAAGGTGCGGGCGACGAAAGCCATGAGCGCGGTCATAGGCGCAGCTGAGCACCCGACGCGGCCGCCGTGCCATGTCGATGTTCTTGATGATGTCATGTCCACCATGATGCCATGCCACACTGCAAGGAAGGCATGGAACTCGACGTAGAAATTGTAAGGGGACCTTGCACGGGTGCACAAGGCTAAGGGCGAACACGGAGAGGGACACTAGTGGGGACAGGCCCTCTAGTCCCGGTCCGTAAGGGGCTTTAGTCCCGGTTTGCCAACCGGGACTACAGAGGTGGGACTAAAGGCTTAACCTTTAGTCTCGGCCCAGTTACCATACCAGCCGGGACTACATGGTCTCCACGTGGGCGCCGCGGAGCGCGCCGAGGACGGGCCCTTTAGTCCCAGTTTGTAACATAGACCGGGACTAAAGAGTCTCTACAGATTTTTTTTTGTTTTAGGGTTTAGGTGTTCGGGGGAATTATTTTTGTTGTATTTTATTTTTTATTTCTTTCTTCATTTTAAAAACACTTTTCATATAATTCTACGCATACATGTTAGTGCATATATATATAAGATAACTTATCTTACAATCGAGTATATATACACAATTATATGGAGATCACAATTACCGGGACTAGAGCCCGTCTATTTGATTACATGGACCAACATTAATAATGGCCTCTAGCTACACTAAATCGTCATTTGTCATCTACTGACGAGAGTTAAACTCGACAAATGTCCTAGATGAAGGACTTAGGATCGGGGAGACAGGGCGTCGGATGAACTCAAAGGTGAACTCAGTCAAACAAGGTGGCTATGAAAGTAAACGTGGGTGTAGAACCTGGCTTGCTTTCAATCTGTTCCACACCGTCCCCTCCTGGCCCCTATATATAGGTGGCCAGGTCTCGAGGATCGGGCGGGATCCGATATAGATTACAACATCGACATACGACATAAACTCGTATTTCGACTAGTATTACAATTGGGCCTAGTTTAATGGGCCTCAGGGGTACTTAACTGACGAGCTCTATTATCTATACCCTTGTCATCTACTGTCCTCAAAAAGGCCGCTAGCTCCTCTGCAACAGCAATCGCACGTTGCTCTGGTAGGTACTTCTCCCGCATGGCCTCGAACTATATAAGAAAAGGAGATCAATATGAATGTCAATCATGATAACAAAGAATGACAGGTAAAAATAGAGATGTGAATATGTATTGCTTATGTCGTATCTATAATCCTTGTGCTCAGAGGTAAATGTGCGAATAAACTCGCAAACGTAGTATCCACATAGATGCGCCCCCTATGGCTGCTGGTCGCACTTTATGAGAATAGAATATAATCAAAATAATAATCTAGAATCATAACTGTATTGAAAATAGAAGCATCTCGTACTACTTACCTGAACCGCACTAAAGGTCAGTTTCTCATGAGAGATACCGTCAGTCACGCACTTGAACCGCTGCCAAACCCTGCCCGAGAAGAAAAATAATTTGCTAAGTTTTTCATTACTTGATATCTGAGAAAATCATCGAAAGAGACCGATATAGCGCAAGAATGATTGAAATTACCTTGGAGCATGTCCTGCATGCTTTGGAACTGTTCCATGTTTCTAGATAATGGGTCGAAGACATCAACTCTTCCCTTATCAATTTGAATGTCATACAGAATCCAGTGGTAGCTGCACATGTATATATATACGTCAGTAACTTATCAATTACACTTATAAGTGAATAGACACAACAGAGTAAGACCCTCACTTAAAGTTGTATGGAAACAGTTTTCCTCCGTCTCCTTGGGTTTATCAGTTAGCGTCTTTATATGTATTTTATCTGGGTCAATAAACCCAATATTTATGATGTTCCTACTTTTACAGACCAGGATCTTCATTCTGCATAATAGAGTACAAAAGGATATAGTGAGGATAATTACATGCAATGAACTAAACAATTGAAATAACTGAAGAAGTTATATGTAGACAACAAATTGAAAAAATTACAGACAATAACAACTCATGAGAGATTTGTCGAGGGCATCGCAATTGTACATCTGGAAGAGTTTGTCAAAGTCGACATGGATCTCTTCGGGTCGGCTGTAGTACTCCTGTGGGACACGCGCCATGATCATTATTCTCCCATTCTTTGCTTCATTCATGTACCATGCATGCAAGTAACGTATATTTGTTGGGAGATCTTCCAATCTCTCTTTGCTGACCAAAGCCCCCCCATGACAAATTTAGGCTTAGGGGCTACAACAGCCTTGGGAAACCTCTCGTCTTGGGAAGCCAGAACGTCTTCAATACTCATACCCTATTCATCCACCCACTTCTTTGCTATTTCCAAACTTTGCCCCTGCACCAGAGAGGGAACATTCTTGGATAACACCCTGAGAGGTGGGATCGATTGTTTGGCCTGTTGTCCAAGCTGAGGAATGTCTGATCTTTTCTTGCTTGCACGTGTACCTTATTTTCTCCCACTTGCACTTGTATGTGATCTGCTCTTTTTCCCTTCCTTCTGCAATGTGCGTAGATAGTCATCAGGCTTATGGTGCAAGTCATACTGCGATGGAAGGGTCAGTAAGTATTTTGCATAGTCTTTTTGCTTCTCGGTGTATTCCGGATGTGGGTCGGGTTCCTTCTTTTTTATCTGCGCATCATAATGTCCCTTTGCGATCCTGGCGTTTTCCTTGGGGGTACGATCATAAGGTCTGATGGGAAGATTCGGATGAGGTACCTTTGGGAGGGGCGACAGTTTTTGAAGGAAATATGCCCTAGAGGCAATAATAATATTGTTATTATTATATTTCTTATTCATGATAATGTTTATATTCCATGCTATAATTGTATTAAGCGGGAACAATAATACTTGTGTGGTTTATGAGCAACACCGCGTCCCTAGTATGCCTCTACTAGACTAGCTCATTGATTAATGATGGTTAAGGTTTTCTAACCATAGACATGAGTTGTCGATTAATAATGAGGTCACGTCATTAGGAGAATGATATGATGGATAGACCCAAATTGAGCACAGCAATTAGATCGTGTCATTGTGTTCACAATTGCGTAGCTTTTCCTATGTCAGTATCCTATTCCTTAGACCATGAGATAATGTCACTCCCTAGTACCGGAAGAGAGCTTTGAGGTCATCAAATGTCATCCTATGAGAGGGTGATCATAAAGGTGTCTCTCAGGTAATCGGAAAGTACTTGTTGGGTTGCATGTATCGAGATGGGATTTGTCCCTCCAATGTCAGAGAGATATACTCCGGGCCCACTCGGTAATCAATATACACCGTTTGCAAACACGTGGTTAATGAGTTTAATCACAAGGTGATATTGGATTACGGAATAAGTAAAGAGTACTTGCTGCGAACGAGATTGAACTAGATATGGCGATACCGACGATCGAATCTCGGGCGAGTAAAATATCGCGAGACAAAGGAATTTGTATACGGGATTATTTGAATCCTAACATCGTGGTTCACCGATAATGATCTTCATTGAATATGTGGGAGTCAATATGGATTTCCAGATCCCGCTATTTATTATTGATGGTGATCATGTCTACACATTCTCAAACCCATAGGGTCACGCACTTAACGCTCATCGAAGCTAGGGTAGTTTCGGGATTTATAGAAATTATTTCAGAGAGTTACGAAATTGTTTCGGGAAGAAGGTTAATGATTTATTAATTAATTGAATTAATAAATGTTAATATATATATTTATTTGTTGGAAATAAATAAGGGCTAAAAAGTAGTCCATAGTTAGTTTTGCTAATGGGCTAATTTAGTAGTCCATCTAGACAAACTATACAAAAAGAAAGGCAAAGGAAAAAAAAAGAAAGGAAAAAAGGGGGCGCACCGGCTGGGCCGCACTCGCTAGGCCGCGCTCGACTGCGCCACGCTTGCTGGCTCACTGCGGGCCCGCTCGCCTGGGCCGTCAGGCCGGCTCACTGCGCGCCCGCTCGCCTGGGCCGCCAGGACAGCTCCTTGCGCGCCGACTCGCTCGATGTGGCCTCTGGGCCGGTCGGCCACTCCCGCATTGGCGGGCCGCCTGCCTGTTCGCTCGGCGGCTCCAGGGGGGCAGATCGATACGATCGATCTTGACTGCGTGCGGGAGAGAGGATCGGCTGTGGGATGGCAGACCAACTTGGATAGCACGTCTGGCGGCTATAAAAGGATGGGCACCGGACGGGATCTGGGACAGAAAAATTGTTTTCAGCATCGGCCGCCGCTGCTGTGTCCTTTTGCCTGTAGTCTTTAGCCCTAGTTTGACTAGAGATTTTGCCTATCTTCTTCTACCTCGCGCGCGTAGGCGAAGGCCTACCCGCAAATACTCTCACCATAAGCATCACGCCTTCATGCTGCTGATCCCATCTACCACTCCACCGTACCTTGCTGGACCGAGGAGGAGGAGGAGTCGCTGCACTGTATGTGTGCAACACTTGGAGGCGCCACCCGTTGTGGCGCATGGATCGGATCGGATTGCGAGGAGGAGATGCTAGTACGACTATGCCGACCACGTTCATCTGAACGTTTCTGCTGTGCGATCTACAAGGGTATGTAGATCTAATCTCTCTCGCTCGTTGTTTTGCATCTCGTAGATCAGATCTTGGCTTGTTCTTGTTCGTCATCGTAGGAAATTTTTTGTTTTCTATGTTGCGAAACCCTTCAGTGGTATCAGAGCAAGATCTATGCGTAGATGTTTTACACGAGTAAAACGCAACATGCTTGTTGCGGGCATTGATGTTTTCTATTGCAAACCTCTATTTGTGTACTTCTTATGGCACGGTATAGTGAGATCGAAGCGGTCCAGACCAACCTTACGTGACCTTGTTCGTGAGACCGGCTCCGCACTTGACGTGTGGCTTATTCCACACATGCGGCTGGTAGATGCCAGTTTCTCTCACTATAGTAGTCATGGGATTTACAACGGATGTTAGCAACCATAATATCAACGTTGTGGCTTTGCGTAGGTAAGAACCATTCTTATGTGTAGCTCCCATAAGCCACGTAAAACTTGCAATCAACAAATTAGAGGCGTCTAACTTATTTTTGCAGGGAGTGTTTGTGATACGGTATTGCCACAAGATAAGATGTGTATGATATATGTGATGTATGCGATGATCATATTTTGTAATGTTTCACGACTTGCATGTCGATGAGTTCACAACCGGCAGGAGCTATATGGTTATCTTTATAATTTTGTATGACCTGCGTGTCAACTTCTTATTGATGGGTTCGTAGCATAGAAAACAAAAAAATTTCCTACGCATGAACGCATAAACTGGCCAAGATACTCTACGAGGTGGTAGCAACGGATACTCACCCTCGACGACCGTAAGCGGGGATTACGTTCCCGCACAAACGTTGATGATGGAGAGTTGGTGAAGACGCACGTAGTCGACGTAGTTGTTCACTTGACGTAGTCGATGTCGTGGTTCACTTGACGATCACAAGATCGTGTACCCGGCGCCACAAGTGGCAGCGCCCCCGTACTCGCACACACGTGCAGCTCGACGTCGACTCCTCCACGCCCTCGGTCCAGCGGGGCAGCGGAAGAAGGGATCCGCCGGACACTCCTCCACACACTTCTCCAAGTGTGTGAACTACGAACTATAATTCCGGCAGAGCTTCGCTAAGCCAAGACGGAAAGTGGGCAGCAACTATGCAAGGGAGGGAGGATCAAGAAGTGTGTATCAAGGGAGAGAAGGGGGGGTTTATATAGAGGAGGAGGGCAGCCAAGGGGTGGCCGGCCAAGGGTCTCCCCCTCTCTTCATTGCCCCTTCTTCATTCCCTTTTATGGTGATTACTCCCTCATCAACATGAGGTAACCCCCATTTTAATGCATGACATTCATGCCAATTAAAATTCACACTTATTGATTTAATAAAACATTTTTATTTCTTTAATATTTGTTAATTCATTCAATTAACAAATACACCCTTGAGTTATTTCGATATCCCGAAACAGTTTCGGTGCTTTTCTGAAACAACCCTTATGCTGTCCTGTAATTCGATCAGAGTATCGTATCCACTCAAAATCGACGACGAGCCTTAAGTGTGTCACCCTACGGTTCGTGAATAACGTGGACATGATCGAGACTCCTCTCCGATCAATAATCAACAGCGGGATCTGGAAATCCATGATGACTCCCACTTACTCAACGATGAACTAGTGATCGTGTGAACCGGTAACGAACATAGTTAATTCCTTTTGTCTCGCGATATTATTACTTGTCCGAGATCCGATCATTTGGTATCAACCATACCTAGTTCGATCTCATTCCCGACAAGTCTCTTTACTCGTTCCGTGATAATGCATTCCCGTGACCTAGTCACATGCTTGCAAGCTATTCCAATGCAATATCACCGAGAAGGGCCCAGAGAATATCTTTCCGTCATCCGGATGGACAAATCCCACTCTTGATCCATGAGCCTCAACTAATACTTTCAGAGTACCCAAATCAACCTTTATAATCACCCTATTACGGTGTGACGTTTGATATCATCAAAGTACCCTTCCGGTATCAGTGATTAACATGATCTCATGGTCTAAGGATTAGAACTACTTCGCATGAGTTTGATATAGCAATGAACTTGATGACTTGATCATATTGCTATTTGTACTATGGGTGTGAGTGTTCATCACATCATTCTTCTAATGATATGACCCCGTTATTAACAACATCCAATGTTCATGATCAGGAAACCTTGATCATCAGTTAATCAACGAGCTAGTATAAAAGAGAGGCTTTACTAGGAACCTTTTTAGTTTATTAATCACACAAGTATTAATGTTTCCGATTAATACAATTCTAGCATGAGAAATAAACATTTATCATAAACATGGAATATGATAATAACCACTTTATTATTGCCTCTCGGGCATATTCCCTTCAGTCTCCCACTTGCACTAGAGTCAATAATCTAGTTGACACTTGCGTATATAACACTTATGGCTTTCACGTGTTATCCGTACGCGTTGCATGTGGTTAATCTGATCTCCAGATCTGACACTTTCAGTTCTGTGTGTATTTGCATATATTTGCGTCTCTACGCATCACTCATTTCTCAAATGAGATAGTTGGGTATAAATTTGGTCCTTAGGTGAGACCTTAGTTCCTTTAGCTAAAATCATGTTGTCACTATTGTCGCACAATAGATTTTCACAGTAATAGCCAGCTTGGAACTACACCTAGTTTGATAACAAACTTCTTGACACAAATGCCCTCTTTTGCTACTTCTAAAGTAGCCATATACTCAACCTTTGTTGTAGAATCCATCACAATGTCTTAACTTTGGAACTCATCCAAATCCATCATGGAACTTTCTTCCATTACATTGTGCCACCTAAACATACAGCTAAAATTGAGATAAACTTAATTTGTATCTTGTGACAAACTTAGTATCAATGTAACACTTTACAATGAATTATGTGTCACTTTGTCATACATAATATATATCCTTAGTCCTTCCAAAGCACATAAGGATATCTCTACTATTGTCCAGTGATCATCTTATGACTTTTATCACTCTGGTATATGCTCATAACATTTAGAGCATAGGACATATCTGGATATGTACATATCATGGTATACATGATCGATCAAATCATTCATGTGGCTTCACTCATCAAGTGTCAAAAACACCTGAATCTTGTTTCAACCTCTTCCATGCGACAAGAACTTTTCTTGTCGTTTCCATATTGAACTTCATTCAATATTTCATCTATGTACTTTGGCACAACCATATTGGTACCTCGATCTATCTATATAGACATTGAGACCCAATATTTTGGTTTTGCCTAAGTCTTTCATTGAAATCTAATTTTAATGAAATTCTTAACCTATGCCAATAAAACATACATTATTTCCAATTAACAATATGTCTTCTACATAATGTACTGAAAATATGTCTCAGTGCTCCCACTTAATTTCTTGCAAATACAAGCATATTCATCGTATCTGATGAAACTAAACCTTTTAATTATTTCATCACGGTGAATATTCCAACTCCGCGATGCTTACTTCAACCATTGAAGTTTGCATGCCATTTTAGCATCCTTTGAATTTACAAAACCCATTGGACCATGTCATGTACATGTCCTAGGTAACCATTCTATTAGAAGAATGTTGTCTTGTTTGTTCAACTAATATATACCAAACTTGGCATATGTAGTGGTTGCTACAGTAATCCTTCCAGACAAAATATCGCTATGAAAGATCAAATCTTGTCATAGTCAACTCATTGAACACAATCGTAATCTCTTTTAACGATGTGCCGACTATTTCAAAAATGTTAAACATCCATGTCTGCCTTTATAGATCCAAATACGTTCATTAGGCTTCATGCCTTTTGAGGGTCTTCCAAGTTCAGAAACTTGGTTTCTCGTATATGGAACTATCACGGATTCTATGGCTTCTAGCCATTTGACGGAGTCAGGGCCCATCATCGCTTCTTTGCATGCAGTCGGTTCATCATTGTCAAACAATAATGATTCATTCTCAAATCTAACTATTTGATTGTTACCCGACTCACGCGGTTCAATAGGAACTTTGATCTATGTGACCACAACCTTTGAGGTACGACAGCCATGCGCATTGTGGCCGCCTCTGGGACACTTCCCAGCGCTGCGCTACTCAGCACATATAGCTTAGGTTCAATAACCCAATCAAAGTTCTATTGTCCTCCCACTTGACTTTTTGCGAAAAATTCCTTCTCAAGAAACTTGACGTTTTTCAGCGACAAACACTTTTGTCTTCAGTGTTCTGAAGGAATACCCAACGGTTACTTTGGGATAACCTACAAAGACATATTTATCCGACTTTGGTTGTAAACATTTTACATATGCCTAGCATACCAAAATTTCAGAAAAGACAACTTGGGTTTTATCCCATGCCATATCTCATATGGTGTCATTTCAATGGATCATGATGGCGCTCTTTTCAGTGTAAAAAGCGGTAGTCTCTAAAGCTTTCTCCTTAAAATATAATGGCAGTTTTATAGACGACACCTTTGATCCAACGATGTCAAACAAAGTTTGATTTTATCTCTCGAACACTCCATACTCCTATGGTGTTTCGGGAAATACAAGTCTATGGAACGATTCCTCGACTTTTAGGTGTTTGCTAAACTTGTAACTCAAATATATTCCTTTATGATCAAATCATAAATTCTTTATTCTCTTTTTACAATGATTTTCAACTTCAACTAGAAATACTTTGAACAATATTCAAGTATTTCATGCTTCTTCCTTATCAAGTAAATATACACATATATCTACTCAAATCATCGGTTAAAGTAAATGAAGTTCAAGAATTCACCACACACGGCTACACATAATGGACTATATACATCAACATGTACAATATCCAATAAGTTAGTCGTCCGTTCTTCTTTGGCCTATGAACGGAGTTTTAATCATATCTAGGAAATTCTCACAAGTGTCAATTGATTCAAAATCAAAAGGCTCCAGAATTCCATCAATATGGAGTCCCTTCACGTTTTCTTTCCAATATGATTTAAACGGTGGTATCACTCATAAGTGATCTTCTAATCATTTGTCTTAAGACATTTTTAGCATCAGTGTTATGGATGTGATTTCTCCAACAAGATAAGCATTCATTCATCTTTTATGAATGCGGTAATAATTTGAACAACCATTGTTCTCATAATACCAGAACAAAATAACAATTATTCAAATAAATCTTGAAGGCTAGGTTTAATTCCAACGAAACACAATAACACTTTATTTTTCCGATGAGAATCATCTGATATTCATTTGCTAGTTAATTAGGCCATTGTAGTTCTTGTATTGCGTTGTATGATAGTTCATACCAACCAATTTAGTATCAAATACCCAAGAACCACATTGTTTTAACAAGCAACGAATACAACCATAACATGTATATCTTCTATATACCTGAGCTGGACATTTCCAGTCTTTTATTTTCTGCCAGAATAAATTTCAGATTCTCTTTTAGCAATTCTTTTTCATCTAGAAGAATCTATCAACATCAATAGTGGCGCCATACACATGGCACATAGTTCAAGGCATGATTAGTCAAACACTAATACCCTTGGACTCACACTTTGAAGTAGATCACCATAATCAAATATTTGGCGTTCTTCCAAATTCCATTCTTTAGTAATCTTTTAGTGTAGTAAACATTTTACCTATATCTTCCATTCATCCTATCATGACAACTTTCATGATCAAGCTACTATAGCTCATGAGGATGAATTGCGAGTATAATATTAGTTCCTAAACCTTTTAGGAGATCTGGACGCCTAGCGTCTCCAATCTTCGCAAATTCTCATACAATACGAGAATATGTGTCTTACTAAATTATACTCTATCACATTGCAACCAAACATCATTTCAGATATCAAAATATCTTCCACATATGATAGTTTATGAAACAATTCTTTCAACTCCTAGATAACCTTGATACTAAAAACAACCATTTAATATCAAGGATCATGGAGGCAAGTGTGATACTTAGATACTAACACTGGAATTGTTACTCTTGATTTAATACTACTTATTAAATTTTATCGAGTAACAAGGATTTGCTAAAAGTTTGCAATAGGACTTTAAACTTTAGATTGACATTCAAACAATACGATACCAGTTCGTAAAGTTAACATCCAGAATTCTATAGTTCTATTATCTCAATTATAGCTAATCGCAAGGTAGTAAACAGATGCCAATAACTACAACAAACTATGCAAATTCACTTTGATTTAGTTCATGATAAATTGAGTTCTATAATTCAAAATTACTAAATGAACTCCCACTTAAAAATAACATCCCTCTTAGTTTTCTTAAGTGATTACACGAACCAAATTCACTATACCGCAACCGATCATCACGTGCAACGGCATAGTTTCAAAGGCGAACATCACCATGTTCATCATATCAACCATATGACTCATGCTTAACCTTTCGGTTCATGTTCCGAGGCCATGTCTGTACATGCTAGGCTCGCCAAGTAGAACCATAGCACTCGCGTGTGTAAAACTGTCTTACACCCGTCATATGTGAACGTAGAGTCTGTCACACCCGATCATCACGTGGTGTCTCGAAACGACAAACTTTCTTGACGGTGCTTGCTATGGAAGAACACATTTTTATCTTGATATTTATGTGAGAGGGATCATCTTATAATGCTACCGCGCGATCAAATCTAAGCAAAATAAGATGCATAAAAGGATAAACATCACATGCATATATAATGTGATATGATATGGTCCTTTACGCACTCGATCTCCATCTTGTGCGTCATGGCATGATCTCCATCATTCCACCGGCGTAGCACCAAGGTCCATGGCGCGCCACCTTGGTTGTCTTCCTCCATTACAATATATCACTTGGATATATATATTCAGCACGCAGTCCATTTAAATGTAAAGACAACCATATGGCTCCTGCCGGTTGTTTATAACTTACAAAAAGGATCATCGCATACAATTTGTAACATAAACAACTTGACCATATCACATCACATGCCCCTACAAAAACAAGTTAGACGTTTCTAATTTGTCTTGCATATTTTACGTGGTTTGGGGCTTTCTAGGAAGAACCGTTCTTACCTACGAACAAGAACCACAATGGTGATAAAAATATTATTAACAACTCTTTGTAAAATAGATCATAACTATAGTGGGAGAAACGTGCACCCGCAAAGCCACATATGCCGAAGCATGTCAAGTGTGGGACAAGTCTCGTGAACGCGGTCACGTAAGGTTAGTCTCGGGCAGCTTCAATCCCACTATGCCACTATGATCCAAAATACCAAAAAATTGCAATCACATGATCATCAACGCCCACATCCACATGTGTTCTAACCGTGCATACCAACTACGCATAGAGATGGCTCTGATACCACTGATGGGTTCGTAGCATAGAAAACAAAAAAATTTCCTACGCATGAACGCATAAACTGGCCAAGATACTCTACGAGGTGGTAGCAACGGATACTCACCCTCGACGACCGTAAGCGGGGATTATGTTCCCGCACAAACGTTGATGATGGAGAGTTGGTGAAGACGCACGTAGTCGACGTAGTTGTTCACTTGACGTAGTCGATGTTGTGGTTCACTTGACGATCACAAGATCGTGTACCCGGCGCCACAAGTGGCAGCGCCCCCGTACTCGCACACACGTGCAGCTCGACGTCGACTCCTCCACGCCCTCGGTCCAGCGGGGCAGCGGAAGAAGGGATCCGCCGGACACTCCTCCACACACTTCTCCAAGTGTGTGAACTACGAACTATAATTCCGGCAGAGCTTCGCTAAGCCAAGACGGAAAGTGGGCAGCAACTATGCAAGGGAGGGAGGATCAAGAAGTGTGTATCAAGGGAGAGAAGGGGGGGGGGGGTTTATATAGAGGAGGAGGGCAGCCAAGGGGTGGCCGGCCAAGGGTCTCCCCCTCTCTTCATTGCCCCTTCTTCATTCCCTTTTATGGTGATTACTCCCTCATCAACATGAGGTAACCCCCATTTTAATGCATGACATTCATGCCAATTAAAATTCACACTTATTGATTTAATAAAACATTTTTATTTCTTTAATATTTGTTAATTCATTCAATTAACAAACATTAACAAATACACCCTTGAGTTATTTCGATATCCCGAAACAGTTTCGGTGCTTTTCTGAAACAACCCTTATGCTGTCCTGTAATTCGATCAGAGTATCGTATCCACTCAAAATCGACGACGAGCCTTAAGTGTGTCACCCTACGGTTCGTGAATAACGTGGACATGATCGAGACTCCTCTTCGATCAATAATCAACAGCGGGATCTGGAAATCCATGATGACTCCCACTTACTCAACGATGAACTAGTGATCGTGTGAACCGGTAACGAACATAGTTAATTCCTTTTGTCTCGCGATATTATTACTTGTCCGAGATCCGATCATTTGGTATCAACCATACCTAGTTCGATCTCGTTCCCGACAAGTCTCTTTACTCGTTCCGTGATAATGCATTCCCGTGACCTAGTAACATGCTTGCAAGCTATTCCAATGCAATATCACCGAGAAGGGCCCAGAGAATATCTTTCCGTCATCCGGATGGACAAATCCCACTCTTGATCCATGAGCCTCAACTAATACTTTCAGAGTACCCAAATCAACCTTTATAATCACCCTATTACGGTGTGACGTTTGATATCATCAAAGTACCCTTCCGGTATCAGTGATTAACATGATCTCATGGTCTAAGGATTAGAACTACTTCGCATGAGTTTGATATAGCAATGAACTTGATGACTTGATCGTATTGCTATTCGTACTATGGGTGTGAGTGTTCATCACATCATTCTTCTAATGATATGACCCCGTTATTAACAACATCCAATGTTCATGATCAGGAAACCTTGATCATCAGTTAATCAACGAGCTAGTATAAAAGAGAGGCTTTACTAGGAACCTTTTTAGTTTATTAATCACACAAGTATTAATGTTTCTGATTAATACAATTCTAGCATGAGAAATAAACATTTATCATAAACATGGAATATGATAATAACCACTTTATTATTGCCTCTCGGGCATATTCCCTTCACTTATATGCCATGTAATAGCTTTACTTTATCACTAAGTAGTTAGCAATAGTCGTAGTTGCTATTCGTGGTGGAGGCACTCATGGTGGACTGATGAAGATCATGCCGGTGCACACACGATGGAGATCAATGCGCGAAGATTGGCTATACCATGTCACATATTGTATATGCATGTGATGTTTATCCTTTATGCATCTTATTCTGCTTGATCGCGATGGTAGCATTATAAGATGATCCCTCACACTTAATTTCAAGATAAAATGTGTTCTCCTCTCGTATGCACCATTGCGAATGATCGTCATTTTGAAGCATCACGTGATGATCGGGTGCTATAAACTCTACGTTCACATACAACGGGTGTAAGCCAGATTTACACATGCAAAAATATGTGGGATAAACTTGACGAGCCTAGCATGTACAGACATGGCCTCAGAACACACAGACCGAAAGGTCAAGCATGAGTCATATAGATGATATGATCAATATGTTGATGTTCACCATTAAAGCTACATCATTCACATGATGATTGGTCTTGGTGTAGTGATTTTGGATCATGCTTCACTAAACAACTTTGAGGGATGTTGAATTTAGTGGGAGTCCATTAGTAATTTGATTAACTTGAACTAATTATCTTGAACTAAATCTTAGTGTATTTGCATAAGTTGTTGTAGTCTTTGGCAACCGTTTTCCACCGACACTTAGTTTTAGTTGAGTTAAAAGAACTATAGAATTTTGGATAATCACTTTTCGGACTAGTGCCGTTTATTAAACTGTTAAGATCAAACATTAAGTCCTATTGCTATTTTAGCAAACCTCGCTTGCTCCATGCAATTTAATAAGTTGTATTAAGCAAAGAGCAATGATTCAAGTTTAGTATCTAAAGATCATATATTTACCTCCATGAGAAATTGATCTTCAAAATTGTTTGAGAATCAAAGTGATCATGGAGCTGAAAGAATTGTTTCAGAAACAAACAAGAGGTGAAAGATATTTGATATCCTAAACTTTGATTATTTGCAAAAATGGTTAAGTGTAATTTAGTAAAAGAATATATGCTCATATTGTATGAATATATGCGAAGATTGAAGACGCTAGGCGTCCAGATCACCCAAAAGTTTGGAAACTAATATTATACTTGCATTCATCCCTATGAGCTATAGTAGTTTCATCATGAAAGTTGTCATGATAAGATGGATGAAAAAGGTATCAGCTAAATTGTTTTGCCATACCAAAAGAATACTAAAGAATGAAATCCGGAAGAATACCAATCATATGATGGTGGTGATCCACCTCAAAAGTGTGAAATCTAAAGCTATTAGTATTTGACTAAATGTGCTTTGGACTATGTGTCAAATGATTGACATCACTATTGATGTTGATAGATTCTTCTAATAGAGAGGAAATGCTAAATAGGATCTGCAAAATATTTGGTAAAAAAAGGAAAAGACTGGAAGTGTCCAGCTCAGGTATATAAATGATATACATGTTATATATGTATTCTTTGCTCATTAACAATGTAATTCTTGAGTATTCGATACTAATTTGTTGGTATGAAATGTCATACAAAGCAACACAATGCAAGAACTACAATGGCCTAAATAACTTGCAAAAGAATGTGGTGACAATGCGCATCGAGAAACAAATAAAAGTGTTATTGTGTTTCCATCGGCATCAAACCGAACCTTGAAGATTTATTATGAACTAAATAATTGTTATCTTGTTCTGGTATTATGAGAACAATTGTTGTTCATGTTATTACCGTCTTCCATAATTGATGGATAGATTATTGTAAATCTTTATGTTAAATAGACATTTATAACACTGATGCTAAAGGTTGCAAGACAAAAAGAATTTCACTTATTGAGACACCGCTATTTGAGTCATATTGGAAACAAAACATGAAAGAAATTTCATATTGATGAATTTTGAGTCATTTGATTTTGAATTGATTGACGCTTGTGAGATTTTTTTAAAGATGATTAAACTCTATTCATGGACCATGGATAAAACAAGTGACTAACTAAATGGAGATCGTGCATGATTGATGTATGTAGTCCATGGTGTGAAGTCGAGCGTGGTCTATTTTCTATTTCATCAATGACTTGAATTGATGTATGGTGTATCTACTTGATGAGAAAGAAGTATGAAATGATTGAAATTGTTCAATTTATGAAGTGGAAATTGTTATAACAAGAAAATTCAAGTTTTATGATTGGATCATAAAGAAGAATATTTGAGTTACAAGTTTAGCAAGCATCTAAGAGTTAAGTGAATTGTTTCACAAACTTGCATCTCGTGAAACACCACAGGAGTATGGAGTTTTCAATGGGTGTAATCAAACTTTGTTTGACATGGTTAGATCAATGATGAAATAAAACTACCAATATAAATTGTGGATTATGTTTTAGAGACTACCGCCTTTTACTGAATAGAGTGCCATCATAATCTGTTGAAATGACACCATATGAGGTATAGTTGTCTTTTCTTGAATTTTGGTATGCAAGGCATATGTGTAAAATGTTTACAACCAAAATCAGATTAGTAAGTCTTTGTAGGTTATCCCAAAGAATGTCGATGGGTGTTCCTTCTACTATGAACCCAAGCACATAGTGATTGTCACTGAAAGAAGTGAACTTCTTATGAAGGAGTTTTTCGCAGAATGTTTAAGTGGGAGGAAAATAGAACTTGATGAGGTTATTGAACCTGATAAAGATGATCAGAGTAGCGCAGCACCAGAAAATGTTCTGGAAGGGGCAGCTGCATTCATGGCTCACGCATCTACAGTGTGTTGTAGTCATGACATCGAAGTTCCTATTTAACCAAGTTGGTCATAATCAAATAGCAAGATTTGAGGATGACATATTATTAGATAATAGTAACCAACAATATACAAAAAAGTGGTGATGGGCCCTGACTTTGTCCTATGAATTATTCTAGCAAGAATTACATATTGAGATATGATAGTTGAATAAATAAAACAACGTTCCTCTACCGGAATGCACACCAAGGACGTGTACCAGACACGACCCATTGGGTTTTGTTGATTCAAGGGTTGCTAGATATGTATGCAAACTTCTATGGTGGAAGTAAGCATAGCGAAGTTAGAATCTTCATTATGATGAAAATGTTAAAGTGTTAACTTTATCAAGATATTTGAAGATGCTTGTATTTACAAGAAAGTAAGTGGGAGCTCTGAGACATATTTCTAATACTTTATGTAGATGACATAATTGGAAATTATGTGTTTTTCTTGATATTATTAAGACTTCATTAAAAATTGGATTTTTGATGAAAGACTTAGGTAAAACTAGAATATTAAGCGTCAATGTCTATCCAGATAGATTGAGGCACTAATATAGTTTTGCCAGAGTACATAGATGAACTATTGAATTTGTTCAATATGGAAACAATAAGAATAGTTCTTGTTGCATGGAAGAGGTTGAAGCAAGAATCAACTGTTTTGACAGAGTGAAACCACAAGAATGATTTTATCAATCTTGTATACCATGATATGTAGATCCAGATGTGTCCGATGCTCTAAAAGGTTACGAGCATTCATATGATGATCGTTGGACAATAGTAAAAATATTCTTTTGTACTTTCAAAGAACTAAGAATATGTTCTGTATGCAGAAGTGATAAATGGTTCATTGTAATATGTTACATTGGCTTTGTCACATATACAGATAAAATTTAATCTCAATAAGGCTATTTGTTTGAGTTAGAAGGTGGCACAATAAGATGGAAGAAAGTTCCATGATAACTTGCATGAGTTTCAAAGTTAGACATTGTGACGGATACTGATGGCGTTTGAAGGCCCCCAGTTGATTCCTTGTGCGTGGTGAATAACCAGCCCGTTGGGAACCCCAAGAGGAAGGTATGATGTGTATAGTAGCTAGTTTTCCCTCAGTTAAGATACCAAGGTTTATCAATCAGGAGAGGAGAGACGGCGACGACTGAAGGTGATGCGGAACCTGCACACACACACCCAAGTACTTTGTTCCCAACTTACGACGAGGTTGTCAATCTCACCGGTTTGCTTGAAACAAAGATTATGAGTGTATCGAGTGGAAAGCAATATAGTATGCGAGTAAAGTAAACAGTGCCAGTAAAGTAAACAGGTGATAGCAATATGATGTAAATAGGACCGGGGTCCACAGTTCACTAGTGGTGTCTCTCTATAGATAAAATAGCACATGCTGGGTAAACAAATTATAGTTGGGCAATTGATAGAATAAAGATAACATGATATGTCAAGAAGATCACTATGAGATTTACTCTGGGCATTACAACAAAATACATAGACCGCCATCCAACTGCATCTATGACTAATAATCCACCCCCGGGGATATCAATCCGAACACCCCAAAAGTATTAAGTTGCGAACAACAGATAATTGCATTAAGCAAAGTGTGTAATGTAAACAAAGCATATGCCCTTGAGCATATGAATGTTGTTTTCTCCCTAGTAGCAACAGCACATCTACCACCTTAGAGGTTTCTGTCACTCCCCCAGGTGAAATAGAGGCATGAACCCACTATCGAGCATAAATACCCCCTCTTGGAGTCACTAGCAACTACTCGGCCAAGATAGCCACTAACAACAGAGAGCATGCAAGATCATAAAAAACATAGAGATAACAAAAGATTATATTCAGTACAGCAACTTAATCATAAACACCAATATTCAACGGATCCCAACAAACCAAACATGTAGAATTACATAACGGTGATCTCAATCATGTAGGGCAGCTCATGAGATCTAAACATGAAGCACATGGTGGAGAAGACAACCATCTAGCTACTGCTATGGACCCATAGTCCAAGGTAGACTACTCACTCATCGCTCCGGAGGCAAGCATGGCGATGAAGAAGACCTCCGGTGGCGATTCCCCTCTCCGGCAGGGTGCCGGGAAGAGCTTTTGGACCCTCCCGATCTTCGGGTCGATGGTGGCAGCGGATCGCGATGTGTTCTGGAAATCTGATCAGGTACTTAGGTTTTTTCCGTCGGGGGCTCTTTATAGGCGAAGGGTCGATGTCAGAGGAGGGGCCAGGTGCCCTCACACGGGGGTGGCGCGGGCCAGGGCCTGGCCGCGCCGCCCCTTTGTGTGGGGCCCTGGTGGCCCCCCTCCTACTTCTATTCGGATCTCTGGAAGCTTCCGGGTAAAATAAGACTTCAGGAACTTGTTTCGTCCAATTCCGAGAATATTTTCTGTGTATCACTTCTGAAACACAAAAACAGCAGAAAACAGGAAACTGGCACTGTGGCACTTGTTAATAGGTTAGTTCCGGAAAATGCATAAAAGTGCCACTAAGTGTAACGAAACAATAGGCAAATGGTGTAAAAACAAGCATGGAGCATCAAAAATTATAGATACGTTTGAGACGTATCAAGCATCCCCAAGCTTAACTCCTGCTCGTCCTCGAGTAGGTAAGTGATAACAAAAGAATAATTTTTGAGGTGACATGCACCTACACAATCTTGATCATATATGTAAGCAGTTGTGAGCTGGGATCATAAGAACTTAAAACATGGGCATGAAGATATAATCTTGACAATAAGAACTTAGCAACCATGTTGTAAACATGCAAATGAACACAAACAAAAGATTCTGATAATGAAACAATGAAAGTCAAACGTGTGTTCAAATCATAAGGAAAAACATACAAAACGTTTTCAGCTTGTCCTTCAAAGAGAGCAAAACATAAATGCATAGGACACCTTCAAGTTTAAGAGGGCGACTAGATACAAATAATTTAAGAACAAGTGAAACCAACAATATGAGTCAATCAATGAACTTTGGGACAATGCATATCACACTAAGAATGACAACTATGCTCTCTTAATGGTGCGTAAAGAAAGAAGGTGGTGACTCAACATAAAAGTAAAAGAAAGGCCCTTCGCAGAGGGAAGCAGTGATTGCAAGTTTTATAACCTTCAAAAATTATGGTACTTACCGGCTTTGAGCTCTCATTGCCCCCATCATAAGCATCTTGAATGGTTAAAGTTAATGCGAGAACAATTATGATGCATATGCTTGACAAATCATAAGTTGAAAACCTCGTGCCCCGTGAATACGAGTACCCAAACCTCATGCTACTTTACTTAGAGTCCCAAGCAAGGCTCTTGTCATTGTAAGTATATGCATATCATTGAGAACCGCCAATGGGGTACCTCCGTGCCCGATGACATGGAACAAGCCCACACCAAAATGACAGGACAAGCAGACAATGAACACCTCGACATCTCTTTTATTTGCCTTTTGTTTAGCTTTTTATTGTGAGATGCATCGTCGAATGTTCACCATGGGTATGCTGCAAATTTCCACCATGAATTATGCATGGCTTAGATTGGCGGCCTGGCGTTTCCCTAACACATATACAAACTCCATGATCCCTACAAGATTCCCAATTCATTTCACACCGCGGGCATCCATAAACAAAAGATCACGATATCAACTCAATTAAGATGTGCAATGTTGAAAGCTTGCCCATGACAGCATGGCTGGGCTGGAATCTAACTTACAACTTGCAAGCATAACAACTCAACATAAGAGACCACAATGTCAAATTTTTAAGAACAGGAAAAAGTAAAGTGTGCCTTCCGGTTCGTGAGATCTTTACTGACCGAATTTCGCATAACACTGGTAAGAGTTTAATTTGAAGAGAAAATAAAAGCAAGTCAAATTTACTTGGAATAGCAAATTGCTAGTAGGTATGTATGGTGGACACTTTGGAAAACTTTGGCTTTTAGGAGTTGGATGCATGAGTAGAGCTCATACTCAGTACAAGGTGAGGGCTAGCAAAAGACTGGGAGCGACCAACTAAGAGAGCAATAATGGCCATAATCATGCAAAGCGACAAAGCGACATTAAAAGAAGCATACGATGGCATCAAAAGTCAAAAACTAAATGATCATGAAGGCTAATGGCGACTTTGTAAGAGTCTAACATGTGTGATCATGCGCCAACTCAACCCAAATAAAGCATCAAGGAGAAAACCAAAATAATGCTTCCATACAATAAAAATAACGCATAATTTTTTCAAAGGCTCATTAAGCAATCTCAGTTATTTGAGACAAGTCATGCTACAGCAAAACCACTAAGCATACTATCAAAAAGACATCAAGCATAACATGAAAAAGCCTAAGCCGCAGTCTACACAAGCTCCTTCTTGTACCACTATTTTGCACAAAGCTTTTTCTCTTTTCCAACACCATTTGAAATTTTTATAAACACCTCTTTTGATGAAAACCAATAAAGATCAGAGGCAAAAATACACCTTGATGAAAAGATATGGCAAGATCTGAATGCAAATCAAGGTGAAAATGAAAACCAAAAGCAGTAGCAGAAAAAGAAGAACGCATCGATGAACGATAAGAGTGAAAAACTGAGCGTTCTTTGCAAATGAAAACACGTACATCTCCTCCAAAGGAAATTTGTTGGGGTCCAACCATTTATTGCAGCAAACAAACAAACTAAATCAACTAAGAAAACTAAAACAACTGACGCTCCAAGAAAAACACATAGTGCATGAAGCAATAAAAATATAGTGTTTTGAAAGGTCACCTGATTTTTGCCGATGAAGAAGGGGTGCCTCGGGGACATCCCCAAGCTTTGACGCTTGTACTTCTTGGATATTTCTTGGGGTAATGCATGGGAATCCCCAAGCTTGAGCTTTTGTCCATTCTTCAACTCATCTCATCATTCTCCAATCCCTACACTTGAAAACTTTCTTCATACAAAACTAAACACAAATCTATTAGCAACATTAGTGCAAGCATAACATATATTCAACCCTCTATTTGCTTCAGGTTTCAACTAAAAACCACCACATATATAGCAAATAATACTGTAGCAACTCCCCAAAAAGTTCCATGATCAAAAGAACTCAAAAGGAAGCGATAAAGTGGCAAACACAAATATTGGCAGAAATCTGTCAAAACTGAACAGCTGACAAAGGTCGAATTTTTGAGGGATTTTCTGTTGCTCAAATCAAAAAGTGTTCAACTAAGAAAAGTTTGGATATAACCTGGGGCATATGCACAAGAAATCGCAGGTCCAAAAGATAAACAGATAATTTTCACAAATTTTTACGGTGCAGCACCGAAAACAGTTTCAGGACAGCAACATCCCCAAATCTTTACCTTACTCAAATTAGAGGCTTCTCTTGGCACAAAAACGAAATA
Organism: Dactylis glomerata; assembly: GCA_007115705.1. Taxonomy (NCBI): domain Eukaryota; kingdom Viridiplantae; phylum Streptophyta; class Magnoliopsida; order Poales; family Poaceae; genus Dactylis; species Dactylis glomerata. The sequence goes on from QXEO01002093.1 coordinate 435,502, forward strand.
AACAAGATAAGGAGCAGTCATTACAGTAGTAATGACTTCCAATACTCAAATAAAAGAAAAATTACTAAAAAGAAAACATTGGTTTATCTCCCAAGAGTGCTTTTCTTTAACGCCTTTGAGCTAGGCGCAGAAAATTGCGAATCAAGTAATATTAAGAGATGAAGCATCAAGATCAACAGCAGAAATCTTTTCAACAATGAAGGAAAATATGTTCAACTGAGTTTTGGAAACTCCTTTGCGATCACGCTTTGGCACACTACTTTCATCAAAAAGATTTTCAGGGAAAATCCAACTGGAATTCTTTTCCCAAGCATCATGAATTCCTATAAGTTCATAAGGTATTGGTATTTTAAAATCATCAGGCGTACCAACAACCTTAACAGGCGAGCCAAGCTTATTGAACCTCTTAAAAACTTTCCTAGCCTCAACAACGACATCCTTAAATTCTAGGCGCAAAGTTTCCAAGATAAAAGCTTTCTTTTCGGGATCCTCAATTTCATGAAGCTTAAGGAACATATATTGCATAAAAGGATTAAGAGTAGCAAACCTAGTTTCCAACATGTCAATTAAATAAATAGAAGCAACTTCAATACTAGGAGCAAGCTCAACCCAAGACTTTTCCTCAACTTCCTCATGCATACTAATGTGATTAAAGAACTCCTCAATGTTACTTTTGCCAATAATCGAACCACTACCTACAGAGAGGTCCTCCAGAACGAACTCAGGGAACAGCATAATAAACTAAAGTAAAGTAAAAAACAACTACCAAGGATTCTAATTTTTTTGGGTTTTTGATAAAAAGCAAAGCAAGTAAAATAAAGAAAGTAAAGCAAAGCAATAACAAAGTAAAGGATGTGTGTGCGAAAAATTCCCCTCACAGAAATCTTCTCTTCCTCCCCGGCAACGGCGCCAGAAAACTGGCTGATGGCGTTTGAAGGCCCTTAGTTGATTCCTTGTGCGTGGTGAATAACCAGCCCGTTGGGAAACCCAAGAGGAAGGTATGATGAGTATAGCAGCTAGTTTTCCCTCAGTTAAGATACCAAGGTTTATCGATCAGGAGAGGAGAGATGGCGATGACTGAAGGTGATGCGGAACCTGCACACACACAACCAAGTACTTTGTTCCCAACTTACGATGAGGTTGTCAATCTCACCGGTTTGCTTGAAACAAAGATTATGAGTGTATCGAGTGCAAAGCAATATAGTATGCGAGTAAAGTAAACAGGTGATAGCAATATGATATAAATAGGACCGGGGTCCACAGTTCACTAGTGGTGTCTCTCCATAGATAAAATAGCACATGCTGGGTAAACAAATTACAGTTGGGCAATTGATAGAATAAAGATAACGTGGTATGTCAAGAAGATCACTATGAGATTTACTCTGGGCATTACAACAAAATACATAGACCGCCATCCAACTGCATCTATGACTAATAATCCACCCCCGGGGATATCAATCTGAACACCCCAAAAGTATTAAGTTGCAAACAACAGATAATTGCATTAAGCAAAGTGTGTAATGTAAACAAAGCATATGCCCTTGAGCATATGAGTGTTGTTTTCTCCCTAGTAGCAACAGCACATCTACCACCTTAGAGGTTTCTGTCACTCCCCCAGGTGAAATAGAGGCATGAACCCACTATCGAGCATAAATACCCCCTCTTGGAGTCACTAGCAACTACTCGGCCAAGATAGCCACTAAAACGGAGAGCATGCAAGATCATAAATAACATAGAGATAACAAAAGATAATATTCAGTACAGCAACTTAATCATAAACACCAGTATTCATCGGATCCCAACAAACCAAACATGTAGAATTACATAACGGTGATCTCAATCATGTAGGGCAGCTCATGAGATCTAAACATGAAGCACATGGTGGAGAAGACAACCATCTAGCTACTGCTATGGACCCATAGTCCAAGGTAGACTACTCACTCATCGCTCTGGAGGCAAGCATGGCGATGAAGAAGACCTCCGGTGGCGATTCCCCTCTTTGGCAGGGTGCCGGGAAGAGCTTCTGGACCCTCCCGATCTTCGGGTCGATGGTGGCGGCGGATCGCGATGTGTTTTGGAAATCTGATCGGGTACTTAGGTTTTTTTCCGTCGGGGGGTCTTTATAGGCGAAGGGTCGATGTCAGAGGAGGGGCCAGGCGCCCTCACACGGGGGTGGTGCGGGCCAGGGCCTGGCCACGCCGCCCCTGTGTGTGGGGCCCTGGTGGCCCCCCCTCCTACTTCTCTTCGGATCTCTGGAAGCTGCCGGGTAAAATAAGACTTCAGGAACTTGTTTCGTCCAATTCCGAGAATATTTCCTGTGTATCACTTCTGAAACACAAAAACAGCAGAAAAGAGGAAACTGGCACTGTGGCACTTGTTAATAGGTTAGTTCCGGAAAATGCATAAAAGTGCCACTAAGTGTAACGAAACAATAGGAAAATGGTGTAAAACAAGCATGGAGCATCAAAAATTATAGATACGTTTGAGACGTATCAGATACTGCAATGAAGGCTCAGTATATAACTACTCTAGAAGCAGCAAAAGAACTAGGTGTAGTTCCAAGTGTGCTAGTACCATGTAGTTCTATTGTATGACAATAGTGACAACATAGTCTCGGCCAAGAAACAAAAGGTCTCACCAGAAGACCAAGTTTATACGATGCCATCTCATGTCAAGATGAGTAATGCGTGATGACGCAAAAGATATGCAAATACAAACGGATCTGAAAGTGTCAGACCCGTAGATAAAGTTTACCATGTGCAACGCGTTTGAATAACACCGAAATGCCATAGGTATTAAAGGCGCAAGTATGACTAGATTATTGACTCTAGTGCAAGTGGGAGACTGAAGGAAATATGCCCTAGTGGCAATAATAATATTGTTATTATTATATTTCTTGTTCATGATAATGTTTATATTCCATGCTATAATTGTAAGCGGGAACATTAATACTTATGTGGTTTATGAATAACACCGTGTCCCTAGTATGCCTCTACTAAACTAGCTCATTGATTAATGATGGTTAAGGTTTTCTAACCATAGACATGAGTTATCAATTAATAATAAGGTCATGTCATTAGGAGAATGATGTGATGGACAGACCCAAATTAAGCACATCAATTAGATCGTGTTATTGTGTTCATAATTGCGTAGCTTTTCCTATGTCAGTATCCTATTCCTTAGACCGTGAGATAATGTCACTCCCTGGTACCGGAAGAGAGCTTTGAGGTCATCAAACATCATCCTATGAGAGGGTGATCATAAAGGTGTCTCTCAAGTAATCGGAAAGTACTTGTTGGGTTGCATGTATCGAGATGGGATTTGTCCCTCCCATGTCGGAGAGATATACTCCGGGCCCACTAGGTAATCAATATCATACACCGTTTGCAAACACGTGGTTAATGAGTTTAATCACAGGGTGACATTGGATTACGGAACAAGTAAAGAGTACTTGCTGAGAATGAGATTGAACTAGGTATGGCGATACCGACGATCGAATCTCGGGCGAGTAAAATATCGCGAGACAAAGGAATTTGTATACGGGATTATTTGAATCCTGACATCGTGATTCACCGATAATGATCTTCGTTGAATATGTAGGAGTCAATATGGATTTCCAGATCCCACTATTGATTATTAATGGTGATCATGTCTACACATTCTCGAACCCGTAGGGTCACACACTTAACGCTCATCGACGCTAGGGTAGTTTCGGGATTTATAGAAATTGTTTCGGAGAGTTACGGAATTGTTCCGGGAAGAAGATTAATGATTTATTAATTAATTGAATTAATAAATGTTAATATATATATTTATTTGTTGGAAATAAATAAGGGCTAAAAAGTAGTCCATAGTTAGTTTTGCTAATGGGCTAATTTAGTAGTCCATCTAGACAAACTATACAAAAAGAAAGGCAAAGGAAAAAAAGAAAAAGAAAGGAAAAAAGGGGGCGCACCGGCTGGGCCGCGCTCGACTACGCCGTGCTTGCTGGCTCACTGCGGGCCCGCTCGCCTGGGCCGTCAGGCCGGCTCACTGCGCGCCCGCTCGCTGGGCCGCCAGGAAGGCTCCTTGCACGCTGACTCGCCCGATGTGGCCTCTGGGCCGGTCGGCCACTCCCGCATTGGCAGTCCGCCTACCTGTTCGCTCGGCGGCTCCAGGGGCAGATCGATACGATCGATCTTGACTGTTTGCGGTAGAGAGGATCAGCTGTGGGATGGCAGATCAACTTGGATAGCACGTCTGGCGGCTATAAAAGGATGGGCACCGGACGGGATCCGGGACAAAAAAATTGTTTTTAGCCTCGGCCGCCACTGCTGTGCCCTTTTGCCTGTAGTCTTTAGCCCTAGTTTGACTAGAGATTTTGCCTATCTTCTTCTACCTCGCGCGCGTAGGTGAAGCCCTGCCCGCAAATACTCTCACCATAAGCACCACGCCATCGTGTTGCTGATCCCATCTACCACTTCACTGGACCTTGCTGGACCGAGGAGGAGGAGTCGTCGCTATGCTGTATGTGTGCAACGCTCAGAGGCGCCACCCGTTGTGGTGCTTGGATCGGATCAGATCACGAGGAGGAAATGCTAGTACGACTACACCGACCACGTTCATCTGAACATTTCCGCTGTGCGATATACAAGGGTATGTAGGTCTAATCTCTCTCGCTCATTGTTTTGCATCTCGTAGATTAGATCTTGGCTTGTTCTTGTTCGTCATCGTAGGAAATTTTTTGTTTTCTATGCTGCAAAACCCTTCAGTTTTTGCTTGGGGGGGCTCCGTGAAGGGAATATGCCCGAGAGGCAATAATAAAGTGGTTATTATCATATTCCATGTTTATGATAAATGTTTATTTCTCATGCTAGAATTGTATTAATCAGAAACATTAATACTTGTGTGATTAATAAACTAAAAAGGTTCCTAGTAAAGCCTCTCTTTTATACTAGCTCGTTGATTAACTGATGATCAAGGTTTCCTGATCATGAACATTGGATGTTGTTAATAACGGGGTCATATCATTAGAAGAATGATGTGATGAACACTCACACCCATAGTATGAATAGCAAAATGATCAAGTCGTCAAGTTCATTGCTATATCAAACTCATACGAAATAGTTCTAATCCTCAGACCATGAGATCATGTTAGTCACTGATACCGGAAGAGTGCTTTGATGATATCAAACGTCACACCGTCACAGGGTGATTATAAAGGTTGATTTGGGTATTCTGAAAGTATTAGTTGAGGCTCATGGATCAAGAGTGGAATTTGTCCGACCCGATGATGGGAAGATATTCTCTGGGCCCTTCTCGGTGATATTGCATTAGAATCGCTTGCAAGCATGTGACTAGGTCACAGGAATGCATTATCACGGAATGAGTAAAGATACTTGTCAGGAACGAGATCGAACTAGGTATGGTTGATACCAAATGATCGGATCTTGGACAAGTAATAATATCGTGAGACAAAAGGAATTAACTATGTTCGTTATTGGTTCACACGATCACTAGTTCATCGTTGAGTAAGTGGGAGTCATCATGGATTTCCAGATCCCACTATATTATTGATCAGAAAGGAGTCTCTATCATGTCCACTTTATTCACGAACCGTAGGGTGACACACTTAAGGTTCACTGACGCATTTTGACTAGATTTGGAACTCCGGCTAAATTATTGGACAACACAGGGGTATTTCAGAAAAGCACCAAAACTGTTTTGATATATTGAAATGACTCAAGGGGGTAAATGTTAATGTTTGTTAATTGATTGAATTAACAAATATTAAAGAAATAAAAATGTTTTATTAATTCAATAAGTGTGGATTTTAATTAACATGAATGTCATGCAAAATTAAAATGGGGGTTACTCATTTGATGAGGGGGGTTACCTTTCCATGAAGGAGGGGGTTACCACCACCATGAAGAGGAGAAAAGAGGGAGGGGTTGGCCGCACCCTCATGGATGGCTGCCCCCTCTCTCCTATATATATGTTGGACATGCTCCTCTTCTCCCTACACTTAGTTGCTTCTATCCCCTACCTTATTGCTCCACACCATGGTTGTTGCTTAAGCGAAGCGCTGCCGAAATTGTTAGCCACCAACACTTGGAGAAGTGGAGGAGGAGGAGTTCTGGCGGATCCCTACTTCCGCTGCCCCGCTGGACCGAGGGCATGGAGGTCATCACCGAACTGTACGTGTATCCGAGTACGGGGGCGCTGCCACTTGTGGCGCCGTGTACACGATCTTGTGATCGTCAAGTGAACCACTAAGTCGACTACGTCAAGTGAACAACTACGTCGACTACATGCGTCTTCATCGACTCTCCATCATCAATGTTTGTGCGGGAATGTAATCCCCGCTTCCGGTCATCGAGGGTTAGTCTCTGTTGCTACCAACTCGTAGAGTATCTTGGCTAGTTTATGTGTTCTTGCGTAGGAAAATTTTTGTTTTCTATGCTACGAACCGATCAGTGGTATCAGAGCCATCTCTATGCATAGTTGGTATGCACGGTTAGAACATATGTGGATGTGGGCGTTGATGATCATGTTATTGCAATTTTTTGTATTTTGGATCATAGTGGCATAGTGGGATTGAAGCTGCCCGAGACTAACATTACGTGACCGCGTTCACGAAACTTGTCCCACACTTGACATGCTTCGGCATATGTGGCTTTGCGGGTGCATGTTTCTCCCACTATAGTTATAATCTATTTTACAAATAGTTGTTAATAATATTTTTATCACCGTTGTGGTTTCATGTTCGTAGGTAAGAACGGTTCTTCCTAGAAAGCCCCAAACCACGTAAAATATGCAAGACAAATTAGAAACGTCTAACTTATTTTTGCAGGGCATGTGATGTGATATGGTTAAATTGTTTATGTTACAAATTGTATGCGATAATCCTTTTTGTAAGTTATAAATAACCGGCAGGAGCCATATGGTTGTCTTTATATTTAAATGGCCTGCGTGCCAAATATATATATCCAAGTGATATATTGTAATGGAGGAAGACAACCAAGGTGGCGCGCCTTGGACCTTGGTGCTACGCCGGTGGAATGATGGAGATCATGCCATGACGCACAAGATGGAGATCGAATACGTGAAGGACCATATCATATCACATTATATATGCATGTGATGTTTATCCTTTTATGCATCTTATTTTGCTTAGATTTAATCGCGTGGTAGCATTATAAGATGATCCCTCTCACATAAATATCAAGTCTAAAATGTGTTCTTCCATAGCATGCACCGTCAAGAAAGTTCATCGTTTCGAGACACCACGTGATGATCGGGTGTGACAGACTCTACGTTCACATACGACGGGTGTAAGACAGTTTTACATACGCAAGTGCTATGTTTCTACTTGGCGAGCCTAGCATGTACAGACATGGCCTCGGAACACAAACCGAAAGGTTAAGCATGAGTTATATGGTTGATATGATGAACATGGTGATGTTCGCCTTTGAAACTATGCCGTTGCACGTGATGATCGGTTGCGGTATAGTGAATTTGGTTCGTGTAATCACTTAAGAAAACTAAGAGGGATGTTGTTTTTAAGTGGGAGTTCACTTAGTAATTTTGAATTATAGAACTCAACTTATCATGAACTAAATCAAAGTGAATTTGCATAGTTTGTTGTAGGCATTAGCATATGTTTACTACCTCGCGATTAGCTATAATTGAGATAATAGAACTATAGAATTCTAGATGTTAACTTTACGAACTGGTATCGTATTGTTTGAATGTCAATCTAAAGTTTAAAGTCCTATTGCAAACTTTTAGCAAACCTTGGTTACTCGATAAAATTTAATAAGTAGTATTAAATCAAGAGTAACAATTCCAGTGTTAGTATCTAAGTATCACACTTGCCTCCATGATCCTTGATATTCAAAAGTTGTTTTTAGTATCAAGGTTATCTAGGAGTTGAAAGAATTGTTTCATAAACTATCATGTGTGGAAGATATTGTGATATCTGAAACAATGTTTGGTTACAAAGTGATAGAGTATAATTTAGTAAAACACATGTTCTCATATTGTATGAGAATTTGTGAAGATTAGAGACGCTAGGCGTCCAGATCTCCTAAAAAGGTTTTAGGAACTAACATTATACTCACAATTCATCCTCATGAGCTATAGTAGCTTGATCATGAAAGTTGTCATAATAGGACGAATGGAAGATATAGGTAAAATGTTTATTACACTAAAAGATTACTAAAGAATGGAATTTGGAAGAACGCCAAATATTTGATAATGGTGATCTACTTCAAAGTGCGAGTCCAAGGGTATTAGTGTTTGACTAATCATGCCTTAAACTATGTGCCATGTGTATGGCGCCACTATTGATGTTGATAGATTCTTCTAGATGAAAAAGAATTGCTAAAAGAGAATCCAAAATTTATTCTGGCAGAAAAGAAAAGACTGGAAATGTCCAGCTCAGGTATATAGAAGATATACATGTTATGGTTGTATTCGTTGCTTGTTAAAACAATGTGGTTCTTGGGTATTTGATACTAAATTGGTTGGTATGAACTGTCATACAATGCAATACAAGAACTACAATGGCCTAAATAACTAGCAAATGAATATCGGATGATTCTCATCGAAAACAAATAAAGTGTTATTGTGTTTCATTGGAATTAAACCTAGCCTTCAAGATTTATTTGAATAATTGTTATTTTGTTCTGGTATTATGAGAACAATGGTTATTCAAATTATTACCGCATTCATAAAAGATGAATGAACGCTTATCATGTTGGAGAAATCACATCCATAACACTGATGCTAAAAATGTCTGAAGACAAATGATTAGAAGATCACTTATGAGTGACACCACCGTTTAAATCATATTAGAAAGAAAACGTGAAGGAACTCCATATTGATGGAATTCTGGAGCCTTTTGCTTTTGAATCAATTGACACTTGTGAGAATTTCCTAGATATGATTAAAACTCCGTTCATAGGCCAAAGAAGAATGGACGACTAACTTATTGGATATTGTACATGTTGATATATATAGTCCATTATGTGTAGCCGTGTGTGGTGAATTCTTGAACTTCATTTACTTTAACCGATGATTTGAGTAGATATATGTGTATATTTAGTTGATAAGGAAGAAGCATGAAATATTTGAATATTGTTCAAAGTATTTCTAGTTGAAGTTAAAAATCATTGTAACAAGAGAATAAAGAATTTATGATTTGATCATAAAGGAAGATATTTGAGTTACAAGTTTAGCAAACACCTAAAAGTTGAGGAATCGTTCCATAGACTTGTATTTCCCGAAACACCATAGGAGTATGGAGTGTTCGAGAAATAAAATTAAACTTTGTTTGACATCATTGGATCAAAGGTGTCGTCTATAAAACTGCCATTATATTTTAAGGATAAAGCTTTAGAGACTACCGCTTTTTACACTGAAAAGAGCGCCATCATGATCCATTGAAATGACACCATATGAGATACGGCATGGGATAAAACCCAGGTTGTCTTTTCTGAAATTTTGGTATGCTAGGCATATGTAAAATGTTTATAACCAAAGTCGGATAAATACGTCTTTGTAGGTTATCCCAAAATAAATGTTGGGTATTCCTCCAGAACACCTAAGACAAAAGTGTTTGTCGCCGAAAATGTCAAGTTTCTTGAGAAGGAATTTTTTGCAAAAAGTCAAGTGGGAGGACAATAGAACTTTGATTAGGTTGTTGAACCTAAGCTATATGTGCTGAGTAGCGCAGCGCTCGGAAGTGTCCCAGAGACGGCCACAATGCGCATGGCTGTCGTACCTCAAAGGTTGTGGTCACATAGATCAAAGTTCCTATTGAACCGCGTGAGTCGGGTAACAATCAAATAGTTAGATTTGAGAATAAATCATTATTGTTTGACAATGATGAACCAACTGCATGCAAAGAACCAATGATGGGCCCTGACTCCGTCAAATGGCTAGAAGCCATAAAATCCATGATAGTTCCATACACGAGAAACCAAGTTTATGAACCTGGAAGACCCTCAAAAGACATGAAGCCTAATGAACGTATTTGGATCTATAAAGATAGACATGGATGTTTAACATCTTTGAAATAGTCGACACATCGTTAAAAGAGTTTACGATTGTGTTCAATGAGTTGACTATGACAAGATTTGATCTTTCATAGCGATATTTTGTCTGGAAGGATTACTGTAGTAACCACTACATATGCCAACTTTGGTATATGTTAGTTGAACAAACAAGACAACATTCTTATAATAGAATGGTTACCTAGGACATGTACATGACATGGTCCAATGGGTTTTGTAAATTCAAAGGATGCTAAAAGGCATGCAAACTTCAATGGTTGAAGTAAGCATCGCGGAGTTGGAATATTCACCGTGATGAAATAATTAAAAGATTTAGTTTCATCAGATACGATGAATATGCTTGCATTTGCAAGAAATTCAGTGGGAGCACTGAGACATATTTTCAGTACATTATGTAGAAGACATATTGTTAATTGGAAATGATGTATCTTTTATTGGCATAGGTTAAGAATTTCATTAAAATTAGATTTCAATAAAAGACTTAGGCAAAACCAAAATATTGGGTCTAGATGTCTATATAGATAGATCGAGGTACCAATATGGTTGTGCCAAAGTACATAAATAAAATATTGAATAAAGTTCAATATGGAAACAACAAGAAAGGTTCTTGTCGCATGGAAGAGGTTGAAACAAGATTCAGGTGTTTTTGACACTTGATGAGTAAAGCCACATGAATGATTTGATCGATCATGTATACCATGATATGTACATATCCAGATATGTCCTATGCTCTAAATGTTATGAGCATATACCAGAGTGATAAAAGTCATAAGATGATCACTGGACAATAGTAGAGATATCCTTATGTGCTTTGGAAGGACTAAGGATATATATTATGTATGACAAAGTGACAGATAATTCATTATAAAGTGTTACATTGATACTAAGTTTGTCACAAGATACAAATTAAGTTTATCTCAATTTTAGCTGTATGTTTAGGTGGCACAATGTAATGGAAGGAAGTTTCATGATGGATTTGGATGAGTTCCAAAGTAAAGACATTGTGATGGATTTTACAACAAAAGTTGAGTATATGGCTACTTTAGAAGTAGCAAAAGAGGGCATTTGTGTCAAGAAGTTTGTTATCAAACTAGGTGCAGTTCCAAGCTAGCTATTACTGTGAAGATCTATTATGCGACAATAGTGACAACATGATTTTAGCTAAAGGAACTAAGGTCTCACCAAAGGACCAAATTTATACCCAACTATCTCATTTGAGAATGAGTGATGCGTAGAGACGCAAAGACATGCAAATACACACAGAACTAAAAGTGTCAGATCTGGAGATCAGGTTTACCACATGCAACACGTACAGATAACACGTGAATGCCATAAGTGTTACATACGCAAGTATCAACTAGATTATTGACTCTAGTGCAAGTGGGGGACTGAAGGGAATATGCCCGAGAGGCAATAATAAAGTGGTTATTATCATATTCCATGTTTATGATAAATGTTCATTTCTCATGCTAGAATTGTATTAATCGGAAAAATTGATACTTGTGTGATTAATAAACTAAAAAGGTTCCTAGTAAAGCCTCTCTTTTATACTAGCTCGTTGATTATCTGATGATCAAGGTTTCCTGATCATGAACATTGGATGTTGTTAATAATGGGGTCATATCATTAGAAGAATGATGTGATGAACACTCACACCCATAGTATGAATAGCAAAAGGATCAAGTCATCAAGTTCATTGCTATATCAAACTCATACGAAATAGTTCTAATCCTCAGACCATGAGATCATGTTAATCACTGATACCGGAAGAGTGTTTTGATGATATCAAACGTCACACCGTCACAGGGTGATTATAAAGGTTGATTTGGGTATTCTGAAAGTATTAGTTGAGGCTCATGGATCAAGAGTGGAATTTGTCTGACTCGATGACGGGAAGATATTCTCTGGGCCCTTCTCGGTGATATTCCATTAGAATCGCTTGCAAGCATGTGACTAGGTCACAGGAATGCATTATCACGGAACGAGTAAAGAGACTTGTCAGGAACGAGATCGAACTAGGTATGGTTGATACCAAATGATCGGATCTCAGACAAGTAATAATATCATGAGACAAAAGGAATTAACTATGTTCGTTATTGGTTCTCACGATCACTAGTTCATCGTTGAGTAAGTGGGAGTCATCATGGATTTCCAGATCCCGCTGTTGATTATGGATCAGAGAGGAGTCTCGATCATGTCCACTTTATTCACAAACCGTAGGGTGACACACTTAAGGTTCGCTGACGCGTTTTGAGTGGATTTGGAACTCCGGCTAAATTATTGGACAGCACAGGGGTTGTTTCAGAAAAGCACCGAAACTGTTTTGATATATCGAAATGACTCAAGGGGGTAAATATTAATGTTTGTTAATTGATTGAATTAACAAATATTAAAGAAATAAAAATGTTTTATTAATTCAATAAGTGTGGATTTTAATTAACATGAATGTCATACAAAATTAAAATGGGGGTTACTCATTTGATTAGGGGGGTTACCACCACCATGAAGAGGAGAAAAGAGGGAGGGGTTGGCCGCACCCTCATGGATGGCTGCCCCCTCTCTCCTATATATATGTTGGACATGCTCCTCTTCTCCCTACACTTAGTTGCTTCCATCCCCTACCTTGTTGGTCCACACCATGGCTGTTGCTTAAGCGAAGCGCTGCCGAAATTGTTAGCCACCAACACTTGGAGAAGTGGAGGAGGAGGAGTTCCGGCGGATCCCTACTTCCGCTGCCCTGCTGGACCGAGGGCATGGAGGTCATCACCGAACCATACGTGTATCCGAGTACGGGGGCGCTGCCACTTGTGGCGCCGTGTACACGATCTTGTGATCGTCAAGTGAACCACTACGTCGACTACGTCAAGTGAACAACTATGTCGACTACGTGCATCTTCATTGACTCTCCATCATCAACGTTTGTGCGGGAACGTAATCCCTGCTTACGGTCATCGAGGGTTAGTCTCCGTTGCTACCAACTTGTAGAGTATCTTGGCTAGTTTATGTGTTCTTGCGTAGGAAATTTTTTGTTTTCTATGCTACGAACCCATCACTCCGTCGCTTAGAACTCATCGACGAAGCGTTCTTGTTAGCATGCTTCCGCTTAGTTTCCTTAGCGGCCGACGGTGGAGATGGCCGACCCAAGTCCGGCGGTGGAGATCGAGATGGACTCGTGTTGTGGTGGTCGTAGTCATGGGGAGGGCTTCTTGGAGATGGAGGTGTAGGTGACCTACGATGACTCAGAGGCGGTGTTGTCCTTAGGGCCGAGCCTGAAAGCTTGATGTAGTTCTTGTCCCATAGAATGACTCAACCCAGTACTTCTCTGAGTGTCCTCTCATATTCGGGTCCAGGGATGTCAAGCTCCATATCATGAAACCCCGTGATGATTTCATCCACCCCAACTTTAGCTTAGCCAGCTGGAATCTCACGGCCATGCTAGCGTGCGTCAGGTGGACAAGGTAAAGCTTGTTCGACCGCCACCTTCATGGATATGTTCTTCATTCTCAAAATGGAGTTCACATGATATTGACTCCTTGATTCCATCCACGGGGTAGCCGGGACCGCCCTCTATCATTCATCGTGCATCGTCAGTCGAGGCCTCTGATTCAGCCACGTTGTTTTTCCGCTTAGATGGGTCGGCGGTAATATCGAGTGCAGGATCTTGCTGGCACACTACTCCTCTAAGTTCGTCAATCTGCTGCTGTTGCTCGTTAACTCTGGCAAGAAACTGGTTCAACTTGTCATTTTCCTCATCCTGTTGTCGCTTCTTTGCTCTCGCTCGACTTCTATAGGTCTCTTGGTCTTTGGCAAACCCAAGCCACCACGGGTAAGAAGGGCCAAAGCCTCGTGTTCATCCTCTGTGTTCGTCATTCCCGAGGACCAGTGTGAGCAAGTCTTTCTCTCTATCGGGAGTGAACTTTCTCTTTCCCTCTTTAATTTCTTTCACTATTTTTTTTCAATTTTCTCTAGGTATCCTAAGACCATCACTGTAGATAAGGTCCCCTGTTAGTTCATCGTATGAACCATCATGCGCAAGAAACCAATTTCTTGCTCTCATTTCCCACACATCACGAATGGGTTCAGGTGTGATTCCTTTAGCAATCATCTCTTGCTCTTGTTTACCCACTTTGGGATGGCAGTCTCGTAGCCCCTGGCCCCAGCGTATGGTGATATTTCTTCTTGTCGGCATTTTTCTTGTTCTTTTCTGATAATGTCTTGGCATCTTCTAACTCCTTGTACTCCTGAAATGCCTTCCAGTGATTCACCTACTTCGCTAGGTACCCTTCAAATACCGGCCCTTCCTTTTTTTCAGATAGTTTTTCCATAATTTTTTGGGATTTCTATTTTCGTGCCCTCGGGTCCTTAGTTGTGCTCAGTTTTCCCCAGCCGCTTAGTTTTTCCTCAGTTTTGCCCAAGCCCTTGTCTGAAACTCTCACAAGGAGCTCGGACGGGAGGAATCCCGTTAAATTGACCGTTGGTTGGTGCTGGCAAGTGGGGCCGCTGTTGGTGCCCCGCAGTGGACATGCCTCCACTTATCCAGATCATCGTGGGACCCACAACTTGTCCACGTTAGCGCACCAGACCCACAGCTTACCTAGGTGCCCATTGCAAAATGGGAGCCCGAGCCAGCCCCGCGCCCGTGCCCGTGCCCGTGCCCCTGCCATTGCTTCCCCCTTCTTTCCACGCGCCCCATTGTTCTTCTTCTCCGCCAGTGGCAGCCCTTCTCTGGTAGGCGGGTGATGTCTAGTTTCTCTTCGACCTCCCATTCTTCATGGCTGCAGTATGGACCTGTGCCTTCGACAAGATGCCCTGACTGCCCACGCCAAGAGCCTCTGAAGCGGTCGATCTGTAAGACGAACGACAATGGCAACTGTGGACATGAGTTCCTTGCATGCGAGAGCTTGCCATATAGAGAGGGGGATAAGGTTAGATCTCGCTCCAATTGCTCTGTTTTCTCCCGATTTTCTTGTTAATTCCCTCGAATTTGGGATTTAGGGTTCACGTTGTTTTTTTCAGATCCTAAAGAAATGCAGGTATTTCTAGTGGATCGAGTGTACGTTCAGAGGCTTAAATTGCAGGAATCAATTGGCGGTATTGGGGAGCGCAATTTGGGAGGGCGTACTTGCTATAGAGAATGCGGCGGAGAGAGGGGCCATCCCGATTATGCCTAATGCTCCCAATGCAGAACTGGTGGAAGTGAAGGGAGAACTGAAGAAAATAAACAAGCAGTTAAAGCAGCTGATCGAGTTGAAGAAGCAAGCTAATCTGATGGTTGGTTTTTTTTGTTGTATAATTGCGATCGGATTCTTATCATTGCTCATCAAGCGCTAGAAGTTGTTACAAGGGATCCCTTGTTACAAATCCATTATTCAGTTACATGTACTTGTAGTTGTTTTCAAAGTTAGTGTGTGCATTCACCGAAATTACCAAAAAAAATAAGTGTTAGGGAATATAGGAATGCTAAAGATAGTTGATAATTGTTAGAGGGGTGACAAATAATGCATTCACCGAAATCCCACAAATATGTATGTCTCATGTTTATAACAAAATTATACCACTTTTGGGATGTTTCAAATAACCAAAACTATATCCCAAACTATATTCCCTAAAAGAAAAGGAATGCTAAAGAAAGTTGATAATTGTTAGAGGGGTGATAAATAATCCATTCACCGAAATCTCACAAATATGCCAAATATGTATGTCTCACGTTTCTACCAAAATTATACCATTTTTGGGCCATTTCAAATTGCCAAAACTATATTTCCTAAAAGAAAAGGAATGCTAAAGATAGTTGATAATTGTTAGAGGGGTGATAAATAATTCATTCACCGAAATGCCCCAAATATGCCAAACATGTATGTCTCATGTTTCTACCAAAATTATACCACTTTTGGGCCGTTTCAAATTACGAAAACTATATTCCCTAAAAGAAAAGGAATGCTAAAGATAGTTGATAATTGTTAGAGGGGTGATAAATATGTATGTCTCATATTTCTACCAAAATTATACCACTTTTGGGCCGTTTCAAATTACCAAAACTAAATTCCCTAAAAGAAAAGGAATGCTAAAGATAGTTGATAATTGTTAGAGGGGTGATAAATATGTATGTCTCTTATTTACCATTTTTTAGTTTAACATTTTTAAATCATGGAAAATAATGCATAAATAGAGGGAATATAGTTACGTGGCAAAATAATCCATAAATGCACACGGATCGACTCCACCAACCATTGATCCACCGACAGAGAGAGAGGGGTGGCCACGAAGAGAGAGAAAGGGGTGGCCACGAAGAGATGGATAGGGGTATACTGCCCGTTAGATCAGTGGATCAACGGTTGGTGGAGTCGATCCGTGTGACAACTGCTCAACCAATCAGGATAAGTTTGGGTTTCTGTGAGCATTTGTGACAGTACTTGAGGGCAAAACTGAGTAGTACTAAGAAATCAAGGGCATGTAAATAGTAAATAGACTAAGGGATTCAAACAAAATAATTACAAAATGAAAAATGCGTGTTTTATACAATATAATTCATATTGGGCTACATCAAATTATTTGCAATTCAAATATACATGAGTGTGACAATTATGGCCTCATTTAGACAAACTATGTTTTGGGGAAGATGTTTTGCAAAGGGGTTTGAGTGGAAAATCATGCATCTTCATAGCTACTAGTGATTATGAGAAGTGATAATTTGTGGTAAAACATGATTTATCTATGTTTGTTAAGGTGGCAGGTTGCGTAGGAAGACTCCATGAGTAGGTGCCACTATGTTTTTATTTTTTTGGATTTTTTTGCGCATGAAATGACTCAATTAGCTATGTTAATCTCATTTGTTGACTCTCTGTTGACCAGCTACTTGAGGGTAGAACTGAGTATATTGCACTTGCCAGTCTAAGTACTCGAGGGGAAAACTGAGTACATATAAAATTTCTATATAAGGCCCGAGGGTAGAACTGAGTACACCAAACGTCGAAGGGATAGCCTCGTGTCGCGGTGCACGCTGCAGCCGTGCATAGCGGACGCGTGTTGCGGTACACCAAACACCACCTTCGTCTTTATAGAGCCCCTCTTTCTCTCTCTCAACGCTTGCCCACTCTCTTATTCTCACTGCAACTGTCTCTCCTATCCCATCATCTTCTCCACTTCGCGTCGAAAAAACACCTAAGAAAAAACCCCGGCGATGGAGAAGCATGAGATGCCCATTGCCGACGTAGCCGCCGGCGCATTGGCCGCCGGCACATCGGCCACCGGCGCATCGGCCGCCGCCCCCGTCCAGGCCCCCGTCGCTGCTTCTGACGTAGGCGTCGGCGCATCAGCCGTCGGCGCAATGGCCACCGCCCCCGTCCAGGCACCCGTCCAAGCCCCCATCGATTGGGACCTGTACGAAGACCCATACGAGCCAGTGCCGTACGTCGTGCCGGCGAACCCCTATGACACCAGCATCGTCGACGACTACCCGGAGGTAACCCTTTGTTCCCTTGTTCTTATGCCATTTCAATCCTTTTGTGTTAGATCTAGCATTATTAGGGTTCATCTGTTCCTAGTTCAATCCTTTTATGATAGATCTAGCGTTATTAGGGTTAGTCTGTTCCTAGTTCAATCCTTTTATGATAGATCTAGCGTTATTATGATAGATCTAGCGTTATTAGTGTTTATGATTTGCTTTTGTTTAAGATTTGGTTAACTTATGTGAGTAATCAATCCCATCCGGTTAACTTGTGCCGATGATGATGAATATTTGGGCACAAATTGATTCAGGGTTTGGTCTGTGAATAATTGGTGTGTACAAATTTGTTGTGCACGATCTTTGGTTCACTGACCCAAATCCTGGATATAAGTGTGTCCAATGTAACTGAGGCTTTTTTTTTCGTGCCCATATTATCATGCATGATCTTTGATACGTCTCAAACGTATCTATAATTTTTGATGCTCCATGCTTGTTTTACACCATTTGCCTATTGTTTCGTTACACTTAGTGGTACTTTTATGCATTTTCCAGAACTAACCTATTAACGAAGTGCCACAGTGCCAGTTTCCTCTTTTCTGTTGTTTTTGTGTTTCAGAAGTGATACACAGGAAATATTCTCGAATTGGACGAAACAAGTTCCTGAAGTCTTATTTTACCCGGAAGCTTCCAGAGATCCGAAGGAGAGACGGAGAGGGGCCACCAGGGCCCCACACATAGGGCTGGCGCGGCCAGGCCCCTGGCCGCGCCACCCATGTGTGAGGGAGCCTGGCTCCACCTCTGACGACGCCCCTTCGCCTATAAATACCCCCCGATGAGAAAAACCTAAGGGCTGATCAGTTTTCCAGAATACATCGCGATCCGCCGCCGCCGTCGACCCGAAGATCGGGAGGGTCCAGAAGCCCTTCCCGGCACCCTGCCGGAGAGGGGAATCGCCACCGGAGGTCTTCTTCATCGCCATGCTTGCCTCCGGAGCGATGAGTGAGTAGTCTACCTTGGACTATGGGTCCATAGCAGTAGCTAGTTGGTTGTCTTCTCCACTATGTGCTTCATGTTTAGATCTCATGAGCTGCCATACATGATTGAGATCACCGTTATGTAATTCTACATGTTTGGTTTGTTGGGATCCGATGAATATTGGTGTTTATGATTAAGTTGCTGTACTGAATTATATCTTTTGTTATCTCTATGTTGTTTATGATCTTGCATGCTCTCCGTTGTTAGTAGCTATCTTGGCCGAGTAGTTGCTAGTGACTCCAAGAGGGGGTATTTATGCTCGATAGTGGGTTCATGTCTCTATTTCACCTGGGGGAGTGACAGAAACCTCTAAGGTGGTAGATGTGCTGTTGCTACTAGGGAGAAAACAACATTCATATGCTCAAGGGCATATGCTTTGTTTACATTACACACTTTGCTTAATGCAATTATCTGTTGTTCGCAACTTAATACTTGTGGAGTTCTCGGATTGATTCACCACAAGTGGATTATTAGTCATAGATGCAGTTGGATGGCGGTCTATGTATTTTGTTGTAATGCCCAGAGTAAATCTCATAGTGATCTTCTTGACATATCACGTTATCTTTATTCTATCAATTGCCCAACTGTAATTTGTTTACCCAGCATGTGCTATTTTATCTATGGAGAGACACCACTAGTGAACTGTGGACCCCGGTCCTATTTCCATCATATTGCTATCACATGTTTACTTTACTTGTATTGTTTACTTACTCGCATACTATATTGTTTTCCACTCGATACACTCATAACCTTTGTTTCAAGCAAACCGGTGAGATTGACAACCTCATCGCAAGTTGGGAACAAAGTATTTGTTTGTGTGTGTGCAGGTTCCACAACACCTTCAGTCGTCTTTGTCTCTCTTCTCCTGTTCGATAAACCTTGGTTTCTTAAACTGAGGGAAAACTTGCTGCTGCACTCATCATACCTTCCTCTTGGGGTTCCCAACGGGCTGGTTATTCACCACGCACAAGGACAGCCTGGTCGCCATCAGAGGCATCAATCTTTTGTTCACTCTCTGTTCCATCATCGCTGCAATTGACTTCATGTTTTTTGATCTTTGGTGCTACGTGATAGGTCCAGAGCTGCGACGTCGACAGCGACGATGAGTCCTTCCACACCAAGACTCGTCATGTCCTCAGGAGGCTGCAGTCCGGCCATTACGATCGCCACTTTGCTCGAGGCATTTACAGGTGCTCCTTCTGCAACAGGAGGCTCCGTGCCACCGACTTCAACTGTCTGGTGAACCATGTCGAATCCCTTGGCAGTGCCCCTGGCGGCGCTAGAGTTGGAACGACCGTGAACGTGCATGCGTTCATGGCCAAACACAAAGCACTTGGGATTCACCTGCGCAGCCTCCAAGCTTAATCCCATGTAAAATGTAGCTTATGTTGGATCTAGGGATCGGTAGTACTGTTGGATCTGTCCTGAATATATATATATATATATGCTATGTTGGCTGCTGTATGCAGCTTATCCTATATTTTCTCGATTTATTATGCTGCTGTGAATTTATCCTCTACTAGCTTCTAGATTTACTACTAGATTTGTTAACATATTGGACAAAAAACGAGGGCCAAAAGGCAACAATTATTAAAGAAAGACAGAAATAGAAGCTTCTCTAGATTTGATACTAATTTGGTGAAAAGAGAGAGAACTGTTACAGAGAGAGAGGAAAAAAAGACGCTCTGAAAAATGCCAATTTGGGCCGAGAGAGACAAAACCGAGCTCTCACGTACAACCAAATGCGGTCTCGTCCTGTCCCACACGGTCCCGTTCTACCAGCTCCATGCGACGCGGCCCCACACGATGTGGCCCACACGTCAGCACGGAACGGTCAACTAAACGGCAATCCTCCCGTCCGAGCGTCTGCAAAGGGTTTCAAAATAGAGCGAGGGAAAAACTGAGGAAAAGTTAAGCGGCTGGGGAAAACTGAGTACAACTAATGACCCAGGGGCACGAAAATAGAAATCCCTAATTTTTTCTTCCACACCCGAAATAGTTCGGCCATCTTCTTAAGAGTCCACTACTTGACTTTGGCCCTCAATTGTCTTGCGGCGACTTCATCCTCACATTCTGGCAGGTTGAAATCTGCCATGAGATCATTTCAAAGACTCTCTTTGTACCTTTCAATGACATACTCACTATCGTCTGCCCCTTTGCGCTTGTTCCACTCCTGAACGCTGATTTTGGAATATTTTGGAATAATAGATTAAATAATAGATTAACTAATATTTTTTACATATTTTGGAATCTTATTAAACTTTCAACATGAAATGTGCTTGAATTTGAATAAGTAATTCAAATCCATTTTCTGTTTTATAAAATAATTGTTCTAACTTATCAAACTATTAATAAAATTGCCATTTTCAATTAAGTAATAGAAACTAATATTTTTTGCATATTTTGGAATCTTATTAAACTTTCAACATGAAATGTGCTTGAATTTGAATAAGTAATTCAAATCCATTTTCTATTTTATAAAATAATTGTTCTAACTTATCAAACTATTAATAAAATTGCCATTTTCAATTAAATAATAGATTAACTAATATTTTTTTGCATCTTTTGGAATCTTATTAAACTTTCAACATGAAATGTGCTTGAATTTGAATAAGTAATTCAAATCTATTTTCTATTTTATAAAATAATTGTTCTAACTTATCAAACTATTAACAAAATTTCCATTTTCTTTTTAATAACAGATTAACTAATATTTTTTGCATATTTTTGAATCTTATTAAACTTTCAACATGAAAGGTGCTTGAATTTGAATAAGTAATTCAAATCCATTTTCTGTTTTATAAAATAATTGTTCTAACTTATCAAACTATTAATAAAATAATTGCTAATTGAGAGTCGGTTCATTATTAACACACATGCTCCTTAAATAAAGGTTGAGTACATTCCATACATGCATTACATAAAAGGTTTATTATATTATTGCACCAACATTCCTATCTATTATTTCTGTTTTCTTCTGGGTCGTAGCCATGGAGAATCTTCATCATTTAGTAGGATGCTTGGGTCAGTTTTCACTTTGAAGGGCAGAATTTTATGAAACTTATTATAATCTACTGACATGTCTGTCTTGTCATCTACTCCCACAATGTTTCTTTTCCCTGATAGAACTATGTGGCGCTTTGGCTCATCGGACGATGTCTTCTTTTGCTGATTTATTTTTCTCATTTTTGTAGACATGTCGTTCACATAGAAAACCTAAGCCACATCGTTGGCTAGGACGAATGGTTCGTTCATGTACGGAAGACTATTGAGATCCATTGTTGTCATGCCGTACTTTTGGTCTACAACTACCCCCCCTCCTGTCAGCTTCACCCATTTGCACCGAAATAAAGGGATCTTAAAAGTAGGTCCATAGTCAAGTTCCCATATCTCCTCTATGTACCCATAATATGTGTCCTTCTGCCCATTATCGTCTGTTGCATCAAAGCGGACACCACTATTTTGGTTGGTGCTCTTTTTATCTTGGGCAACTGTGTAAAATATATTCACATTTATCTCGTACCTTTGGAAAGTACATATAGTCGAAGATAGTGGCCTGGCCAAACAGTACAGCTAATCTCCAACGATGTTGTTATTCATGAGATGTGTCTGCAACCAACTACCGAAAGTCTTCTCGTGTTCCCTTTTAATCCAAGAGTTAGGCTTCCCCGGGTTTTCGGAGCGTAGAATATTTTTGTGTCTCTCGATATATGGAGCCACCACGGTGGAATTGTGCAGAACTATGTAGTGTGCTTGAGTGAATGAATTCCCGTCCATACATACTGTTGCTTTCCTCCCTAGTGTGCCTTTTCCTGTCAGCCTACCCTCATACTGAGATTCAGGAACACCAATCGGCTTAAGGTCAGGAAGAAAGTCTACACAAAACTCAATGACCTCCTCTGTTCCATAGCCCTTGGAGATGCTTCCTTCTGGCCTAGCACGGTTACGAACATATTTCTTTAAGACTCCCATAAACATCTCGAAGGGGAACATATTGTGTAGAAACATAGGACCAAGAATTCTAATCTCTTCGACTAGGTGAACTAGGAGGTGCGTCATAATATTCAAGAAGGATGGCTAGAACAACAACTCGAAGCTGACCAGACATTGGACAACATCAATCTGTAACCCTGATAGACTTTCTCGATCGATTACCTTCTGAGAAATTGCATTGAGGAATGCACATACCTTCACAATTGCCAGGCGAACATTTTTCGGTAGAATTTCCCTCAGTGCAACTAGAAGCAATTGCGTCATAAGCACGTGGCAGTCATGAGACTTTAGGTTTTGGAATTTTTTGCCTTTCATATTTACGATTCCCTTTATATTCGACGAGAAGTCAGTCGGGACCTTGATACTGAAAATGACTTGAAAGAATATTTCCTTCTCTTCCTTGGTAAGAGCGTAGCTGGCAGGCCCTTGAAACTGCCCTGGATGCATGTCGTCTCGTCCTTTATGACATTCCTGGTCCTCCCGTGATTCCGATGTATCTTTTGACTTCCCATACAAGCCCAGGAAGCCTAGAATATTCACGCAGAAATTCTTTATCAGGTGCATCACGTCAATTGCAGAGTGGACCTCATGGACTTCCCAATAGGGTAGCTCCCAAAATATAGATTTCTTCTTCCACATAGGTGCGCGCTTACCAGGGCCGTTAGGAACAGGTTGGCTGCCAGGACCCTTTCCAAAGATTACTTTTAAATCTTTGACCATATCAAATACTTCAGCACCAGTACGGGTGACAGGCTTCCCCCGGGTTTCTGCCTTGCCATTGAAATGCTTGCCTTTTTTCTTTAAGGGATCCTTGGGCGGAAGAAAACGACGATTGTATGGGTACACATTCTTCCTATATTTGTCCAGATATATACTTTCTGTCTCATCCAAACAGTGCGTGCATGCATTGTATCCCTTGTTTGAGTGTCATGAAATGTTACTAAGAGCAGGCCAATCATTAATGGTTAAGAAAAGCAACGCTCGAAGGTCAAATTCCTCTTGTTTTTGCTCGTCCCACACACGTACACCTGGTTTGGCCCACAGCTATAAAAGTTCATCAACTAATGGCCTTAGGTACACATCAATGTCGTTGCCGGGTTGCTTTGGACCTTGGATGAGCACTGGTATCATAATGAACTTCCGCTTCATGCACAACCAAGGAGGAAGATTGTTGATACATAGAGTAACGGGACAGGTGATGTGACTACAACTCTGCTCCCCAAAAGGATTCATGCCATCTGTAATTAGACCAAACCATAAGTTCCTTGCATCACCTGCAAATCTCAGGAACTCTCTCTCGATTTTTCTCCACTGCCGACCATCAGCGGGGTGCCTCAACTTGTCGTCTTTCATACGATCTTCCATGTGCCATCGCAACAACTTCGCATGCTCTTTATTTCTGAACAGACGTTTCAACCGTGGTATTATAGGAGCATACCACATCACCTTGGCAGGAACCCTCTTCCTGGGTGGCTCGCCCTCAATATCACAAGGGTCATCTTTTCTGATCTTATACCGCAATGCAGTGCATACCGGGCATTTATCCATATTCTTATACTTCTCACCGCGGTAGAGGATGCAGTCATTAGGGCATGCATGTATCTTCTGCACGTCTAATCCTAGAGGGCAGACAAGCTTCTTTGCTTCGTACGTGCTGGCGGGCAATTCGTTCTTTCTTGGAAGCATCTTTTTCATCAGTACCAGCAACTTTTCAAATAACGAGTCAGTCACACCGGTCTCTGCCTTCCACTTCAGCAATTTCAGTATGCTACCCAGCTTCTTCTGGCCATCTTTACAAGTTGGGTACAACAATTTGTTGTGGTCCTGTAACATCTGCTCGAACTACAACCTCTCCTTTTCTATGTCGCAGCCTCACCGTGCATCAGAAATGATCATCAGCGGGCTCATCTGGTGCCCGTTCTTCACCCTGATCTTCTTCTTCATTGTCTTCCATTGCGGTATCAGTATACTCAGGGAACATAGATCGGTAGTTGTCATCATCGTTCTCTTCTTCATCGTCGTCTTCCATCATAACCCCTCTTTCTCCGTACTTGGTCCAAATATTATAGCCAGACATAAAACCGGACCAAAGCAGGTGGCTCTGAATGACTCTTGAGGAAGTGTGATCTTTCTCATTCCGACATTCAACACATGGACAAAACATAAAGCCACCACCATGCTTGTTCGCCTCAGCCGGATCTCGAAAAGAATGCACGCCTTCTCTGTAAGCGGTTGTTCGTCGATCACCGTACATCTATGGATGGCTCATCTGCATCATACAACAGTATATCAAACGCAATCATGATCCTAAAATTAGTACCGCACGGTCTAAACGAGAAAATATAGTTGCTAACCTTTTAGAACAAGTGGAAATAAAGAGGAAGAGGCTTAAGCGTGGCTCGGGCACCTCATATTATAGTTGTGTTCGATGAACTTAAGTGGCATCGCTCTAACACATATTTCAACAAACACCTCTAGTGCATAGGAATAAAATACAAACCAAGCACAAACCCACACTCCTCCATCCAAGAAAAAAATAAGGGAGAGGGGAGAGGCGGTGCGGCCATATATATAGGCAGAGCTCATTGGTCTCGATTTGTGATACAAACCGAGACTAAAGGGGGTGCACATGTGCACCGCTCACCGCATAGCCCTTTAGTCCCGGTTTGTGTCTCAAACCGAGACTAAAGAGTTCTAACGAACCGGGACTAAAGGCTGCCGTGCGGGTCAGCGTATATGGGGCGACGTGGCCAGCCCTTTAGTCCTGGCCTAGATAACGGCCGGGACTAAAAGGGTCTGACCAAAGGCCCGTTTTCCACTAGTGGGAGTCCATGACGATGTCGGGTTGTTGCCTGTGACGCTCGGCGACTGCACCAGGTATGCCAGCGCCGGCTCATAGCACTCTATCCCTGCCACCAATGGCGTCACGCCACCCCAAGACCTAGCCATGGCGTGCCAGTTGTGCCACAGATACGCCGCCCCAAGACCCGGCCATGGTGTGTCCTCCTGCGTTTTCCTTTGAAACTTGGTGTTCTCCATGATCCCAGTGAGCCTGCTCGTGAATTGGGTGCCTTCCTAAACGGCGACGCACGGGTCATCCTTGTTCTCGCCGCTAATTTGCTGCCACCCATCGTCGATGATGAGGAAGGGGAGGAGAGGAGTCGGGAAGCTCATGCAGCAGCGATGCACCATTGGCGATTTGCTTGGATGACGCGAGGAGAGTTTGTTAGGATTTTGGTAGGAGCCAGCCGTGAAGGCCCCATAGAGACAGAGTTTTTTGTGATATTAGAGAAATAGAGAGCATCATCCACGTGAATAACAAACTCCTATGTTGAAGCGAGACGTAACCAACTAACAAATTTCACTACCACGTGACTAACAAAGTCTATCTTCTTATGTCTATCCACGCGACATTCACGCTCGCCATTCGATGGAGGGTTAACGGGATAAGTGTGAGGGTATTTTTCCAAACGTTAAGTAAATAGCAGAATGGTATTGGTGGGTAATTTGATGTGTTATTTGAGAGCAAAATCGAAACTAAAAGTGTGACATCGGACACCGCTTTCGCTTTAATAGGAGTAGTAAAGATAATACAGCGCATTTAGTAGCTGCTTATGAATTACTGGTGTTTTGCACTGTAATTGAAGTCAAGACTTTGTATTTCGTGAATAAATCATATTGGCCGGTCAGTGCTTTTAAACCAGCTTCCAGAAAATCCCCATGTACTGGCACCTGGTGGAGATCAACCTTAGCCTGAAACAATGTCATCTTCGGGGAAATCGAGAAACAAAAACAGCAAAGCTCCGTTTAAAAAAAAAACAGCAAAGCTAAAGCATTGTCAAATCACGTAGATATTCAGAGAACACCCAGCCTAGTGTAGAGAGGAGGCCCTGACCAGTCCAAAACCCTCTAGAAAATATTGTGCTCGTTAATGTTTAATTCCAAGAAGATGCCGTTACAAAATGTTCCATGCATCACTGCTACTTCAAGCCCAGGTTCTATATTGCTTTAGCTATTTACATAGAATTATACATATCACGAAATATGACAGTCAACCAACAGAAGCAGGCAAACTTAGAGAATTTCGTGGGACAGCAAAAATCGGCTGGGGCTTCAGATAGGACACACGGAAATGAAGCAGGGAGTCAGATAACTCCCAGGAGACATAACAAAACAACCAATACGCACAGGCACGGCAGCCACAACAGGAGACGTGTTGCAGTCATAGGCCATAACTGGCAAATTGCTGTAGAGGGTGTATGCACATCTTGGTGTGGCAGGAGCTGGCAAAGACTGGCAGAACCTGAAGTAATTACTCTGCACCTGCGCCATTGACGTTAGGCTGGGCAGGGATGTCGTCCGCCGGAAGGGCCGGGGGAACAAGAGGCTCTGGCTCTGGATCCACCGGGAAGGTGTGTGCGAAGTCCCTGAGTTCGCTGTATACTGGGATTTGGTCCACGAGAGGGAAGATCAGGCGAACCCCTGGCAGCCGCTCCAGCGCAGCCTTAGCTTGCACAAGCTTCTCACGCAGCTCGACGTGCCTCGGTGCTGGGACTTGGATGGCCACGTCCGCGCCCTCGTCGCTGCCCTCTTCTCCATCCGTGGGTGCACCCTCATAAACATCCACCTCTCCATCAACACCCCCCTCTTCTCTGTCTGTGGTTGTGCCCTCGTCAACATCCACCTCTCCATCAACGCCGTCAGATTCCTCTCCCCCATCCAGATCAGCTGCTGCTTCGATCGCATTTTCAGCGACATTGACCATAAACTGCGCGAAGCCAATGAAGAAAGTGAAAATTCTGTTGCCCTTCACAAGTTGTAGAAACTTGGATGCTTCCTCCTTCAAAATTTTCCCCGATTCTGATGTTAAGGCTCCATCGTCAATGAACTTAATGGTATCGTCCACCAGAGACAGGCAATCTTCCACAAACAAAGCAAGTTTTCTTCCATCTCCACGAATGCAGTCTAAATTTTGGATCACCCATCCAGACTCTTCTTCTTTCCTACCCAGAAGGTCTACCAGGTCAAATATATCCTGAACATCTACCCCTATGACGGCAATCTCGATATCTGTCATATCCAGGTTGTGGTCGACGAAATATTCAGCCTCTAGCAGCGAGCAGATTGTCTGGGTGTGGAATGGTACCCCCATTCTGAACTCCTACAAAGCAAGGAACAATTAAGCACAAGGGATCAACTACTACAAATTTTCTCCGACATATTAAGCATGAATTCAACTACCAAGGAGCAACTACAACAACAGAATTTTCTCCGACATATTAAGCACATTTCAACAGGGATTGACATTACAAGTTCACTTCCCAAGCGTGACAAAGGCAGAGATCAAGCAGAGCCAGGCAACGAAGCAGCAGAGGGCATTGACGAGCACCAAGTCTGCAAGATGAGTCCAGTCCCGGATCACCGATGCGGACGGCGGCGGTTACTACGAATTTCCTATTTTTATCCATTCTAACTATCATTTAAAACAAGAAATAAATTAATGAAATAATTAATCTTGTACCAATCAGGGATCATGCATGGCCAAAAAAACTAAGAGAGTACAATCAGGGATCATGCTGCCTTTATTCTTATTAGGTATACAGTAGATGCCCTCTGTTTTAAACCTTCAGTTAAGACACAGCAATCAGACACTACCAAACAGTACACTGAATAATCTGCAGATTATAGTGGAGAGCAAGCAAATAATTTGCAGCTACTACCAGCAAAGACAGGAACTCAAAAAGTCCTAGCACAGATGGAGAAAACAAGCAAATGGAGAACTGTTTGCATAAGTAGTTTGGTCCTTCAACAGTACACTTGATCGACTATGAGAATCATGTAAATATTTATGCACACACGCTAGCAATATCCCTAATACTATTCTCTATATCCCTTTCCTAATACTGTTGTCTATATCCCTTTCCTAGTTAAACTTCAAGCAAAGAACAAAAGATGTAGGCTAGTGACGATAGCAATTTGAAATCAAATACGTAGGTAACTTAATCAATGTGGTTGACACAGATTAATAGACTTCGTCATTTTTGCACACACGCTAGCAATCAGAAGTTGGTGAGCAAGATGCAGTCGTATGAGCAAGATGTAAGATGGACTGCAAATGTTGTTTCTAAACATTTTTGCACGTCCATATTAGAGCGACATCCCAACAATTCAAAACAGAAATAACAGCACTGTACAAGAAAAGATATTAACCAAGTTTATAGCAAAGCTCCCAAAGGCTATCTACAAGTTGTGCCATTTGATAAGCGAGGTAGAAATTAATCAAGTATTAGGCTGTGAGCTCAATCATTTGCGATGCAGTTAGTACCGACTTTACCATAGACAACGAGACAGAACCTGGAAGCTGAAATTACCAGTACCAGATCGATTTATGGATCATCTTCATGTTAGAGAATAATATGCAGGGGATCACCAAACTTTTTATAATCATATATTTGTTCATTCTATTTACATGACCAATAATGACAAAAGCCACTATTCCTTAGCATTTAATAAGTAGTTCTTCTGATTAACTATTGATCAATATTAGTAATACACGTGTATATAATAGCATACATGATTCATGTTTGCACTAACAGATGCCCTAATAGACAATATCACAAACACCTTGTCAGCAAGCAATACTACACAGTTAAATCGAACCCTGCTAATCCCAAATTTTTCCTAGCCAACCACATCTTACACAACCCATCAAAGCAGCTCCATGACCACACTAATGTATCACAACACAGCAGATTCGTCACGGATCATCCCATGAGCCCGTGGGATGTCATGTGGGGGAAGAGAGGGGGTTGAGACTGCGTCACCTTCGGAGCAGCGGCACTTGGGGACGGAGGATAGCACGATGAGGCGGTTGTGCTCGCCTTGGGAGCCCGCCGATCCCCTCGACGTGGAGGGCGACGCGGACGCGGACGCGGACGCGGATGCCCTGTTCACGCGAGTAGCGCGCGCCGATCCCCTCGCGGAAGCGAGGAGGGCCGATCCGCCTAGTTGACGTGCTCCTCCGCGCGCAGGGGCACGTCGGAGCGCGCCGCCTTCGACGGCGGCAGCGGTCGTGCGTAGCAGAAGGGCCGAGCTCGCTAGGGTTCGGGAGAGCTGCCCCGCGCGAGGCGACTGGCCGGGATTTGAAATGATCGATATGTTTTTCTTTTTGAGGGAACCTAAGCCTTTAGCGGCGTGTATAGGCAGCGCCGCGAACCCGCGCTGAAGTTCGTTCAGTTTTGGGCTCGGCCCATTTGCATGCTCGCTTCTTCGCTTGTTTCTGCTTCTGCCTTATTACGAAGGTAGCTTCTATCAGTTCCAAAATTGGTACTAGGATGGATAGAAAGAAACGCTCAAAGAAGGATGGAGCTAACTCCCCTTCACTAGGATCGGCGGGCTCCCGCGAGGAGTCCGTCCGGTCGCAATGAAAATATTATCTGCGAACTGTCAGGGTTTGGGTAATCGCCCGACAGTTCGTTCGCTTTTGAATGTTCAAAGGCGCAGCAACCCCGATGTGATGTTTTTGTCGGAAACTCACCTCGATTCTTATCCGGCAGAGTGTTTGCAAAAGAGGTTGAAGATGGACTATAAAATTGTGAATCCATCAACTACTCGCAGTGGAGGAGTAATGCTACTATGGAAAAAAGAGATTAATATTCAACAATTATTTTCTGCTCCGAATTACATTGATGTGCAGATTCAAGAGAGGCCTGACAAGATTTGGCGATTAACTGGTGTTTACGGAGAACCACATTGGGAAGATAAATACAAAACATGGGATAGAATCAGAGAGCTTCATTCTCAACACAACCTCCCATGGGTTCTCATTGGTGATTTTAATGAGATTCTTTTCTTTCATGAGAAAGAAGGGGGTAACCCCCGGCCTTTAAATTTCATGCAAAATTTCAGAGATGTGTTGACAGACTGCAATCTTCACGATATAGGTTTTTTGGGGGACCAATTTACGTGGAGGAGAGGACGGATTCGGGAGCGCCTAGACCGTGCCTTGGCTAACACGCATTGGAACAATATGCACCCGGAGGCAACGCTGCACCATCTGGAGGCTATGCGATCAGATCACAGACCTATACTGCTGGAGACGGAAGTCACAACTGTCCCTGGCAGAAGTACTTCAAAAAAGTTTGAGGCCAAATGGTTAAAAGAAGACTCCTTCCGGGAGGTCGTCAAAAAAGCTTGGGAGAAGGCTAACGTAGAAGCACCGGAGGGGGGTGTCTTGGAGAGATTGGCTCACCTGCACTCGTCATTGCATGCTTCGGATAGCGAGATCCTGCAGCAGCCAAAGAAACGTCTTAGGGCAGCGCAACACAAGCTGGAACGGGCGATGGCTGGTCCGATTTCTGCTGAGAATGAAACTGTGGCGCGTGAACAGGCGGCTTTGATTGAATTATTGCTCGAACAAGATGAGATGCACTGGATGCAGAGATCGCGCGCAAACTGGTTGCGGCATGGTGATCGAAATACCGGCTTTTTCCATTAGTTTGCCTCGGCGAGAAGAAAGAAAAACTTCATTAAAAGGCTGAAACATGGGGATGATTGGGTAGAGGGTACCTCGGCTCTCAAACCAATTGTTCTTCAGTACTTTACTAACCTTTTTTCCTCTGAGGTGTAGGAAATTGATCCGTTGGTGCTTGAGAAAGTACAACCAAAGGTTTCGCAGGTTATGAATGAACAATTACTTGCTCCCTTTTCTGCTGAGGATGTCAAGAAAGCAATCTTCAATATAGGCGATCTAAAAGCCCCAGGCCCTGACGGTCTGCACGCTATTTTTTATAAAAGATTCTGGAGTATTTGCGGTGACGAAGGAATGACAGATGGGCCCCCGACATTCGCCTACCTGGTTCTCGGTCCAGGTGGGGTGTCTCAGGAGAGGCTTTCGAGGCCCGTCAAGGCAGTGTTTCGATGCGGCCCGGGAGTATTACTTGGTGTACAAGCGAAGTTTCGAAGAGTCCAAGCTAGATTAGGTCTCGGTTGATCCGATCTGTACATGGCTTGAGAAACACTCCTGAGACCTAGCCTTATCTTATAAAAGGCTGGGAGGGAGGTTTCGAAACCGTAGAATCACTTCCACCCACCTCACGCCGGAGCGCTCGACAACTTAGAGCTCTCTGTCGTTGGCCAGATCCAATCTGCGCCGCCATTGTAACTCCATCATCGTCGCCACCACCTCAATACAAAAGTCAGACAAGCAGGACGTAGGCCTTTTACCTTTCGAGGGGGCTGAACCTGGGTAAATCCTCGTGTCCTTCTGCTTTCGTCTGATCGCCGTCGAGTTCGCCAGGTTCCCAATACGCTTCCTAGATCGAAAGCCCTTCGACATGGGCATTGCCGGGGATAAACCTCGTCAATTGGCGCCGACCGTGGGGACGACGGGATCTGGATCTACGGATTCGCCGGCTCCATCACCAACCGCAACCAAGATTGACATCGACACCGCCGTCGGCATCGCTGCGCCGACCAACGTCGGCACCCCCGTCAAGATCGACGCTACCATCGGCATCGCTGCGCCGACCAACGACGACACCACTTCCAAGATCGGCATCGACACCCTCGCCGGCATCGCTGTGCCGGCCATCGTCCACACCAGCCCGATGGAATTCGAGACTGGCGCCGTCGAATCGACTGTCGTCGATGGCATCTCGCCAAGCACTATCAACCTCACCTCGACGATGAGCGCCATCGACCCCGTCCCGAGCGCGGCAAGGGCAGCGCCCGAAGGCTACGACATGGCCTTCGGATTGTTCAATTTCCATGTGGACAGCAATGGAGCAATGGAACTGCTCTCCATCGGCGAATCGGCTCCGCTCGTGGCCGAAACGACGACACCAC
The DNA here is from genome assembly GCA_007115705.1 of Dactylis glomerata. Taxonomy (NCBI): domain Eukaryota; kingdom Viridiplantae; phylum Streptophyta; class Magnoliopsida; order Poales; family Poaceae; genus Dactylis; species Dactylis glomerata. The sequence continues at coordinate 467,881 of QXEO01002093.1, forward strand.
CATCCGTCGGGGGCAAACCCTTGGCAAGCGCGTCACTAGCGCCGTCGAAGGAGGAGCTGAGACTGAAGATTTCGACCCCATCAGTAGGGTCGAACGATTTCGAAGATCCGCCTCCATCCCCGACCACCGCATACTGCGTCGACTGCGACGCATACCACTACATAGGCGCCGGAGATTTCTCACTCCATGAGATCGCCGGCTGTGAAGATCCGCGGGGAGGTACAGCAGCTATCTACCCAACGATATCCGAGTGCGATCGGGCTCTCAACGCCCTCACGCTTCGCACAGCACCCTATGATCCTGACTACGTCGAAGGATTATACTCGGACTACACGTGCTCCGACGACGACGACGATGTCTACCCCGAAGCTAAGGGGAAAATCGGCAATTCGGTGAGCTCTGCCTCGCTATGCGAATCTAACGCATCTAGCGACGGCTATATGGCTGATCATGACTTTGATTTCATGGTCGAAGTCGGACCCTACGTCGAAAGCGACGACGTCTATCCTCCAGCGCTGGGAGAAATCAGCGATGACTCGACCCCGTGGCTCGGGGGCCACTGCATGATGGCATCACACAACGAAGGAAACAACAGCGGCGGTCGAAACCGAGCAGACAGCGGTCGACCAGTGGTCACACATGACCAGATTCGGTTCGCAAGAAGGGTCTATGCGGGCGAATTAAACTTCGGACCCAACCCAAGTCCAAGCGATCTGGCTGCACTCCGATTCGTCGTTCAGGAGCAAAAAGATCAGATCAGCGCTGATAGACGAGTGTTGGAACGACGCAGAGAGGAGGCCGACGCATCCAGCAGAAGGCGGGCAGAAAGATCATCGCACTACTCTTCAAGCGTTCAGCACAGATCAAGATCGCGCACTCAGCAGGGGGCCGATATGCATAATGTCACTCGAAACCTGGAGGCAGAATTCAACGAAGCTGAGTTAATGCCCAAGACCAAGGAAGCAGCAATCATGGCTGCAGCGGCATACATTGCTGCGAACGCGTCTAACGGTGACGAACATATGCGACACCTGCAAAATCTAGCACTCGAAGGAGTAAGGGTGCTGCAAGGCACGCCTGGCTCAGCACATGATGCGACAACAGCAAGAGCCGCTCCACCACCGGAACAGGCTAGGCACCCAGCACCAGCGCCAGCCGTAGCGCCTCGGACGCATGTGGTCGAACCTCTCAACGGAGAGCTTCGGCATGACCTGGCCCAGCATAGAGTCGACCAAGGGCGAGCGCGACGCGAGGCGGAAGCGTTCGGCGGTCCCAGCGACGGACTCTGCGGGGCAGAATGCTTTAGCCTTTTGATCCGCTCGGCACCATTGCCGAAAGGAATCAAGCTCAGCGACGGCGTAGTCAAGTTCAATGGGCAGCAGGATCCCCGAATTTGGCTAGATGATTTCATGACCGCTGTCAAGATCAGCGGCGGATCCAGAGACAACGCTCTCCAGTTGTTATCACTGCACCTAAAAGATAACGCAAGGGCATGGTTGAATAATCTCGCCCAAGACAGCATTCGCTCCTGGGAAGAGTTTCGGCAAGCGTTTATCGCAAATTTCCGAGGCACCTCACGACGCCCTACGTCGTTTGAAGAGCTTCGCTTATGCGTGCAGAAGACCGGCGAAAACCTGAGGTCATACATCTCACGATGGATCAGCCTTCGGAACACGACAGAGAATATCTCGCCCGAAAGGGCCATTGATGCATTTCGGGACGGCTTATTTCGGCGTGATTTCAAGGAGGAACTGGGGCGCTGCAAGCCCAGAACCATCGACCACCTCATGAGTTTGGCGAACGAATGGGCCGATGGCGAGGACTCCATCTCGGCTCCCAGAAGCCGCCGTCGATCAGCAGAACACGATGGCGATGCGAAGGATCAGTTCCATCCCGGATCTCGAAAGAAAGGTCGCCGAAGCCGCTACGACAACACGGAGAACGTAGACATGATAGCAGCTGGCTACGTCCACGAAGACCGCGACGACAATCGCGACTTACCACGACGAGGAAATACTTACTACGGCAGCAGCAGCCGTGACTCGAAACCCAGCAAGGAGTGGCGTCGCCGGCAGCCACAGCTATCGGCAGAAGAGATGCTCGACAGCGGATGCCCAAGGCACACGTACCTCGACAAGGACGGAGTACGAAAACCTGCACACCTCCTCATCGAGTGCAGGGAATTCCTTCGCCTCAACCGAGCACTTCAGGAGAGGATGAATGTCGAGCAACCAGTGGCAGGGGCGATAGCCTACAACGCTCCACCGCCACCACCGAATCCACCAGCAAATGTCGTACAGCAAAGCCATCAGGCCGCTACGATCCAGCAAGCCGAGCAGCGACAGCCGGCCAACGAGGAAGAAGAGTTCCCGCCTCCAAGAGGTTTCGTGCCCATGATTCAGAGGGGGCGCCCGACGAACAAAGTTCGGCGGAAACGCGCGAGAGAAGTATTCCACGCCGAGCACGCGCCGCCAGCTACTCCCGAATATCTGAATTGGTCCGAACACCCGATTGGTTTCGACCGGTCAGATCATCCACCGAAGATACCACGCCCAGGACACCATGCTCTGGTTCTTGAGGTGCAGATAGGGGGCTTCACCTCGAAAAAGGTGTTCATGGACGGAGGCAGCAGCTTGAACCTAATCTATGCAGACACGCTGCGAAAGATCAAGATCCCACTAAACAATCTCCTGCCAACAGAGACCTCCTTCCACGGAATCGTCCCGGGAAAGCCAACGTATCCATTGGGGGCGATACACCTCGACGTCATCTTCAGCACTAAAGCAAACTTCAGAAAGGAGAAGATCGAATTCGAGGTGGTCGACTGGCCCTCGCAGTATCATGCTATCCTCGGGCGACCAGCGTTCGCCCGATTCATGGCGGTACCCCACTACGCCTACCTCAAGTTGCGGATGCCCGCAAACAGAGGACCACTAACGATCAGCGGCAGCTTCGCGCGGTCAGAAAATTGCGACAAGGACTTCAACGACATGTCCCAGACTTTCGGGGTGCACGAGGAACTGCACCACATTCGGGAAGCCACTGTCATGGACATCGACCCACCGGCGCAGCAGAACGCCCCAGAGTTGTCTTTCGATGCCACCAAAGACACCCGAGAACACCAGATCCACCCGACTGATCCAACCAAGACGGCGCGGGTGTCGAACTCCCTTTCCCCCGCATAGGAAAGCGCGCTCGTCGAGTTCCTCCGTGAGCACTGGAGGATGTTCGCCTGGTGTCCAGCAGATATGCCAGGCATCCCCAGGGAACTCGCCGAGCACGAGCTTAAAATATTCCCCAACGCGAAACCGGTCAAGAAGTCTATGCGACGGTACAATCCAGAGAAGGCCAAGTCGATGGGCGAAGAAATCAATCGCCTCCTTGAAGCTAAGTTCATCAGAGAGATCAAGGAAGCCACATGGCTCTCGCCACCGGTCATGGTGGAAAAGAAGGACACCAAGATCTACAGGATGTGCATCGACTTCACAGCTCTAAACAAACACTGCCCGAAGGACTACTTCCCTTTGCCCCGAATCGACCAGATTGTTGATTCCACGGCAGGATGCGAGCGCCTCTCGTTCCTCGACGCCTACTCTGGATATAACCAGATACGGCTAAAGGTAGAAGACGAAGACAAGACGGCGTTCATCACCCCGCACGGGGTATACTGCTACATGACGATGCCTTTCGGGCTCAAGAACGCTGGAGCTACGTATCAGCGGTGTATGCAAGCATGCTTGAAGGAACAAATCGGACGCAACGTCGAGGTCTACGTCGACGACATTGTCATCAAGACATCGAAAGCAGATACTTTGCTCGACGACCTTCGAGAAACCTTCGCCAACCTCGACAGATATAGCATCAAGCTTAATCCGAAGAAATGCTCTTTCGGAGTACCCACCGGCCAACTGCTGGGCTATCTGATCTCCGAGAGAGGAATTGAAGGCAACCCAGAGAAGATAAAGGCCATCATCAGCATGCACCCTCCAAAGACGCTCCGACACGTCCAGCAGTTGACAGGCCGACTCGCAGCGCTTAGCCGCTTCATCAGCAAGCTTGGCGAAAAAGCACTGCCCTTGTATCGACTGCTCAGAAAAACAGACAACTTCACATGGACCGAAGAAGCGCAAGCTGCCTTCGACGACCTCAAGCGACGACTATCGACCTCCCCAGTTCTCGTTACACCTCGAGAAAAAGAGCCAATGTTGCTGTACATTGCGGCTACAAATCAAGTTGTCAGCTCGGTGCTTGTGGTTGAACGCGCAGAGGAAGGCAAAGAGCACGGTGTTCAGAGGCCCGTGTACTACTTAAGCGAAGTCCTGTCGCCAACCAAGCAAAGATACCCCCATTATCATAAGTTGGCATACGCCATCTACATGACGGGGAAGAAACTGCCGCACTATTTCGAGTGCCACTCCATCATAGTAGTGGCTTCGAACCCAGTCTCCAGCATCCTCAACAACCCAAACGCTACAGGGCGTGTGTCGCTATGGGGAGTCACGCTAGGACCCTGGGAGATTACGTACCAGCGCCAGTCCGCAATCAAGTCACAGGTCCTACCGGATTTCATAGCCGAATGGACAGAAGCCCAGATGCCCGAACTACCAGACCTGTCGAACAGCTGGACCATCTTCGTCGACGGGTCCAAGCGGGTTTCGGGGGCAGGAGCAGGAGTTATCCTAGTATCACCACAAGGAGACAGGATGCGCTACGTCCTCCGCATGCGTTTCCCGAATCCCTCCAACAACGAGGCAGAATACGAAGCCGTCCTTCACGGTATGCGCATGGCGAAGGCCTGCGGGGCAACCCGCATCAAGATTCATGGAGACTCGAACCTCATCGCTCAGCAAGTCATGAAGGAGTGCGACGCAACTTGCGCGAACATGATCGCATATCGCGCCATGTACGACAAGCTCGAAGGCGAATTCGAGGGCTGTGAAGTAACACACATCGGCAGGGAAAGCAACGAGGAGGCAGATAACCTGGCCAATGTCGGCTCAAGATGCCTCCCAATACCGCCAGGTGTTTTCTTCGAGGAGATATTCGAACGCTCCGTCAAGATCAAACCCACACCTGACTCGGCGTTAACAACACGTCCGGGGGCTCGGACAACCGACACCGCCCCAGCGGCAGGAGCAGCAGACCTCCCAAAGGATGCAGCCGCGGTCATGCTCGTCGAGGCAATATGGACAAAGCCGTACTTGGCGTACCTGACGAGGGGCGAACTCCCAGAAGACCCCATCCACCGCCGACAAGTCATGCGGCGCTCTAAGGCCTTCACGATAATCAATGGGGAACTCTACAAGCGAAGCACTTCGGGGGTGCTCCAGCGGTGCATAGCGCAGGAAGATGGAATCGCCCTCCTCCGAGAAATCCATGAAGGAACCTGCAGTCATCACGCTTGCAGCCGAACCCTCGTAGCGAAGGCCTTTCGGTCCGGATTCTACTGGCTATCCGCCCTCTACGACGCCAGGAACATCGTCCAGCACTGCGAAGCGTGTCAGATGTTCGCCACCAAGCCGCACGCGCCGGCATCGGAACTGCACACCATCCCTGTGGCATGGCCCTTTGCACAATGGGGGCTCGACCAAGTGGGGCCTCTCCCCAAATCATCTCGAGGAGGGCATACGTACTTGCTCGTCGCTGTGGACAAGTTCTCCAAGTGGATAGAAGCTACCCCGGTCACCAACCAAGAGGCGACCACGGCAGTCAAGTTTTTCGAGTCCATCGTCTATCGGTACGGCGTCCCGAACAGCATCATCACCGACAACGGCACCAACTTCACTTCGGGCGAATTCCAGGGCTTCGCTAAAGACCTCGGCATCAAACTCAAGTACGCTTCGGTATCACACCCCAAGTCCAACGGCCAGGTCGAAAAGGCCAATGGACTTGTCTGCGGAGGCCTGAAGAAGCGACTGCTTCGACCCCTCAAGCGCGCAGCAGGCGCCTGGGTCGAGGAATTGCCTTCGGTGCTATGGAGCCTGCGAACAACGCCCAACTCCTCGACAGGCTACACGCCCTTCTTCTTGCTCTTCGGGGCAGAAGCCGTGCTGCCCACGGACGTGCGCTACAGCGCGCCCCGCGTCACCGCCTACGACGAAGAAGACGCGGACAAGGCGTTAGCAGACGCCCAAGATCTACTGGACGAAGCTCGAGACGTCGCTCTCGTTCGATCGGCGGTCTACCAGCAGAGCCTCCGCAACTACCACAGCAGACGGGTACGCGGACGCTCTTTCGAACCAGGAGACCTTGTGCTCCGACTCAAGCAAACAAGCACGTCGAAGCTGGAGCCACCATGGGAAGGCCCGTACCTCATCCACGAGGTCATCCCAGGAGGAGCATATCGCCTACGCAACCCAAAGACGGGGAAAGACGTCGACAACCCGTGGAACGCCGCGCAGCTGCGCCGCTTCTACCCTTAGCTAACAAAGCTGTCTCCTCTACCCCCTCTACTATGTAATCAGGCGTCGGCAGCAGTCCGCGCCCAACATTGTGCCTTCGGCACCAAGCAATAAAATTCAAGTTCCTCACTTCATGAGTCAACATATTCACATATTCGCCCACGCTCGGGGGCTCAGCCTTTCGCCCACGCTCGGGGGCTTCGACCCACGCTCGGGGGCTTTCGCCCACGCTCGGGGGCTCAGCCTTTCGACCCACGCTCGGGGGCTTTCGACCCACGCTCGGGGGCTCAACCTTTCGACCCATGCTCGGGGGCTTTCGCCCACGCTCGGGGGCTCAACCTTTCGACCCACGCTCGGGGGCTTTCGACCCACACTCGGGGGCTTTCGCCCACGCTCGGGGGCTCAGCCTTTCGACCCACGCTCGGGGGCTCAACCTTTCGACCCACGCTCGGGGGCTTTCGCCCACGCTCGGGGACTCAGCCTTTCGACCCACGCTCGGGGGCTTTCGACCCACGCTCGGGGGCTCAACCTTTCGACCCATGCTCGGGGACTTTCGACCCACGCTCGGGGGCTCAGCCTTTCGACCCACGCTCGGGGGCTTCGACCCACGCTTGGGGGCTCAGCCTTTCGACCCATGCTCGGGGGCTTTCGCCCACGCTCGGGGGCTCAGCCTTTCGACCCACGCTCGGGGGCTTTCGACCCACGCTCGGGGGCTCAACCTTTCGACCCATGCTCGGGGACTTTCGACCCACGCTCGGGGGATCAGCCTTTCGACCCACGCTCGGGGGCTTCGACCCACGCTTGGGGGCTCAGCCTTTCGACCCACGCTCAGGGGCTCAGCCTTTCGACCCACGCTCGGGGGCTCAGCTTTCGACCCACGCTCGGGGGCTCAGCTTTTCGACCCACGCTCGGGGGCTTTCGACCCACGCTCGGGGGCTCGGCCATTCGACCCACACTCGAGGACTTCGCCTACGCTCTGGGGCCGCGCTCGATCAGCTCACGTTTGGGGGACGCGTTCTCTCGACCTACGCTGGAGAACTTTCGCCTTCCTAATCGATGCTCGAAGTCTCTGCCTTTTCAACACAGTCGAATATAAACACAGGTATACAATATATGTACAGAGTGAAGATACAGACACAACAACAAAGCTAGTTCATGGTGCCGCAGCATCTCGACTCGCCCTCTGACGATCGCTTTCGACGATAATTTGTCGAGCGATACAATCGCCGGTACTTCTACAAGCAGCATAATGCCGTTCCATGTCGTAGCGACCGCTGGGCGACGGCGGAGGCGTCTTCAGAAGCTCTAGGTCGACTTCAGGGTAGTGCGCATGCACGAAAGCAAGTGCGACCACAGCCCCGCTGCGCAGATGTGCCCGGACAAAGGAATGTATAGCATGGCCGTTCTCGAATCGATCGAGCAGCGCCGGCAAACCTTCGGGCTGATCATTTAGAGGAAACATCGCCTGGTGCACCAGCGCAAGGGCACTTCGGCTCGTCTCAGCCAACGCACCAGCTTGAGCAATCCTATCCTGAAGGAGTGTCAGCTTCATTGCCTTCGATCGATCAGCCCAGAAGTTATCAGCAACGGAGTTGGCATGATTCTGGGCAGCAATAATATGCGCGTTTACGCGCCGGGCCTCAGCTGCACTGTCAAGACACGCATCTGCGAACAAGAGAACAAAGACTCAGTCCTGCAGATCCAGGCCAACGTGCAGCGAAAGAAGTTCGAAGACTTACACTTCAGTGATTTGCCAAGATTTTCGATCTCATCTAGAAGGAATTTCTCGCAGTCCGCAACATACGACGCCTTCGAAAGAGCAACATCGACCTTGGCAGTAACAACCTTTAGTTGGCGCTGCGCGTTCTGGAGCTGATCGCGCAACGATCGAATTAGTGACAACTCGCTCGTGGAGGGCGCTCTTCGCTCAATGGCACCAGCAGTACTGCCAGTTGTTTCGTACGAAACAGGCCAAGCACCAGAGGTCAGCGAAGGATCCTGCATGAGGAGCCGAACATCACACACAAACAATGGCAACCAAATGGCGTGAAGATTAACATAACAGTAGCACAAGTTTTACAACCGAAAGAGTACTAATCGGGGTCACAGCCCTCGATGTGCACCAGCGAAACTAATTACAATTGGGCACCAGAAGCACTGCTTGCACTACGCCGAACTACCAGCCTTGCTAGACGGCGCGGCGGATGCGCCACGCTTCCGAGCCCTCGCTGCCGCACGCTTCTCGTTCCTATCGGCCAGGAAGCCCGTCATTCGAGCAGCCAGTTCACAAGCACGCGCGACGTAAGTCTTGGCGGACTTGTCGCGTCCGTCCTTATCCTTTGGGTATGTGCTCGTGACCTTGTCAGCATCGAACTCCACGCCATGCATCATCATCATGGAGAAGACAGACTCGGTGCCGATGGTTACCTGACGGCGTACTGCGGCAAATAATGGATCTTCGCCACCCGCCTTCACCGCCACAGCGTCGAGGATTCCCGCCATGGTGTCGCTAGTCGAGTCGGGTACAGAAGTATCCCGAACGCGAACCAGCGTCGACCGCACCCGCGCTAAGAGGTTGACAACCTCTCGGCTCAGGCGTTCGGCAAATCCGATACTGGACTCGATTCCAGCAGGCCCTTTCATCGCTCCGGCGTCTAATTCGGCAGCAGCTACACAAGCAAGCAGACAGCTAAGTCACAACGCGACTTTTCGCCCCAAAAGTTATTCCGGAAAAAGCTTTGAGAACTTACCATGCAAGGCATCAAGTGAAGATTGTAGGCGCTGGGTCAGCTCTCCTTCGCGGGCTTCGGCGTCCAGGCGGCTTTTATCCGCGCGCTCCTTAGCTTCGGACGATTCGCCCTTCAGTCGGGCGATTTCGTCGTTCAGCTCGGCGACCTTATCCTTCAAACCCGAATTCTCAGTGGTAAGATTGTCCAGCTGAGTTTTCAGGGAAGTCTTATCAGTAGCAGCTTGGGCCCCAATCCCTAGTCAATAGAAGAAGATGTTCAACAACAAAAGCATCATGTCATACGCAAAGGCGAACTGTACAAGGAAGGTGGCATTACTCACTTCGAGTTTCATCGAGCTTCTCAGACAGCCTACGATTCTCTTCCTCTAAGGCGAAGAAGCTCCTGCAAACCTTCGACAGGTCCCTAACAACGGGCTAAAGAAAGTCGGGCGACAAATTAACCTTCGAATCATGTTTCGGAGGGCAAGCCCAAGTGTGAACACTTCGACTCACCCTCGGGGGCTACTACTAGTCAAATACGCGAAGTGCAAGTCGAAAGTCTTTGGACTTACATGGTTGCTAGGACCGGAAGGCCCGCCGGACGAGGAGACAAGCACGAATTCTTGTTCCGTCGCCTTCTTCTTGGAAGAGGTCGAAGGCTTCATCGGAGCAACTTCGGGGGCGACAATATCAGCGACCTTCTCCTGTGAGTCTGCCGTTTGCTCAAGGGCGTCGTCATGAGGTCGAACCTGGTATCGATCTTGATCCCCCGGACCAGTCGACGTTTCCTCGGTGGAAGATCTGAAGCAATCATCAGCGTTAGAATCGGACAACCAAATCAAAACAAGACCACAAGTTACACGAAAGAAGAACTTACGATGCGTCGATCCCGAACTTCGGAAGGACCTTTTTCTCTGTTCGAGGAGGAGGACGGCGGTTCAAAGGCGAGGCAGGGATGGCGCTGTTGTCATCATCCCCTGAAGAAAAGTGAGTGTCGTCAAGGTCTTCCGAATCCTCGACAACGTCCGCGACTCGTTGTCTCTTCGGAGCCCTCGGTGGCGATGGAGCAGCGGAGGCCGACCCTTCAGGCACCTCGGCGAAGTCACGCCCCGGATATTCGCCCATCTCTGGCTGGGGCGGATAGCATCGGGCTATGTTTATCACCTACATAATGAGAAAGACTGCATTCGACACTGGACGATCTGGCTAAGAAACGAAGAAGGCATTCGAATAAAAGCATAATCATACCTCGGTGCGGGGAAAGGCTTTGCTGAAGGCCACTGCACCGAAGACCTTCGGCACAGGATCCTTCTTCTTGATGTTGGTGACGGCGCGTATGCACTCGTCGATTTCGGCTTCGTGCAGCTCATCCTGAGAGATGCGAGTCGAGTCCCGGCGATCGCTGTAATCCCACATGCAGTGGGCTCGAGCAGCGAGCGGCTGGATTCGGCGCTCGATGAAGGTTCGGATGAGTTGGACTCCCGAAAGTTCCTTCTTCGGAGTAGCTCGAAGCTGTTGGATCTTCTCCATCAGCGGCTCTGTAATCTTCAACTCCTCGTCCGAAAGGTCGTGCCTCCAGGAGACGCGAGGTCGAAGAACGCCGGTGGGATGGAATTCCTCAAGTCCGAAGTTTTCGCCGTCGGAGGATTTGTCCTTGGCGTAATACCACTTCGTCCTCCACCCGGGGTTGTTTTCGGGTGTTTGGAGGTTGAAATACTCGACGTCTGGGCGCACTTGGACGCCGAAACCGCCGGTCTGATAGGGCAGAGGGTGCCGAATCACGAAGATTCAGCGCCACAGTGCCCAGTGGGGTTCGATCCCTAGGAAGCACTCACAAAGCGTGATAAAACACGCAATGTGAAGAACAGAGTTGGGATTCAGGTCATGGAGCTGAATCCCGTAAGCAAAGAGAAGGCCACGGAGAAAAGGATGCGGGGGGAAAGACAGACCCCGCAGCAAAAAGGCGATGAAGATTACCCGGAAACCGAGGGGTGGCCGGGGAACGATCTCCGGGCCGGCGGCGAGCGATTCCGCCGGCGCATTCTTCAGCAGGCCCATCTTCTCGGCCTGGGTCAGCTCCTTGTTGCCAACCTTGGATTGGACCCAGCGGCCAACGCCGGAGCCTTCAGCATCGGCCGTCTTGGCCTTCTTGGCGGCGGCAGTGGCGCCGGCGGCTGTGGAGCTCCTCTTGCCCATGGTCAGGGCGCAGCAAAGATCGCGGAAATGGAGATGGAAAGGAAGAGCTACAAGGATGCTGCGCGAGGAAGAAGACGATGGCGGCGGAGTGAATTAGACTGTTACCCTGCCACCGTTATTTATTCTAGCTCTAGAGATCTACGTCAGATCTCAACCGTCCATGGCGAAGTGGAAACGGCCGGGTTGATCCGACCGTCCACGTGTCAGCACGCGAGCACCGCGGCGTCCACTACGCACGGTAGTCAAGGAAACCGCGCCGGTTATTTCTCACCCACGCGCGGGACGTGCGGTCAAACTCTGTCAACGGCCGCGATGCACGGCTTGAGGGCCCACCACACGTCTTGTCCTGGCAGGCTCAGGCCCGTCCTGCAGAAGATGAGGTGACGACTCGACGCAGTGTGTCGTCAGCGCTGACGCGTTCCCTAGGGTAAAATGCTGTCTTTTCGACTCAAGGGGTAAAAACTGGCAAAGGCTCTTTCGAGTCCCAAAGGTATGTACCCCTTGCACTCAGATGATCTCTCGATCGGGTTTCTTTCGAGGTCTTCTGTGCTTTTCTCTTTTGTGCCATTCGAATGAGCATTGAGTTTCTCGACGACTCTGTCTTTCGTTCTTTTGGGGGAATTTTCCGGTCCCTCGAATTATCTCTTTCGGGCCAGCAGCGCTTTCGACATATTCGAGTCAGGGCTCCGGTCCCTCGAATTATCTCTTTCGGGCCAGCAGCGCCTTCGACATATTCGAGGCTGGACTTCGGCCCCTCGAGCTATTTCTTTTGGGCCAGCAGCGCCTTCGACATATTCGAGTCAGGGCTCCGGTCCCTCGAATTACTTCTTTCGGGCCAGTAGCGCCTTCGACATATTCGAGTCAGGGCTCCGGTCCCTCGAATTACTTCTTTCGGGCCAGTAGCGCCTTCGACATATTCGAGTCAGGGCTCCGGTCCCTCGAATTGTTTCTTTCGGGCCAGCAGCGCCTTCAACATATTCGAGTCAGGGCTCCGGTCCCTCGAATTATCTCTTTTGGGCCAGCGGCGCCTTCGACATATTCGAGGCTGGACTTCGGCCCCTCGAGCTACTTCTATCAGGCCAGCAGTGCTCTCGAAATATTCGAGGCAGGGCTTCGATCTTTCGAGCTGTTTCTTTCTACCCAATAACACTTTTAGAGATTCGGGTTCGAGTTTCGGACCTTTGAATCATCTTGTTCTAATCTGTCTTTCGGGCTATCAACGCTCCTCAATCAACATGCCCGAATTTTGGTCGCCATATACCTGTTCGGATGCCGTATGTCAAATACGAAGGTAAGACCACGATTTAAAACATCGGATGGCCCGGTATTCGTATCAAACGCGCTCTGCCAGAAATTTTCCATACCTATGGTATGAAGCTTGCACCGATGGACGCATCGGGTGCCTCACAAATGAACTGGGCTTCGACTTGGTAAGTCCAACGCGGCTCAGGTCGAGGTAGCGCCAGCCCACGCGGGTTCGAGTCGGGGGACTCGAATCTGAGTAAGCTAACCGAATGTCTTTGCAGCAATGCAATTAACTGAGACCCGGCGTGAGTCTCAGGCCGGTTATGCGCATCCCTCTGCAAACCCAACTTAACGCTTTCAAGGCTTTACATGAGAGTAGCTCGAAAATCACGTAACGAAACAAGCATACTATTCGAATGACTTCTGTACATTTGCAGCTTTGCAGGCCAAGTGCTCATGTCGGGTGCGGCTGGGAAGACTTTCGGGAGGAGTCCCTGCCATAGTCTTTGGCTATCCCAGGCACTCGGGGGCTACTGACGAAGGAATGACAGATGGGCCCCCGACATTCGCCTACCTGGTTCTCAGTCCAGGTGGGGTGTCTCAGGAGAGGCTTTCGAGGCCCGTCAAGGCAGTGTTTCGATGCGGCCCGGGAGTATTACTTGGTGTACAAGCGAAGTTTCGAAGAGTCCAAGCTAGATTAGGTCTCGGTTGATCCGATCTGTACATGGCTTGAGAAACACTCCTGAGACCTAGCCTTATCTTATAAAAGGCTGGGAGGGAGGTTTCGAAACCGTAGAATCACTTCCACCCACCTCACGCTGGAGCGCTCGACAACTTAGAGCTCTCTGTCGTTGGCCAGATCCAATCTGCGCCGCCATTGTAACTCCATCATCGTCGCCACCACCTCAATACAAAAGTCAGACAAGCAGGACGTAGGCCTTTTACCTTTCGAGGGGGCTGAACCTGGGTAAATCCTCGTGTCCTTCTGCTTTCGTCTGATCACCGTCGAGTTCGCCAGGTTCCCAATACGCTTCCTAGATCGAAAGCCCTTCGACATGGGCATTGCCGGGGATAAACCTCGTCATGCGGTGATGCTATTACTTCTGAAGTTCTGCAAGCGCTGAATTCTAGAATTATCCCCGAGGGGTGGAATGATACAACAGTGGTTCTGATTCCTAAAGTTGATTGTCCAGAGTCGATTACTCAATATCGTCCAATCAGCCTCTGTAATGTGATCTATAAGATAATTTCAAAGATGCTGGCTCAAAGACTGAAACTCTTACTTCCTGAGGTAATATCTCCTATGCGGAGTGCCTTTGTTCTAGGGCATCTTATTACTGATAATGTGCTTCTTGCTTACGAGAGCATCCATGCTATAAAAAACAAGAGATCTGGAGTGAATGGAGCTTGTGCTGTCAAGCTGGATATGCATAAAGCCTATGATAGGGTGGAATGGATTTTTCTTGAAAACATGATGGTTTTGAGGAGAGATGGATTTCTCTCATGATGGCTTGTGTGAGATCGGTAAGATACCAAGTAAGGTTTAATTCTGAGGAAATAGACATGTTTATTCCGACTAGAGGTCTTCGTCAGGGGGATCCCCTCTCCCCGTATTTGTTCCTTCTTTGCGCTGAGGGTTTATCTAGTCTTCTGTTGTACGAAGAAGAAGTTGGTGGCATTGCTGGGGTAAGAGTGTGCAGAAATGCACCATCAGTCTCTCATCTACTTTTTGCTGATGATTCTCTTATACTCATGAAGGCAGACACGAATAATGCAACTTCCTCACAACAAGTTCTGGATACTTACTGTGCAAACTCAGGTCAGTTGGTCAGTTTGGCAAAATCAAGCATTTTCTTTTCACCTAACACAAATGCCCTTGCTAGAGCAGAAATTTGTGAAGCTCTTCATATTAGCATAGAAGCTATTTCAGATAAATATTTGGGTCTACTAGCTTTAGTGGGAGCTGATAGGAGTGACTCCTTCGAGCATTTTATTGAGAGAATTATTCAGCGCATTAATGGTTGGAAGGAAAAGCAGCTGTCTATTGGAGGCAAAGAGATTTTACTGAAAGCGATAGCGCAAGCCATTCCAGTTTACGCAATGTTAGTCTTCTTAATTCCTAAAGGTATATGTAAAAAGATGATGGATGCCATATCCAGTTTTTGGTGGGGAGATGATGATAATAGTGACAAAATGCATTGGTATGCATGGTGGAAACTATGTTACCCCAAGTGTGACGGTGGTATGGGGTTTAGAGATTTTCACTCTTTCAATTTAGCCATGCTAGCCAAACAAGTGTGGAGAGACTAGCTACTGATCAGGATTCTCTTTGTGCGACTGTTCTTCGTGCAAAATACTACCCTCATGGAGATATTTTAAAAGCTGGTCCTAAGTCTGGATCTAGTTTCACCTGGCAGAGTATTGTTTCTGGTATTGCTACGTTCAAGCGTGGATATATTTGGAGAGTGGGCAGCGGAGAAAAGATTAACATCTACACAGACCCGTGGATCCCTTCTAGCTGGAACAGGATGATTTTATCACCTCGAGGGAATGGCTTATATTCCAAGGTTTCAGAACTTATTAATCCAGTGACGGGTACTTGGGATATCGAGTTATTGAACTCTCTTTTCTCTGTGGTTGATGTCCAACGAATTTTGGAGATTCCCTTAAATAACCAAGGTTTTGACGATTTTATTGCGTGGCATTACAACAAGAATGGAAGATACTCAGTTCGGTCAGGCTATCATATTCAATGGAAGCATACGTTTGGGGCAAGACAAGGGCAACTTGCCTTACCTGGCTCATCGGCGACAAACCCCATCTGGAAAGAACTCTGGCGCCTCAAGATTCCAAGTAAGTGCAAGATTTTCCTTTGGCGTGCTCTTCATGCTATTATCCCTTTGAAATCTATCCTGGTGAATAGGCATATTGGCACGAGTGGGCAATGTCCGATATGTCAACAAGCGCCTGAAGACCTAATCCATCTTCTCTTTCAATGTGAGATGGCGCGGGATCTTTGGGATTCACTTGGCATCGCTGAGGTGATTGAGCAGGCGGTGACCATTGATTGGGCTGGCTCCGCTGTTTTAGAGTTTATTCTGCGAGACCAAAAAAGACAGCTGCCGGGGTTTACTAGTATTGGCCTCAAGGAGACTATTGGTGTTGCATGCTGGTACCTATGGTGGATTAGACGAAGACGAACACATAATGAAACAGTTCCTCCGCTATTGAGATGTAAAATGTCGATTCTTTCCATTGTGACAAATTCAGCAAGGGCATCTGCCAATGCCAGACCAAGGAGTGTCAAATGGTGCGCTCCTTGTGAGAACAAGGTTAAAGTGAACGTCGATGGTTCTTACCATTCTGATGATCATGCAGGTGCAGTGGGGTCGGTGATCCGTGATCACAATGGCAGTTTCTTGGCGGCCTCTTCTTCTTTTATCTCTGACCTATCATCTGCAGGGGCGGTAGAAGCCCTAGCAATGAGAGAGGGGTTGGCTCTCGCTCACCGGCTAGGGTTTAATAAAGTCATAATGGAGTCGGATTCTGTTGAGTGTGTGGAGGCCTGTACAGGAAACGAAGCTTGGTGGGGCGAATCATCAGCTATCTTTGCTGATTGTGTTGACATTCGTTCCTTTATTGATGATGTTTCCTTCAAGCACTGCCCCAGGGAAGCTAATGAAGCTGCACATGAAGTGGCTCGAGTTTGCTTTGATTCTAAAACTTCTTGTAATTGGGTAGATAATCCCCCTAGTTTCCTTGTTGAAAAACTTATAAATGATGTAACCGTACTGTGATTTCAAGCAGCAAGTTTCAGACGCACTCTTTTCCTTACCAGGGTACCTAAGGGGGAAGGTTTTTAATGAGGCGGCTTGCTAGCTTAATATATTCCTTATTTCAAAAAAAAAATTATTCCGACCAGGCTACCTTGTAAAAAAGATAGAAGCTGTCTCACACGGACGTGTAGAAGAATAGTAGGAAGGCAAGAACGAGACCGAACACTGGACGCGCACAAATGACTGTTCACGTATCACTTAAATCTTGTTTTCAAAACTTTTTTAAAAATCATGAACACTTTTTGAAATCATTAACATTTTTCGAATCATGAACAATTTTTCTCAACCACAAATAATTTTTCAAAAATCATGAACAATTTTTCAAAATCATGAAGACTTTTTCAAAAATCCTGAACATTGTTTCAAGAATGTTTTTCAAAAATCATGAACATATTTTATAAAAATCATAAACTAATTTTCGAAATTTATGATTTTTTTAAAAAAATCATGAACTAATTTTCGAAAATTATGTACACTTCTTAAAAAATTATGAATATTTTTCGAAAATCATGAACTAATTTTCAAATAATCATGAACAAATTTAAGAAATTATTGAACATTTTAAAAAAATCACTAACCAATTTATAATTATGAATTTTTTGAACATATGAACAAATTTGAAATCTGAATGAATTTTAAAAATGTTTACATTTTTAAAAAACAAAATCTGAAGAAATTTAAAACATTACATATAAAGAAATTTCGAAAAAATATTAAAAAACGTAACCTGAAACCGAAAAGGAAAGCACAAAACCGACTAGAAACTAGACAGAAAAATCGGATAGAAAACCAGAAAAAAAGTGGAGCGCCTCGTTCTACTGGGCCAGCACATTATAGCGATGGAGGAGTGAGCCAGGTACGCGGCGCCGTACACCGCGCCGCGGAAGGCGGTGTATAGGAATCGCGCTCCCTGGTCGTCTTTGTCTTTTTTTTTCTTTGCGTTTTTTCCTTTTGCTTCTTTAGTAGTTTGTCTAAATGGGCTACTAAATTGGCCTATTAGCAAAACTTTTTATGGACTATTTTTAGCCCTTATTTATTTTTAGTAAATAAATATATATATTATCATTTATTAATTTAATTAATTAATAAAGCATTAATCATCTTCCCTGAACAATTCCGTAACTCTTCGAAATAATTTCTATAAATCTCAAAACTACCCTAGCGTCGATGAGCGTTAAGTGTGTGACCCTACGGGTTTGAGAATATGCGGACATGATCACCATCAATAATCAATAGCGGGATCTGGAAATCCATATTGACTCCCACACATTCAATGAAGATCATTATCAGTGAACCACGATGTCAGAATTTAATTAATCTCATATACGAATTCCTTTGTCTCGCGATATTTTACTCTCCCAAGATTCCATCATCGGTATCGTCATACCTAGTTTAATCTAAGGATGGCAATTTTACGCTGGTACTAAGGCTGCCTTCGGTGTCTTTGGCACGATATTCCCTTTTTCATCGACTGATAAGAATGATGAGTCGATATTTTGCACGCGGTTTCCTTTGTTTTCTTGTTCTGCATCTCCCCTATTGGGTTCTGGCGCGTGGTGTTGCCCTCCACCAGTGTATGATGCGTTGATGTGCTCCTCTCGCAATATCCTGCTTGCTACGCTGGCTAACTCACGTCTCCTCCTTATCTCACTTTTATTCCGCAGCAGTTGTTTCTTTTGCTGATGCAAGGCGTATTGGTACCCCATTAAAACTTCCCTCATCGAGTTCGCTCTTATTACTACGCCATGGTTTACTGCTGCCTTGATCATCTGCCATTCTGCCACTGAGAGATAAACTTTTTCCCTTGTTGCAACATCGGAATCTGTTTCTCCCTATGCTCTATGATTGGCCCCTCGCTCAATGTTTTGCGGGTAGATAACTGGGTTGTTTTCAGCATCGAATTCTTTGGATGTGTCATTTATTATGACGTACACCTGATATCGATTGCTAGCATACTGGCTAGAACTTGGGGAGAGTATTGTTTGCTCATAATCATATAATTTTAGTCCATGTACCTTCAGAATTGCCGGAGACGTCGCCACAGCAGGCGATGAAGTCCTCTTCTGAATAATTGCTGATGTTGTCAAGGTTTTTGTCGGAAGTCATGTCCGGGGAACCCGATGATTCCTCTAGGTGTAGATTTTCCATGATTTTTTTGAGTTCCTCAATTGTGTTTGTCGGTGTACTAGAAACCGGGGTATCCCGGTCCACCTGCTCCTGGGCCACTTCAACGGCCCATCTTTGGCCTAGGAGCGCAATGAATATCGAAGCCCAACAAGGAAGACCCTCATGAGGAGAACGACGATAAAACGCTAAGGACCAGAAGACCTCTTCGCGAGGGACTCCTCGTGAGGATAGGGACGAGATCAATGACAGCTCAGCGCAATCCTGCGTTGGTGAAAGGATAAGACCAGAAGAAAGCCTGCCGCCCACGCTACCCCGATAAGGGGGCGACCAGCTCTGCCATGCCTGCATAAAGCTGCACGGCAGTTGTTGCTTCCCCCCTAAAAATAGGGTGGATGATGCAGGGCGCCAGGGAAGGACGTCAGCTTTCCTCCACCCACTCTCGTGGCCCGGCGCCACTGCTCTACGTATACCAAGACCACCGAACACCGAAGACATACAGCTGTCCCGCTTTTTGGCCGTACTATGGCAACCCCTTCCCCAAGTTGGTGAGGGGAAGGAGGACCTAGGCGCTATAAAAGGAGGGGAGGCTGCCCCTTAGAAGAGATCCCCAATCCGGAAGTTCTAGCTAGGCTAAGTTGGTTCTTCTACCTCTGGCCAGTTAGTGCTTGATACGTCTCAAACGTATCTATAATTTTTGATGCTCCATGCTTGTTTATACACCATTTGCTTTATGTTTTGTTTACACTTCGTGGCATTTTTATGCATTTTTCGGAACTAACCTATTAACAAGATGCCACAGTGCCAGTTCCTGTTTTCTGCTGTTTTTGTGTTTCAGAAAACTTACACATGAAATATTCTCAGAATTCGACGAAACAAAAGCTAAAGTTCCTAATTACCTAACACAAAGACGGAGTCCAAAGGAGAGCCAGAGATGGACCAAGGGGCGGCCACACCAAGTGGTGATGCGGGCCACCCCTTGGCCGCGCCATCAGGTGGTGTGACCACCTGGTCCACCTCCTGACATTGCCCTTCCGCCTATTTATTCCCTTCAACGAGAAAATCCTAAGGGCCCAAACACTTTTCCAGAGAACATACTGCAAGCCGCTGCCATCATCGACGCGAGATCGGGAGGGTCCAGAAACTCTTCCCGACACCCTGCCGAAGAGGGGAATCACCACTGGAGGCCTTCTTTGAAGGAAATATGCCCTAGAGGCAATAATAATATTGTTATTATCATATTTCTTGTTCATGATAATGTTTATACTCCATGCTATAATTGTATTAAGCGGAAACATTAATACTTGTGTGGTTTATGAACAACATCGTGTCCCTAGTACGCCTCTACTAGACTAGCTCATTGATTAATGATGGTTAAGGTTTCCTAACCATAGACATGAGTTGTCGATTAATAATGAGATCATGTCATTAGGAGAATGATGTGATGGACAGACCCAAATAAAGCAGAGCAATTAGATCGTGTCATTGTGTTCATCTTTGCGAAGCTTTTTCCTATGTCAAGTATTGTATTCCTTAGACCATGAGATAATACAACTCCCTAGTATCGGAAGAGAGCTTTGAGGTTATCAAACGTCATCCTATGCAAGGGTGATCATAAAGGTGTCTCTCAGGTGATCGGAAAGTACTTGTTGGGTTGTATGTATCGAGATGGAATTTGTCCCTCCTGAGTCAGAGAGATATACTTCGGGCCCACTCGGTAATCGATATCAACACCGCTTGCAAGCATGTGGTTAAGGAGTTAATCATGAAGTGATATCGGATTACAGAACGAGTAAAGTACTTGCTGTGAATGAGATTGAACTAGGTATGCCGATACCGACGATCGAATCTCGGGAAAGTAAAATATCGCGTGACGAAGGGAATACATATATGGGATTAATTGAATCCTGGCATCGTGGTTCATCCGATATGATCATCGATGAATATGTGGGAGTCAATATGGGTTTCCAGATCCCGCTATTGATTATTGATAGAAGATCATGTCTGCATATTCTCGAACCCGTAGGGTCACACACTTAACGTGCATCGACGCTAGGATAGAATGGATAATTGGTTAATGAGTTTTTGTTCGGAGTCTTGGATGAGATCCAGTACATCACAAGAGGTTAATAAGATTCATATAAAGGAAAGCAGTTTTTGGATTCTAGAATCATTTCAGAGTTTATCGGTATTGTACCGGAAGGTTCTAGAAGGTTCTGGAGTGGGACCAATGCTACTTGTTGATGGCGCCAGAAAAGAGGTTGCTGGCGTGGAGCAGTAAGTCCTTGTGCGTGGTGAATGACCAGCCCATTGGGAACCCCAAGAGGAAGGTATGATGAGTATAGCAGCTAGTTTTCCCTCAGTTAAGAAACCAAGGTTTAATGTCGATCTTGAAGAGGAGAGACAAACGACTGAAGGTGATGCGTAACCTGCACACACACAACCAAGTACTTTGTTCCCAACTTGCGATGAGGTTGTCAATCTCACCGGTTTGCTTGAAACAAAGATTATGAGTGTATCGAGTGGAAAATAGTAAAAGTATGCGAGTAAAGTAAACAGTACGAGTAAAGTAAACAGGTGATAGCAATATGATATAAATAGGACCGGGGTCCACAGTTCACCCGCGGTGTCTCTCCATAGATAAAATAACACATGCTGGGTAAACAAATTATAGTTGGACAATTGATAGAATAAAGATAACGTGATATGTCAAGAAGATCACTATGAGATTTACTCTGGGCATTACAACAAAATACATAGACCACCATCCAACTGCATCTATGACTAATAATCTACTCCCGGGGGTATCAATATGAACACCCCAAAAGTATTAAGTTGCGAACAACAAATAATTGCATTAAGCAAAGTGTGTAATGTAAACAAAGCATATGCCCTTGAGCATATGAATGTTGTTTTCTCCCTAGTAGCAACAACACATCTACCACCTTAGAGGTTTCTGTCACTCCCCCAGGTGAAATAGAGGCATGAATCCACTATCGAGCATAAATACCCCCTCTTGGAGTCACTAGCAACTACTCGGCCAAGATAGCTACTAACAACGGAGAGCATGCAAGATCATAAACAACATAGAGATAACAAAAGATAATATTCAGTACAGCAACTTAATCATAAACACCAATATTCATCGGATCCCAACAAACCAAACATGTAGAATTACATAACGGTGATCTCAATCATGTAGGGCAGCTCATGAGATCTAAACATGAAGCACATGGTGGAGAAGACAACCATCTAGCTACTGCTATGGACCCATAGTTCAAGGTAGACTACTCACTCATCGCTCCGGAGGCAAGCATGGCGATGAAGAAGACCTCTAGTGGCGATTCCCCTCTCCGGCAGGGTGCCAGGAAGAGCTTCTGGACCCTCCCGATCTTGGGTCAACGGTGGAGGCAGATCGCGATGTGTTCTGGAAATCTGATCGGGTACTTAGGTTTTTTCCGTCGGGGGGTCTTTATAGGCAAAGGGGCGATGTCAGAGGAGGGGCCAGGCGCCCTCACGCGGGGCTCGCATGGCCAGGGGCCTGGCCGCGCCGCCCCTGCGTGTGGGGCCCTGATGGCCCCCCTCCTACTCCTCTTCGGATCTCTGGAAGCTTCCGGGTAAAATAAGACTTCAGGAACTTGTTTTGTCCAATTCCGAGAATATTTCCTGTGTATCACTTCTGAAACACAAAAACAGCAGAAAACTGGAAACTGGCACTGTGGCAACTTGTTAATAGGTTAGTTCCGGAAAATGCATAAAAGTGCCACTAAGTGTAACGAAACAATAGGCAAATGGTGTAAAAACAAGCATGGAGCATCAAAAATTATAGATACGTTTGAGACGTATCAAGCATCCCCAAGCTTAACTCCTGCTCGTCCTCGAGTAGGTAAGTGATAACAAAAGAATAATTTTTGAGGTGACATGCACCTACACAATCTTGATCATATATGTAAGCATTTGTGAGCTGGGATCATAAGAACTTAAAACATGGGCATGAAGATATAATCATGACAATAAGAACTTAGCAACCATGTTGTAAACATGCAAATGAACACAAACAAAAGATCATGAAAATGAAACAATGAAAGTCAAACGTGTGTTCACATCATAAGGAAAAACATACAAAAGGTTTTCAGCTTGTCCTTCAAAGAGAGCAAAACATAAATGCATAGGACACCTTCAAGTTTAAGAGGGCGACTAGATACAAAAAATTTGAGAACAAGTGAAACCAACAATATGAGTCAATCAATAAACTTTGGGACAATGCATATCACACTAAGAATGACAACTATGCTCTCTTAATGGTGCATAAAGAAAGAAGGTGGTGACTCAACATAAAAGTAAAAGAAAGGCCCTTCGCAGAGGGAAGCAGTGATTGCAAGTTTTATAACCTTCAAAAATTATGGTACTTACCGGCTTTGAGCTCTCATTGCCCCCATCATAAGCATCTTGAATGGTTAAAGTTAATGCGAGAACAATTATGATGCATATGCTTGACAAATCATAAGTTGAAGATCTCGTGCCCCGTGAATACGAGTACCCAAACCTCATGCTACTTTACTTAGAGTCCCAAGCAAGGCTCTTGTCATTGTAAGTATATGTATATCATTGAGAACCGCCAATGGGGTATCTCCATGCCCGATGACATGGAACAAGTCCACACCAAAATGACAGGACAAGCAGACAATGAACACCTCGACATATCTTTTATTTGCCTTTTATTTAGCTTTTTATTGTGAGATGCGTCGTCGAATGTTCACCATGGGTATGCTGCAAATTTCCACCATGAATTATGCATGGCTTAGATTGGCGGCCCGGCGTTTCCCTAACACATATACAAACTCCATGATCCCCACAAGATTCCCAATTCATTTCACACCGCAGGCATCCATAGACAAAAGATCACGATATCAACTCAAATAAGAAGTGCAATGTTGAAAGCTTGCCCCATGACAGCATGGATGGGCTAGAATCCAACTTACAACTTGCAAGCATAACAACTCAACATAAGAGACCACAATGTCAAATTTTTAAGAACAGGAAAAAGTAAAGTGTGCCTTCCTGTTCGTGAGAGCTTTACTGACCGAATTTCGCATAACACTGGTAAGAGTTTAATTTGAAGAGAAAATAAAAGCAAGTCAAATTTACTTGGAATAGCAAATTGCTAGTAGGTATGTATGGTGGACACTTTGGAAAACTTTGGCTTTTAGGAGTTGGATGCACGAGTAGAGCTCATACTCAGTACAAGGCGAGGGCTAGCAAAAGACTGGGAGCGACCAACTAAGAGAGCAATAATGGCCATAATCATGCAAAGCAACAAAGCGACATTAAAAGAAGCATAAGATGGCATCAAAAGTCAAAAACTAAATGATCATGAAGGCTATTGGCGACTTTGTAAGAGTCTAATATGTGTGAGCATGCGCCAACTCAACCCAAATAAAGCATCAAGGAGAAAACCAAAATAATGCTTCCATACAATAAAAACAATGCATGATTTTTTCAAAGGCTCATTAAGCAATCTCAGTTATTTGAGACAAGTCATGCTACAGCAAAACCACTAAGCATACTATCAAAAAGACATCAAGCATGACATGAAAAAGCCTAAGCCGCAGTCTACACAAGCTCCTTCTTGTACAACTATTTTGCACAAAGCTTTTTCTCTTTTCCAACACCATTTGAAATTTTTATATAACAACTCTTTTGATGAAAACCAATAAAGATCAGAGGCAAAAATACACCTTGATAAAAAGATATGACAAGTTCTGAACGCAAATCAAGGCGAAAACGAAAACCAAAAGCAGTAGCGGAAAAAGTAGAACGCTCAATTTTTAATAAGAGTTAAAACTAGAGCGTTCTTTGCAAATGAAAAGCAAGGCAACTTCTCCAAAGGAAATTTGTTGGGGTCCAACCATTTATTGAAGCAAACAAACTAACTAAACTAACTAAGAAAACTAAAATAACTGACGCTCCAAGAAAAACACATAGTGCATGAAGCAATAAAAATATAGTGTTTTGAAAGGTGACCTGATTTTTTGCCGATGAAGAAGGGGTGCCGCGGGGGCATCCCCAAGCTTTGACGCTTGTACTTCTTGGATATTTCTTGGGGTGGTGCATGGGCATCCCCAAGCTTGAGCTTTTGTCCATTCTTCAACTCATCTCATCATTCTCCAATCCCTACACTTGAAAACTTCCTTCATACAAAACTAAACACAAATCTATTAGCAACATTAGTGCAAGCATAACATATAATCAATCCTCTATTTGCTTCAAGTTTTAACTCAAAACCACCACATATATAGCAAATACTACTGTAGCAACCTCCCCAAAAGTTCCATGATCAAAAGAACTCAAAAGAAAGCGATAAAGTGGCAAACACAAATATTGGCAGAAATCTGTCAAAACTGAACAGCTGACAAAGGTCGAATTTTTGAGGGATTTTCTATTGCTCAAATCAAAAAGTGTTCAACTAACAAAAGTTTAGATATAACCTGGGGCATATGCACAAGAAATCGCAGGTCCAAAAGATAAACAGAGAATTTTCACGAATTTTTATGGTGCAGCACCGAAAACTGTTTCAGGACAGCAACATCCCCAAATCTTTACCTCACTCAAATTAGAGGCTTCTCTTGGCACAAAAATGAAATAAACAAGATAAATAGTGGTCATTACAGTAATAATGACTTCCAAGACTGAAATAAAAGAAAAAGTACTAAAAAGAAACATTGGGTTATCTCCCAAAAGTGCTTTTCTTTAACGCCTTTAAGCTAGGCGCAGAAAATTGGGAATCAAGTAATATCAAGTGATGAAGTGCTAGGATCAGCACGTGCCTTACGTCTTCCTTTCTTACCTTTGCTCTTGACTCCAGGAAATACAAGGTTATTGCAAGGTGGAGAGGTAAATGTTATATTGCCTTTCCCACATCGATGACGGCGCCCAGGAGCTTCAGAATAGATCTTCCAAGTGTGATTTGTCCTTTTCCTACGCATTCAATAACAAGATAATCAGTAGATATCATTCTTCCTAGGACTTTTGTAAAGACTCCTTCAGCTATTCCAAGGGGAAATATAGTGGCATTGTTAGTAAGAGAAATTTCTTCTCCTCCCTCAGAAAGCTTCCAAAGGCTCAAAGATTCATAAACATCCTTTGGCATGAGAGAAAATTCAGACATAATATCACAACGAGCATGAAAAGTTTCACCACTAATGGTGATTTTTATCGTAGGATACCAACTCGAAGGTTCAGTATTTGTTGGCACATAATCAAAATGTTGGCGCAAAGTATTGTAGCAAGAATTCAAACTAGCAGTGTGAGTCGCAAGAGTATTAAGTCTATTAAAAATGCACACAAGAGAGGAATCAAAATAGGTTGGCATGCTATAAATTGTAATCAACTTTTTAATAATATTGAAGGTTTGATCTCCATCACAATGAAGGAAATCTCCTTCTGCAGTAGCATCCAAAGCATATCTATAACGAAGAGAAAGTCCAAAGTAAAAGCTACTAAGAAGCAAACTCAAAGTCATTTTAGGTTCAGTTTTTTCATGCCAATCATAAATTCTAGACCAAGCTTCTTTAAAGCTTTCCTCATCTTTCTGCTTAAAAGTAAAAATCATGTCCTCGGGCGACATAGTAGTAGCAACTGAACTAGACATAATAAACTAAAAGTAAAGAAATAGCAACTACCAAGGATTCTAAATTTTTTTGGGTTTTTGATAAAAAATGATGCTGGTAAAATAAATAAAGTAAAGCAAAACAATAAAACAAAGTAAAGGATTGTGTGCGAAAACTGCCCTCGCAGAAGTCTTCTCTTCCTCCCCGGCAACGGCGCCAGAAAATAAGCTGCTACTTGTTGATGGCGCCAGAAAAGAGGATGCTGGCGTGGAGCAGTAAGTCCTTGTGCGTGGTGAATGACCAGCCCATTGGGAACCCCAAGAGGAAGGTATGATGAGTATAGCAGCTGGTTTCCCCTCAGTTAAGAAACCAAGGTTTAATGTCGATCTTGAAGAGGAGAGACAAACGACTGAAGGTGATGCGAAACCTGCACACACACAACCAAGTACTTTGTTCCCAACTTGCGATGAGGTTGTCAATCTCACCGGTTTGCTTGAAACAAAGATTATGAGTGTATCGAGTGGAAAACAGTAAAAGTATGCGAGTAAAGTAAATAGTACGAGTAAAGTAAACAGGTGATAGCAATATGATGTAAATAGGACCAGGGTCCACAGTTCACTAGTGGTGTCTCTCCATAGATAAAATAACACATGCTGGGTAAACAAATTACAGTTGGGCAATTGATAGAATAAAGATAACGTGATATGTCAAGAAGATCACTATGAGATTTACTCTGGGCATTACAACAAAATACATAGACCGCCATCCAACTACATCTATGACTAATAATCCACTCCTGGGGGTATCAATCCGAACACCCCAAAAGTATTAAGTTGCGAACAACAGATAATTGCATTAAGCAAAGTGTGTAATGTAAACAAAGCATATGCCCTTGAGCATATGAATGTTGTTTTCTCCCTAGTAGCAACAGCACATCTACCACCTTAGAGGTTTCTGTCACTCCCCCAGGTGAAATAGAGGCATGAACCCACTATCAAGCATAAATACCCCCTCTTGGAGTCACTAGCAACTACTCGGCCAAGATAGCTACTAACAACAGAGAGCATGCAAGATCATAAACAACATAGAGATAACAAAAGATAATATTCAGTACAACAACTTAATCATAAACACCAATATTCATCGGATCCCAACAAACCAAACATGTAGAATTACATAACGGTGATCTCAATCATGTAGGGCAGCTCATGAGATCTAAACATGAAGCACATGGTGGAGCAGACAACCATCTAGCTACTGCTATGGACCCATAGTCCAAGGTAGACTACTCACTCATCGCTCCGGAGGCAAGCATGGCGATGAAGAAGACCTCCGGTGGTGATTCCCCTCTCCGACAGGGTGCTGGGAAGAGCTTCTGGACCCTCCCGATCTTCGAGTCGACGGAGGCGGCGGATCGCGATGTGTTTTAGAAATCTGATCGGGTACTTAGATTTTTTCCGTCGGGGGGTCTTTATAGGCGAAGGGGCGATGTCAGAGGAGGGGCCAGGCACCCTAACGCGGGACCCACGCGGCCAGGGGCCTGGCCACGCCGCCCCTGCATGTGGGGCCCTGGTGGCCCCCCTCCTACTCATATTCGGATCTCTGGAAGCTTCCAGGTAAAATAAGACTTCAGGAACTTGTTTCGTCCAATTCCGAGAATATTTCCTGTGTATCACTTCTGAAACACAAAAACAGCAGAAAACGGGAAACTGGCACTGTGGCAACTTGTTAATAGGTTAGATCCAGAAAATGCATAAAAGTGCCACTAAGTGTAACGAAACAATAGGCAAATGGTGTAAAAACAAGCATGGAGCATCAAAAATTATAGATACGTTTGAGACGTATCAACCAACATGGGCCTACTTGTCAGAGGCCTGTGTGGGCCTAAGGGGAAGTATCCTTGCCACTTTGGGCCAGGTGCACAAGGCCCCTAAGGCCCAGCCAGCCAGCCCTTAGGGGAAACCCTAAAGGAACCTTCCAGAAGAGGGGGGGAAGACTTGCCCCTACTCTTCCCCCTAGGCCGCCGTCCTAGGACTTGGAGGAAGGGCCAAGGCAGCCGGCCGGCCCCCCATATAAGGAGGGCAGGGGCGTAGCCTCCCCACACTCCAACCCTAGCCGCTGGCCAACTGCTGCCCCTCCACCTCTCTCTCTCTCGCGACTGTGCGTAGGCGAAGCCCTGCCGTAGAAACTCTCCACCATAAGCACCACGGTGTCGTGCTGCAGATCCAATCTATCTCTCCACCATACTTGCTGGACTAAGGAAGGAGGAGACGTCGCTGCACCGTACGTGTGCATCTCTCGAAGATGCCGCCACTTTGGCGTAGGATCGGATCGGATCGCGGGGAGGAGATGGCTAGTACGACTACATCATCCACGTTCTGTTGAACGTTTCCGCTGTGCGATTTCTTCAAGGGTATGAAGATCTCATCTATCTCTCTCGTTGATTACATCTCCTAGATTAGATCTTGGCTTTCTTGTTCGCATCCGTAGGAATTTTTTTGATTTACTATGCTGCGAAACCCTTCAGTGGTATCAGAGCTAGATCTGTGCGTAGATGTGTTTCACGAGTAGAACGCAACATGATTGTTGCAGGCGTTGATGTTTTCTGTTGCAAACCTCTTGTTTTTATTTCTTATGGCACGGCATAGTGAGATCGAAGCGGTCCAGGCCAACTTTACGCGACCTCATTTGCGAGACCGGCTCCGCACTTGACGTGTGGCTTGTTCCACACATGCGGCTGGTGGATGCCAGTTTCTCTTACTATAGTAGTCATGAGATTTACAATGGATGTTAGCAACCATAATATCACCGTTGTGGCTTTTTGTAGGTAAGAATCGTTCTTAACTTGCTGCTCCCATAAGCCACGTAAAACATGCAACAACAAAGTAGAGGCGTCTAACTTGTTTTTGCAGGGGGTGTTTTGTGATATGGTATGGCCACAAGATGTGATGTGATATATGTGATGTATGCGATGATCATATTTTGTAATATTTCACGACTTGCATGTCAATGAGTTCACAACCGGCAGGAGCCATATGGTTGTCTTTATAATTGTGTATGACCTGCATGTCAACTTCTTATACGCCATGTAATAGCTTTACTTTATCGCTAAGTAGTTAGCAATAGTTATACTTGCTATTCGTGGTGGAGGCAATCATGGTGGAGTGATGGAGATCATGCCGGCGCGCATAAGATGGAGATCATTGCGTGGAGATTGGCTATACCATGTCACATAAAATTATATGCATGTGATGTTTATCCTTTTATGTATCTTATTATGCTTTGATCACGACGATAGCATTTTAAGATGATTCCTCACTTAAAGATCAAGATAAAATTGTATTCTCCCCTCGTATGCGCCGTTGCGAAAGTTCGTCATGTATCAAG
Organism: Dactylis glomerata; assembly: GCA_007115705.1. Classification (NCBI taxonomy): domain Eukaryota; kingdom Viridiplantae; phylum Streptophyta; class Magnoliopsida; order Poales; family Poaceae; genus Dactylis; species Dactylis glomerata. The sequence continues at coordinate 497,408 of QXEO01002093.1, forward strand.
CATCTCGTGATGATCGGGTGCTATAAACTCTACATTCACATACAATGGGTGCAAGCCAGTATTTGCACATGCAGAGATACTTGGGTTTCACTTGACGAGCCTAGCATGTACAGACATGGCCTCGGAACACACGGACCGAAAGGTCAAGCATGAGTCATATGGATGATATGATCAACATGTTGATGTTCACCACTAAAACTACATCATTCACGTGATGATCGGTCTCGGTGTAGTGAATTTGGATCATACTTCACTAAACAACTTTGAGGGATATTGAATTTAGTGGGAGTTCATTAGTAATTTGATTAACTTGAACTAATTATCATGAACTAAATCTTGATGTATTTGCATAAGTCATTGTAGTCTTTGGCACCGTTTCCCACCGACACTTAGCTTAATTGAGTTAAAAGAACTATAGAATTCTGGATAATCACTTTACGGACTAGTACCGTTTAGTTAGAATATCAAGAGTAAGGATTAAGTCTTATTGCAAACTTTAGCAAACCTCACTTGCTCCATGCGATTTAATAAATTGTATTGATCTAAGAGCAACGAGTCAAGTTTAGTATCTAAAGATCATATGTTTGCCTTCATGATAAATTGATCTTCAAAATTGTTTGAGAATCAAAGTGATCATTGAGCTGAAAGAATTGTTTCAGAAACAAACAAGAAGTGAAAGATATTTGATATCTAAAACTTTGATTGTTTGCAAAATTTATAAAGTATAATTTAGTAAAAGAACATATGCTCATATTGTATGACTATATGCGAAGATTGAAGATGCTAGACGTCCCGATCACCCAAAAGTTTGGGAACTAATATTATACTTGCATTCATCCTTATAAGCTATAGTAGTTTCATCATGAAAGTTGTCATGATAAGATGAATGAAAGGGTATTGGCTAAATTGTTTTTGCTATACCAAAGATACTAAAAATGGAATCTAGAAGAACGCCAATTATATGATGATGGTGATCCACCTCAATGTGCAAAATCCAGGGCTATTAGTATTTAACTAACATCCTTTGGACCATATATCAAATGATTGACGCCACTATTGATGTTGATAGATTCTTCTAAGTAGAGAGGAAATGCTAAATAGGATCTGCAAAATATTAGGTAGAAAAGGAAAAGACTGGAAATGTCCAGCTCAGGTATATAATTGATATACATGTTATAGATGTATTCCTTGCTAGTACATAATTCTTGGGTATTGGATACTAGATTGTTGGTATGAAATGTCATACAAAGCAATAATACAAGAACTATGATGGCCTAAGTAACTAGCAAAAGAATATGGTACTAATAGCCGCTGGCCAACTGCTGCCCCTCCACCTCTCTCTCTCTCGCGACTGTGCGTAGGCGAAGCCCTGCCGTAGAAACTCTCCACCATAAGCACCACGGTGTCGTGCTGCAGATCCAATCTATCTCTCCACCATACTTGCTGGACTAAGGAAGGAGGAGACGTCGCTGCACCGTACGTGTGCATCTCTCGAAGATGCCGCCACTTTGGCGTAGGATCGGATCGGATCGCGGGGAGGAGATGGCTAGTACGACTACATCATCCACGTTCTGTTGAACGTTTCCGCTGTGCGATTTCTTCAAGGGTATGAAGATCTCATCTATCTCTCTCGTTGATTACATCTCCTAGATTAGATCTTGGCTTTCTTGTTCGCATCCGTAGGAATTTTTTTGATTTACTATGCTGCAAAACCCTTCAGTGGTATCAGAGCTAGATCTGTGCGTAGATGTGTTTCACGAGTAGAACGCAACATGATTGTTGCAGGCGTTGATGTTTTCTGTTGCAAACCTCTTGTTTTTATTTCTTATGGCACGGCATAGTGAGATCGAAGCGGTCCAGGCCAACTTTACGCGACCTCATTTGCGAGACCGGCTCCGCACTTGACGTGTGGCTTGTTCCACACATGCGGCTGGTGGATGCCAGTTTCTCTTACTATAGTAGTCATGAGATTTACAATGGATGTTAGCAACCATAATATCACCATTGTGGCTTTTTGTAGGTAAGAATCGTTCTTAACTTGCTGCTCCCATAAGCCACGTAAAACATGCAACAACAAAGTAGAGGCGTCTAACTTGTTTTTGCAGGGGGTGTTTTGTGATATGGTATGGCCACAAGATGTGATGTGATATATGTGATGTATGCGATGATCATATTTTGTAATATTTCACGACTTGCATGTCAATGAGTTCACAACCGGCAGGAGCCATATGGTTGTCTTTATAATTGTGTATGACCTGCATGTCAACTTCTTATACGCCATGTAATAGCTTTACTTTATCGCTAAGTAGTTAGCAATAGTTATACTTGCTATTCGTGGTGGAGGCAATCATGGTGGAGTGATGGAGATCATGCCGGCGCGCATAAGATGGAGATCATTGCGTGGAGATTGGCTATACCATGTCACATAAAATTATATGCATGTGATGTTTATCCTTTTGTGTATCTTATTATGCTTTGATCACGACGATAGCATTTTAAGATGATTCCTCACTTAAAGATCAAGATAAAATTGTATTCTCCCCTCGTATGCGCCGTTGCGAAAGTTCGTCATGTATCAAGCATCTCGTGATGATCGGGTGCTATAAACTCTACATTCACATACAATGGGTGCAAGCCAGTATTTGCACATGCGGAGATACTTGGGTTTCACTTGACGAGCCTAGCATGTACAGACATGGCCTCGGAACACACGGACCGAAAGGTCAAGCATGAGTCATATGGATGATATGATCAACATGTTGATGTTCACCACTAAAACTACATCATTCACGTGATGATCGGTCTCGGTGTAGTGAATTTGGATCATACTTCACTAAACAACTTTGAGGGATATTGAATTTAGTGGGAGTTCATTAGTAATTTGATTAACTTGAACTAATTATCATGAACTAAATCTTGATGTATTTGCATAAGTCATTGTAGTCTTTGGCACCGTTTCCCACCGACACTTAGCTTAATTGAGTTAAAAGAACTATAGAATTCTGGATAATCACTTTACGGACTAGTACCGTTTAGTTAGAATATCAAGAGTAAGGATTAAGTCTTATTGCAAACTTTAGCAAACCTCACTTGCTCCATGCGATTTAATAAATTGTATTGATCTAAGAGCAACGAGTCAAGTTTAGTATCTAAAGATCATATGTTTGCCTTCATGATAAATTGATCTTCAAAATTGTTTGAGAATCAAAGTGATCATTGAGCTGAAAGAATTGTTTCAGAAACAAACAAGAAGTGAAAGATATTTGATATCTAAAACTTTGATTGTTTGCAAAATTTATAAAGTATAATTTAGTAAAAGAACATATGCTCATATTGTATGACTATATGCGAAGATTGAAGATGCTAGACGTCCCGATCACCCAAAAGTTTGGGAACTAATATTATACTTGCATTCATCCTTATAAGCTATAGTAGTTTCATCATGAAAGTTGTCATGATAAGATGAATGAAAGGGTATTGGCTAAATTGTTTTTGCTATACCAAAGATACTAAAAATGGAATCTAGAAGAACGCCAATTATATGATGATGGTGATCCACCTCAATGTGCAAAATCCAGGGCTATTAGTATTTAACTAACATCCTTTGGACCATATATCAAATGATTGACGCCACTATTGATGTTGATAGATTCTTCTAAGTAGAGAGGAAATGCTAAATAGGATCTGCAAAATATTAGGTAGAAAAGGAAAAGACTGGAAATGTCCAGCTCAGGTATATAATTGATATACATGTTATAGATGTATTCCTTGCTAGTACATAATTCTTGGGTATTGGATACTAGATTGTTGGTATGAAATGTCATACAAAGCAATAATACAAGAACTATGATGGCCTAAGTAACTAGCAAAAGAATATGGTAACAATGCGCATTGAGAAACAAATAAATGTATTATTGTGTTTTTCATTGGCATAAAACCTAGCCTTCTAGATATGTTAAGAACTTAATAATTGTTATTTTGTTCTAGTATTATGAGAGCAATGGTTGTTCAAATTATTACCATCTTCCATAATCGATGGATAGATTATTATTATCTTGTTGGTGAAATAGACATTTATAACACTGATGCTAAAGGTCGCAAGACAAAATAAATTCCACTTATATGTGACACCGCCGTTTAAGTCATATTGGAAACAAAACATGAAAGAAATTCTATATTGATAGATTTCCGAGTCATTTGATTTTGAATTGATTGACGCTTGTGAGACTTTTCCTAAAGATGATTAAACTCCGTTCATGGGCCATAGAAAGAATAAGCGACTAACTACATGGATTTTGTACATGTTGATGTATGTAGTTCATATGTGAAGTCGAGCGTGGTGTATTTTCTATTTCATCAGTGACTCGAATAGATGTATGGTATATCTACTTGATGAGATAGAAGTATGAAATTATTCAATTTATGAAGTGAAAATTGTTGTAACAAGAATATTCGAGTTGAATGATTAGATCATAAAGAAGAATATTTGAGTTACAAGTTTAGCAAATATCTAAGAGTTAGGGGAATTGTTCCACAAACTTGCATCGTGATAAACACCATAGGAGTATGGAGTTTTCGATGGATGTAATCAAACCTTGTTTGACATGGTTAGATCAATGATGAAATAAACTACCAATATAATTTGTGGATTATGCTTTAGAGACTAACACTTTTTCACTGAATAGAGTGCCATCATAATCTGCCGAAATGACACCATACAAGTTATAGTTGTCTTTTCATGAATTTTGGTATGCAAGGCATATGTGTAAAATGTTTACAACCAAAATTGGATTAGTAAGTCTTTGTAGGTTATCCCAAAGAATATCGATGGGTGTTTCTTCTGCCATAAACCCAATTAAAGGTGATTGTCACTGAAAGAAGTGAACTTCTTATGAAGGAGTTTTTTCCGAAAGGTTTAAGTGGGAGGAAGATAGAACTTGATGAGGTTACTGAATCTGAGCAAGATGACCAGAGTAGCGCAGCACCAGAATATGTTTTGGAAGTGGCAACTGCATTCATAGCTCACGCGTCTATAATATGTTGTAGTCACGGCATCGAAGTTCCTATTTAACCAAGTTGGTCATAATCAAATAGCAAGATTTGAGGACGAGATATTATTAGATAATAGTAACCAACAATATACAAAGAAGCAGTGATGGGCCCTGACTTCGTCATATAAATTATTCTGGCAACAATTACATATAGAGATATGTTAGTTGAATAAATGAAACAATGTTCCTCTACCAGAATGCACACCAAGGACGTGTACCTGACATGACCCAATGGGTTTTGTTGATTTAAAGGTTGCTAGATATGTATGCAAATTTCTATGGTAGAAGTAAGCATAGCGAAGTTGGAATCTTCAATGATGAAAATGTTAAAGTGTTAATTTTATCAAGATATTTGAAGATGCTTGTATTTACAAGAAAGTAAGTGGGAGCGCTAAGACATATTTCTAATGCTTTATGTAGATGACATATCGTTCATTGGAAATTATGTGTTTTTCTTGATATTTGTGAAGTTTTCACTAAAATTAGATTTCTAATGAAAGACTTAGGTAAAACCAGAATATTAAGCATCAATGTCTATGCAGATAGATTGAGACACTAATATAGTTTTACCAGAGTGCATAGATGAAATATTGAATTTGTTCAATATGGAAACAATAAGAACGGTTCTTGTTGCATGGAAGAGGTTGGAGCAAGAATCAATTGTTTTGACACTTGATGAGTGAAATCACAAGAATGATTTATCAATCTTGTATACCATGATATGTAGATCCAGATATGTCTAATGCTCTAAAAGGTTACGAGCATTCATATGATGATTGTTGGACAATAGTAAGATATTCTTATGTACTTTAGAAGAACTAAGAATATGTTCTGTATGTAAAAGTGACAAATGGTTCATTGCAATGTGTTACATTGGCTTTGTCACATATACAGTTAAAATTTTATCTCAATTTTAAAGCTATTTGTTTTGAGTAAGAAGGTGGCACAATAAGATGGAAGAAATTTCCATGATGACTTGGATGAGTTCCAATGTTAACATTGTGGCGGACACTGCAACGAGGGCTAAGTATATAATCGCTTTAGAAGTGGCATAAAGATGCAAAGTAGATAGTGATAATCCAACTTCTTTTTGGCACTGTCGTCTAGGTCATATTGGCGTAAAACGCATGAAGAAACTCCATTCTGATGGACTTTTGGAGTCTCTTGATTTTGAATCATTTGACACGTGCGAGCCATGCCTCTTGGGCAAGATGATCAAAACCTCGTTTTCCAGAATAATGGAGCGAGCAACGGACTTATTGGAAACCATACATACCGATGTGTGTGGACCAATGAGTATTTCGACGCACGGTGGATATCGCTATTTTTTAAAAAAAGTGTGCTAGTACTATGTAGTTCTATTGTATGACAATAGTGACAACATAGTCTCGGCCAAGAAACAAAGGTCTCACCAGAAGACCAAGTTTATACGATGCTATCTCATACAAGATGAGTAATGCGTGCTGATGAAAAAAGGAATATGCAAATACAAACGGACCTGAAAGTGTCAGACCCGTAGATAAGGTTTACCATATGCAACGCGTATGAATAACACCGGAATGTCATAGGTGTTAAAGGCGCAGGTATGACTAGATTATTGACTCTAGTGCAAGTGGGAGACTGAAGGAAATATGCCCTAGAGGCAATAATAATATTGTTATTATCATATTTCTTGTTCATGATAATGTTTATACTCCATGCTATAATTGTATTAAGCAGAAACATTAATACTTGTGTGGTTTATGAACAACACCGTGTCCCTAGTACGCCTCTACTAGACTAGCTCATTGATTAATGATGGTTAAGGTTTCCTAACCATAGACATGAGTTGTCGATTAATAATGAGATCATGTCATTAGGAGAATGATGTGATGGACAGACCCAAATAAAGCAGAGCAATTAGATCGTGTCATTGTGTTTATCTTTGCGAAGCTTTTTCCTATGTCAAGTATTGTATTCCTTAGACCATGAGATAATACAACTCCCTAGTATCAGAAGAGAGCTTTGAGGTTATCAAACGTCATCCTATGCAAGGGTGATCATAAAGGTGTCTCTCAGGTGATCGGAAAGTACTTGTTGGGTTGTATGTATCGAGATGGAATTTGTCCCTCCCGAGTCAGAGAGATATACTTCGGGCCCACTCGGTAATCGATATCAACACCGCTTGCAAGCATGTGGTTAAGGAGTTAATCATGAAGTGATATCGGATTACAGAACGAGTAAAGTACTTACTGTGAACGAGATTGAACTAGGTATGCCGATACCGACGATCGAATCTCGGGCAAGTAAAATATCGCGTGACAAAGGGAATACATATACGGGATTAATTGAATCCTGGCATCGTGGTTCATCCGATATGATCATCGATGAATATGTGGGAGTCAATATGGGTTTCCAGATCCCGCTATTGATTATTGATAGAAGATCATGTCTGCATATTCTCAAACCCGTAGGGTCGCACACTTAACGTGCATCGACGCTAGGATAGAATGGATAATTGGTTAATGAGTTTTTGTTTGGAGTCTCGGATGAGATCCAGGACATCACGAGAGGTTCCAGAATGGTCCGGAGAATAAGATTCATATAAAGGAAAGCCGTTTTTGGATTCCGGAATCGTTTCGGAGTTTATCAATATTGTACCAGAAGGTTCTAGAAGGTTCCGGAGTGGGACCAACATGGGCCTACTTGTTGGAGGCCTATGTGGGCCTAAGGGGAAGTGTCCTGGCCACTTTGGGCCAGGTGCACAAGGCCCCTAAGGCCCAGCCGGCCAGCCCTTAGGGGAAACCCTAAGGGAACCTTCCAGAAGAGGGGGGGGGAAGACTTGCCCCTACTCTTCCCCCTAGGCCGCCGCCCTAGGACTTGGAGGAGGGGCCAAGGCAGTCGGCCAGCCCCCCATATAAGGGGGGCAGGGGCGCAGCCTCCCCACACTCCAACCCTAGCCGCCGGCCAACTGCTGCCCCTCCATCTCTCTCTCTCGCGACTGTGCGTAGGCGAAGCCCTGCCGCAGAAACTCTCCACCATAAGCACCACGCCGTCTTGCTGCAGATCAAATCTATCTCTCCACCATACTTGCTGGACCAAGGAAGGAGGAGATGTCGTTGCACCGTACGTGTGCATCTCTCGGAGGCGCCGCCACTTGCGGCGTAGGATCGGATTGGATTGCGGGGAGGAGACGGCTAGTACGACTACATCATCCACGTTCTGTTGAACGTTTCCGCTGTGCGATTTCTTCAAGGGTATGAAGATCTCATCTATCTCTCTCGTTGATTACATCTCCTAGATTAGATCTTGCCTTTCTTGTTTGCATCCGTAGGAAATTTTTTGATTTACTATGCTGTGAAACCCTTCATTCTTTATCACCATGCCTGCCTCCGAAGTGATGCGTGAGTAGTCTATCTTAGACTATGGGTCCATAGCAGTAGCTAAATGGATGTATTCTCCTCCATGTGCTTCATATTTAGATCTTGTGAGCTGCCTATCATGATCAAGATCATTGTTATGTAATTCTACATGTTGTGTTTGTTGTGATCCGATAAATATTGAGTACTATGTCAAGTTGATTTGTGAATTATCATCTCTATGTTGTTTATGATCTTGCATGCTCTCCGTTTCAAGTAGATATCTTGGTCAAGTAGATGCTAGTAACTCCAAGAGGAAATATTTATGCTCGATAGTGGGTTCATGCCTCTAGTAATCTGGGAGAGTGACAATAACTTCTAAGGTTGTAGATGTGTTGTTGCTACTAGGGAGAAAACAACAATCTTGTATTCAAGGACATTTGTATTGTTTACATTACACACTTTGCTTATGGCGATAATCTGTTGCTTGCAACTTCATACCCAACGGTTGCTCGGATGACATCCGGCGGGTGGATTATTAGTCATAGATGCAGTTGGATTACGGTCTATGTATTATGTTGTAATGCCCAAGTGAATCTCATAGTGATCTTCATAACATGTACATGTATTGCTATGCATTCTTTATTCTGTCAATTGCTCAACTGTAATTTGTTTACCTAGCATGTTATTTATCTTTATGGAGAGACACCTCTAGTGAACTGTGGACCCCGATCCATTCTTTTACATATATATTACCATTTACTTTCTACAAGTATTATTTACTTTCTTCCAAACAAACATCTATTACCACACGATATGTTTAATCCTTTGTTTACAGCAAACCAGTGAGATTGACAACCTCACTGCAAGTTGGGGCAGAGTACTTTGGTTATGTTGTGTGCAGGTTCCACATTGTTGCTGACGCCGGTAGTGCGCCTTGCCAAAAGCCAGCTAGCATCATCCTTCAGAAGTGGTTTCTTTCTCCTATTGGTCGATTAAACCTTGATTTCACAATCCAGGGAAACTTGCGGGTATGCTCATCACATCTTCCTCTTGGGGTTCCCAACTGGGGCGGCTAGCACCGCTAACAAGTATTTTTCTGGTGCCATTGCCGGGGAGAAAGAGGATTTCTGCAAGGGGAGTCTCTCGCTTCCAATCTCTTTACTTTGTTATTGTTTTGCTTACTTTCTTTACTTTATTTTTGTTTGCATATCTTTAAGGCGAAGCCCCCGAAAGTGGCGTGTCGCATTTGAGCGAGTCTGTGATAGGCAGAGATGTACTCAACGCGGCGGACCGAAGTCAACACGGCGGAGGCTTGTAGTTGATGACCTGCAAGGTTATGACACAGCCCCCGAGTATCGGGTGCGGCAAAAAGTAAATGATAATCAACTCTTGGTAGAGAAAAACTTAGCTGTGTTGGGTGCAGCATGGTCGGCACGGTGGACATAGTCGATGGAGCGGAACATAGTCGACGCGGCGAGTTGATGCCGTAGAATCGCAGCCATGATCGGAGGCAAAATTGTTGTCGAGCCCCCAAGCATTGTTGGAATCGTCGTATCGACAAAAATAATATGTTGCTAATGTCGACGAAACTGCAGGTCTTGAGCGTGAGCTTCCGCACATAGAGGCGAGGTGACGTCGAGCCCCCGAGCAATACTGAGTGCGCGACGGCGAGCCCCCGAGTGATGCTGAGTGCGCGACGGCGAGCCCCAAGCATGGCAAGCCTTAATCAACGCAGACTAGAACGCGGTGGAGTCAACGCATACCAGAACACGGCGAAGTTGACGCGGATGTAGTCAACACCGACAAAGGCACCGCAAAGCAGTGTGAAGAGTAGTCGAAATATTCTTCTCTATCTGGCGACTCGCTATTGTAATCTACAGCTGACAAGTCGTTTGATGTTTTTCCTTTTTGATTGATCCTTGACTTGAAGTACTTGACTCGATCTTTAACTTGCTGGGAAGTAGGCGGTGCTCTCTAGATTGCTTTTCATCTCCTTTCTTCTTGGAATTAGGATCGGGAAACAACCGCACTTGAATTGCCTCCATGAATAAAATACTTATCACTGATTAATAATCTAGGAAACAGCACGGCGCATGATCCGGCCATCTTGAGCGAGACTTTGGCATGGATTCGACAAATTTATAGCTCACAGACAGATACGCGCTGTACGCGCAGCCGATCGAGACATGGCAGGGTCCAAGCCTTCCTGTAACAACGCACGGGGTGGCGGCGGTGTCGAGCTCCTTTGATTCCTACTGTTGATTTTCTTGCGTGCATAGTATAGATCAATGTGTATCTGGGTCAAAAGAATACTTGAAGCGAGCTGCCCGTTTTGCCGATCTGACAATCTGTAGCACGTCGATTTACCGGTCGATGTAGAATGCGGCACAACCGATCTCGGCCACGCGCCAGTATGTCGAAGGAGTTGGTTCGGTGGGACGCGATCTGCCGAGTGTCTCTCCGCGGCGTGTGCGCGCGGGATCGACATGTCGTCGTCAGGTCCAATCTCGCACACGATTGTTGCATGTAGATGTACTAGAAGGACCTCGCGCGCGCTGCTGCGCGCGTTTTCGACATTCTTGTATGTGTATTTTCGATTATTTTCTGCATGTCATGGCCCATTTATTATTTATTCAAGTGCAACAAAGAAAATGCAGAGGAAGACGCATGACAAAAGCAAACAACTGAATTCACATATATTTGTGAAAGAAAGTTCATAGCGGAAAGAAAACACTACAATAACAACAGAGCTACTAATACACATATATGATAATATAGAACCTATACAGGACTTTACATGACTGCTATAGGATAAATAACACACTCTTTTGCAATAATTATGAAAAAAGATGTATTAACATGCTGACGTCTGTGACAATGGTAAAAAATCCTATTTGATTCCATTCTGCCAAAGTTTTTTCTTTTGATATTTTCCACCGACATGATTGTACTAAAAACTTTCCTTAGAAAAATCATCCGAAGAGTCTGCTATCTTTTGGAGAAACCTTTATTTGATTTAGCGATTCCGGACTGTGAACATGAAGTTAGTTAGAAATGACCTACAATTATAAAGGAAGGGGAGTGTGGAGGGAAGTGGCAAAATTTCTTAATCAATATTTAAGATAGGTTGAAAGTCTCTTCTGGTCCATCCACTTGATGAACTGATCGGAAGACATGAAGATTGGAACTGCATTGCTCTCGCAGAATGGAAGAGATATAGGAGGAGATGAGAGCTGCTGAGAAAAAGGCAGGGATCCCATGGCGACTTCAACAAGGCGCCATCACCCATTGGAGATAACTGGCGAGTTGTCTTGCAAGCGAGCGCACCTACGTGGCACACTGAGGCTTCCATCTCTGGCCCAAGTTGAGAAGTATTTAGAAATATAGCCCTAGGATTCGGCACCGAGCACCTTGGAGGCAGATACTTTTGAGCCGAACGCCCAGCGGACACATGAAAAACCAACTGATAGCAGGACTGCAAACATCAGGAAAGAATAAGAAAATTTGAATTGCTTGCCGAAGAATGAGTTTCGAACATGTACTAACAAAAGGCACCTGGACTGAAGAAAAAATGTTTCACATCAGCAAGAATAGCTTCGATAACATGTTCCCTGTAAAATGAACTGCTAGCAGAAGAACGAATTACATACATAAAGGTAACTATTAGTGTGCATAATATGTCTGTTTGAAATAAGATGGACGAACTAAACATCTGAACCAACAACCCAAAATATCACCCGTAAATGCAAAGAGCAATCATGCATTTTGGTAGAAGCAAACTTTTGCCTTCATGTGCCGACGGTCTTCAAACATATCTTTGATTGTTGACTTCTATTTCTATTTGTATACATTATTTATTAATCAATCTAAGGAACTGAAAGTAGCAGAAATATCAAGACACATGATGTATAATGTTAACTATGAAGGTGGTTAAGTTTACCCTTGCAAACTCTTCGCTGCAAATTATAAAATTCAATACAGCCCTACATTTAGGTTAGAAGAGAACGCAAGTATAGTTTCTAGCCTTCATTTGAAATACATAATTAAGCTGAAGTAAAGCTAAATTATTTTGCAAGCCATGATTAGTTTTAGGCTTCAGCCTTGGATGGCATGGGCTGATGTTTTCAATATGAATATGCATAATCACCTTAGGTGGTCTTCAACCCTGAGCAACAGAGCAAACAAGAAAATTAAATGCAGGCTCAAATGATGTAATCCACCTATTGCTCTAAACTGCACATCTCAACTAACCTGAAAAACACAGAAACCAAAAGGTTCCATACTTACTAAAATATGCATGTACGGTGCCAGCTATATTATAATGTCTGAGTGCTATGAACTGTTACCTTGATTTGTTTCTCTTCATATTCACGCACTGAGCTTTTCAGTAAGCGAACCTGAAGTTCCATGCCTAAAAAGCACTGAAGCAATAGTAAATTAGTAATAATTATTAGGAGGAGGAGGAGGAGGAGGGGACCTGGTATTTCCTAAAACTGTCACAGCCAGATCTTTACATGCCACAGTAGGCGGCGAATACCTGGTAACCGGAGCTGCTCTGTCTCGTTTGAGGAGAGAAAAGGGACATGGGAGGGCCACCGATGCAGTTTTCCTCGGAAATAGGAGAACGAACGACGGTGATGGCGATGTTAACCATCGGATCCGGTGTCCCCATGAGCTGTGCATCCCTGCGCCACTCCCCGTGTGCTCCTCCTTGCCGCGCTCAATGGTGACTCAAAGGCGGCGGCAATTGCGCAGAAGACCAAGGAGCTGAGCCTGATCTGCCACCTCGCGCGATGAATTGTGGCTATTTTGGAGGAGGCAAAGTGCACCTGACAGGCCGTAGTTTCACCAACCGGCGCCCATCTCTCCGTATTTTCGCCAGCCGGCGCTCGCCACATGAGAAACTGAAGGGAGGAAGAGGAGCATACTAATGGTTCATCGGCGAAACAGCAGGGCGACCTAGACAACCCCCCTACGTTCCCTTTTGCTATATGCCCTACATGTTCGTTCTCTATTTTCTTTACTCGAAAGCCCAAACAAACCGACTCCAGGAAATCTGAACTGAAGGCAGATCGGCAGTCTTGTGCTTGAGGGTAATTGGAGATTTTATATAAATTAATCCATATCAAATGAAGAAAGAATCTGCACAAAAAATCCATCTCTCCAAAAGTCCATGGAACAGTGTGGTGCTTTTCAACCAAGGTAAGTTCCTAGATTAAGCCATGCTGACAAATCTTGCACTTACTTTCTCTTCTTTATCTATAATGATTGTTGGCATTTGCAAGTAATCTCTGCTCAGTGCTTAAACTGCATATGTCCCCATGGGGACCAACTGCAATCTTAAAAGAACAATAAAGATAGACAAACCTGATTGAAATAAGCCATCCTTTATAGAGATGACCTTGCAATCCTCTAGGTCCAAACCAATAGTTTATTGATAGATAAACCTTAAAATCACATTATGGTGGAGTACTCCAGTCAGAACATAACAATAAAGAAATGCCCATTTAAATATCAATACAACCTAGAGTCAATATCTGGGCATATTTCTTCATGTAAATGCCGTTCATATTCATACTTATTTAAATGAATAAATAGTAGGATACTCAAAACTTGTCTTCCAGAAAAATAACGCCTTATATATTACATATATTTCATATTTGAGACTGCTTTTCAAGTTCATCCACGGTTCTGCTCCACAAATCAATGACCAGCAATAAACTACAATTACAAAGTTAGAATTGTGTATATTTGGGTATTTTAAAATATTAATCATCTATGTCACCTTGAGGCTAGTTTCTCAAATAACAGAAGAATACACCTTTGTGTGTAGTAAAAGTGTAAAACTGGAGCTAACTCGTCTTGCTAAAAATAGAGTTAAACTATTTTGGGTCTTCACTATTAACTGAATTCAAGATTTAGTGCCGATCTAAAACCGAATCCAGTGATGTTGTGACTATGGACATATCATTGAGATGTAGCAGTTCTACAAAAATCGATTGCCAAATGATGCACCCAAAAATAATCTATGCAGAACGAAAAGATCATCAGCTAGGTTACAAATTCAGAACCTCCCTAAAAAAATATATGTCCTAATGGCCAAGTCTTATATTCTCATGTGCCCAATGAATATCTAGGAGAATTAGTATCAAAGAGTAGACTACCTACATCTTCAAAGGTTGAGACCTTTGAGTTTCCGGTCATACTCACACCTGTTGGTACCTCCTATGCACTTCAAACTCATCTCTAATCCTGGAACAAAACATGGGTGTAAATTGAACCAGAATTTGTATGCGCCTGGCTGCAGGGGACCAGCAATGTCCAAGACTCCAAGTAATGCGCATATACATATGAGATTTCCCTTTGCTAACTTAATCAGCCTCGGAGACTAAGCGAATATTATCGAGCTACTAATAGACGTAGACACCTGAGAACCAAATGACACAGACATAACTTTGTGCAAAACATTTGCTAGCTTGTGGGTTGGGCACCGACAGCTGCACGCCGCCACAACATCAAGCTATCACCGGATGACTGCTACTTCTAGTCAAACGCTAATGAAAATGAATGATCTTCATTCTCTTGCTACCATGTTGGGTGTTATATAAATTTTCCTATTTTTATTAGCATTTCCACTCTGATCCTGCACCTTATAGGTTGTACTGCAGGCTGCGCACGAGAACTTGAATCACCCAGACTACACTGGATGCAAAACAACGACTGGGTAACAAAAAATTCGGTGGTCTCAACCATCCCATCCAACCCACTTCGTTGATTCTACAATCCAGACTTCTGATGATATTCTCATCCCCACAAAAAGGTGCTAAGCATCACCCAGGAATCAAGAACCAGAGTTGTCGCAGTAAAAACAAAAGGAGCTCTGACATATACGAACCTGGATGAAAGTCTTGCAACGAATCTCTCCATGGCAGCGTTGCCTGCTTCTCTTTCTCCCCCATCAGCGCCAACACCACCAAAATACCCGAGCAGAGGTGGACGAAGTAGTTGATTGAACTTTCAATTGCAGCCACAACACTGCCATTGACGCCGGAGTCAGCTTAGCTGATGTTGAGAGACATCACTGGAAAAAAGCCAGCAACGGCGCAAGAGGACAGCTGAGGTAGGGGAACCCAGATAACGCGGACGTCCATAGATGTAGGTCATCGGGTGCAGCGCAGGCGGGCGAGTAGCCGCTGTCCATGGCTAGCGTGCACCGTATCACCGATGCGCACGTCTAGGGTTTGTCGCGGGGCTCGTGTGGTGGCAGAACGCAGCAGCGGCGAGGAATCAGCGGAGGAGTCTAGGACCGAGACGAACTCGCGTCGTTGAGCGGCAACACCGTGTTGACACGCAAAACTGCCGCGCAACACCAGGATAATCGCCGTGCTTTCGTGACGACGAACGGATGCTTTCCGAGCAAAGCAACAAAGGTCTCCTCACTTTCGTGGAGGAGAGACGACCGCTTTTCAGCGCAAAACGGCAAAGATGATCCAAACCCTAGGGCTGTTAGAGCTCGGTAGAAGAAAGCAAAGAAGAACAAAAAATAGATGAAAAAAGTAACGATAAAAGTATACGTATTGTTTGATAGATCGATTGTCTCTTTCAATCGGCCACGGCCTGACGTTTTATATGGCTCGCTGGGACTTGGCGTTTAAGTCTAGGACTCTAGCTAAAACCGAATTGGAGCTGTCCGCTATGATTCGGTTACCATGAAATATAGTTTGTACTAGCACCAGGTTCTAAACATGTCACGTATAAATACTCTTGGGCCTACAGGGAAATATTAAGATATTCCGGCCATGGTGCTAACCAAATAAGATAATGAAGAGATCTTCTGCAAACCACGAAGTACTCATGTAGACTTGATTTTCTCCTTTTGTCTCTCCATACAACCATGTAGCGGCTCCGTATATTTGGCTTCAGTTACTTAATTGATACAGCTGATCCACCGATGCAACATTTGTACTGAACTATCTCGGACCAAGCCTTCATCTTGGCACCGGAAGCTGGTTAGGACTTGTCCCAAGTATCAACGTTTTAGGCTTGTAGCTCCATATGTTTCTGAATCTAGATATGACCTGTTCTGTGTTTTTCTAATCCATGCAAATCATGTAACATTTTAAGCAAAATATCAACTAACTAGCTTGATGGAGTATCTTATTAATTTGGCCTACTATACAAAGCAGCCAGCGAAATTACATTATCAACACATGCCCCCCTGTTTTTGGTATAATTGTATTTATCAAAAACACTATGACAATATCGTAGGACGATGTTGACCAGTATCGGTCGTATAATTGCTTAGGGCGATTTCTAAAGAAACACATCAGCCTAACCTTCTGTTCCGCTAAAGGCAATGTTCATATAACACACCAGGTAAATTTTCTTAGGGCGATATAAATAATATATCGGCCAAATTTTTTCTAGGGCGACACTTAAAATAATTGTTACCTTAGGAGGATATCGATCGCTTCACCAAACATTCTTTCTTATGGCGATGTCGAAAGAACATATTAGCCAAATCTTCTCCTTACTGCTTTGGGCGATACTGCAAAATAATGTATCGGCCACAATTGTGTCCAAGTTTCCCAGCACATACTAGGATGATATAGTATTTCAAATATATCTACTAAGAATTTTGGACAACTTCTCTCCCTTGCTTTATTGATCGGCTTCCATGTTAGCATTGGTATAAATGATTAAATGTAGGCCCTAGAATGTCTCCATCACAAGATCAGCCGATGAGAATTCATATTCTAGCTTCTTCAAAAACAAACCATCTAGAATTCGGCGATATAATTCGTCAGTCGACAAAGTATATCTTAAAATTTTGTCGCCGAATATTCCAATCTCTTGTCCAAATTGGATCTTTTAAATAATCAATGAGAGAAACTCTTCAAACACCTGACTCTAGGTTACTTGCTAATCCGGTTATCTAGGATTTATGTACCGAATCATCTTTGCTCTATAACGTTTGCTGCTAGACCGAATCAGAAATTGCTGCACCTTGCACTGAATCAACAGCCAACAGCTCGGTCTCACTTTTCACAGCAACAAGCATCGGTCTTTGAAATGTAAATTTTTTCCCTTTGCTAATATATAGTAACCAGATGCTTGTTGTGCTCTAGAATTTTCTTCTCTATGACTCTAGGTATAAGATGTATAATGAACGCATCTGGAAACATAATTATGTCTAAACATCGGTCTAAGTACCTATATTTAGTAATCCATCAAAACACTAAAATTCACCTTTTCGTTGTTGCACTACCGTAAGCAAATTCCAAAATGCATCAATGTCTATCAAATTTTGCAAATCAAACTGTAAAGCTTCAATACCTAGCTTGGTTATTTTGTGTACAAAGATATTCTACGCAGACCGATGTTTTATAAACAAGATTATTGAATGAAATTAAAACAATAAAATTGGCAATACCCCTAATAGCATGTAGCGATTTATATGCAAAGTGATATTCTATTTTCATGCAATCCTATCACTAAGAATCGGTTGTTGTACATATATACTAGAAAGTAGATCAAGCGGAACTAATGTACATGCATTAATGTTTAGTAAACACATACCGATTTTTGGCTTCGAGCAAGCAACGACCTAGATATGCAATGATGTACTTTTTTCGCATTGTCTTCTTTCATGCATATCGCTCTTTTCGGAACAATATTATCCTTATGTCTTTGTAGCCACGTAACACTAGCATCGGTCAAACATATTATCTCACCATGTTGCAAATCAACCGATGCCTCTATACACGAGATGCATGGCGTATTATCCTCCTTGATCAACATCCATATCAGTAGGTGCATCAATATTATTTTCAGAATTTTGAGCAATAACTGTGTCATCCGTTTTTCTATTTTCATCCGTAGTGATGTGCTTCTCTTTCCAAATCATCTTCGGAGGTACCATTGGTCCATCTCGATTGAAGCATTTAGTGCACTTCTTCTCAGCAATTTCTTCTTTGATTTCTGATGCTCGCAAGCGTTGCACTCGCCGTTTTTGAGTATGTGTGAGTCCCGCTGGGCACCACTGAGGTCCCGGTTTAGTTCCCGGCGAAACAGACATAATTTTGTTGTCTCCAAAATTTTCCGACCTATGCTGATGCACTGCAGTTCTTGGGGAAAATATACTGTCTTTGGCCGAAAAAATATTGCGCTGATTGGATAGACCTCCCATCTCAAATTCTTTGCTGAGTCTCGCGTACTGAGCAGTAGATATGACAGCTGACTTACTAGTTACAGGAAGTGCACCAAGTCTCTCTGAACATGCACGCGCATTACTCCCCAAATCAGCATGTAAACTAGTTCCTTGGGATGCATTATTATTGGTGCAACCATGTTTATGTCCATCACATATAACGACAGCTGCATAGCTTCTGTGAACTTTGTCCTTGTTTTGCACGCTAAGCTTCGACCTAGTATCCTTCTGAACCAGACCAGATCCAGGTTGCTGCCGCTGTACATCATTACCATCTGTCTGAACCGAAACTTCCTCTCCTGTTCTAGCATCGTCCCCTTCAACTGAACCATCAACACTGCTTGTTTTTGTACCACTCACCACACCTTCAGCTGATCGTTGTTCACCTAGTTTGACACCAGAAGTAGTATTTAAACCATCTGAACTTTCCACATACTTGAGTTCAGCACGCTTTACCCACATAAGCTTGCAGTTGCCACCATAATTTTTGCCACCGCATCTCACCGGTTGGTTTCCTTGAACAACAATTGCATCATGCAACCTAACCTCATGATTTATACGAGCTCTTTTCTCATGCATATATGATCTGAACGAATGCCTCGTTGGAACCCAATCCGGCTGAAAATAACCCACTGGCCGTGTAGGATATGGCATCCACGGACTGAAACCCCACGGAGGAAACTGCGGATACATAGAAGGCGGACAACCCCAATATGCCGGCTCCATTGGAAAATATGGCTGATGGTTATACTGATTTCCTTGCCAACACTCATGCCCCCCGGGTCGAGTAGGAGACCTAAGACGCTTAGCACCTCCAAGCCGACTAAACACATTGTTGGCCTTGCGCGAAATGTATTTGTCCAACAATTTCTGAACAATCGGCTTTGGTCTTGGAGCCAATTCTCTCTTTCTTTCATCGACTTTCTGCACTCCTACTTCTGAATTTTTTTGGTTTAATCATCCTCGGTGCAGCATTATCATCAATGATAACATTTTTCCTTTTGGTATATTCGGTCTGATTTGACCGAATAAGTATTTTCTTGTTATCAAAATCATGCACGTTGGGGGAGTACGGTTGGACGACCTGAACAATATCTTGCCCCGCCTCTTGAAGATTTTCCGTCTTCTTGTTTTCTTTCTTTTCTGGATCTTGTGCCCCTTCACTTTGATGCTTTTCTTCAACCGAAGATGGTTCGGCTATATTTTCTTCTTGTTGATGTTCATCAATTTCTTTGGCACGAAATTCATAGGGCAACATAAAAGCTCCCTTACATCTAGAAAAATCAAGCACCGTCATTTCATATTCACCATGTTCTTTCTCAACGAAGCTTGTATCTTCTGGGTCGACAAACTCAGCGTGTGTGTCCGACTTAGCTTTACCCAAATTTAATTCAGCTTGAACTAAGTCGGTCGTGGCAGACGTGACAATCATCTTTTGTTGATCTAACTTGGCACATGTATTGTCTAACCCGGCCTTATCTGAATTAGCTGTACTGACCGAGTCAACCTTTTTCTGCTGGTTGGCTCCCATAGCTCTGACTTCGACAAGCTTTTTTGCAAGATTTTCACAAGATTTCCTATATAAATCAGCCCACTCCTCTGATGATCTCCCCTCGAATCTTTCAGCATTTTTCGGCAATGACAATTGGGTGTTACCGAAATTCTGCAGTTGTTTAGGGGGTGTATCACATGCTACAGTATCAGATGAAGCCACATGAGCTCCTATAAAATTCTCACTTATTCGGCTGCAAGCAGTGTGAAGGTGTGTAGCCGAATTATGGATATCTGAAGTTGCATATGGTGCTGAAAAATTAGTAACATAAGGTGTAACATATGATGGTTCAAAATAATTGGCCAAATAGCTACTAGTACCATAGCAAGTCGCGCTGTCCATCGGCATGTACGAAGGTGAAGCAAAAAATTGCAAGTTATTTGCCGATGAATAAAAGGGTGAAACATTATTTCGCATATTATTAAAATTTATAACATTAGGTGCTTCATATTGGTTAACTGAATTCAACACGTTGTTCATCGGCATATGAACTTCTGGGGCTGCCGATGCATGAGAATTTGAGTATACATGCTGAAAGTTGTCAAAATTATAACAAGTTGAAGGATGCACATTATTTTGCATCGGCGTTTGCACATAGCAAGAATTAGGGCTAGCCGATACAGTATTCATATCAAAGAATCTAGCAACTTCAGCATAAGAATTATTTGCATCTACAAAAGAAGATTGAGAATTCATGTTACCGTTGTAGACTGCAGCTTCTTGATGACGCTCTTTACGTAGCAGGAACGGGCCGGAGACCGATCGATGCTTCGTCCCCAGCGGAGTCGCCAATTATGTTGGCACGCAAAACTGCCGCGCAACACCAGGATAATCGCCGTGCTTTCGTGACGACGAACGGATGCTTTCCGAGCAAAGCAACAAAGGTCTCCTCACTTTCGTGGAGGAGAGACGACCGTTTTTCAGCGCAAAACGGCAAAGATGATCCAAACCCTAGGGCTGCTAGAGCTCGGTAGAAGAAAGCAAAGAAGAACAAAAAATAGATGAAAAAAGTAACGATAAAAGTATACGTATTGTTTGATAGATCGATTGTCTCTTTCAATCGGCCACGGCCTGACGTTTTATATGGCTCGCTGGGACTTGGCGTTTAAGTCTAGGACTCTAGCTAAAACCGAATTGGAGCTGTCCGCTATGATTCAGTTACCATGAAATATAGTTTGTACTAGCACCAGGTTCTAAACATGTCACGTATAAATACTCTTGGGCCTACAGGGAAATATTAAGATATTCCGGCCATGGTGCTAACCAAATAAGATAATGAAGAGATCTTCTACAAACCACGAAGTACTCATGTAGACTTGATTTTCTCCTTTTGTCTCTCCATACAACCATGTAGCGGCTCCGTATATTTGGCTTCAGTTACTTAATTGATACAGCTGATCCACCGATGCAACATTTGTACTGAACTATCTCGGACCAAGCCTTCATCTTGGCACCGGAAGCTGGTTAGGACTTGTCCCAAGTATCAACGTTGTAGGCTTGTAGCTCCATATGTTTCTGAATTAGATATGACCTGTTCTGTGTTTTTCTAATCCATGCAAATCATGTAACATTTTAAGCAAAATATCAACTAACTAGCTTGATGGAGTATCTTATTAATTTGGCCTACTATACAAAGCAGCCAGCCAAATTACATTATCAACACACCGGAGATGGCGGAGGAGGGCTGACCCGGAGGACGCGTTATCGCCGCAGAATAGAGAAGAGGAAGGGGATCAGGAAAGACGTGCGAGAGCGAGAAGTTGACTTCCATCAACGTGTAGATAGACAGCCCAGAGTATTTCTTTGATCACGCGGAACAGGTGGTCGGAGGAACCGACTTGGAGAAAAGGCCCAGACGATTCCACACGAAGCTGAGCCCAACAAGAGCGACATCCCAATCAACGAGAGGGCGTCACAATCCAGGGAGCTTAGAGCTCTTTGAAGATTCCTTTTCCATCGTGTTTGGTTATCCCGTGAAGTAGCACAGGCAAAGTCAGGCTCTAGCCTGGGACATGATCCAGATTGATGGAGTGTCAAATTGAATTAATCTGGTCCTGCACGTGAAGACCAAGAGCTTCTGCAAATCCGTGTCTCAAAGGAGCACTAAGGGTGTGTTTGGTAGGGTGGCTCTACTCAGAGATTCTCAGTCCAACCAACTTTTAGGTGTTTGTTAGCCTGCATATGCCCCTCCAGCCATGCCCACCTCCTACGAAAACGGCCTCGTAGCCATGCTCGAGTGAGAAGCTGAAATCGGGCTTCGCACCTTGGCCTGGGCGAGTCCATCCCCGCAGAACACTGTATCCGGCCCCGCGCGGCACCCAGACCCCCACCCGCACCTCCCAGATATCCCCATTTCTTCATCTCTCTCGTGTGACGATGGACGCTGCCTCCCGAGCACCCACACCGCTCCCGCCACCGGCCGCCACTTCCCGCCGCCGTCCTCCACCTCCCGCCGCCGGCCACCGCCTCCGGCACCTCCCGAGCATGGACGCCGCCTCCCAACGTCGCCCCGCAGCTCCCGAGCGAGGACGCCGCGTCCGACGTCGACTCGCGCCTCCCGACCGAGGACGTCGCTCCCGCCGTCGGCCGCCGCCTCCCGAGCACGGACACCGCCTCCCGACACCGGCCCCCGCCTCCCGACGCCGGCCACCGCCTCCCGCCCTCCCGAGCGGGGACACCGCATCCCGACGTCGGCCCGCACCTCCTGCGCGAGGACGCCAAATCCCGCGCGACGGAGGACGCCTCCACTCGGCAGAGCCCCTCCACGGCCAGTGCGCCATGGCCAACGCCGCCACCTGCTCGGCCGGCGCCACCACGGGCCTCGCCGGAGCTCATCCGGCCTAGGGACCCAATTGTGTTTTACAGGGACCTGATCGCGTTACGATATATTTATAGGGACCTAATTGTGTTTTATTTTGTATATATAGATCTGATTGCATTTCTTTTTTATATACAAGGGTCTTTGTGTAAAAAACTAGACCTAACTCAAATCTCCACACATACAAGCTACCAAACAACAACTCAATGAAGCATGGGCGAACACATACAAGCCACCAAACACATGACAAAATCTTGGTGGAGCTTGTATGAGGTGAGAATATCTCGAAGGAGAAAGACATTCTCTGGTGACCCAGTCTACCAAACACACCCTAAGATCCCTAGGTGGAGGCATCGTTGGTTGAGCAAACAGTCGCTTTCGTGGGGTCCGCTGCATGTAGGAGAGGCGTTATTTTGTTTGTCATTTCTTATCTAGGGGAGAGGATTTTGTGCACCTGCTCTCGCCATGTGTGCCTTTGTGGTTGGTTCGTCTCTTCTTGCAGGGGAGGCGTTATTTTGTTTATCATTTCTTATCTCGATGCATTATTGTTTGTTGGACTAGGTAGAGCGTCATGGCTCGTGGGTTGTTACTCGGCCTTCAAACGCGTGGCGTTTTGGGAAGGCTCAAGGGGTCGGTTCGTCACTGCTTGACTAGGATCTTATTTTGGGTCGTCGACCGACTGCCGCATATGGATGACAAGCAGAGTCGCAGTGAGGCGTGGCTGGTGGAGTGCGCCTCCTGTCTTCTCAGTCTGCCTATCGCCGCCTGCCGTCGTTCTTCGCCGGTCTTCCTATTTTGTTATTCTTTCTTGGCCTCCTTTGTGCATTCCTTTTTTCCTTTTTGTTTTATTTCTCTTTCCGGTTTGGTGGCTTGAGGCTTGCTGCCTGCGGTTGCGCGATGTGCACCCATGTGTGTGCTCTATCTAGGCGGATCGATTCTGCGCCGGTAGCTTAGGGGATCGGGTTGCCGATTTGGGGCCTGATTATTGTGATTTTGTAGATTTTGGGGCGGATTTCATGGCGGATGGAGACTTGTCGTCGTGCTCGGGGGAGGCGTTCTGTTGGTCGGTGAATTCTCTCCTCTTGCGGTGCTCTGCGTTCATATTCGCTACTCGACGGGCTGCTCTGACCTTGCTCCGTTGTCCTTGCCGTGGCTGGCTGGCTGTCGCTTGAGCCTGGGCTGCCCCGGGCCTTCCTGATCGATCCCCGCTCTGGTTTGTTCTCTTTTTTCTTTTTCAAATCAGTTAGATGTCTTAGTGGAGGGTTGTTATGTTGTCGCGGGCCGGCGTCTGTGGCCATCATGGGGCTGGTCTGCTGATGTTCCCCGTGGCTTGGCTGCAGTCTATGTTTTGGTGTGTGAGAATAATGGTGATTTTGGAAGAATAATGGTGATATGGTCTGTGCGTGTATGAGCTGTGCACTCGTCGCTAGATTTTGGGGTGATTGATGATGGACTTTGTTGTGTATTTCGTGCGATTGGTGGGAGGACCGTGCGTCGGGGATATAACCCCAGGTATACAAAAGTACCCTTATCTATATGACTTATATATGTTATATGAGTGAACTATGTGTGCAGGATATTAAAAAACTGGCAAACAGAAGGTTGGAATGGAATATAACAAAGCCGGCCTGCTCGTAATACTCTCAAACCGGAATATAGCTTGCCGGGCCGGCATATTGGAGCCCAGGCCGGATTATTCAGCAAGAAGCATCTTTGGGCCGGCATAAGGGAAATGCCGGCTGGCCCAAGCTTTCCCGGCCAGGCTACGCGCAAGCTGGGCTAGCTACTCCTCCAATATCCCGGCTGGGCCGGCATCACACCGCCGGCTGGGTCGGCGTCTGCTGTGCTTGAGGGCGTCGTGGAAGCAGACAGTCCTTGTGCGTGGTGAATGACCAGCCCGTTGGGAACCCCAAGAGGAAGGTATGATGTGTATAGCAGCTAGTTTTCCCTCAGTTAAGAAACCAAGGTTTAATATCGGTCAGGAGAGGACAGACAATGACGACTGAAGGTGATGCGGAACCTGCACACACACAAACAAATACTTTGCTCCCAACTTACGATGAGGTTGTCAATCTCACCGGTTTGCTTGAAACAAAGGTTATGAGTGTATCGAGTGGAGAACAGTAATAATATGCGAGTAAAGTAAATAGTGCAGGAAAAGTAAATAGGTGATAGCAATATGATTAAAATAGGACCGGGGTCCATAGTTCACTAGTGGTGTCTCTCCATAGATAAAATAACATGCTGGGTAAACAAATTACAGTTGGGCAATTGATAGAATAAAGATAAACGTGATATGTCAAGAAGATCACTATGAGATTTACTCTGGGCATTACAACAAAATACATAGACCGCCATCCAACTGCATCTATGACTAATAATCCACCCTCGGGGATGTCAATCCGAACATCCCAAAAGTATTAAGTTGCGAACAACAGATAATTGCATTAAGCAAAGTGTGTAATGTAAACAAAGCATATGCCCTTGAGCATATGAATGTTGTTTTCTCCCTAGTAGCAACAGCACATCTACCACCTTAGAGGTTTCTGTCACTCCCCCAGGTGAAATAGAGGCATGAACCCACTATCGAGCATAAATACCCCCTCTTGGAGTCACTAGCAACTACTCGGCCAAGATAGCTACTAACAACGGAGAGCATGCAAGATCATAAACAACATAGAGATAACAAAAGATATAATTCAGTACAGCAACTTAATCATAAACACCAATATTCATCGGATCCCAACAAACCAAACATGTAGAATTACATAACGGTGATCTCAATCATGTAGGGCAGCTCATGAGATCTAAACATGAAGCACATGGTGGAGAAGACAACCATCTAGCTACTGCTATAGACCCATAGTCCAAGGTAGACTACTCACTCATCGCTCCGGAGACAAGCATGGCGATGAAGAAGACCTCCGGTGGCGATTCCCCTCTCCGGCAGGGTGCCGGGAAGAGCTTCTAGACCCTCCCGATCTTCGGGTCGACGGTGGCGGCGGATCGCGATGTGTTCTGGAAATCTGATCGGGTACTTAGGTTTTTTCCGTCGGGGGGTCTTTATAGGCGAAGGGGCGATGTCAGAGGTGGAGCCAGGCTCCCTCACACAGGGGTGGCGCGGCCAGGGGCCTGGCCGCGCCGGCCCTGTGTGTGGGGCCCTGGTGGCCCCTCTCCATCTCTCCTTCAGATGTCTGGAAGCTTCCGGGAAAAATAAGACTTCAGGAACTTGTTTCGTCCAATTCCGAGAATATTTCATGTGTATCACTTCTGAAACACAAAAACAGCAGAAAACAGGAAACTGGCACTGTGGCGCTTGTTAATAGGTTAGTTCCGGAAAATGCATAAAAGTGCCACTAAGTGTAACGAAACAATAGGCAAATGGTGTAAAAACAAGCATGGAGCATCAAAAATTATAGATACGTTTGAGACGTATCAGCGTCCTTCTCTCCGGCTGGGCTGGGCCGCGGCTTTCTCTTCCCGGCTACGCTTTGCGGCCTCCTCCAGCGGGCCATCCTGGCCTCCAGCACCCCGCCCTGGCCTTCCTCCACCCCGGCCTCCTTCTCCCAGACCCCGGCTTGGGCCTGGGCCGGTGCTCCAGCTCCCACGTCCCTGCTCCTTTCCTGGGCCGACGTCCAGCAGGTCGCCCCAGCTCGGATCTCTAGCAGGCCGGCGGAATGCAGGCCGACCCTAGGCCGGGATTCGCAGTATCCTGGCTAGGCTGACCTCAGCACAATATCCCGGCCGGGCCAGGCAGGGACAACACTATTCATGGCTGGATTAGCCCTCTTTGGGTCGGGATTTATTCCCGCCAGGCTATTTTCTTCATCCGGTATTGACTTCATCGCTCTGTGTCAGTCTTGGGACGCCTCTTGGCTCAGACTGGCACATCCTCCATCATAATATGCTAGTCTTGGGACGCCCCTTGGCTCAGACTAGAATACTCCATATCAGTTATAGCCAGCCTTATCCTCAGGAGAGGATAAGACTGGTGACATAGAGATCCAGAAGACACCAGCTAAAAGACGATGACCAAGTACTCCAAGGACAGGCAAGATGGGACAAGCCCATGACCATGATACAGTGCATAGTACCAAGGGCGGTACCGTGCTGATGCAGGCCACAGTGCTGACAAGACCCCAGTAGTCAACTCAGCTACAGTGCATGTGCACTATTGAGTGGGCCTCACCTTGTCCCCTGGGCACCCTATATAAGGGGCACCAGGGGGAACGAGCAGCCCAGCCTCCTTCGAGGCTCATTTCCTCTAGCTCACGAGAGCTCTCTTCTTCCTCAGTAGCACTAGCTCTTTAGCTCCTGCCCAGTGCAGCCTTAGACAGGCAAGATATACAGCTCAAGGAGCACCATTGTAGCTCTCATATGTAGCTCATATAGATCAGACATGCAGGAGTAGGGGTGTTACCTCCTCACGAGGGCCCCGAACCTGGGTAGCTTGGTGTGTTTGCAGTGTGTTCTGTGCACGGTCTTCACCGTGCCTTCCCTCCTTCGGATCCGCCAGTGTACAGTCGGCTCCAACTTAAGCCACCCTGTGGCATATGCTCGTTCACCACGACGACATTTGGCGCCCACCGTGGGGCTGATAAAAGCGCTGGTAGGATTACATCCGGATAGGATCTTCTTTGTCAGCTCGGGGGCTTGACATCAGCATCGCCTCCGAGCCCTGCAGGTCTTCTTCAGCTTTTCCGGGCTGACATCAACTCGCCCGGGCCGGCATTCGGTTGTCCCGGATCTACATCAACATTTCCAGGCCGACATATTACTCACCAAGCGGGCACTCGGCCTCCCCGGGCCGGCATTGGTGGGTCCCGGCCGGTATAGTTATGTCCCGACCGACATATGTGGGGCTAGGGTCGACTCCGGCACTCCTCGGCCGGCATATGTCTTTTTCTGGCCGGTATTCACGCCTACGGGCCGGCATAAGCCAATTTCAGCCTTCCCAGGCCGGAGCTCGTGGTTTCTGGGCCAGTTTAGAGGTATTCCGGCGCAGCCTAGGACGTCCTCGCTCGGGTGGGCTGGCTCCTTCTTCGTCCCGGCCGGCCCATCCCGGCCTCTCTGCGTCCGCTCAAGCAGACTGTCCCGGCCTCCGCTGTGGGCCGCCAGCGCTGGCTGGCCTGGTTACCCCCGGCAAGTGGCTGGGCCCTAGCTGGGCCTCTGTCCTGGCCCCGTGGCAAGTTGGGCCGGTCTCCCCGCTAGCTAAGCTGGACCGCGGCAGGAGGCGCCGGCCTCATCTTCTCTCGCCTGGGCCGCGCTCGGCACTCGCGCCCTGCGCTGGGCCGCGTCGGGACAGGTTTGGCCGGCCTCGGCCACGAGATCGCTCTCCTGGGCGCGGAAAATAATCCGATTTACCAGCAGATGATCCGACTACTTTAGCATATGAAAAAACAGCTAAGTATCAATAGCTTATATTTTAGTAGTATTTGCAAGTAGATGGCTTTTAATAGGTATTTACCAGCTAGAACTCTAGCAAGTAGTTTACTGTTTCCTCGGGATTGAGTGTGCCAACTCGAGGGCTAATCAGTTTAGTCGAGTTTGAGATCTCTTAAGTGCTAAAATTAACTCGGGGGCTAGGCAGAAGCCTAGCAAACCAAGTCCTAGTGTTACTATTCCAGTCTAAATTAGTTTACATGCTTGCTTGCCAGGGCGCAGTTTTGGCACCCGGGCTCATCTACTCTCGCGCGTCCATTGGTTCTTTGGTGTCTTGGGAGATGTGCTGCTGTATTTGACCTGACGTTGGAAATGTTGGATACGATCAGTGTACGCGTATATCTTTAAGTGGGCCATGAGAGATTCCTGCTTATGATAATTTGTACCGATGGTAGATGTATCGCTTTTGTGCGAACTGGGTGTCTGATCTTTCCGCGTGACCAACTTTGAGCCGCTCAGAAGATTAAGAAGGAAATAAGTATGTTCCAAAGCACACTTAGAAGCAGATGAGCACACGAGAGGATAGCAAAGCAATTCACTTGTCAATTGGAGAACTTCGAGCACACCTGTTTGCTTTGCTGCCATGATCTCGAGCTCTATGCGCTCAAGAGCTTTGCAAAAGGAAAAGAAAAGCTACAGAGTCAAAGGAGAGTAGAATCAGCTAGGGAACAAAATATCGACAATAGCTAGAAGCTCCAGAGCGACAAATTGGCTACACCGTAGCCACAGTCACCATTGTCTCAGGACGAGCCATTGGTATTGGCCTGCGGCGGCAGGTCCATAAGCAGAGCCTCTGTCTCTGCCTGTCGTCAAGCTCTCCATGGGCGGAAGGGTCCGACGTCTCTGGCGAACCGGCACTGTCAGGCAACAATGGATCAGAAGAATCGATAGAGGTGGGCTCCTCGGCGGCGAGAGAGATACTGGCAGTCTCCCGGCGCTGGAAGTCCTCGACGGCATCGACCGCTGTGTGACGGACATCGGCAAGGCTGGCGACAAAACACCGCATGGCGAGTAGCTAGGCGGAGTCGGCAAAGTTGAGGCACCTGGCGGAGCGGCCGCCCAGCGCCAGCATGGAGGCATTGTTCGCGCATGCGCGGCCTCGGCAGTGGTGTACGTTCCGAGCCAGAAACTGGCGGCCCTCTTGCCGAGGACGCCCACCTCGCAGCCCCACCGTCCGGCGTTGCCCCGGCGCCGCACGCCGCGTTACACGGGGTTGCGCGTCTCCCGAAATTTGGTCCATCTCGCGGGTCGCTTCGCCGGCGCTGCCCACGATTCCTTGTTTTGCTCGGGGAAGGAGATTGTCTTGGGAACCAGCATGAGACGAGGACGAGAAATCCATGGATGTATAGTGCGTTTGGATTGGGATTGCGTCGGTGGCGATGGAGGAACTAGTTTGTAGGGATGGTCGGTGGTCGACAGCTGGGCTAAATTCCGGTGCCACGTGTTGCGTAGTCGACAGGTGTTGAGCCTTGCTATATGCAGTCGTGGATAGGAAACCGTTGGTTCAGATCGTGCGGGCTATATTTGTACCTTCAAACCACAAACGGCAGCCTCGTCATAATTTCGCTCACAGCTGGTTGTTAAACACTGTTCCATAATCTGCAGTCAGGCCCATATACACGAGCATATACGAGAACTGTCATCCACCTGGACACACTGGATTGGTGAAAGTAGCGGGAGCATCTAGTCACGGGTGCCGAATTGCATTTCCGCTTGCATGCTAGCTCAAAAAGTCACATTACAGGGCGTTATTGCGCGAATGCCTTATCACGCCCGTCCGTCTGCTGTTGGAGATGCGCGCGCTGGGCCCATACACTGGCCTCGTTGACCGATGTTTTCCGCCTATACGTGCCCACCGCGAGCGCATACGCTATAGAGGTATAGGTATACGAGCTAAATAGGATGGACAAACCCCACGTTCTACCTGCGATCCCCTTTCTCTGTCCCCCTGCGCCGCCGTTCGCCTGCGCCGGTCGGGACCCTAGCCGACGCCTCCCTCTTGCCTCGCCGACGGCCAGTCATTCTACTCCTCCTCCTCCGCAAGCCGCACGCTTCCCCGCGTCGTCCTCCACCACACGCCGCCGCAAACCCTAGCTAGCAGCTAGCCAGACAGCCGGCGTCGTCGACGATGGGGCCTCGAGCCCCTTTCTCTCCGGGACCTCGCCGGGGTGGCCATCACCGGCACCCCCACCCCGCCGTCCTCGTCTCCTCCCCACTGTGCGAAATCCTAGCAGGGGCGAAGCAGTAGCAGGACAAGATCTGCGCCGGCCGCCCTGCAACCAGCAGGTCGCCTCCGCCTCCCTCATGCACCAGATGCTCCGACGGCCCCAAGCTCCTCCACCTCGTCTCCCAGAAAGGTTGCTACTTGATTATGTTGCTGTGCTATTTTGGTTTTCCAATTTGGTGCATGTTATTAGCTCCTTAATCAACTACTTGCTCTACTACTTCGCATCTGAAACTCATTTCTTTTCCTGAGTATGAAGCAGCGGAGTGGATGTTTTATCCCTGACATGCTATCCAATTTGTTTGTGCCATCAGGTAGCGCTCATGCCCTCCGTTGGTCTTCGTGTTGCTGCCTTCAGGGAGAAGTACGAGAGGAGCTGCGATTTAATATAAGTGAGAATACTCTTCCTTGTCATGCATGGTTTCTTGGATCGGGAAAGCCATCTCTGACTATGAATTTGTTTTTGCTCTGAGAAGATGTAATATGTGGATTTTGGTTTGTTCGGGATGCTTATCAGATTTATATGATTGACATCCGTTTAAAGCTTGTAGTCTGAGCTATTTATGTGTCAGCAGTAGTAAATCCATCTCAATCTGAGATTTATATGCTTGCCGGTCTGAGCTATATATGCCAATTAAAAACATTGCACCTGCTGCATTCCTACTCTCAGGTAACACCGGTAGTCACTCTCAGAACTCAATTAATTTGTAATGACGATATCTATCGTCATGGTTCGGTGTCATCGGTAGCACAATAACTAATTTAATGTTTAGAGTGAGATTAAAGAGCATGTTAGTCTGTAGTCTTGGTCTCATTCCAAGATAGTCAAGCCATTAGCTAATTTATTATTTGCCAATATGTTTTCGTATGCGGATAGTAGTGTAGGGTTAGACTAAATCTGGATGAATAAAAAGTGCCTAATATCCTGGTATTTTGCATGGAGGATAGTAGGACGCTGTTTAAACCTTTATATATATGTATTGGAAGAAATCAATCCAAAATACATGTCTGCTTAAGATCTGGTCACAAATTTCTTTCTCCATTCCTCTGTAGGTTTAAAATTTATTATATGCTGGTGGTAGAAGATCTAATAGCTACTCTGTACACAACCATGATCCAATACTGCTCTGACCTATTTCGCATTCCCAAGCTTTCACAATTACAACGAATGAAGTTTGATGTCATCTTGATAATTGTAAGTGTCCGTCATTGGCTGGGGTGGAACAATTGTTCTGGTTTCATATGAGCTTATAGGCTTCATCCCTACTTCTAAAATGATGGGTTGACTGCTAAATTATACTGTAATCAAGGGTGATTAATTTCCCACTTGTTTGAAGGTAATTTTTGTTACTTAGCTGATTTGAAGGTGGAATCGGTTACAAATCTCAGCCACTTTTTTGGTTGCAACAGGAATATGTTTGAGTGTTTCCTGCTTGGTGATACCATATGGTTGATGCTTTTCATGTTGTCAAGATTTTGGAGAAGATGAACAGAGAGAAGGGAGCAAGATAGAAGTGTCACGGCTAACAAAATAGCACGTATATTGGAGAACAGAGATGGGAGTAGATGTTTTGTTGTCTATCTCTGATGGATCAATTTGTTTATATCTATGTCATTTGAGATCTGACCTTGCGATTCTGGTGTTCTATGCCTTTGAAGGCTTTTCAACAATTTTGCAAATACACCCTTCGTTTGAAATTACTTTGTGTTCTGGGTTTAGATAAAGTCAACTTTTATAGACTTTGACCAAATATTAACAAAAAGAATATCAGCATCTACAATATAAAATCTGTATTAGAATCACCATAATGTTTAATTTCATATTATATGTATGCTATATTATGAGTATTGTTATTTTTCCTTATACTTATTTGGTCAAACTTTGTAAAGATGACTTTGACTATACCCAGAAAGCAAAATAATAAAGGAGGGAGTACTCTACATACACCCTGTGCATTTTACATTATGGTCACAAGAACTCTATAAGTTAAAGTATGGACTGTTATGAAGTACAATTTGACAGAGATGATGATTCATTAAGACCTTTTACAAGATAGAGAATGGTACGTTATGGCATACCTGCGAAGCACCTTTCATAAAAAAGTTACGCACTGTGTAAAAATTGTTATGAGGTGGATAACTTCTAAGACTTTATAAGTTGGAGTGTGCCGTTATGAAATATGTATGAAAACATAAACTTTATCAGTTTGAGAGTTGAAAGTTATAAACAACCTCAAAAGCATTTTTTAAAACACTAGTATTTCTTCTCTATGAACCAACTTAGTGATGGGAGAAGATACATTAAACTTTATAAATTAGTGATTCGTCCATCATGAATATCTGCAAAGAACTTTATAAATGAAAGATTGGTCTGTCTTGAATATACATATCATCCACTGAAATCATAATAATTTGAGTTGTGCACTATTTAGTAACATAAATATTTGTTGGACTACGCGTAATTCAAAACTATTGTGTAACTTGAAGTAGAAAATGTGTAGGAAAATCATCTTTAAATATGATCCATATTATTCGTTTTCTATTAGTACATCTTATTCATAGGAATACTAATTCAGCTAGACACTACTTATCAGAAAATTGATGTCATTGCATTATTTAGACACTACTTATTTTTGTAAACAAGTGATCTACTCCGTGAACGAGAATATGGTGGAGAAGATCCATTGAAACTTTATGAACTAGTGATTGGTACACCATGAAAGTCTTCAAAGAACTTTATGAAAGAAAGGGTGGTACTCATGAATAATCTCATCATCCACCAAAATCATATTAATCGATTGTGCTCTTTTTAGTTGCCATAATTTTTGTTGGGTCAGGTGTAGTTCAACACAAATATGTAGCTTCAACAAGTAGTCAACTAAGAGAAAAAAATCATTTTTGTGGGTGAGAAGAATTTGTGAAAGCTGCAAAACTTGGATGGGTTTTATTTGAACAATAAGTGAACTGAATCTTGTTTCTTGGTGTAGTTCAAGTGTTCAACACAAATATGTACCATCATGTGTGTGTCACATCATACACAAAATTCCATGGGGTGGTCCAAAGCATCCAACCCTAGCACCCTACCCCATATCGCTACCCTCGCCGATGTCGGACTTGTCGGTGTCATTGTGGTGTTTATTTTTGAAAGTAGACTCTATCTCTCTTAAAGTAGCAGAAACTTGGGACTCCATTCCTCATCGTCTTTAAAGTACTTGGGTGCTTCATGATATGTTTGTACTCTTAATGCTCACCCAGCGATCACACTTAATCGGAAGATTAATCGCTATATCGTCCGATTGTTTGAACTTCGGGGGCTAGTAATGATAGATTTCTCATGAAGTGTTTATGCAATCGCCATAATAAACGTGGAAGTGGTTACCATAAGAACTCTATCATTCAACCTACGGGACTCTATCGGACCTATGTATGGGACCTATCGTATTTAAACACGAGCAGTGTGGTCCTGTGCGATCGTGTATGTACACCTATACATATGCTAATGCATAATTTAAATAGGGATGAGCATACGGCAGTTTGGGTTCAGCACTACGCCGTCATAGTTCCGAATGGTTCATTAGATGCGTCATGTACTAACGCTAAGGAGGTTATCATATTTTAAAATTTTATGATACCTCGATATGGTACCGTTGTGACACTATCGCCATGTAAATATTTGCGATGAGTATATCGGACTAAATCGTGTTAATGAACTCTATTGAAGATATGTGAAGGACCTAATGTTTACGTTTAAAGGATCCACTAGATGCATCATCATTGAGTCATGCATGAACTCGTCCTCTTTGGCTGAACCCGCGCGGCCCCTAGGCATAAGAACTCTGTAATGGGACTTATGGGGCTCTATCACCCCTATATAAGGGGCATTTCATCTGTTGATGATTCAAAATATAAATCGGGAATAGCCTACGTCAATTGGGGTTCAACACTACGCCGTCATAGTTCGGAATGGTCTTTTGAGTATGTCTGAATGAATCGGCGTTCACGTACACTATGGTAAAATATCGGCGTTCATATTGATATGTCGGCCAAGACAATAAATCCGACCGATAAGTGGAAATCTTAACGCCAACCCATCGATCACGTTAAATCGGAAAATCAATTGCTACATCGACCGTTTGTTTGAATTTTGGGGGCTAGTAATGGTAGATTTACTGATGAAGTGTGTATGCGTTCGCCCTAAAAAAATATAAGGAGTTAGCATAAGAACTCTATCAATCGGCATACGGGACTCTATCGCCAATATGTATGGGACCGAACGTATTTGACATGAATATTATTACGCCCGTGCAGTATCGCGTGAAATGTCTGAACCATAATGACATGGTGCCCTTAAGGGCGATTTTTGAACCCCGTATGATATATCGGGGCTATCGCTAAGGATTTTTAAATGGTACACCAGTTTAACATACCTCAATATGTACCATCGAAGCTGTATCGCCCCTAATTTTTTTTGTCTTTGAGTATGTCTGACCGAATCGCATTCACGTACACTATTTTGTAAAATATCGGCTATCAGATTGATAGAGTCTGCCATTACGATAAATCAGACCGATATGATGTAATTTTATGCTCACCTGGCGATCGCGTTAATCGAAAGATCAATCGCAATATCGTCCGATTGTCTGAACTTTGGGCTAGTAATGGTAGATTTACTCATGAAATGTGTACGCAATCGCCCTAATAAAATGGAAGGGGATATCATAAGAACACTATCAATCCGCATACGGTACTCTATCGCCATTTCATATGGGACCTATCGTATTTTTATGAACTAGAGGAGGTGATCCCACGCAATTATATATGTACCCCTATACACATGCTAATGCATACTATAAATAGGGAAGAGCATACATCACTTAGGGTTCATCACTACGCCGTCAAAGTTCCGAATGGTTTGTACGATTGGTCTCGTGCTATCACTAAGGAGATTACCATGTTTCACCAGTTTAAGATACCTTGATATTGTACCGGTGAGACACTATATCCCTGTATATAATTGCGCTGAG
Source organism: Dactylis glomerata (assembly GCA_007115705.1). NCBI lineage: Eukaryota > Viridiplantae > Streptophyta > Magnoliopsida > Poales > Poaceae > Dactylis > Dactylis glomerata. The sequence continues at coordinate 533,070 of QXEO01002093.1, forward strand.
TATATTGGACCAAATCGCATTAATGTACTCTTTTGAAGATATGTGAACGACCTAATGTTTAGGGCATTGAGTCCGATCTAGATGCGTCATCATTGATTCGTGCATGAAATCGTCCTCTTGTGCTGAACCCGCGCAGTCCCGAGCGCATAACAACGCTGTAATCGGACTCATGAGACTCTATCACCCCTACAAAAGGGGCATTTTCATCTGTTGGTAACGGGACGTCGTGGTAAACTGAATGGATAGTACGAGAGGACTTGGATGCCATACATATACTTTGTTGTACCTTCATGTACACTAGTGGGGACGGGGCCTCCAGTCCCGGCCCGTAAGGGGCTTTAGTCCCGGTTTGCAAACCGGGACCCCAGCCGCGGGACTAAAGGCTGAACCTTTAGTCCCGGCCCGCTTACCAGCCGGGACTGGAGGGTGTCCACGTGGGCACCTCGGAGCGAATCAGGGCCAGGACCTTTAGTCCCGGTTTGTAACACAGACCGGGACTAAAGGGCATCTGCAGATTTTTGTTTTTTGCTTTAGGGTTTTAGGGTTTAGGGGTTTTAGGGTTTTACGTGGGGGATTAACGTGATGCCCCGTTTGGTGCCTTGGTGTTCGGGAATTAGTTTATGCATATATATAAGATTAACTTATCTTACAAGCGAGCATATATATACAATTATATGGAGATCAGAATTATCGGGACAAGAGCCCGTCTATTCGATTACATGGACCAACATCAGTAATGGCCCCTAGCTACACTAAATCGTCCTTTGTCGTCTATAGCTTCTATCCTCAGAAAGGCCGCTAGCTCCTCTGCAACAGCAATCGCGCGTTGCTCTGGTAGGTACTTCTCCCGCATGGCCGTGTACTATATAAGAAGAGGAGATGAATATGAATATCAATCATGATAACAAAGAATGACGAGTAAAAATAGAGGTGTGAATGTTTATTGCTTACATCGTATCTGTAATCCTTGTGCTCAGAGGTAAACGTGCGAATGGTCTCGCAAACATAGTATCCACATAGATGCGTCCCCCGTGGCTGCTGGTCGCACTTTACGAGAATAGAATATATATAATCAAAATAATAATCTAGCATTACAAATGTATTGAAAATAGAAGTATATCATACTACTACTTACCTGAGCCGCTGTAAAGGTCAGCTTCTCATGCCGGATACCGGGAGTCACGCACTTGAACCGCTTCCAAACCCTGCCCGACAAGGAAAATGATTTGCTAAGTTTTTAATTAATTGATATATCAGAAAATCATCGAAAGAGACCGATAGAGCACAAGAATGATTGAAATTACCCTTGGAGCATGTCCTACAGGCTTTGGAACTGTTCCAAGGGTCTCGATAATGGGTCGAAGGCATCAACTCTTCCCTTATCAATTTGAATGTCCAACAGAATCCAGTGGTAGCTGCACATGTATATATATATGTGTCAGTAACTTATCAATTACACTCATAAGTGAATGGACACAACACAGTAAGACCCTCACCTGAAGTTGTATGGAAACAATATGTGGTCACAGAAATTTTGATCTGTTAGAAACCTTAGAAGGTTTTCCTCCGTCTCCTTAGGGTTATCAGTTAGCGTCGCTATATGTATTTTATCTGGGTCAATAAACCCAATATTGTGGATGTTCCTACTTTTACATTCCAGAATCTTCATTCTGCATAATAGAGTACAAGTCAGAACGGAACAAGTTATATGTAGAAAATGAATTGAAATAACTGAACAAGTTATATGTAGACAATGAATTGAAATAACTGAACAAGTTATATGTAGACAACGAATTGAAAAACTTACAGACAATAGCAACTCATAAGCGATTTGTCGAGGGCGTCAGCATTGTACATCTGGAAGAGTTCATCAAAGTCGATATGGATGTCTTCGGGACGGCCGTAGTACTCCCGTGGGACAAGTGCCACGATCATCGTTCTCCCTTTATTTGATTCACTTAAGTACCATGTATGCAAGTAACGCATATTTGTTGGGAGATCATCAAACTTATCTTTGCTGACCAAAGGCGCTCCCATGACAAACTGTGGCTTAGGGGCTACCACAGCCTTGGGTACCACGTCGTCTTGGGAAGCCAGAATGACTTCAACCGGGATACCCCATTCATCCGCCCACTTCTTTGCTAATCCCAAATCTTGCCCCTGCACCAGAGAGGGAACATTCTCGGGTAACACCCTGAGGGGTGGGATCGACTGTTTGGCCTGTTGTCCAAGCTGAGGAACGTCTGATCTTATTTTGCTTGTAGTTGAACTTGATTTGCTCCCACTTGCACTTGCACTTGCACGTGACCTGCTCTTTTTCCCTTCCTTCTGCAATGTACGTGTATAGTCGTCAGGCTTATGGTGTAACTCATACTGTGATGGAAGGGTCGTGAAGTATTTTGCATATGCTATTTGCTTCTCGGTGTATTCCGGGCAGGGCTCGGGTTCCTTCTTTTTCATCTGCGCATCATAATGTTCCTTTGCTATCCTGGCGTTTTCCTCGTCGGTACGATCATAAGGTCTGATAGGAAGATTAGCATGAGGTACCTTTGGGAGGGGCGACAGTTTGCGCTTTGGGGAGCTCCGTCGCTTAGAACTCATGGACGGAGCGTTCTTGCTGGCACGCTTCCGCTTAGTATCCTTAGCGGGCGGCGGCGGAGACGGCCGACCCAAGTCCGGCGGCGGTGATCGAGATGGACTCGTGTTGTGGTGGCCGTCGTCATGTGGAGGGCTTGGAGGTGATGGAGGTGTAGGTGACCTGCGACGACTCGGAGGCGGTGTTGTCCTTGGGGCCGAGCCTGGAAGCTTGATGTAGTTCTTGTCCCATAGGATGACTCCACCCAGTACTTCTCCGAGTGTCCTCTCATCTTCGGGTCCAGCCATGTCGAGCTCCATATCATGAAACCCCGCCATGATTTCATCCACCCCGACTTTAGCAAAGCCAGCTGGAATCTCACGGCCATGCCAGCGTGCATCAGGGCCAGAAGGTAAAGCTTGTCCGACGGCCACCTTCATGGATATGTTCTTGAATTTCTGATGGAGTTCACATGATGTTGACTCCTTGATTCCATCCACGGGGTAGCCGGGACCGCCCTCTATCATTCTTCGTGCATCGTCGGGCGGGGCCTCAGATTCAGCCACGCTGCTTTTCCGCTTAGATGGGGCGCCGATACTATCGAGTCCAGGATCTTCCTGGCGCGCTACTCCTCTAAGCTCGTCGATCTGCTTCTGTTGCTCGTTAAGCCTGGCAAGCAACTGGTTGAACTTGTCATTCTCCTCATCCTGCTGTCGCTTCTTTGCTCTCGCCCGGCTTCTGTAAGTGTCTTGGTCTCTGGCAAACCCAAGCCACCACGGGTAAGAAGGACCGAAGCCTCGCGTTCGTCCTCCATGTTCGTCATTGCCGAGGACCAGTGTGAGCAAATCTTTCTCTCTATCTGCAGTGAACTGTCTTTTTCCCTCTTTAATTTCTTTCACTATCTTTTTCCAATTCTCCCTGGGTATCCTAAGACCGTCACTGCAGATAAGGTCCCCTGTTTCTTCGTCGTACGAACCACCATGCGCAAGGAACCAATTCCTTGCTCTTATTTCCCACTCATCACGGATGGGTTCAGGTATGATGCCTTTAGCTAGCAAATCTTGCTCTTTCTTATCCCACTTTGGGATGGCAGTCTCATAGCCCCCTGGCCCAAGCGTGTGGTGATATTTCTTCTTGTCGGCATTTTTCTTGTTCTTTACTGATAATGCCTTGGCATCTTCTGACTCCTTGTACTCCTAAAATGCCTTCCAGTGATTCGCCTGCTTGGCTAGATACCCCTCGAATACTGGCACTTTCTTTGTCTTCCGGTATTCTTTCCATAGCTTCTTCTTCCAGCTACGGAACAGTTCGGCCATCTTCTTTAGAGTCCACTGCTTGACTTTGGCCCTCAGTTTATTTGCGGCGTCTTGATTCTCACATTCTGGCAGGTTGAAATGTGACATGATATCATTCCAAAGATTATCTTTGTACCTTTCGGCGACATAGTCACTATCGGCTGCCCCTTTGCGCTTGTTCCACTCCCGAACGCTGATCGGGACGTGATCCCTAACGAGAACTCCGCATTGCTTCTTGAATGTGTCAGCAGCATTCTTAGGAAGCTTTGGTTCGCCCGTAGGCAATATCACCTCAAAGGTGTAATGCGTCCGTGCGTCCAACTTTTTAGTCGGGCCTCGTTTCATAGATTTGCTCGATGTGGAGGCCTAAGAGGGAGAAACATTCGTCAAATGAATGTATATGTATACAATATAGAGCTATCTCCAATATTATTCACATATTACAAGTGATTGTCGAACTTCATATGTATACCTCGCCGGACTTTATTATTTCTCCACCGGCTTCTCCACCGGCTTCTCCATTAGTGGAGCTATCACCTTCTCCGTCATTGGAGCTATCTCCGGCCCCATCGGCTTCATCTTCGTGTCGATCAACCTCCATTCCATCTCCGGAGGGGTTTAGATATGACGACGGAGATTCAGCAGGTTCAACGTCGGGGGCGTCTTTGATTATATCTTCGATAAGTTCTTCCTCTTCGAGGTTCCTGCTATGTGGATCCATAGTTCTGCAAAAAATAAACATTTGATTAACTAAATAATATTCTAACTAAATAATATTCTATTTGCAAATAAATTCTATATCTATCTAAATAATTCTATTCTAACTATATCTATCTAAATAATTCTATTCTAACTATATCTATCTAAATAATTCTATTCTAACTAATTCTATATCTATCTAAATAATTCTATTCACACGCTAATCGCCAACTCACACTTGTGCAAATCGATTCATGAATGGGAACAAGAAGAATTCTAGAACAATCGCCAAGTTTCATTCTTAATAAATGTGTATAAAAAAGAGCCGAGATACTCGAGGTTGGAAGATTCACTAGCATAGATAACCTAGAGGGAGGGAGGGAGGGATGTGTGTGGGTGAGAGAGGGGGGAGGGGAGAGGATATCTCACTAAGTGATTAGAGTTGCAATACGATGTTATTTAACCCTTCGTAATTTTTAAAAAAATGAGAGCTTAGCCTTAGCCTGTACATTGAGGCGATACACACAACCTTTTTTATTACTTTGTTCAGATCAACATATGACAATTACGGATCAGCATGGGTTAAGATATATACATAAATCATCTAAAAATAAGAAGCAACAAGAAACTATCTATTTTTAATTCTATTAATATACCGTAATCCACTGAAAATAAAAGTCACGTGCAATCCATACTTGGATCAAACGCATGCACACATCTCATGGATGTTCTTTCAACGGTAACAACTAGTTGTATTTACGCATCAACAGTCGAAAAGAAGAGCCAAAAAATGTCATGTCATGTCAATTATATCTAAATAATTCTATTCTAACTAATTCTATATCTATCTAATTCTATATCTAACTAGCTAACCCTAACCCTAACACTCTAACTAATTCTATATCTAACTAGCTAACTAATTCTATTCTAACTAGCTAACTAATTATATTCTAACTATCTAACTAATTCTATATCTAACTTCTATATCTAACTAGCTAACTAATTCTATATCTAACCCTAACCCTAACACTCTAACTAATTAACAAATTAACTTTTTTTGCAAAAAAAACCTTGCAGACGTCGGCGGCACGGCGGGTGCTGCAGGCGCGGCAGCGCGGCGGCGCTTGGAGGCGACCGGCTGCTGGCGGCGCGGCGGCGCTTGGCGGCGCGGCGCGGCTGCTGGCAGGCGCGGCGGGCGGCGGGTGCTGCAGGCGCGGCGGGTGAATGCGGCGGGACGGCGGACTGTGGCGGCGCTGCGGCGGCTGGTGCGGTCGTCGGCGGCAGCCTGGCGGCGTCTGTCTCTGTTCTCCTCGCGCGCGAAACTGCAAAGTGTTTCGCGGCGGGGAAGAAGAGGAAGTTTTATACCCCGGGACCTTTAGTCCCGGGCGGTGGCTCAGGCCGGGACTAAAGGCCCCCCTTTAGTCCCGGTTTGAGCCACCGCCCGGGACTAAAGGCCCTGGGTGGGGGTTTCAGCAGCCAGGGCCTTTAGTCCCGGTCTGTGGCACGGACCGGGACTAAAGGCCTATTTTCTGTTTTTTCTTTTATTTGGTTTATAAATAGTTATCTGTTTGCATATTTGAGAATTTAACAAAACTATAAAAATGAAAAGTGTTTGAAATTGGATAAATAATTGAAAACTCTTTTATATTTTAAAAATTAATTATTTTAACTATCCTAAGTATTAACTATTTTGCCATTTTCAATTAAAAACTATGTTTATTAATATTCTTTTTGCATATTTGAGAATTTGACAAAACTATAAAAATGAAAAGTGTTTGAAATTGAATAGATAATTCAAAACTATTTTCTATTTTACAAATTAATTATTTTAACTATCCTAAGTATTAATTATTTTGCCATTTTCAATTAAAAACTATGTTTATTAATATTCTTTTTGCATATTTGAGAATTTGACAAAACTATAAAAATGAAAAGTGTTTGAAATTGAATAGATAATTCAAAACTATTTTCTATTTTACAAATTAATTAATTTAACTATCCTAAGTATTAACTATTTTGCCATTTTCAATTAAAAACTATGTTTATTAATATTCTTTTTGCATATTTGAGAATTTGACAAAACTATAAAAATGAAAAGTGTTTGAAATTGAATAGATAATTCAAAACTATTTTCTATTTTACAAATTAATTATTTTAACTATCCTAAGTATTAATTATTTTGCCATTTTCAATTAAAAACTATGTTTATTAATATTCTTTTTGTATATTTGAGAATTTGACAAAACTATAAAAATGAAAAGTGGTTGAGGCGGGAGACGGCGGCCATTGCTTTTGTTTTGGCTTTGAGGGGAGGGGCTTTAGAAAGACGCAGCACGGTGTGTAAAAAGAGCAGGACGGGAAAAGAACTAGTGAGAATCTTCATCATGCATTACATACAAGATTTAATACATTATTACATTATTGCACCAACAATCCTAACTATTATTTCTGTTTTCTTCTAGGTCGTAGCCATGGAGAATCTTCATCATTCAGTAGGATGCTTGGGTCAGTCTTCACTTTGAAGGGCGGAATTTCATGAAACTTATTATAATCTATTGACATGTCTGTCTTGTCATCTACTCCCACGATGTTTCTTTTCCCTGAAAGAACTATGTGGCGCTTTGGCTCATCGGACGATGTCTTCTTTTGCTGATTTCTTTTTCTCGTTTTTGTAGACATGTCCTTCACATAGAAAACCTGAGCGACATCGTTGGCTAGGACGAATGGTTCGTCCATGTATGCAAGATTGTTGAGATCCACTGTTGTCATGCCGTACTTTTGGTCTACAAATACCCCGCCACCTGTCAGCTTCACCCATTTGCACCGAAACAAAGGGATCTTAAAAGTAGGTCCATAGTCAAGTTCCCATATCTCCTCTATGTACCCGTAATATGTTTCCAAACAGTGCCCATTGTCGTCTGTTGCATCAAAGCGGACACCACTGTTTTGGTTGGTGCTCTTTTTATCTTGGGCAACCGTGTAAAATGTATTCCCATTTATCTCATACCCTTGGAAAGTACATATAGTCGAAGATGGTGGCCTGGCCAAACAGTACAGCTGATCTCCAATGGTGTCGTCATTCATGAGATGTATCTGCAACCAACTACCGAAAGTCTTCTCGTGTTCCCCTTTAATCCAAGAGTCAGCCTTCCCCGGGTTTTTGGAGCGTAGAATATTCTTGTGTCTCACGATATACGGAGCCACCACGGTGGAATTGTGTAGAACTGTGTAGTGTGCTTGCGAGAAAGAATGCCCGTCCATACATACTTTTTCTTTCCTTCCTAGTGTGCCTTTTCCTGTCAGCCTACCCTCATACCGAGATTCAGGAACACCAATCGGCTTAAGGTCAGGAAGAAAGTCCACACAAAACTCAATGACCTCCTCTGTTCCATAGCCCTTGGAGATGCTTCCTTCTGGCCTAGCACGGTTACGAACATATTTCTTTAAGACTCCCATGAACCTCTCGAAGGGGAACATATTGTGTAGAAACACAGGACCGAGAATTCTAATCTCTTCGACTAGGTGAACTAGGAGGTGTGTCATTATATTGAAGAAGGATGGTGGGAACAACAACTCAAAGCTGACCAGACATTGGACCACATCAATCTGTAACCCTGATAGACTTTCTCGATCGATTACCTTCTGAGAAATTGCATTCAAGAATGCACATACCTTCACAATTGCCAGGCGAACATTTTCCGGTAGAATTCCCCTCAATGCAACCGGAAGCAATTGCGTCATAAGCACGTGACAGTCATGAGACTTTAGGTTTTGAAATTTTTTGTCTTTCATATTTACGATTCCCTTTATATTCGACGAGAAGCCAGTCGGGACCTTGATACTGAAAAGGACTTCAAAGAAGATTCCTTCTCTTCCTTAGTAAGAGCGTAGCTGGCACGCCCTTGAAACTGCCCTGGATGCATGCCATCTCTTCCTTTATGATGTTCCTGGTCCTCCCGTGCTTCCGGTGTATCTTTTGACTTCCCATACAAGCCCAGGAAACCTAGAATATTCACGCAGAGATTCTTCGTCAGGTGCATCACGTCGATTGCGGAGCGGACCTCATGGACTTCCCAATAGGGTAGCTCCCAAAATATAGATTTCTTCTTCCACATGGGTACGCGCTTGACGAAGGAATGACAGATGGGCCCCCGACATTCGCCTACCTAGTTCTCGGTCCAGGTGGGGTGTCTCAGGAGAGGCTTTCGAGGCCCGTCAAGGCAGTGTTTCGATGCGGCCCGGGAGTATTACTTGGTGTACAAGCGAAGTTTCGAAGAGTCCAAGCTAGATTAGATCTCGGTTGATCCGATCTGTACTTGGCTTGAGAAACACTCCTGAGACCTAGCCTTATCTTATAAAAGGCTGGGAGGGAGGTTTCAAAACCCTAGAATCACTTCCACCCGCCTCACGCCGGAGCGCTCGACAACTTAGAGCTTTCTGTCGTTGGCCAGATCCAATCTGCGCCGCCATTGTAACTCCATCATCGTCGCCACCACCTCAGTACAAAAGTCAGACAAGCAGGACGTAGGCCTTTTACCTTTCGAGGGGGCTGAACCTGGGTAAATCCTCGTGTCCTTCTGCTTTCGTCTGATCGCCGTCGAGTTCGCCAGGTTCCCAATACGCTTCCTAGATCGAAAGCCCTTCAACATGGGCATTGCCGGGGATAAACCTCGTCAATTGGCACCGACCGTGGGGACGACGGGATCTGGATCTACGGATTCGCCGGCTCCATCACCAACCGCAACCAAGATCGGCATCGACACCGCCGTCGGCATCGCTGCGCCGACCAACGTCGGCACCCCCGTCAAGATCGACGCTACCATCGGCATCGCTGCGCCGACCAACGACGACACCACTTCCAAGATCGGCATCGACACCCTCGCCGGCATCGCTGTGCCGGCCATCGTCCACACCAGCCCGATGGAATTCGAGACTGGCGCCGTCGAATCGACTGTCGTCGATGGCATCTCGCCAAGCACTATCAACCTCACCTCGACGATGAGCGCCATCGACCCCGTCCCGAGCGCGGCAAGGGCAGCGCCCGAAGGCTACGACATGGCCTTCGGATTGTTCAATTTCCATGTAGACAACAATGGAGCAATGGAACTGCTCTCCATCGACGAATCGGCTCCGCTCGTGGCCGAAACGACGACACCACCATCCGTCGGGGGCAGACCCTTGGCAAGCGCGTCACTAGCGCCGTCGAAGGAGGAGCTGAGACTGAAGATTTCGACCCCATCAGTAGGGTCGAACGATTTCGAAGATCCGCCTCCATCCCCGACCACCGCATACTGCGTCGACTGCGACGCATACCACTACATAGGCGCCGGAGATTTCTCACTCCATGAGATCGCCGGCTGTGAAGATCTGCGGGGAGGTACAGCAGCTATCTACCCAACGATATCCGAGTGCGATCGGGCTCTCAACGCCCTCACGCTTCGCACAGCACCCTATGATCCTGACTACGTCAAAGGATTATACTCGGACTACACGTGCTCCGACGACGACGACGATGTCTACCCCGAAGCTAAGGGGAAAATCGGCAATTCGGTGAGCTCTGCCTCGCTATGCGAATCTAACGCATCTAGCGACGGCTATATGGCTGATCATGACTTTGATTTCATGGTCGAAGTCGGACCCTACGTCGAAAGCGACGACGTCTATCCTCCAGCGCTGGGAGAAATCAGCGATGACTCGACCCCGTGGCTCGGGGGCCACTGCATGATGGCATCACACAACGAAGGAAACAACAGCGGCGGTCGAAACCAAGCAGACAGCGGTCGACCAGTGGTCACACATGACCAGATTCGGTTCGCAAGAAGGGTCTATGCGGGCGAATTAAACTTCGGACCCAACCCAAGTCCAAGCGATCTGGCTGCACTCCGATTCGTCGTTCAGGAGCAAAGAGATCAGATCAGCGCTGATAGACGAGTGTTGGAACGACGCAGAGAGGAGGCCGACGCATCCAGCAGAAGGCGGGCAGAAAGATCATCGCACTACTCTTCAAGCGTTCAGCACAGATCAAGATCGCGCACTCAGCAGGGGGCCGATATGCATAATGTCACTCGAAACCTGGAGGCAGAATTCAACGAAGCTGAGTTAATGCCCAAGACCAAGGAAGCAGCAATCATGGCTGCAGCGGCATACATTGCTGCGAACGCGTCTAACGGTGACGAACATATGCGACACCTGCGAAATCTAGCACTCGAAGGAGTAAGGGTGCTGCAAGGCACGCCTGGCTCAGCACATGATGCGACAACAGCAAGAGCCGCTCCACCACCGGAACAGGCTAGGCACCCAGCACCAGCGCCAGCCGTAGCGCCTCGGACGCATGTGGTCGAACCTCTCAACGGACTCAGCAGCAGCCGTGACTCGAAACCCAGCAAGGAGTGGCGTCGCCGGCAGCCACAGCTATCGGCAGAAGAGATGCTCGACAGCGGATGCCCAAGGCACACGTACCTCGACAAGGACGGAGTATGAAAACCTGCACACCTCCTCATCGAGTGCAGGGAATTCCTTCGCCTCAACCGAGCACTTCAGGAGAGGATGAATGTCGAGCAACCAGTGGCAGGGGCGATAGCCTACAACGCTCCACCGCCACCACCGAATCCACCAGCAAATGTCGTACAGCAAAGCCATCAGGCCGCTACGATCCAGCAAGCCGAGCAGCGACAGCCGGCCAACGAGGAAGAAGAGTTCCCGCCTCCAAGAGGTTTCGTGCCCATGATTCAGAGGGGGCGCCCGATGAACAAAGTTCGGCGGAAACGCGCGAGAGAAGTATTCCACGCCGAGCACGCGCCACCAGCTACTCCCGAATATCTGAATTAGTCCGAACACCCGATTGGTTTCGACCGGTCAGATCATCCACCGAAGATACCACGCCCAGGACACCATGCTCTGGTTCTTGAGGCGCAGATAGGGGGCTTCACCTCGAAAAAGGTGTTCATGGACGGAGGCAGCAGCTTGAACCTAATCTATGCAGACACGCTGCGAAAGATCAAGATTCCACTAAACAATCTCCTGCCAACAGAGACCTCCTTCCACGGAATCGTCCCGGGAAAGCCAACGTATCCATTGGGGGCGATACACCTCGACGTCATCTTCGGCACTAAAGCAAATTTCAGAAAGGAGAAGATCGAATTCGAGGTGGTCGACTGGCCCTCGCAGTACCATGCCATCCTCGGGCGACCAGCGTTCGCCCGATTCATGGCCGTACCCCACTACGCCTACCTCAAGTTACGGATGCCCGCAAACAGAGGACCACTGACGATCAGCGGCAGCTTCGCGCGGTCAGAAAACTGCGACAAGGACTTCAACAACATGTCCCAGACTTTCGGGGTGCACGAGGAACTGCACCACATTCGGGAAGCCACTGTCATGGACATCGACCCACCGGCGCAGCAGAACGCCCCAGAGTTGTCTTTCGATGCCACCAAAGACACCCGAGAACACCAGATCCACCCGACTGATCCAACCAAGACGGCGCGGGTGTCGAACTCCTTTTCTCCCGCATAGGAAAGCGCGCTCGTCGAGTTCCTCCGTGAGCACTGGAGGATGTTCGCCTGGTGTCCAGCAGATATGCCAGGCATCCCCAGGGAACTCGCCGAGCACGAGCTTAAAATATTCCCCAACGCGAAACCGGTCAAGCAGTCTATGCGACGGTACAATCCAGAGAAGGCCAAGTCGATGGGCGAAGAAATCAATCGCCTCCTTGAAGCTAAGTTCATCAGAGAGATCAAGGAAGCCACATGGCTCTCGCCACCGGTCATGGTGGAAAAGAAGGACACCAAGATCTACAGGATGTGCATCGACTTCACAGCTCTAAACAAACACTGCCCGAAGGACTACTTCCCTTTGCCCCGAATCGACCAGATTGTTGATTCCACGGCAGGATGCGAGCGCCTCTCGTTCCTCGACGCCTACTCTGGATATAACCAGATACGGCTAAAGGTAGAAGACGAAGACAAGACGGCGTTCATCACCCCGCACGGGGTATACTGCTACATGACGATGCCTTTCGGGCTCAAGAACGCTGGAGCTACGTATCAGCGGTGTATGCAAGCATGCTTGAAGGAACAAATCGGACGCAACGTCGAGGTCTACGTCGACGACATTGTCATCAAGACATCGAAAGCAGATACTCTGCTCGACGACCTTCGAGAAACCTTCGCCAACCTCGACAGATATAGCATCAAGCTTAATCCGAAGAAATGCTCTTTCGGAGTACCCACCGGCCAACTGCTGGGCTATCTGATCTCCGAGAGAGGAATTGAAGGCAACCCAGAGAAGATAAAGGCCATCATCAGCATGCACCCTCCAAAGACGCTCCGACACGTCCAGCAGTTGACAGGCCGACTCGCAGCGCTTAGCCGCTTCATCAGCAAGCTTGGCGAAAAAGCACTGCCCTTGTATCGACTGCTTAGAAAAACAGACAACTTCACATGGACCGAAGAAGCGCAAGCCGCCTTCGACGACCTCAAGCGACGACTATCGACCTCCCCAGTTCTCGTTACACCTCGAGAAAAAGAGCCAATGTTGCTGTACATTGCGGCTACAAATCAAGTTGTCAGCTCGGTGCTTGTGGTTGAACGCGCAGAGGAAGGCAAAGAGCACGGTGTTCAGAGGCCCGTGTACTACTTAAGCGAAGTCCTGTCGCCAACCAAGCAAAGATACCCCCATTATCAGAAGTTGGCATACGCCATCTACATGACGGGGAAGAAACTGCCGCACTATTTCGAGTGCCACTCCATCATAGTAGTGGCTTCGAACCCAGTCTCCAGCATCCTCAACAACCCAAACGCTACAGGGCGTGTGTCGCTATGGGGAGTCACGCTAGGACCCTGGGAGATTACGTACCAGCGCCAGTCCACAATCAAGTCACAGGTCCTACCGGATTTCATAGCCGAATGGACAGAAGCCCAGATGCCCGAACTACCAGACCTGTCGAACAGCTGGACCATCTTCGTCGATGGGTCCAAGCGGGTTTCGGGGGCAGGAGCAGGAGTTATCCTGGTATCACCACAAGGAGACAGGATGTGCTACGTCCTCCGCATGCGTTTCCCGAATCCCTCCAACAACGAGGCAGAATACGAAGCCGTCCTTCACGGTATGCGCATGGCGAAGGCCTGCGGGGCAACCCGCATCAAGATTCATGGAGACTCGAACCTCATCGCTCAGCAAGTCATGAAGGAGTGCGACGCAACTTGCGCGAACATGATCGCATATCGCGCCATGTACAACAAGCTCGAAGGCGAATTCGAGGGCTGTGAAGTAACACACATCGGCAGGGAAAGCAACGAGGAGGCAGATAACCTGGCCAATGTCGGCTCAAGATGCCTCCCAATACCGCCAGGTGTTTTCTTCGAGGAGATATTCGAACGCTCCGTCAAGATCAAACCCACACCTGACCCGGCGTTAACAACACGTCCGGGGGCTCGGACAACCGACACCGCCCCAGCGGCAGGAGCAGCAGACCTCCCAAAGGATGCAGCCGCGGTCATGCTCGTCGAGGCAATATGGACAAAGCCGTACTTGGCGTACCTGACGAGGGGCGAACTCCCAGAAGACCCCATCCACCGCCGACAAGTCATGCGGCGCTCTAAGGCCTTCACGATAATCAATGGGGAACTCTACAAGCGAAGCACTTCGGGGGTGCTCCAGCGGTGCATAGCGCAGGAAGATGGAATCGCCCTCCTCCGAGAAATCCATGAAGGAACCTGCGGTCATCACGCTTGCAGCCGAACCCTCGTAGCGAAGGCCTTTCGGTCCGGATTCTACTGGCTATCCGCCCTCTACGACGCCAGGAACATCGTCCAGCACTGCGAAGCGTGTTAGATGTTCGCCACCAAGCCGCACGCGCTGGCATCGGAACTGCACACCATCCCTGTGGCATGGCCCTTTGCACAATGGGGGCTCGACCAAGTGGGGCCTCTCCCCAAATCATCTCGAGGAGGGCATACGTACTTGCTCGTCGCTGTGGACAAGTTCTCCAAGTGGATAGAAGCTACCCCGGTCACCAACCAAGAGGCGACCACGGCAGTCAAGTTTTTCGAGTCCATCGTCTATCGGTACGGCGTCCCGAACAGCATCATCACCGACAACGGCACCAACTTCACTTCGGGCGAATTCCAGGGCTTCGCTAAAGACCTCGGCATCAAACTCAAGTACGCTTCGGTATCACACCCCAAGTCCAACGGCCAGGTCGAAAAGGCCAATGGACTTGTCTGCGGAGGCCTGAAGAAGCGACTGCTTCGACCCCTCAAGCGCGCAGCAGGCGCCTGGGTCGAGGAATTGCCTTCGGTGCTATGGAGCCTGCGAACAACGCCCAACTCCTCGACAGGCTACACGCCCTTCTTCTTGCTCTTCGGGGCAGAAGCCGTGCTGCCCACGGACGTGCGCTACAGCGCGCCCCGCGTCACCGCCTACGACGAAGAAGACGCGGACAAGGCGTTAGCAGACGCCCAAGATCTACTGGACGAAGCTCGAGACGTCGCTCTCGTTCGATCGGCGGTCTACCAGCAGAGCCTCCGCAACTACCACAGCAGACGGGTACGCGGACGCTCTTTCGAACCAGGAGACCTTGTGCTCCGACTCAAGCAAACAAGCACGTCGAAGCTGGAGCCACCATGGGAAGGCCCGTACCTCATCCACGAGGTCATCCCAGGAGGAGCATATCGCCTACGCAACCCAAAGACGGGGAAAGACGTCGACAACCCGTGGAACGCCGCGCAGCTGCGCCGCTTCTACCCTTAGCTAACAAAGCTGTCTCCTCTACCCCCTCTACTATGTAATCAGGCGTCGGCAGCAGTCCGCGCCCAACATTGTGCCTTCGGCACCAAGCAATAAAATTCAAGTTCCTCACTTCATGAGTCAACATATTCACATATTCGCCCACGCTCGGGGGCTCAGCCTTTCGACCCACGCTCGGGGGCTTTCGCCCACGCTCGGGGGCTTCGACCCACGCTCGGGGGATTTCGCCCACGCTCGGGGGCTCAGCCTTTCGACCCACGCTCGGGGGCTTTCGACCCACGCTCGGGGGCTCAACCTTTCGACCCATGCTCGGGGGCTTTCGCCCACGCTCGGGGGCTCAGCCTTTCGACCCACGCTCGGGGGCTTTCGACCCACGCTCGGGGGCTCAACCTTTCGACCCATGCTCGGGGACTTTCGACCCACGCTCGGGGGCTCAGCCTTTCGACCCACGCTCGGGGGCTTCGACCCACGCTTGGGGGCTCAGCCTTTCGACCCACGCTCGGGGGCTCAGCCTTTCGACCCACGCTCGGGGGCTCAGCTTTCGACCCACGCTCGGGGGCTCAGCTTTTCGACCCACGCTCGGGGGCTTTCGACCCACGCTCGGGGGCTCGGCCATTCGACCCACACTCGAGGACTTCGCCTACGCTCTGGGGCCGCGCTCGATCAGCTCACGTTTGGGGGACGCGTTCTCTCGACCTACGCTGGAGAACTTTCGCCTTCCTAATCGATGCTCGAAGTCTCTGCCTTTTCAACACAGTCGAATATAAACACAGGTATACAATATATGTACAGAGTGAAGATACAGACACAACAACAAAGCTAGTTCATGGTGCCGCAGCATCTCGACTCGCCCTCTGACGATCGCTTTCGACGATAATTTATCGAGCGATACAATCGCCGGTACTTCTACAAGCAGCATAATGCCGTTCCATGTCGTAGCGACCGCTGGGCGATGGCGGAGGCGTCTTCAGAAGCTCTAGGTCGACTTCAGGGTAGTGCGCATGCACGAAAGCAAGTGCGACCACAGCCCCGCTGCGCAGATGTGCCCGGACAAAGGAATGTATAGCATGGCCGTTCTCGAATCGATCGAGCAGCGCCGGCAAACTTTCGGGCTGATCATTTAGAGGAAACATCGCCTGGTGCACCAGCGCAAGGGCACTTCGGCTCGTCTCAGCCAACGCACCAGCTTGAGCAATCCTATCCTGAAGGAGTGTCAGCTTCATTGCCTTCGATCGATCAGCCCAGAAGTTATCAGCAACGGAGTTGGCATGATTCTGGGCAGCAATAATATGCGCGTTTACGCGCCGGGCCTCAGCTGCACTGTCAAGACACGCATCTGCGAACAAGAGAACAAAGACTCAGTCCTGCAGATCCAAGCCAACGTGCAGCGAAAGAAGTTCGAAGACTTACACTTCAGTGATTTGCCAAGATTTTCGATCTCATCTAGAAGGAATTTCTCGCAGTCCGCAGCATACGACGCCTTCGAAAGAGCAACATCGACCTTGGCAGTAACAACCTTTAGTTGGCGCTGCGCGTTCTGGAGCTGATCGCGCAACGATCGAATTAGTGACAACTCGCTCGTGGAGGGCGCTCTTCGCTCAATGGCACTAGCAGTACTGCCAGTTGTTTCGTACGAAACAGGCCAAGCACCAGAGGTCAGCGAAGGATCCTGCATGAGGAGCCGAACATCACACACAAGCAATGGCAACCAAATGGCGTGAAGATTAACATAACAGCAGCACAAGTTTTACAACCGAAAGAGTACTAATCGGGGTCACAGCCCTCGATGTGCACCAGCGAAACTAATTACAATTGGGCACCAGAAGCACTGCTTGCACTACGCCGAACTACCAGCCTTGCTAGACGGCGCGGCGGATGCGCCACGCTTCCGAGCCCTCGCTGCCGCACGCTTCTCGTTCCTATCGGCCAGGAAGCCCGTCATTCGAGCAGCCAGTTCACGAGCACGCGCGACGTAAGTCTTGGCGGACTTGTCGCGTCCGTCCTTATCCTTTGGGTATGTGCTCGTGACCTTGTCAGCATCGAACTCCACGCCATGCATCATCATCATGGAGAAGACAGACTCGGTGCCGATGGTTACCTGACGGCGTACTGCGGCAAATAACGGATCTTCGCCACCCGCCTTCACCGCCACAGCGTCGAGGATTCCCGCCATGGTGTCGCTAGTCGAGTCGGGTACAGAAGTATCCCGAACGCGAACCAGCGTCGACCGCACCCGCGCTAAGAGGTTGACAACCTCTCGGCTCAGGCGTTCGGCAAATCCGATACTGGACTCGATTCCAGCAGGCCCTTTCATCGCTCCGGCGTCTAATTCGGCAGCAGCTACACAAGCAAGCAGACAGCTAAGTCACAACGCGACTTTTCGCCCCGAAAGTTATTACGGAAAAAGCTTTGAGAACTTACCACGCAAGGCATCAAGTGAAGATTGTAGGCGCTGGGTCAGCTCTCCTTCGCGGGCTTCGGCATCCAGGCGGCTTTTATCCGCGCGCTCCTTAGCTTCGGACGATTCGCCCTTCAGTCGGGCGATTTCGTCGTTCAGCTCGGCGACCTTATCCTTCAAACCCGAATTCTCAGTGGTAAGATTGTCCAGCTGAGTTTTCAGGGAAGTCTTATCAGTAGCAGCTTGGGCCCCAATCCCTAGTCAATAGAAGAAGATGTTCAACAACAAAAGCATCATGTCATACGCAAAGGCGAACTGTACAAGGAAGGTGGCATTACTCACTTCGAGTTTCGTCGAGCTTCTCAGACAGCCTACGATTCTCTTCCTCTAAGGCGAAGAAGCTCCTGCAAACCTTCGACAGGTCCCTAACAACGGGCTAAAGAAAGTCGGGCGACAAATTAACCTTCGAATCATGTTTCGGAGGGCAAGCCCAAGTGTGAACACTTCGACTCACCCTCGGGGGCTACTAATGGTCAAATACGCGAAGTGCAAGTCGAAAGTCTTTGGACTTACATGGTTGCTAGGACCGGAAGGCCCGCCGGACGAGGAGACAAGCACGAATTCTTGTTCCGTCGCCTTCTTCTTGGAAGAGGTCGAAGGCTTCGTCGGAGCAACTTCGGGGGCGACAATATCAGCGACCTTCTCCTATGAGTCTGCCGTTTGCTCAAGGGCGTCGTCGTGAGGTCGAACCTGGTATCGATCTTGATCCCCCGGACCAGTCGACGTTTCCTCGGTGGAAGATCTGAAGCAATCATCAGCGTTAGAATCGGACAACCAAATCAAAACAAGACCACAAGTTACACGAAAGAAGAACTTACGATGCGTCGATCCCGAACTTCGGAAGGACCTTTTTCTCTGTTCGAGGAGGAGGACGGCGGTTCAAAGGCGAGGCAGGGATGGCGCTGTTGTCGTCATCCCCTGAAGAAAAGTGAGTGTCGTCAAGGTCTTCCGAATCCTCGACAACGTCCGCGACTCGTTGTCTCTTCGGAGCCCTCGGTGGCGATGGAGCAGCGGAGGCCGACCCTTCAGGCACCTCGGCGAAGTCACGCCCCGGATATTCGCCCATCTCTGGCTGGGGCGGATAGCATCGGGCTATGTTTATCACCTACATAATGAGAAAGACTGCATTCGACACTGGACGATCCGGCTAAGAAACGAAGAAGGCATTCGAATAAAAGCATAATCATACCTCGGTGCGGGGAAAGGCTTTGCTGAAGGCCACTGCACCGAAGACCTTCGGCACAGGATCCTTCTTCTTGATGTTGGTGACGGCGCGTACGCACTCGTCGATTTCGGCTTCGTGCAGCTCATCCTGAGAGATGCGAGTCGAGTCCCGGCGATCGCTGTAATCCCACATGCAGTGGGCTCGAGCAGCGAGCGGCTGGATTCGGCGCTCGATGAAGGTTCGGATGAGTTGGACTCCCGAAAGTTCCTTCTTCGGAGTAGCTCGAAGCTGTTGGATCTTCTCCATCAGCGGCTCTGTAATCTTCAACTCCTCGTCCGAAAGGTCATGCCTCCAGGAGACGCGAGGTCGAAGAACGCCGGTGGGATGGAATTCCTCAAGTCCGAAGTTTTCGCCGTCGGAGGATTTGTCCTTGGCGTAATACCACTTCGTCCTCCACCCGGGGTTGTTTTCGGGTGTTTGGAGGTTGAAATACTCGACGTCTGGGCGCACTTGGACGCCGAAACCGCCGGTCTGATAGGGCAGAGGGTGCCGAATCACGAAGATTCGGCGCCACAGTGCCCAGTGGGGTTCGATCCCCAGGAAGCACTCACAAAGCGTGATAAAACACGCAATGTGAAGAACAGAGTTGGGATTCAGGTCATGGAGCTGAATCCCGTAAGCAAAGAGAAGGCCACGGAGAAAAGGATGCGGGGGGAAAGACAGACCCCGCAGCAAAAAGGCGATGAAGATTACCCGGAAACCGAGGGGTGGCCGGGGAACGATCTCCGGGCCGGCGGCGAGCGATTCCGCCGGCGCATTCTTCAGCAGGCCCATCTTCTCGGCCTGGGTCAGCTCCTTGTTGCCAACCTTGGATTGGACCCAGCGGCCAACGCCGAAGCCTTCAGCATCGGCCGTCTTGGCCTTCTTGGCGGCGGCAGTGGCGCCGGCGGCTGTGGAGCTCCTCTTGCCCATGGTCAGGGCGCAGCAAAGATCGCGGAAATGGAGATGGAAAGGAAGAGCTACAAGGATGCTGCGCGAGGAAGAAGACGATGGCGGCGGAGTGAGATAGACTGTTACCCTGCCACCGTTATTTATTCTAGCTCTAGAGATCTACGTCAGATCTCAACCGTCCATGGCGAAGTGGAAACGGCCGGGTTGATCCGACCGTCCACGTGTCAGCACGCGAGCACCGCGGCGTCCACTACGCACGGTAGTCAAGGAAACCGCGCCGGTTATTTCTCACCCACGCGCGGGACGTGCGGTCAAACTCTGTCAACGGCCGCGATGCACGGCTTGAGGGCCCACCACACGTCTTGTCCTGGCAGGCTCAGGCCCGTCCTGCAGAAGATGAGGTGACGACTCGACGCAGTGTGTCGTCAGCGCTGACGCGTTCCCTAGGGTAAAATGCTGTCTTTTCGACTCAAGGGGTAAAAACTGGCAAAGGCTCTTTCGAGTCCCAAAGGTATGTACCCCTTGCACTCAGATGATCTCTCGATCGGTTTCTTTCGAGGTCTTCTGTGCTTTTCTCTTTTGTGCCATTCGAATGAGCATTGAGTTTCTCGACGACTCTGTCTTTCGTTCTTTTGGGGGAATTTTCCGGTCCCTCGAATTATCTCTTTCGGGCCAGCAGCGCCTTCGACATATTCGAGTCAGGGCTCCGGTCCCTCGAATTATCTCTTTCGGGCCAGCAGCGCCTTCGACATATTCGAGGCTGGACTTCGGCCCCTCGAGCTATTTCTTTCGGGCCAGCAGCGCCTTCGACATATTCGAGTCAGGGCTCCGGTCCCTCAAATTACTTCTTTCGGGCCAGTAGCGCCTTCGACATATTCGAGTCAGGGCTCCGGTCCCTCGAATTATTTCTTTCGGGCCAGCAGCGCCTTCAACATATTCGAGTCAGGGCTCCGGTCCCTCGAATTATCTCTTTTGGGCCAGCGGCGCCTTCGACATATTCGAGGCTGGACTTCGGCCCCTCGAGCTACTTCTATCAGGCCAGCAGTGCTCTCGAAATATTCGAGGCAGGGCTTCGATCTTTCGAGCTGTTTCTTTCTACCCAATAACACTTTTAGAGATTCGGGTTCGAGTTTCGGACCTTTGAATCATCTTGTTCTAATCTGTCTTTCGGGCTATCAACGCTCCTCAATCAACATGCCCGAATTTTGGTCGCCATATACCTGTTCGGATGCCGTATGTCAAATACGAAGGTAAGACCACGATTTGCAACATCGGATGGCCCGGTATTCGTATCAAACGCGCTCTGCCGGAAATTTTCCATACCTACGGTATGAAGCTTGCACCGATGGACGCATCGGGTGCCTCACAAATGAACTGGGCTTCGACTTGGTAAGTCCAACGCGGCTCAGGTCGAGGTAGCGCCAGCCCACGCGGGTTCGAGTCGGGGGACTCGAATCTGAGTAAGCTAACCGAATGTCTTTGCAGCAATGCAATTAACTGAGACCCGGCGTGAGTCTCAGGCCGGTTATGCGCATCCCTCTGCAAACCCAACTTAACGCTTTCGAGGCTCTACATGAGAGTAGCTCGAAAATCACGTAACAAAACAAGCATACTATTCGAATGACTTCTGTACATTTGCAGCTTTGCAGGCCAAGTGCTCATGTCGGGTGCGGCTGGGAAGACTTTCGGGAGGAGTCCCTGCCATAGTCTTTGGCTATCCCAGGCACTCGGGGGCTACTGACGAAGGAATCACAGATGGGCCCCCGACATTCGCCTACCTGGTTCTCGGTCCAGGTGGGGTGTCTCAGGAGAGGCTTTCGAGGCCCGTCAAGGCAGTGTTTCGATGCGGCCCGGGAGTATTACTTGGTGTACAAGCGAAGTTTCGAAGAGTCCAAGCTAGATTAGATCTCGGTTGATCCGATCTGTACTTGGCTTGAGAAACACTCCTGAGACCTAGCCTTATCTTATAAAAGGCTGGGAGGGAGGTTTCGAAACCCTAGAATCACTTCCACCCACCTCACGCCGGAGCGCTCGACAACTTAGAGCTTTCTGTCGTTGGCCAGATCCAATCTGCGCCGCCATTGTAACTCCATCATCGTCGCCACCACCTCAGTACAAAAGTCAGACAAGTAGGACGTAGGCCTTTTACCTTTCGAGGGGGCTGAACCTGGGTAAATCCTCGTGTCCTTCTGCTTTCGTCTGATCGCCGTCGAGTTCGCCAGGTTCCCAATACGCTTCCTAGATCGAAAGCCCTTCGACATGGGCATTGCCGGGGATAAACCTCGTCAGCGCTTATCAGGGCCGTTAGGAACAGGTTGGCTGCCAGGACCCTTTCTAAAGATTACTTTTAAATCTTTGACCATATCAAATACTTCAGCACCAGTACGGATGATAGGCTTCCCCCGGGGTTCTGCCTTGCCATTGAAATGCTTGCCTTTTTTCTTTAAGGGATGCTTGGGCGGAAGAAAACGACGATTGTACGGGTACACATTCTTCCTACATTTGTCCAGATATATACTTTCTGTCTGATCTAAACAGTGCGTGCATGCATTGTATCCCTTGTTTGACTGTCCTGAAATATTACTAAGAGCAGGCCAATCATTGATGGTTACGAAAAGCAACGCTCGAAGGTCAAATTCCTCTTGTTTGTGCTCGTCCCACACACGTACACCTGGTTCAGCCCACAGCTATAAAAGTTCATCAACTAATGGCCTTAGGTACACATCAATGTCGTTGCCGGGTTGCTTTGGACCTTGGATAAGCACTGGCATCATAATGAACTTCCGCTTCATGCACAACCAAGGAGGAAGGTTGTAGATACATAGAGTAACGGGCCAGGTGCTGTGACTGCAACTCTGCTCCCCAAAAGGATTCATGCCATCTGTACTCAGACCAAACCATAAGTTCCTTGCGTCACCTGCAAATCTCGGGAACTCTCTCTCGATTTTTCTCCACTGCCGACCATCAGCGGGGTGCCTCAACTTATCGTCTTTCATACGATCTTCCATATGCCATCGCAACAACTTCGCATGATCTTTATTTCTGAACAGACGTTTCAACCGTGGTATTATAGGAGCATACCACATCACCTTGGCAGGAACCCTCTTCCTGGGTGGCTCGCCCTCAATCTCACCAGGGTCATCTTTTCTGATCTTATACCGCAATGCAGTGCATACCAGGCATTTATCCATCTTCTCATACTTCTCACCGCGGTAGAGGATGCAGTCATTAGGGCATGCATGTATCTTCTGCACGTCTAATCCTAGAGGGCAGACAAGCTTCTTTGCTTCGTACGTGCTGGCGGGCAATTCATTCTTTCTTGGAAGCATCTTCTTCATCAGTACCAGCAACTTTTCGAATGACGAGTCAGTCACACCGGTCTCTGCCTTCCACTTCAGCAATTCCAGTGTGCTACCCAGCTTCTTCTGGCCATCTTCACAAGTTGGGTACAACAATTTGTTGTGGTCCTGTAACATCTGCTCGAACTGCAACCTCTCCTTTTCTGTGTCGCAGCCTCGCCGTGCTTCAGAAATGACCCGGCCAAGATCATCAGCGGGCTCATCTGGTTCCCGTTCTGCACCCTGATCTTCTTCTTCATTGTCTTCCATTGTGGTATCAGCATACTCAGGGAACATAGATCGGTAGTTGTCATCATCGTTCTCTTCTTCTTCATCGTCGTCTTCCATCATAACCCCTCTTTCTCCGTGCTTGGTCCAAACATTATAGCCCGACATAAAACCGGACCGAAGCAGGTGGCTCTGAATGACTCTTGAGGAAGTATAATCCTTCTCATTCCAACATTCAACACATGGACAAAACATATAGCCACCACCATGCTTGTTCGCATCGGCCGCATCTCGAAAATAATGCACGCCTTCTCTGTAAGCGGCGGTGCGTCGATCACCGTACATCCATGGATGGCTCATCTGCGTTATGCAACGGTATATCAAACACAATCACGATCCTAAAAATTAGTACCGCACGGTCTAAACGAGGAAATATAGTTGCTAACCTTTTAGAATAAGTGGAAATAAAGAGGAAGAGGCTTAAGCGTGGCTCGGGCACCTCATATCGTAGTTGTGTTCGGTGAACTGAAGCGGCATCGCTCTAACAAACATTTCAACAAACACCTCTAGTGCATCCAAGCAAAAAGGAGAGCTAGCACACACTTACACACTTTCATCCAAAAAAATGCAAGAGGGGAGAGAGGGGCTGCAGGGGCTGCCATATATATAGGCAGAGGACTTTAGTCCCGGTTTGAGACACAAACCGGGACTAAAGGGGGCACACATGCGGGCCGCTCAGCGCATAGCCCTTTAGTCCCGGTTTGTGTCTCAAACCGGGACTAAAGCCTCGTTACGGGCCGGGACTAAAGCCTCCCGGGCGGCTGGCGAATTTGGGGCGACGTGGCCGGGCCTTTAGTCCCGGCCCAGATGGAGGCCGGGACTAAAGGGTCCAGGCCAAAGGCCCGTTTTCTACTAGTGGTATTACACATCAAATGTGAAATACCTTATTTCATGAAGCTTCTCAAGGGTCGCTCTCGTAGCTCATGGCGGCCAAAAGCAACAAACAAGTGAACTGAATCCAACCCTCGCACCCTCCAACCCTCAAAGAATCCAACCCTCGCACCCTTCAACACATCTCTCCCATCACCGATGCTAGGCTTGTCGGTGTTAAGGTGGTGTTTGTTTTTTAAATTTATGCAAACAAGTATATCTCATGTCCGTACAAATCTCCAAAACTAAATCACGGGATTCATAAAAATGAGAGTAGGAAGTTTTATATACCACAAAAGCACCTTTTGTTGTCAAGCATTCTATTCCGCGAACCACCCGTTTTTGTTGGGAAAAGATCCCTTGGAACTTTATAAACTTGTGATTGGTACTTTGTGAAAATCTCCATAGAACTTAATAAAAGAACATTGGTACATCATGAATAGTCTGATCGTCCACCAAAACTGTGTTTATCTAGACTATGCACTTTCATGTTACCATAATTTTTTGTTGGGCAGCGTGATGTTCAACACAAATGTGTAAGTTCACTTAGTCAACTAAGACACAAAATCATTTTTTTTGGTGGACAAAATTTTCTGAAAATTGCAGAACTTGAATGAAGTTTATTCGAACAACAAGAGTATTTGGTTAAATTCGAATAATCGGTTGGGTCATTCCAGATGTTGTTCTTTATGTAAATGGAAAGTAACAAAAACTTGGATGCCATACATATATTTTGTTGTACCTTCCTGTATTACACATCAAACATGAAATACCTTATTTCATGAAGCTTCACAAGGGTCGCTCTCGTAGATCATGGCAGCTAAAAGCAACAAACAAGAGAATTGAATCCAACCCTCGCACCCTCCAACCCTCAAATCATCCAACCCACGCACCCTTGAACACATCTCTCCCATCGATGGCACTAGGCTAGTCGGTGTAAAGGCGGTGTTTGTTTTTGAAATTTATGCAAACAAGTATATGTCATGTCCGTATGAAACTCCAAAACAGAATCACGATCTTCATATGAATGAGGGTAGGAAGATTTGACATACCACAAAAGCACCTTTTATTGTCAAGCATTATGTTCCGCTAACCACCCCTTTTATTGGGAAAAGATCCTTTGGAACTTTATAAAGTTTTGAATGGTACTTTGTGGAAATCTCCAGAGAACTTTATAAACGAACATTGGTACATCCTGAATATTCTGATCATCCACCAAAACTATGTTTATCCAGACTGTGCAATATTTAGTTACCATAATTTTTTTTGGGGTTCTCTCATGCTCAACACAAATGTGTAAGTTCAAAGTTAACTACCAGTCAAATTCATTTTTGTGTGCGAGAAAGTTTTTGTGAAAGTAGCAGAACTTGATGAAGTTTATGTTAACAACAAGAGAATTGAATCTTGTCTTTCAAGATAACATTATGTAGATTCAAATAATCAGTTGGGTCATGCCAGATGATACCCTTTATGAAAACTGAAGGTTACAAAAACTTGGATGCCATACATATACTTTGATGTACCTTCCTCTATTACACATCAAACATGAAATACCTTATTTGATGAAGCTTCACAAGGTTCACTCTCGTAGCTCATGGTGTCCAAAAGCAACAAACCCTAACACCCTTTCCCATGTCTTTCACCTCATTGACGCGAGATGTTGACTTTGAAAGCACTCGAGCCTAATGGTTATCCAACTTATGTTTTTCATAAATAGTAGGATGTATGTGTTGATCATGTGACATGTGGTCTTGAGAATTGTGCAAGGAACTGAGTCTACAAATGACACTATATTGTTCATCATCCTCAAGGTTAAAAATCCAACTCTCTCATCTCAACTTTGGCCTATGTGTTTATGCAATATCTTTTACACAAGACAACCTATACAATTTTAGCTAATCGCCTCAATAAATTTAATGATTAGTCATCATACCTAAGAGTCAAAGTGGTCCATCATCGGCCCACTTGTTATGCACGAATGACAATGTGGTTTTTTTAAGAAGGGCAGAGAGGGGGTGAAAGACTAAAATTACAAAAACTTGGGTGCCATACATATACTTTTTTTATACCATCATGTGTTACATATCTAACATGAAGTGCCTTATTTGATAAAGCTTCACGAGGGTTCCTATCACGGCTCATGGCGTCCAAAAGAAACAAACCCTAGCATCCTTTCCGTCTCTTAATGAGTGTTATCTTAAAGTAAAAAAACTTGGATGCCATACATATACTTTGTTGTACCTTCCTGTATTACACATCAAACATGAAATACCTTATTTCATGAAGCTTCACAAGGATCGCTCTCGTAGCACATGGCGGCCAAATGCAAAAATCAAGAGAATTGAATCTTGTTTTTCAAGATACCACGAATTACGTAAATTGAAATAATCGGTTGTGTTATTGCAGATGGTGGCTTTATGTAAATTGAAAGTTACAAAAACTTTGATACGATACCTATACTTTTTTGTACCATTATGTGTTACACATCAAAGATGAAATACATTATTCGATAAAGCTTCACCAGGGTTCCTCTCGTGGCTCATGGTGGCCAAAAGCAACAAACTCTAGCACCATTTCCCCATGTATTTCACCTCAACGATATGAGATGTTGTCTTTTTGAAAGCACTTGGGCCTGATGGTTATCCAACTTTCTTTTTGCACAAACACTAGGATGTATGTGGTGGTCAATTGACAGGAAATTATGCTCAGAACTGACTCTACCAATGATACTATATTGGTCGTCATCCCGAATGTTAAAAATATATCACTCCCATCTCAATTTTGGCCTATCTGGTTTATGCAATATCTTGTAGACAAGACTGCCTATAAATTTTTAGCTAATCATCTCAATAAATTTAATGATCAGTCATTGTACCTGAGAGAAATCAAAGTGGATCCATCGCCCCCGTCGGTAAACCACTTGTTATTTGCTGTTGACAACCTACTTTTTTCAAGATAGTTAGAGAGGCGGCAGCTGTCTAACCTGTTTGAGGTCTACTGTCAAGACTCGGCAGCGGATCAATAGGGAGAAAACATCCATATTCTTGACCAAAAGAGTGCCCCCAATCTACCTATGACATAGTTTAGAATGTTCTATATATGAACTATGAGTTCCTTAATGAGTTTTACCTTGGTCACTCAGATCTCATGGGGCGACCCAAAGCATCAACCAGAGTCCGTAGCACCATCCCCTATGTTTGCCTTTGGCGATGTCGGGCTTGTCGGCGTCATAGTGGTGTTTATTTTTGAAATTTATGCAAATAAGGATATCTCATGTCAGTGCAAATATGGTGTCCAGTGATTGTGGGAAGATATGTGTTGACCTAGGGCTTAATACGGCGCATCGAACGAAGATTGTAGAAAAAGAAAAAACTTGAGGATAGTTGGTTACCTCAAGAAAGATCCTTTAGAACTTTATAAACTTGTGATTGGTACTTTACGAAAATCTCCATAGAACTTTATAAAAGAACATTGGTACATCATGAATATTCTGATTGTCCACCAAAACCTGTGTTTATCCAGACTGTGTCCTTTTTAGTTACCATAATTTTTTGTTGTGCAGCGTAATGGTCAACACAAATGTGTAATTTCACTTAGTGAACTAAGAGACAAACACATTTTTGTGTGTGAGAAAAAATTGTGAAAGTTGCAGAACTTGGAGGAAAGATTATTCAAACAACAAGAGAATTTGGTTAAATTCGATTAATCGATTGGGTCATGCCAGTTGTTGTCCTTTATGTAAATTGAAAGTAACAACAAAACTTTGATGCCATACATATACTTTGTTGTACCTTCCTGTATTACACATCAAATGTGAAATACCTTATTTTCATGAAGCTTGACAAGGGTCGCTCTCGTAGCTCATGGCGGTGAAAAGCAACACACAAGAGAATTGAATCTTCTTTTTCAAGATACCACAAATTACGTAAATTTAAATAATCGGTTGTGTTATTCTAGATGGTGCTTTATATAAACTGAAAGTTACAAAAACTTGGATATATACGATACATATACTCTTTTGTACCATCATGTGTTACACATCAACGATGAAATACCTTATTTGATTAAGCTTCACGAGGGTTCCTCTCGTGGCCCATGGTGGCCAAAAGCAACAAACTCTAGCACATTTTCCCCATGTATTTCACCTCAACGATATGAGATGTAGTCTTTTTGAAAGCACTTGGGCTGATAGTTATCCAACTTTATTTTTGCACAATCACTAGGATGTCTGTGGTTGTCAGAACTGAGTCTACTAATGACACTATATTGGTCCTCATCACGGATGTTAAAAAATATAACTCTCCTATCTCAATTTCGGCCTATCTGGTTTATGCAATATCTTTTAGACAACACTACCTATAAATTTTTAGCTAATCACCTTGATAAAGTTAATGATCAGTCATTGTACCTAAGAAAAATCAAAGTGGATCCATCGCCCCCGTCGGTAAACCACTTGTTGTTTGCTGATGACAACCTAGTTTTTTTCAAGATGGGTAGAGAGGGGCAGAAGAGTTGTCTAGCCTGTTTGAGGTCTACTGTCAAGACCGGGCAGTGGATCAATAGGGAGAAATCATCCATATTCTTGACTAAAGAGTGCCCCCCCAAGCTACTCGTGATGTAATTTAGAATGTTCTATATATGAACTATGAGTTTCTTAATGAGCTTTACCTTGATCTCTCATAGCTCACGGGGCGACCCAAAGCATCGACCGTAGTCCGTAGCACCATTCCCTACGTCTCTCCATCCGACGCCGGGCTTGTCAGTGACATAATGGTGTTTATTTTTGAAGTTTATGCAAACAAGCATATCTCATGTCAGTGCAAATATGGTGTTTAGTGATTGTGAAAAGAGATGTGTTGACCTAGGGCTTAATACGGCGCATCGAACGGAGATTGTAGAAAAACAAAAAACTAGGAGGATAATTGGTTACCTTGAGATAGTATCTTGAGCATAATGTTTCCCTAAATGTTAATCCACCTAAGACATTGAGCGAGCTGATTGATGAGATCACAACCATGTGTGTTTCATGGCATACATGTCATGAATATTTTTCTCATCCACTTAAACCATAATAATCCAAACAATAGTAGGAAAACCTTATACTCGACATGGAATTAATGGCTTGTCTACGAAATCCATGCCACCGATATTTTCAGTGACAAGCTAATATTGGCAAGTGGGTAATAACAATCTATTAACGGCGTGCCTTACAAATGCCACACCACTGGCATGTATGAACCAATAGACATACATGTCATTGAGGTATACTATTTTTGCCTACACTATTAATAACAAAGTTGTATGGCATGTTGTATTTAAACACGCCACTAATAAGTAATAACCTAGTTGCTAGCGGCGTGCGTTATAATGGAAATAACATGTCCATACAATATATGCCAGTAGTATTCTCTTAACTACTTATAGAAAACAAAAGATAGAAAAAAAGAAAACAAATGCCCCGTCGAACTGGTCCGAGTTGTCTTACAAGATATTAATCTACCTACATGTACCCTTTCCCTGTGTTCAAATGGTTGCGCCAAACGAAAAAAAAATCCTAAATAAGAAAAATAATAATTAATTAGATACTCCTCCGTCCAAAAATAAGTGATGTGAATTTGTCTAGATTCATATGTGTCTATGTATCAAAACATATCTAAATACATACAAATTTAAATAAACCCACATCACTTATTTCAGAACAGAGTTAGTAGGTATTTGGTAGGATAAAATATTAGCAGTCTAGCACGTATGTACTTGAGAGGATAGAGCCAGCGAAACAACTTATGCCACAACACAATATGTGTCACACATATTTCGTTCCTACATTTTTTTTAACTTGTCCTTCCTACATACTGTAACCACCAGATCGCGGCGAACGCCCAATAAAAGGCAAATGAATATCTCTGGCCAATTAGGGAATGAGACGCTGCCTCCCACGGATCGCCAGCCAACATCAATCTCAACCGTCCATTTCCATCCAACGGACCACCTCTGCTCCCAAGAAGCACACCTCAATCTCAACCTCCCGAATTTTTGACAAATAAGACCACCTGCGCCACTGAAATGCTAGAAAAGACCACCTCTCAAAAATTTTGTCAAAAAGGACCACCTGCGAATGGCGGCACCCTTGCCGACGCGACACGTGGCACGTGCCGCCAATGCCAAAGCCGGCACCACCCTGCCGCCAATGCCAAACCCGGCATGTTGCCGTGCCAACACCGCAGTGGGCCCCAACACCGCAGTGGGCCCTGCCGCCAATGGCAAGCCCGGCATGTCCACGTGGCACATGCCGGCAACGGTGGTGGCGGCACCCTGGTTTTTAATGGTTTATTTTCAGCTGTCTATCTATCATCGCATGCAACGAAACGGTCGGGCTGCCCAGGGTGCCGGCGATCACACTGGCAGCACGTTGCCACCTGGACATGCCGGCGTGGAACGGCAACATGCCGGCGTGGGCATTGGCGGCAGGCCCCTGCCGGCACCGGCCCAGGCGGCACGTGCCACGTGTCGCCTGGCCAGGGGTGCCGCCACTCCGAGGGGGTCTTTTTTGGCAAATATTTTCAGAGGTGATCTCTTTTGACATTTCATTGGTGCAGGTGGTCTCTTCTGTCAAAAATTCCAACCTCCCAGGGAAGAGTACTTGGATCGATCCAACAACTGCCGTGTGCTGTCCTCTCTCCCACTGACCTTCCCATCCCAGCAGCACGTGGGAGTGGGACATCTTGCTTCGTAGCTCGCCACCGCAGCGATCCTGTTCGATTCAACCACCGCGCCCCTCGTCCCCTTCCTCTCCGCAAGACTGTATATCCTCCCCGACCGGAGATCCCATGTCGACCCCTTCCTCAGCAGCCCTGCTCAAGCTAGCAGCGCAGGCTCACCCAGAGCTTTATCGTCCGCCAGCTATGTGTGCAGTCTGCGCGAAGCCGAACGTCGGCAGATCCGGGGAGATGGCAGCCTCCGTGCGACTTCCGCGGAGCCGGCACCGGAAGCCTCGCCTACCTCCGCGCGCTGTTTAATATCCTGATTTCTAATTTTTGCTGGTTAGATTGGGTCCTGCTGGCCGTCGGCTTGTTCAGGGCATCACTGAGCTTATTTTTTCGCTTTTTTTTCGGCGTCCTTTTGAAGTGATTTCTTGTGATTTTGAGTTCTCACAAATGCAATCTCCGATATCTTACATGATTTATAATTTTTTCTTGTTGCCATGATGCTGCTGGGACAAGACCTATGAGATGTGGAATAATTATATTCAGCCACTATAGCTCTTGAACTTTTGACTTGTCCAAGAAATCAAATTTACACAGTGGCCAAACTTTATGCATGCAGAGGCCGAACTTTATCATGCACTGTAAAGCACTACTATTCAATACCTCCAGGACTTTCTAGATATGGTATGGGGACTTTATAAACAAATACTGTTTTCGCAATTTGAAAGAATCAGAGACGATTTTAATTGTACCAATCTAGAACTCTTTGGATGATTTTAAACATAAATCTACGCTTCCCTCCAATGGGCAGAACATTCGCTTTATTTTGATACTTCCTGTCCAAAATTTATATGTTAGAAGCAGTACTAGTACTAGCTCAACTATTCATCTATATTAAAGACATTTATTGTAGTACCTTCTCGGACGGGACATCTCTGAACCGGCCCCACTCAAAGAGAATCTTTCGTGCATTACAGACATTCTGAAACACCGCTATACTCTTCAAACCTAGGAATACAGACGCATGCATGCAATTTGGTCAACAACCGGCTCAAATCCCTATGCGACAGGAACGGCTGAGATAACGGCAACGCGCGCTAACGCCCTGTAAATTTGCGGGTTGATGCTAGCTTCTCAGTTTTCTTCTGTATGTCTGTTTCTATGCCAAGTACTATGTATGTCTACTGTAATAGTATTATCAGTATCAGTTTATATGTCCACAGTCTTGAGTAAAGTTTGCCTATCGTATTATATGTCGGCTTTGTATGCCAACAGTAGCATGTCAAGTTTTATGCCTTAGAAGAAATCTCATATATTAGACTTAGTATCTATTACTGTAAGCAAGTTGTTATTTTATGTCTTTGCATATGCCAATCTTTAGATCTGCTACAGTACTAGAATCAGTATGCCAGTTCATATATTAAGTTTAGTATATCTATTTATATGCTAAATGCTATGAGTATCACCTTGCATAGAGACTACTATTGCTATAAGCTATGTCTAGTATCTATTTTGGCTATTTGCTATGTGTTATATGCCGGCTGTTATATACCAAGCCTCATATGCTAGCTTTTTATATATCGAATACCATGTGCTAGCTATTGTGAGTTTACAGTCATACCAGTTTATATGTCATTACCAGTTACTATATGCTCTATGTCAAGTCTCGCATGCAGTTATAGTATACCTGCATTTATATGCCGGCACATGAGTGCCAAATCTTTCCTGTGAGTTGCCAAGTTAGCTTATATGTCAAACTGCTATATCTCAGTGTATATGCCAAGTGCTCTATTTTATATGCTATATGCCAAATGCTATGCGTTCTATATCAAGTGTTATATGCCAAATGCTATGTGCTATATGCTAAACTCCATGTGCTAGATTGCTATATGCAAAATGATATGACCATTGTTGTGTCTTTTAGTATGACTACAAAACAGGTTGGACATCTCATTATACATATCTATTACCCGGCTATGACTCTCCATATTGCCATTAAAGAGAAGAGCTTACTATTATACCACTATGGCTTCAATTTATATCTCAGGTCATAGGTATTTCAGTTTGCCAGCATATCAGGGCATTGAATAAAATCTTAAGTCACATGCATTTCAGTATGCCGACATATCATGGCATCGACCAAAATCTCCAATCACCATTTATTTTGGTTCGCCAACATATCAAGGCATCAATCAGTAACTCATATCGCCGTTTATTTTGGTATGCCAGCATATCACGGCATTATATGATCACTTCAATCATCGCCAATTCTGGCTCAGTAATATATCGAGACACCGATCTCAAAGCTAACAAATATCATATCTCTTATTATATCCGGTCTCACAGAGTATCCCGGTTTGATATATTAACATAACTTGTCATTTGACATACTAACAAGTGCCCAGTGTTGGCACAGCCCAAGAGGCATAGCAGTATACCGGCATTGTCAAAACAGACAGTGTCGATGAGACATAGCCCAAGAGGCAAAGTGTCGTTATATAGCCCAAGAGGCTGAGTGTTGATATGCAGCCCAAGAGGCAAAGCAGCCTAAGAGGCAAAGTAGCCCAAGAGGCAAAGTAGCCCAAGAGGCAAAGCAGCCCAAGAGGCAAAGTAGCCCAAGAGGCAAAGTAGCCCAAGAGGCAAAGCAGCCCAAGATGCAAAGCAGCCCAAGAGGCAAAGAAGCCCAAGAGGCAAAAGAGCCCAAGAGGCAAAGCAGCCCAAGAGGCAAAGAAGCCCAAGAGGCAAAAGAGCCCAAGAGGCAAAGCAGCCCAAGAGGCGAAGTGTCGATATAGCCAAGGAGGACACAATAGTATTCTGAGTTAGGCCATGAAGGCCAGCATATCACGTATATGAATTCATTGACTATAAAGGCATTGGCCTATACAGGCCAGCAGATCAGCTTCATAAGTATATAAGTGTGGAACTTTGGTATATTTTTGTTGAAGGCTGTGCGCGACTCTGCGAGTCCCTCACAGCCTCGGGGGCTAATGTCGGGGATATAACCCCGGGTATACCAAAGTACCCTTGTCTATATGACTTATATATGTTATATGAGTGAACTATGTGTGCAGGATATTAAAAAATAGGCAAACAGCAGGTTGGGCCAGAATATAACAAAGCCGGCCTGCTCGTAATACTCTCAGGCCGGAATATAGCTTGCCGGGCCGACATATTGGAGCCCAAGCCAGATTATTCCGCAAGAAGCATCTTTGGGCTGGCATAAGGGAAATGCCGGCTGGCCCAAGCTATCTCAGCCAGGCTACGCGCAAGCTGGGCCAGCTACTCCTCCAATATCCCGGCTGGGCCGGCATCACACCCCCGGCTGGGCCGACGTCCTTCTCTCCGGCTGGGCTGGCGTCGCTCCCCCGGCTTGGCCGTGGCTTCCTCTTCCCGGCTGGGCTTCGCGGCCTCCTCCAGCGGGCCATCCCGGCCTCCAGCGCCCCACCCCAGCCTTCCTCCACCCTGGCCTACTTCTCCCAGACCCCGGCATGGGCCTAGGCTGGCGCTCCAGCTCCCGTGTCCCTGTTCCTTTCCTAGGCCGACGTCTAGCAGGCCGCCCTAGCTCAGATCTCCAGCAGGCCAGCGGAATGCAGGCCGACCCCAGGCTAGGATTCGCAGTATTCTGGCTGGGCTGACCTCAGCACAATATCCCGGTTGGGCCAGGCCGGGACAGCACTATTCATGGCCGGATTAGCCCTTTTTGGGCCGGGATTTATTCCCTCCAAGCTATTTTTTTATCCGGTATTGACTTCATCGCTCTGTGTCAGTCTTGGGACGCCTCTTGGCTCAGACTGGTGCATCCTCCATCATAATATGCTGGTCTTGGGATGCCCCTTGGCTCAGACTAGCATACTCCATATCAGCTATAGCCAGCCTTATCCTCAGGAGAGGATAAGACTGGTGACATGGAGATCCAGAAGACAACAGCTAGAAGACGAAGCCCAAGTACTTCAAGGACAGGCAAGATGGGACAAGCCCATGACCATAATGTAGTGCATAGTACCAAGGACGGTACCGTGCTGATGTAGACCATAGTGCTGACAAGACCCCAGTAGTCAACTCAGCTACAGTGCATGTGCACTATGCAGTAGGCCTCACCTTGTCCCCTGGGCACCCTATATAAGGGGCACCAGGGGGAATGAACAGCCCAGCCTCCTTCGGAGGCTCATTTCCTCTAGCTCATGAGAGCTCTCTTCTTCCTCAGTAGCACTAGCTCTTTAGCTCCTGCCCTGATGAGGGTTAAACTCGACAAATGTCCTAGATGAAGGACTTAGGATCGGGGAGATAGGGCGTTGGATGAACTCGAAGGTAAACTCAGTCAAACAAGGTGGCTATGAAAGTAAACGTGGGTGTAAAACTTGGCTTGCTTTTAATCTGTCCCACACCGTCCCCTCTTGGCCCCTTTATATAGGTGGCCAGGTCTCGAGGATCGGGTAGGGTCCGATACAAATTACAATATTGACATACGGTAAGAACTCGTATTTCGACTAGTATTACAATTGGGCCTAGCTTAACGGGCCTCAGGGGTACTCAACTGACAGGCTCTATTATCTATGCCCTTGTCAGTAGCCCCCGAGATTCTACCAGAATTGCAGATTCAGGTTGAATCTTAGATCTTCTATTCTTCAACTTGATCAATTCTTTGACTTCTTCATGTCTTTAAAACTTTTGACTTGGTCTTATCGACTTATTCACAATAATACTTTGCAAGGGGTTTTGATGAACAAGCCTGACAACTCTGATGGATCAAGAGATCAGTTAACTGCCGGAACAGACACTTGCCACCTACTTCAAATTCAATCCCCTTGGATTTGAATTCGGGAAACCGGTTAAACCCATTCTTTTGCCGCATTTAGGACTTACAAAGAATGAATCTCAGTGATTCTCAGGGTACCCGGTGTGTCCACCAGGATTTTTCTTCGCGTCGTAGACACGGATACATACCAGCAGAGCGCATCCATGTACGTATACCGGGCCACACAGGACGGATCCTGGGGTCTTACCGTCGTGATATATTTTAACCATGGCATTCAAGTTTTGTCGTGATGACGCAACCCGAGAATCATATGTCGCAGCCTTGTTTGACTGTTCCAGCCTACAAAATATTCAGGTTTATTTAACCTTGATCAATAAAAATCTTCCTCCTGATGGTAGTAATTATTCTTCCAGAATCTTCTTGCCTTCATTGTTCATTATAGAACATCGTCGGGTGCGCTCCCGATGGTAGTAGCCCCCGAGGCTATAGTCAAAAAATCTTTTTTGAGTATGGTCTCAAAGAATGACTCCTCTTTTACCAGGTTCACTTTTTCGTTGGCTTCTTTGATCTTTCTTTTCCTAAGTTCACCAACTCAAACTATCTTTAGAATATTCTTCTTACTAGCGTCCACTGCTTATCATAGTCTTCAATTCTCATTACCCGTACGTTTGTGACATCATTAATCTATTTACAATTATCTTTAGAATTTGACTGTTACTCATGGGCAGTGCAGTAATTTTGCAATTCTTTTGCCTGTTAGTGGGCTGCCGTTTCCATTCTTTGCACCATGTCTCAGCCCATGTTTCGTTACCTGGAAGTCTACCTGGAAGATATATAAGGGGAGAGTGGGGAAATTTCCTGTTTACCAGTTCATTGCTTCCACCGCCGCCACCATTGCTGCAATCTCTACTCTCCTTTGATCTCCTGCTGAGCCCCCATGCGTAGATCGTAGATGCGCATGAAGCATCAGGCGCAGAAGCACAAGATGACCAAGGGGATGAACGTTGCGACGAGCTGGGTACCTTCTGCCTTTACGCAAAAGGAGCTAGAGAAGGCCCAAGCGGATGGCCTCGTCTCCAACGACGATGAGGTTATCTTCCCCAGCACTGAGCGGATCCCCAAGCCCAGAGATGGTTTTTGGGTGATGTTCTTTGCCTATCTTTTGCGCGGTCTCTCCCTTTCTGCCCATGAATTCCTTTGTGGGCTTATTTTTTTTACGGTGTGCAGCTTCACCAGCTCACACCAAACTCCATCTTGCACATTGCTTGCTTCATAACTTTGTGCGAGTCATTTCTGGGGATTGATCCTCATTTTTTTCTTTGGAGAGCCCTCTTTCGGCTCTGCCCCCGTGTCACGTTGTCCAAAAAATGCGAACTGGGCGGAGCTTGCATTTCTCTGCGCTCTGAATCGCAGTATTTGGAGTTTTCAATGGCTGCCTCGATACAAGGTTGGAGGACCAGATGGTTTTACATGAAGGACCGGAAGAATTCCCCCTCCGACGAGTACGACCTTGCCCCATTTGATGCCTCCCAAGAATTGAAGAAATTGGCCTCGTGGGATTCACCTCCCACGGAAGCTGAGATGGCGGAGATCAAGCCACTCCTGGCCCACATCCAGGAGCTGAAAAGTGGCAGGGGAGGTGCTCTTTCAGGTACACAACTTATGGCTTTTTTCTTGCAATGTCGGGTTCAACCCCTGCAGCATCGTCTTTCCAAATTGTGGACTTTTTCTGGCTTGGAGGATTCTTCTCGAGTATCTGAAAATCTTATAGAGAAGAAGGATCTCGATAGGCATGTGAGATCTCTTACCACTCTCACAAGAGATCATGAAGTTGTGGACTTAGCCGCAAGCCATTTCGACTCTGAGCATCCCTTACCTGCGGTAATTTTTGCTGTCTCTAATTTGCCTTGTTTTTCCCTTTTATTCTTCGCCTTATATCTTTTGGATTGCTTTGTCTTTGCAGGATCATCGACTTCTTGTTTCTCGCCCTCCTGTCCCAGAGGGAGGGGCCATTCTGCATGTTCCTATTTCTGTGGCCTCCGAAGCCCCCGAGACTGAGGACAGCCATGATGGAGACGAAGGCGAGGATTCGCTGGAAAGGTCCAGTTCAATGACGTCCCCTCATCCTGCACTTTCTGAAGACCTTATCATGGACAAGAAGAGGAATCATGTCGAAGAAATTGCTTCTTCCAGTGCCTCCGCCCCTAAGACTGTGGCCGAGGAATCCTTCGAGCCAGAGGACGGTGGAGAACTATTCGACTACATGGACTCATGAGTGTTCACATGTTTGTTTTCATATATTTAGCTTTTTTGTTGTCGACCTTGATAGATGACTTTGTCTGTTTCTCTTTTTCTTAGGGACGAGGAGGACCCGAAGAGATTTGCTGCTGAGGCCCCCGCCACTCATACTCTTGTCATCAACGAGCCGCCGTCACAAGAGGTTGATGCAGCAGCGAAACCTCAAAAAGCAGTGAAGAAGCCTACCAAGAAGGCAGTCACTGTTTGTAGCTCTAGGCGTTTGCAGAAAGCTTCCGACGCCGGTGCTACCCTTGAGACCCATCAGTCCACAAGCTCCTCCGATGACATGCGTAAACATACTGTTATATTTACTTCAACTTTTACGTGTTGATGCTCACATCTTATTTTCTGGACAGAGCCTGATAAAGAGATTCGTCAATTTGGGCAATGAATGCGTCGAGTACCTAAAAGTTGCCAAGGCCTCTGAAGGTAAGTCTCATTCTTTTTGCTTTTACACTTCCTTATCTTTGTATGCCTATCTTTGCTTCCTTGCTTGACTATTTCTTTCCTCTTTGTTTAACTCAGCTGCTCTAAAGGCAGCCCATGCTCGCATTGCATCGCTAGAAGCTGAACTCGAAGCTTCTAGGACAGCTTTTGATGCCGCCACTGCTGCCAAAGTCAATGCTGAGAAGTCTTCTAAGTCAGTATTGGCTAAGGCGAAGAAAGCGAACAAGGACCTGGGTACCGCTAAGAAGGAGCACCTCCAGCGGGAATAGGCCATGGCTGAACGGCTAAACTAGATGTCTGCTGCTGCTGGAGGTACATACTATACTCTCTTTCATTTTGACGGCTTTCCTGCTCTGTTATGTTTGCTGATGTATTCCTTTTCTGTTGTTCTACTGCTTCCTTGGTTTTGCAAAATATAGTGCAGTGTCTGCGTCGACTTTGCAGCTTGATGAAGATCTTCTCTTGGTCGCGGTCAGCCTGCTTGAAGCGAACTGGATTTCTGTCTGGGAAATCTTCGAGTTGGTTAACCGCGTGCTTACGCAGATTTTCGTCGGGTTATGGCCCAAGAAAAAGACCAATGTACCGAACTTGAAGAATCTTGCCAAAGCCTTCGACACCTATGAAGACCCCATACTTACTATGAAGGGTCTCTCCCTAAAGCGAGGTGCCGGGGGCCATTGCCTTTGCCTATGCGCATGATGAGGAGGTGAACTGGGAGAAGGTTAGCTCTTCCCCCGGCCGTCCTCATTTGGAACTGAAGCCTTTTTTGAGAAGGTGAAAAAATATGCACCGGGCATTGTGTCGATGATTTCTCCCTCGGCGGCTTCCGCGACCGGTACGGCGCTGATTCTTTCGACTCCGGCCACGAGTGGTTCTGTGCCTCCTCCTGATGCTGGTGCTGCTTCTGCTACGCCTTCTTCTGCTACAGATCGTGAGGCTGAGGTGGCGTAGACTTGGCCTCCCTTGTAATTTTAGTTTTATTCTGATATGGCAAACTTTCTAGTCGCATGTAGCCCAAGAACCTTAGTCAGAGGGCTTATGCTTTTGTAAATATATCCTCTTTTGCAAAATGTCGTGTTTGGTTTAGCTTCTGAGATGCTCCTCTTTTCTTTTTCTTTGCCTTCCAGCCTGTGCGTGCTGGTAAATTATCTGGTCGCGGTCAAGTTCCATCATCTGCCGATGCTTTTGACTCCAGAGTTTCATCGCCTCCTCGTCATGTTTGCCGATGCAATGAGTATTCCTTGCGGATTGCGGATCTTGAAAGTCGTTTGACTTTGTCTAAACACAAAGCGCAGATGGCTATAGGTAAACCCAGCAAATCTTGCGGGTTTGTGAAGCAGATATCCATACTCAAAGATAAGGTGTCGAGTCTGACAGCTAAAATTGTACATTTGGAGGAGTGCGACTCTTTTCTCGTTGGTATTATCGAGTCTGCTTGTGAGTTGCTGTGATGCAAGTTTCCCTGCCATTCTCCTCTTTTGCTTTTTGCTGCAATGTTGCTATCCCATGATTTTTATCACTATAGATACTTGCTTGGACTTCGTTGGCGAAGCTTGTCGCATTTCTAAACGGATCGCGGCTTTTGAGAGGTTGTCAGGTGGAGTCGAAACTTTTTGGTCTGACCCCCGGCGCCGCAGTGCCATTGTGCTCCTCCAAGATCGTGCTCAACACATTGGAGAGGCGGTTGATGGTTGTCGAAAAGCTCTGACTACCATGCATTCCGTGATGCTTCCTCATAATCCTCTTCCTGGAACTTTTCCTCAGCTGCTTGCTATTTTTAGGTCTACTCAGCGCATTCATCGCCTGATAGAGCTTAACTTAGTGGCTGGTGCCAATTTTGCCCTTGGTTGGACGTGCAAGTGGCACCCAAGGATCAATTTCGTTTCCATGTCACTGAGTTTGCCTTCGGGAGGGGCTCAACTGCGAGTTCATATGGATGCTACTCTCCAACCGGCTAGGAGGCTTATAGCTAGGTTGCTTCGAGATGATGTCGCGTTTTTCTGTGAGCATCACTATTTAGACCCTTTGGGCATAGACGATTCTGATCAGACATTAATGTAAAGTTTGTGTACGTATAATGCGAGAGTCTGCTATTTTCTAACTTTTGCGTCAGAATTTTTTGTGCTCAGAGCATTGCACCTTTTGTGTGTATGTTGGTGCGCTTATCGGAACTTTTGAAGACACGTAAACTCCGATCGGAGGAACTTTTGTCTTTTTCATTTATGCGTATAATGTAAGATACATGGGATAACCCAAGAGATCTGGCCAGTGACCTGTGTTCTGGATCTAGAGGGCATTGCCCTGTGATAACTCATGGCTTTTACAGCCTTATTTTCCTATTCTAATTATTCACCTATGTCGGTTTAGTCTTCGCTTCTTCTCCTGTGGACTTCTCTTGCTCTGGTGGCTGTACCCGAGGTTTCTTTACTTCTGGATCCTTGTGGTTTCCTTCGAGTTGCTCCGTGACTCCTGTAGTCGTGCTTTTTTTTGGGTTCCCCGTAGCTTGCCATCATGCCGAAGTTTTGGGCCATCTTATGGAACTCCTTGTCGCATAGATCTGATAACTCGAAGCTTCCTTTTACTATAATAATTCCTTTGGGTCCTGGCATTTTTAGTACCAGGTAAGTGTAGTGAGGTAATGCCATCACTACAAGAAATGTGTTGACTAGTGATCATCTCATAGTGACCACAGAAAAATTGGTCATAAATTTATGACCAACTCGTATCAAATGGTCGTATGCCATTTCGGAGGGTTCAAGGTCTTAATTCTTATGACCAATTTAGTCCAAAAGGTCATAATGCTCAGATACGAAATGGTCATAACCTATATAATCGAATTTAGCATATTATTTTTAATTAATTTTCTGCCATTTACGACCAATTTAAATGGTCATACCACTATAACCAATGTGACTAGGCGTCCACCTCAGCAATCCTACATACGTGGCAACGTCTAGGTGTCATCCATGCCTATGTGTCAACGTCTAGGTGGTATTGATGCCTACATGTCAGTGTTCTGATGACTAGGACCCATTATAATATTGAATTGTTAACTAATATGACAGGTGGGTCCCACCTGCCCCACCCCCACCTATAGGTGGGTCCCACATGCCCCTACCACCTGACAGGTGGGTCCCACATGCCCCCACCCCCTACCCCCACCTGACAAGTGGGTCCCACCCGCCCCCACCACCCGACAGGTGGGTCCACCCCTACCCCCACCTAAAGGTGGGTCCCACATGCCCCTACCACCTGACAGGTGGGTCCCACATGCCCACATGCCCCCACCCCCTACCCCCACCTGACAAGTGGGTCCCACCCGCCCCTACCCCCTACCCCACCTACAAGTGGGTCCCACCCACCCCCACCCTATCCCACCTGGCAGGTGGGTCCTGCCCACCGTTCTAGCAGGTGGGTCCCATCTGAATCTGCCAGGTGGGCCTGCCCCGAGCCAACCCAGCCCGGCCAAATAAATTCTTCAAAAAAGGAGCGCCGTAGGGGGTCGAACTCAAGACCTCCACCCCATCCCACCCATGCTCCTACCACCCCACCACTACACAACTTGTGTAAATAAGAGAGCTCGGTTCCTTTTATATGATATTCGCGCCATAGATGGGCCTGGGCCAATGGCCCATAGCAAATGTCTTCATAGTGGACAGTTTCAGATATAATTACATGGGCTCATCAGTTTCAGCCCAAATATATTTTGAAGGTAATTTTTTACAAACAACTAAATATTTATTTTAAGTAACATCTTAGTAAAATTTGCATACAATGTCACGACGAGATGATCCGAAAATCAAATGAGTTCATCCCTATAAGAAACATAACTTTTTGTGTGTGTTTTCTATTTTATTAAATTATTTTGAAAAAACATATGTTATTTTCAAAATGTGGTCAAAACAAAGGACATGACTGTTATAGGTAGGTTTGCAATCTTGCAAAAATATTAGTGGATTTTCTATTGAAATAGCAACTTGCGCATCTAAAAATTATTTTTAAAAAAATTATGTGAAAACTACTAAACATTTGTAGTTCAAATTGGCTCCGCTTCCTGCTGAATCGGCAGAAAGTTGTCAAAAAATTAAAAAATACGTATAAATTGTTTATTATTCAACCAAGTGCTGAATTTTAAACCCTAAGTGTTCTAATATTTTTTGAGATTGTTTTGACCCAATTTTCAAATTAAATTTTGGTAGCTCCTTCACTAAAACATTGATTTGCGCCACTTATAAAATTAAAAAAAATGAGTTTTTCATGCAACGAAAATGAAAACTTCAATCTGCAACATCGTTTGTCATTTCGAGTCAAACACTTTTGCACAATATAGGACCATTTGAACAAACTATGCCATGATTGTAGCCATGACATCGCTCGTTTAGCTTAAAAGTCAATAATCTTCGCACATGGTAGCTCTTTTGTAGATATGAGTGGAATCTTGCGAATTGTTTTGTGGATCTATGATAAAATAGTAACTTGTGAATCTAAAAATAATTTTTAGAAAAAATCACGAGCAAACTATGAAGCACTTGTAGTTCAAATTGGGACCGCTTCCTACTGAATCGGTAGAAAGTTGTCAAAAAACTAAAAATACATAAAAATGATTTTTTGTTCAACAAAGTGCTGATCTTCAAACCCTAAGTGTTGT
The DNA here is from genome assembly GCA_007115705.1 of Dactylis glomerata. Classification (NCBI taxonomy): domain Eukaryota; kingdom Viridiplantae; phylum Streptophyta; class Magnoliopsida; order Poales; family Poaceae; genus Dactylis; species Dactylis glomerata. The sequence goes on from QXEO01002093.1 coordinate 576,311, forward strand.
AATATTTTTGGAGATTGTTTTGGTCTAATTTTCATATTTAATTTTGGTACTTCCTTCACAAAAATATCGATTTGTGGCACTTAGAAAATGAAAAATAGGTTTTTTGTGCAAAGAAAACAAAAACTTCCTTCATCAACATTGTTTGTCATTCCAAGTCAAACACATTTTTACAATATAGGATCATTTTAATAAACTATGCCATGATTGTGGGCATATCATTGGTAGTTTGGCTTGAAAGTTAGGAATGTTCATACATGATAGCTCTGTTTTGGGAACACTTTTTTTTAAAATATTTAATATTCCAAGTTTGTTATTTTTCCTTGCAAATAGATCACATAACATGACGCAATGCGAAGGTTTTTTATTTTTTGATTTTTTTTGAATTTCTTATGTCAATTTTAAAAGGCGGTCAAAATAGCGAGCGCGATTGTTCCTATATAGGTGTGGAGTCTTGCCAATTTTTTTGTAGATCTATGAAGAAATAGCAACTTTTACAGCTAAACATATTTTTTGCAAAAAAATTTGAGCAAGCTATGAAGCACTTGTAGTTTAAATTGGGCCCGCTTCTAGCTGAATCGGCAGAAAGTTGTCGAAAAACTAAAAAAATACCTACAAATGATTTATTGTTCAAACAATTGCTGAATTGTAAACATAATGAGGTATAATATTTTTTACGATTGGTTTGGTCCAGTTATTAAAGTGAATTTTGGTAGTTGCTTCAAAAAAAACCTAATCTTGGCACTCGAAAAATTAAAAATGAGTTTTTCGTGCAAAGAAAATGAAAACTCCCTTCTCTAACGTTGTTTGTCATACCAACTCGAACACTTATTCACAAATATAGAATTATTTTAACAAACTATCCCGTGGTTTGTGGACATGGCATTGTTATTCCTCTTGAAAGCCATAATTTTTTATTTCTAGATATTGCAGCCAATCAGGAGACAAAACCAGACTATCCACGGATCTCCCCACAGAGGCAGATCTCAGCCGTCCACGTCACCTCCATCCACGGCCAAAATTTTGTCGCGGCGCTATGTCCTCCCAGCCCAAGCCAACCAGAAACCCTAGATCCTCACCTACCCCCTCACAGCGCCTCCTCCCTCCTCCGTCCTCCCTCCTCCCTCCTCCCCTTTCCTCCAGCCACGTCACCAGCCTAGATCCCAGCCCCACCGGCCTAGATCCCTGTCCCACCAACCATCTCCCTGTCCCGCCGACCATCTCCCCGGAACACCCTCCTCCAACTCTATCTAATCCACCTCAAGAAGAAACCCTATTCTGGGATCCCAGCTGTACAGAAAAGAGCAGGAGGTCCATGTCGACGGGCATGCGTGTGCATCGTCGGCCTTGCGGACGAGATGAAGGGCTTGGACGGAGGCGGCACGCGTGAGATCCTTGCATGGACCATTCAACGGGCCGCCCGATTTGGTATCGAGGACGTTGGATCTGGATGCCTCTCTCTCCCCCTCCCCTTTTAACTCTCTCTATCTCTCTCGGTTTCTCTATCTCAATCTCTCCTTCTCTCTCTACAGGATCCCTGGACGCGAGGGAGGAGGAATGAAGCTGACCGGTGGTTGCTCCAGATCGATTCTTAGAAGAGTTGGTCACAGAACTTTCTACTAATAGCTGCCGCTGTTCGCCTGAACGTCCTGCTGCCGTGCACCTCGCCCGTGCGTCCCAGGTCCCCATCTTACTTCTGCAATTTCTTGGTGTTTGCTATACCACCAGACCAGTGCGGTAGTGCCTTCAAAATTTCGTACTCTCTTTAATCTATTGGTTGCGTTGCTGTTCTGTGCAAGTTGATCTGAACCTGGCTCATGGGATTCATACATCGCCTGAATCTTAACCAATTGATAGGAGACTGTTCGTCTGTAATGTTCACTATGTTTTTGGATATGATTTCAACTTGTGATCTGTAGTTTGCTGGCAGCACTTGACACTTTAATTAAAACACCACACCTATACTACCAGGTCGTGGGCTGTTCTATTCAGCACTTGTTTCAGGCTTAATACAGTAAGATGTGAGGTTAAGTCACTATCCTCTAGTTTCTTTGAAATTGTTGGCTGTTGAGATAGAACATTATTTCTACTTGAAAACAAAGCCTCTTTTATTTTTTCTAGAAAAAGCTCTGTTTATTTCTTTCTGGAAAGCTACCATTCCTGTGAACCAAATGTTGTCACCGATCTCTGGCTAATATCATAGATAATAGTGTATCTTTGTTCTCTTCCATGTATCTGTTTATTCAGTGATTCACATGTATCTCTTCTATTTGCCCAGTATTAACATGCTTGAAAATACAATTCACTAATTCACATAGTAACTCTTCTATTGGATAGATCTCTTATGCAAATTGTTCTTTTCAAGTTGTGCTTTTGCTCGCTATTTAGTGTGTTAATTTTTTTCCCTGTGGCCTCTAAATCTCATTTGGTTGTGCTGATTGATGTGGTTGACAGGTGCGATTAGCCGCTGTCGGCAGGACTCAGTGACCCGGTCATGGCCGTCATCTCCATGATGCCTGATGCTGCCATGGACGCCATAATCATGGCTGGACTTGGCGAGCTGCCGTACAAATGCGAGAAGGAGCACATGGAGATGTCTGCAATTGTGGATACCATCCTGGAGATACTCGGCGCAAACATCTCCATGCTGCCATTCTAGCAGGTATATGCAGAAGTTGTTAATCTAATTTACTACTGGTGAGTGTGCTCTGCAGAAGAGCATGAGCTCAGTGTCTCTCAGCTCCGCATGATATGGCCTGATGCATGTATAATGTTGTTTGCATGTTGTGCTAGCTTGCTTAGTTGAAACCTGAATCCTAATGCATAGCTGCTTGTCTGAACAAATGCATGCTGCTATATGTTGTGTATGGCACGGCTCTAAATTGCATGAACTTCTCTTATAAGTTGAGTTATGCATTCTTTGTTATACATTCGTAAAGATCGATGTATTTCATAGCTGGATATATAGTTTGATGCTTTACTGCTAATGTGCTTTGATGATGCTGTCATAGTATTTTTCCTGCTATTGTTCTTTGCTCATGCTCTCTGGTTGCAAATCAGATGATGATAGTTTGATCTGCTTTTTTTATTCTATATATTCTCAGGCCTGATCGTTCCGATGCCAATGCCAGGCTAGATGGCTAGGTGATCAGGATTTCAGAAGTTGGGACGAGGACTGAAGACCCGTTGATTGGTTGATCATCTATTGTTTCTCGATTTCTTGCCTGCATATGGTAATTGTAGAACTGTTTTGCTGGACATTTCTTGGTCCTGGGATGTACAGATGATTTCTAGTGCTGAATTGAATTGATGTAATAATTATTTGCAATATTGTTTTTTGTGATGTAATGATATTGGCTATTTATTTAATGGCAAAACCTGGGAAAATGAAATCTGAAATATTATGAATGACAACCTGACAACATGGACCTACTGATTGTAAACTGACAGATCGGACCCTAAACTGACAGCTCAGACCCACTAACTAGAACCTGACATCTGGGACCCATTTGACCACTAAAGCCATTATTAAAGAAAATAAAATGAAATGTTGGGCCAAAAAGGCCACAGTTTGATATTAAAAAGCTTGGAATGCTAGGCTTGGCCCATGTATCTGACCGAAACTCACAGGAAAAGATTTAAAATAGGCGTCTTTGTTGGACTCGGCCCATGTGGAGCACCAAACTAGACTGGGCTGAATTCGAATTATGACCAATTAATTTGGTAAATAATCTCCCACGTAGGATTGGCCACGTAGGATCCGATGTGGCTTGGCCGGACTGCTAGTGACCAAAATTTTGGTCATAGAATCTATGACCGTCTATTTTGGTCATAACCGTCTGTGACCAACTCCAAAAACTTGGTCATAAAGTCCGTTAGTGACGCTCCACTAACGACCAAATGTTTTTGGTCACAGAAAGGTCATAAATGAAACTCTATGACCATCTGGAGACCAATATGGAGGGTCACGAGTGAGCAAATTTCTTGTAGTGCATGAATCGTGAAAACGCGGGTCTCCCGAGGATCGCATGATATTGTGATGGCTAGTCCATGACTTTGAAGTCGAGTTTCTCCCTTCTGTAGTTTTGTCGATTTCCGAAGAAGACGTTGAGTGCTATTCGACCAAGTTGATAGTTGGCACTCCCTGGGACTATTCCGTGGAAAGAGCAGTCAGTTGGCTTTAGGAACTCCAATGAAATGTGCATTGCCTGTAGGGTTTTTGCGTAAATCAGGTTTATTCCACTTCCCGCGTCCATGAATATTCTGTTGACATCATACGTCCCTATTTGAGCTTTGAGTACCAAGGGCGTATTTTCTAGCCGAGGTACTGTTATTGGGTGATCATCTCTGCTGGATTCTATGGGTTGCTCTGACCAATGTAGGTATTCCGTTGTCGCTGGAGGTGAAGTTATTGCAAGGTTGACTTATCGAGTTATGCTTTTCTCCTCTTTGTTCGACTTGGGCACTGGTTGTATCATTGCTGTGATGTGCCCTTTAGATGGAACATATCCTTCCTCGTCGTCGTGTCCCTGGTTTGATTGATCTTGACCCTTGGGAGCTCCACTATTTCCTTGTTGGGTTGTCGGCGTGTTGCTTGTGTTTCCCTCATATCCCTGGCGTTTTGCCTCGGCTTGCTTGTTGAGTGCTGCTTCTTGTAGTTTCAAGAATGTAGTGCAATCTTTTATTGCGTGTCTGGATACTTGTTTCCCATCGACGAATGCAGAGTGGATATGACATGGCCCATTGAGCATGTCTTCTGGCGATGGGTTGTACTCTCTGGATTCCCTTGGCAGAAATTTTTTGTACTCTTCTCTGCCATAGGTACGGTATCCTGAACTTTTGCGATCGTTGCCTTGGTAGCTGTTATCTTTGTATCATGTGGCTACTTCACTGTGGGAGCCGTAATTGTCATAATTACGGGACCTTCTCCTTTGACCTCCATATCTGTTTCCTCTATCATCTTCTGGTGATCGCGTGCGTTTATTGTTGCATGCATCTTCTCCATCTGCGAATCTGTTTGCCACATCCATTAAATCTATCATGGGGACGACTTAAGGGGTACGCAAAGGGCGGCGTTGTATGCCGGCTGGCATCCCAGGAGTCTCCACAGCGTTAAGCAAGACAGACCGGCTCCAGCTAAAAGGGCCGGCTATGCTAGCAGCAGGCTGGCGACTCCACTGAGGAGAGCTAGAGCCGGGCTATGAAGATAAGATTCCTCCAACGGCTGTGTCACCGAAAGCAGCCTGGCCCCGACAAGATCGCCAGGGGCAAAGGACGGGAGTGACACCCGCCACGACCAGCCTCCACCAACCAGAGAGCAGGAGCCTTCCCCATGAAAGGATCCGAGGCAAAAGGGGGAGGGCATATGCCTCCCAGATGCCGGTCCAAGGGGGCAAAAGGTGCTTTATAAAGTGCCACTGCCAGAAGGGGACAGAGGTGGGCCAGGAGATCACGCCGAAGACACAGCCGCGTGGAGCCGGCAACCGGGCAGCCGGCCACCTAACCTGTAACCAGACCCCCGCCTATATAAGGGGGTCTGGACCCTTAGCCTAAGGGATCAAATCCTTCTCCTTCTTCCTCCTCTACACGAACAGCTCGAGGAGCACTGTAACCACTGTAAAGCTAATAAGAAGCAGGCATGAAGTAGGGGCTTTACCTCCATCGTGCAGGGCCCTGAACCTGGGTAACCGAGGTGTCGCCGTTGGCACAATCCCGAGCCGGACCCATCGTCACCACCGTCGAACCCCTCCGTTAAGCCATCCCCATGGCATCTGTCCCCAAATTCCCACAACAGTTGGCGCCCACCGTGGGGCAACGCGCGGCGACGACCGGAGTCAAGTTCTGGCCGGGATCCCCATCGATCCCCAGCGAGAGGGTCGCCTCCAGCCTCGTCTAGAGGTTTGGCACCCTCGACTGCATTAGCAACAACTTGACCTGCTTCGGGGACGGCTTTGGCGGCAGCGGCTCCTTCCTCGACATCGGTAGCCACTGCTTCTACGTCGCCAAGCCATTCCCGGAGGAGGTAATTGATGTCCTCGATCCTCTTAGCGATGGAGGCTCGAATTGCGGTGAAAGCTGTGACTTTGGCGCCATGGTCGAAGTGATGGCCCTGGAAGATGAGGAGGGCAGCGACCAACCACGCTCCACGCGCCCGCCGCTCAAATGCCTTCTTCTGCAAGAGCAGAATGCCCTACTCCCTGAGCAGGAAACCTCGGATATCACCGTCGTGGACCTGCGCACACCGCGCGACCGCGTCATCGACCCCGCCCGGGTCACGAAAGCCCTGGAGCGGACGTGCCTCGTTCTCCTCAGCAGGGCGGCCAGGGAGGAGGCGGCCCGGCGTCACATGAGCACCACGCTCCATGAGTTCTATGATGCGCATGGAGATGCACCAAACAAGCTTGTCCACGGCCAGTAGCGTGCCCATGGACTCGACATCGTGGGCCCTAGCCAGGTCCAGTGGTCGCCATCGACAAGCCCGGGCTTCGGAGGGTGCGGACAGGGCGGCTGCGCCCTAAGCAGCAACACCCGAGGACGCCATGTCCAGCAGGTCGGTGGGGCAAGAGGGTCACGTCCAGTCCTGGCGCCAACGCTAGGGCTAGAGCCTCAAGTCCACCAGCCGGCCCTGCACATCCATCTATGGCTTGACCACATGAAGAAGCTTTCCAAGGGACCTGCAAGCTCAAAGCGAGCGGCTACTGACCAAGGAGGCCTGGGGGCTGCGGGCGGTGGTCAGGGGCACAAGTAGGGCAAGTACACCCTCGATGCTGCACTTGACCAGCCCTACAACTTCCATAGCACCCCCGGCAGGGAGGCGACCCACTCCACGCGTCAGTGCCGTTTCATGAGAGAGCTGGAGCAGCGCGCTCGGCAGCTCCCTAGAGGCCTGCAAGCACAGCCGGCTGGAGGTCAGGAGGACCAGCGGCATGAGCCGGCTGTAGATGATCCAGATCAAGGCGAGGAGGACTTTACCGTAGATGTTGAGTAGTACCACATCTTCACTACCCCAGGCAAAGACAAAAGGAACGACCTTTGGCATGAGGCAGAGGTGAACGCCGTCATGCCTGCAGAGCCCCAGTTCATGCACTGGTCCGAGGCGGCCATCACCTGGGGACGCGAGGACCATCCGCGACTGATGCCCAGTCCTGGAGAGTATGCTCTGGTCTTGGACCCCATCATATGCTCCGATATGCATACGTGCCAATTCTCCCGAGTGCTCATCGACGGTGGTAGCAGCATCAACCTTCTCTACCGAAGCTCACTGGAGAAGTTGGGCATCCCGCTTTCCCACTCGTGCACCCCTTTGGGCAAGGTGCAGCTGGAGGTTCTCTTCAGGGAGAAGGGAAATAGCTGCCGCGAGCCCATCTGGTTCGAGGTGGTGGACATCAGCAGTCCTTACCATGCCTTGCTTGGCCGCCTGGCTCTAGCAAAGTTCATGGTGGTGCCGCACTACACCTACCTGAAGATGAAGCTCCCAGGGCCCAAGGGCATGATCACTGTCTCGGGAAGCTTCAAGAAGTCCCTGGCGTGCGCCAAGGAGAGCTCGCAACTGGTGGAGGCATTGGTCATCGCTGAGGAGAAGCGGCAACTCCTCCATCGCGTGGAGCTAAGCCCGCAAGATGTGTCGGCTCGCCAATCACCGGTGGAGCAGTTCAAGCCAGCTAATGACACCAAGATCCTACTGGATGAGAGTGATCCCTCCAAGTACGTCATCATCGGCACCGACCTTTCTGCTAAATAGGAAAGCGAGCTCACCAGCTTCCTCCGTGAGAATCGGGACATCTTTGCATGGTCTCCAAAGGACATGCCAGGTGTGCCGAGGGAGCTGGCTGAGCACTCACTCAACATCCGGCCGGATGCCAAGCCGGTCAAACAACCGCTGCGGCGCTTTGCAGAAGAGAAAAGGAAAACCATTGGCGAGGAGATTGCCCGGCTCCTTGTAGCCGGCTTCATCATGGAGGTGTTCTACCCTGATTGGCTAGCGAACCCAGTCTTGGTCCTGAAGAAGAACAACACTTGGCGTATGTGTATCGACTACACCAGCCTCAACAAGGCTTGCCCCAAGGGATCCCTTTGCGTTGCCACGCATCGCCCAGGTGATCGATTCCACAGTTGGCTACGACCTGCTGTCCTTCCTGGACACCTATTCAGGCTATCACCAGATCCCGCTCTACCAGCCAGATCAGATCAAGACATCCTTCATCACCCCATATGGAGCTTATTGCTATGTCACTATGCCATTCGGCTTGAAGAACACTGGAGCAACTTACCAGCGAACCATGCAGCGGTGTCTGCGGGGGCAGATTGGCCGAAATGTACACGCTTATGTGGACAACGTGGTGGTGAAGACTAAGCAGAGCGGCACACTCCTGGATGATCTCAAGGAGACCTTTGCCAACCTGCGGCGCTATCACATAAAGCTCAATCTTGAGAAGTGCACCTTTGGTGTGCCGGCTGGACAGCTGCTAGGTTATATCGTTTCCCAGTGAGGGATTGAGGCTAACCCCTCGAAGATAAAAGCCATTGAGGCCCTAGAGCCACCCACCCAGCTCAGGGACGTGCAAAAGTTTGCTGGGTGCTTGGCCTCACTCAGCCGGTTCGTCAGCCGGCTCGGGGAGAAGGCCATGCCACTGTACCAGCTGATGAAGAAGACGGACCATTTTGTTTGGTCCCAGCGCGCTGACGATGCCTTCAATGACCTCAAACGAGCCTTGTCTACCGCGCCAATCTTGGCAGCGCTGGCTCCGCGAGAACCAATGCTGCTTTACATCGCAGCTACTCCAAGGGTCATCAGCGTCGTGATCATGGTGGAGCGTACCGAGGAGGGCAAGGAGCTGCCAGTTCAACGCCCAGTGTACTACCTGAGTGAGGTTCTCACTCTCTCCAAGCAAAACTACCCGCACTACCAGAAGGTTGCCTACGGCGTGTACATGGCGGCCAAGAAGCTGAAGCACTACTTCGAGGAGCACCCCATCACGGTGGTGAGCACCACCCCGCTTTTAGAGATCATAGGGTGCAAGGATGCAACCGGCAGGGTGGCCAAATGGGCGATTGAGCTTACAGATCACACCATTTAATACAAGCCTAGAACGACGATCAAGTCCCAGATCATAGCTGACTTCTTCGCCGATTAGGGAGAGCACCAATACCTGCCGCCGGCTCCAGACTCCACCCACTAGCGCATGCACTTTGATGGCTCCAAGATGCTCGATGGCATGGGAGCCGGCGTCGTCCTCACCTCTCCTAAGGGAGACAAGCTGCAGTACGTGCTGCAGATGCACTTCCGCGCGTCGAACAACATCGTGGAATACGAAGCCCTGGTGCATGGGCTCAAGCTGGCCAAAGAGATCGGCATTCGGAGGATCCTCTGCTTCGGAGACTCCGACCTGGTGGTGCACCAGGTCTCTGGGGAATGGGACGCCAAGGACGCCAACATGGCCTCCTACCGCTTCTACGTGCATCAGCTCTGTGGATTTTTCGAGGGCTGCGAGTTCCATCACGTCCCAAGGGCAAACAACGACGAGGCAGATCGGTTGTCCAAGATCGGCTCCACCAGGCAAAGCGTCCCGGCTGGAGTGTCATTAGAGGTCATCTGCAAGCCATCCATCAAGCCTTCGCCGGAGTGTACCTCCATCTACATGCCCGGAGACCTAGCTCTGGCTCAGGCGCCGCCACCGGACTCGGGGGCTGCCGCCTCGGGGCTAAAGGAAGCAGCCGGCCAGCCCAGGGCGGCCGGCTTGACGAAGGACTCAGGGGCTGCCGTCTCCGGACCAGCTCCCACAGCCGGCCAACTAGGTGAAGCCGACACGACGGAGGACCCAGGGGCTCCTAATCCCCTGGTCACCAGCGTCTTCCACATACGAGAGATACCATCCTGGGCAGAGCCGTTCTCCAACTACCTCGTCACTGGAGACCTACCTCAAGACGAAGCAGAAGCTAGGCGACTTCAACGTCGCGCGATGGTGTACACCATCATCAATAGTGAACTGTACAAGCGCAGTGTGTCTGGGATCTTCTAGAAGTGCATTGAGCCAGAGGAGGGGATAGAGCTGCTGAGAGAAATACATCAAGGGGAGTGCAGGCACCATGCATCTTCTAGGGCTTTGGTGGCTAAAGATTTCCATCATGGCTTCTACTGGCCGACGACCCTGAAGGACGCAGAGCAGTTAGTGAAGCACTGCAACGGCCGCCAGCGTTTCTCCAAGCATCGGCACACTCTGGCGGCAGCCGTGAAGACCATCCCGCTCACTTGGCCATTTGCTGTTTAGGGTCTGGATATGGTGGGACCATTCAGAACAGCACCCGGGGGCTTGACGCATCTGTTGGTCGCAGTGGACAAGTTCATCAAGTGGATCGAAGCAAAACCAATTAAAAATCTTGACGGCCTGTCCACCATCAAGTTCTTCAATGAGATCATCACAAGATACGGAATCCCCCACAACATCATCACTGATAACGGGAAAAACTTTGCAAAGGGAGTCTTCGTAGAGTACTGTGGCTAGAAAGGTATCCAGCTGGACTTGGCGTCAGTGGCGCATCCTCAGTCCAATGGGCAAGTGAAGAAAGCAAATGGGTTGGTCCTGGCCGGCATCAGACCAAGACTGGTCGAACCTCTCAAGCGTTCAGCTAGCTGTTAGGTCGAAGAACTACCCTCAGTGCTCTGGAGCCTGCGCACTACCCCAAATCGTTCTATCGGCTTCACACCATTCTTCCTGGTCTATGGAGCCAAAGCGGTGCTGCCCATCGATATCGAATTCGATGCGCCCAGAGTTGTCCAGTACACAGAGAAGCAAGCAAAAGAAGCTCGAGAAGATGGCATCGACCTCCTCGAGGAGGCACGAGAGCAGGCCTTGGCCAGATTAGCGCTCTACCAGCAGCAGCTGCGACCATACCACAGCTAGAAAATCCATCCACTCATGTTTCGTGAAAGAGATCTCGTACTCCGGCTAGTCCAAAACACCAAAGGCATGCACAAGCTGTCCTCTCCATGGGAGGGACCGTTCATTGTCAGCCGGGTGATAGGCAATGGGGTGTATTACCTCATCGATGCACAAGAGCCCAGGAAGAACAAGGCAGACAACTCTGACAAGGAGACAAAGCATCCCTGGAATGTCAGTCCCCTAAGTACTTTCTTCTGCTAAGGAAAAAGCTTGTACCCCGAAAAACTCGTCACTGAATAAAGGATAATAGAGCGGCTAGTTACGGCCGGCTCCAAGGAAAACAGTTCATGTATGTTTTGCTTCCTGCGTTATTCACTTGGCTGGCAGCCGGCTTCAGGCACCGAGCCACAGCTGGCAGCCCTAAAAAACGATCAATTTCTCGTCAGCCGGATGAGTACTATGTATGAAGAAGGTATCGAGCCCAACCTCCATCTTCCAGCTCCGCGTAGCCGGACAGATAGGAGCCGGCAGGCCACATACGAAGGAAAGCCGCAGAGAAAAACCGTAAACGATAGAAAATCGCTCGACTAAGTGTTGAAGGCAGCGCTCGTTAACCATGCGTTGGCTAGCACAAGTCGGGCGCCCGATAAACCGAAGTTCTCACTCTGCGGCATGCTCCCACCCTAAGCCGGCATTCGGCTGCCGACCCAAGGGAGACCAACCAGCACCAGGCTGCCGGTTGGGGGTAGAAGAGCCAAAGGGTGGGGAGATTAAGGAAAAAGTTGAGGGAACCGGACTAAGGCAAGCCAATGAATGGTCAATGATCTCCCACGTAGGATTGGCCACGTAGGATCCGATGTGGCTTGGCCGGACTGCTAGTGACCAAAATTTTGGTCATAGAATCTATGACCGTCTATTTTGGTCATAACCGTCTGTGACCAACTCCAAAAACTTGGTCATAAAGTCCGTTAGTGACGCTCCACTAACGACCAAATGTTTTTGGTCACAGAAAGGTCATAAATGAAACTCTATGACCATCTGGAGACCAATATGGAGGGTCACGAGTGAGCAAATTTCTTGTAGTGCATGAATCGTGAAAACGCGGGTCTCCCGAGGATCGCATGATATTGTGATGGCTAGTCCATGACTTTGAAGTCGAGTTTCTCCCTTCTGTAGTTTTGTCGATTTCCGAAGAAGACGTTGAGTGCTATTCGACCAAGTTGATAGTTGGCACTCCCTGGGACTATTCCGTGGAAAGAGCAGTCAGTTGGCTTTAGGAACTCCAATGAAATGTGCATTGCCTGTAGGGTTTTTGCGTAAATCAGGTTTATTCCACTTCCCGCGTCCATGAATATTCTGTTGACATCATACGTCCCTATTTGAGCTTTGAGTACCAAGGGCGTATTTTCTAGCCGAGGTACTGTTATTGGGTGATCATCTCTGCTGGATTCTATGGGTTGCTCTGACCAATGTAGGTATTCCGTTGTCGCTGGAGGTGAAGTTATTGCGAGGTTGACTTATCGAGTTATGCTTTTCTCCTCTTTGTTCGACTTGGGCACTGGTTGTATCATTGCTGTGATGTGCCCTTTAGATGGAACATATCCTTCCTCGTCGTCGTGTCCCTGGTTTGATTGATCTTGACCCTTGGGAGCTCCACTATTTCCTTGTTGGGTTGTCGGCGTGTTGCTTGTGTTTCCCTCATATCCCTGGCGTTTTGCCTCGGCTTGCTTGTTGAGTGCTGCTTCTTGTAGTTTCAAGAATGTAGTGCAATCTTTTATTGCGTGTCTGGATACTTGTTTCCCATCGACGAATGCAGAGTGGATATGACATGGCCCATTGAGCATGTCTTCTGGCGATGGGTTGTACTCTCTGGATTCCCTTGGCAGAAATTTTTTGTACTCTTCTCTGCCATAGGTACGGTATCCTGAACTTTTGCGATCGTTGCCTTGGTAGCTGTTATCTTTGTATCATGTGGCTACTTCACTGTGGGAGCCGTAATTGTCATAATTACGGGACCTTCTCCTTTGACCTCCATATCTGTTTCCTCTATCATCTTCTGGTGATCGCGTGCGTTTATTGTTGCATGCATCTTCTCCATCTGCGAATCTGTTTGCCACATCCATTAAATCTATCATGGGGACGACTTAAGGGGTACGCAAAGGGCGGCGTTGTATGCCGGCTGGCATCCCAGGAGTCTCCACAGCGTTAAGCAAGACAGACCGGCTCCAGCTAAAAGGGCCGGCTATGCTAGCAGCAGGCTGGCGACTCCACTGAGGAGAGCTAGAGCCGGGCTATGAAGATAAGATTCCTCCAACGGCTGTGTCACCGAAAGCAGCCTGGCCCCGACAAGATCGCCAGGGGCAAAGGACGGGAGTGACACCCGCCACGACCAGCCTCCACCAACCAGAGAGCAGGAGCCTTCCCCATGAAAGGATCCGAGGCAAAAGGGGGAGGGCATATGCCTCCCAGATGCCGGTCCAAGGGGGCAAAAGGTGCTTTATAAAGTGCCACTGCCAGAAGGGGACAGAGGTGGGCCAGGAGATCACGCCGAAGACACAGCCGCGTGGAGCCGGCAACCGGGCAGCCGGCCACCTAACCTGTAACCAGACCCCCGCCTATATAAGGGGGTCTGGACCCTTAGCCTAGGGGATCAAATCCTTCTCCTTCTTCCTCCTCTACACGAACAGCTCGAGGAGCACTGTAACCACTGTAAAGCTAATAAGAAGCAGGCATGAAGTAGGGGCTTTACCTCCATCGTGCAGGGCCCTGAACCTGGGTAACCGAGGTGTCGCCGTTGGCACAATCCCGAGCCGGACCCATCGTCACCACCGTCGAACCCCTCCGTTAAGCCATCCCCATGGCATCTATCCCCAAATTCCCACAACAGTTGGCGCCCACCGTGGGGCAACGCGCGGCGACGACCGGAGTCAAGTTCTGGCCGGGATCCCCATCGATCCCCAGCGAGAGGGTCGCCTCCAGCCTCGTCTAGAGGTTTGGCACCCTCGACTGCATTAGCAACAACTTGACCTGCTTCGGGGACGGCTTTGGCGGCAGCGGCTCCTTCCTCGACATCGGTAGCCACTGCTTCTACGTCGCCAAGCCATTCCCGGAGGAGGTAATTGATGTCCTCGATCCTCTTAGCGATGGAGGCTCGAATTGCGGTGAAAGCTGTGACTTTGGCGCCATGGTCGAAGTGATGGCCCTGGAAGATGAGGAGGGCAGCGACCAACCACGCTCCACGCGCCCGCCGCTCAAATGCCTTCTTCTGCAAGAGCAGAATGCCCTACTCCCTGAGCAGGAAACCTCGGATATCACCGTCGTGGACCTGCGCACACCGCGCGACCGCGTCATCGACCCCGCCCGGGTCACGAAAGCCCTGGAGCGGACGTGCCTCGTTCTCCTCAGCAGGGCGGCCAGGGAGGAGGCGGCCCGGCGTCACATGAGCACCACGCTCCATGAGTTCTATGATGCGCATGGAGATGCACCAAACAAGCTTGTCCACGGCCAGTAGCGTGCCCATGGACTCGACATCGTGGGCCCTAGCCAGGTCCAGTGGTCGCCATCGACAAGCCCGGGCTTCGGAGGGTGCGGACAGGGCGGCTGCGCCCTAAGCAGCAACACCCGAGGACGCCATGTCCAGCAGGTCGGTGGGGCAAGAGGGTCACGTCCAGTCCTGGCGCCAACGCTAGGGCTAGAGCCTCAAGTCCACCAGCCGGCCCTGCACATCCATCTATGGCTTGACCACATGAAGAAGCTTTCCAAGGGACCTGCAAGCTCAAAGCGAGCGGCTACTGACCAAGGAGGCCTGGGGGCTGCGGGCGGTGGTCAGGGGCACAAGAAGGGCAAGTACACCCTCGATGCTGCACTTGACCAGCCCTACAACTTCCATAGCACCCCCGGCAGGGAGGCGACCCACTCCACGCGTCAGTGCCGTTTCATGAGAGAGCTGGAGCAGCGCGCTCGGTAGCTCCCTAGAGGCCTGCAAGCACAGCCGGCTGGAGGTCAGGAGGACCAGCGGCATGAGCCGGCTGTAGATGATCCAGATCAAGGCGAGGAGGACTTTACAGTAGATGTTGAGTAGTACCACATCTTCACTACCCCAGGCAAAGACAAAAGGAACGACCTTTGGCATGAGGCAGAGGTGAACGCCGTCATGCCTGCAGAGCCCCAGTTCATGCACTGGTCCGAGGCGGCCATCACCTGGGGACGCGAGGACCATCCGCGACTGATGCCCAGTCCTGGAGAGTATGCTCTGGTCTTGGACCCCATCATATGCTCCGATATGCATACGTGCCAATTCTCCTGAGTGCTCATCGACGGTGGTAGCAGCATCAACCTTCTCTACCGAAGCTCACTGGAGAAGTTGGGCATCCCGCTTTCCCACTCGTGCACCCCTTTGGGCAAGGTGCAGCTGGAGGTTCTCTTCAGGGAGAAGGGAAATAGCTGCCGCGAGCCCATCTGGTTCGAGGTGGTGGACATCAGCAGTCCTTACCATGCCTTGCTTGGCCGCCTGGCTCTAGCAAAGTTCATGGTGGTGCCGCACTACGCCTACCTGAAGATGAAGCTCCCAGGGCCCAAGGGCATGATCACTGTCTCGGGAAGCTTCAAGAAGTCCCTGGCGTGCACCAAGGAGAGCTCGCAACTGGTGGAGGCATTGGTCATCGCTGAGGAGAAGCGGCAACTCCTCCATCGCGTGGAGCTAAGCCCGCAAGATGTGTCGGCTCGCCAATCACCGGTGGAGCAGTTCAAGCCAGCTAATGACACCAAGATCCTACTGGATGAGAGTGATCCCTCCAAGTACGTCATCATCGGCACCGACCTTTCTGCTAAATAGGAAAGCGAGCTCACCAGCTTCCTCCGTGAGAATCGGGACATCTTTGCATGGTCTCCAAAGGACATGCCAGGTGTGCCGAGGGAGCTGGCTGAGCACTCACTCAACATCCGGCCGGATGCCAAGCCGGTCAAACAACCGCTGCGGCGCTTTGCAGAAGAGAAAAGGAAAACCATTGGCGAGGAGATTGCCCGGCTCCTTGTAGCCGGCTTCATCATGGAGGTGTTCTACCCTGATTGGCTAGCGAACCCAGTCTTGGTCCTGAAGAAGAACAACACTTGGCGTATGTGTATCGACTACACCAGCCTCAACAAGGCTTGCCCCAAGGGATCCCTTTGCGTTGCCACGCATCGCCCAGGTGATCGATTCCACAGTTGGCTACGACCTGCTGTCCTTCCTGGACACCTATTCAGGCTATCACCAGATCCCGCTCTACCAGCCAGATCAGATCAAGACATCCTTCATCACCCCATATGGAGCTTATTGCTATGTCACTATGCCATTCGGCTTGAAGAACACTGGAGCAACTTACCAGCGAACCATGCAGCGGTGTCTGCGGGGGCAGATTGGCCGAAATGTACACGCTTATGTGGACAACGTGGTGGTGAAGACTAAGCAGAGCGGCACACTCCTGGATGATCTCAAGGAGACCTTTGCCAACCTGCGGCGCTATCACATAAAGCTCAATCCTGAGAAGTGCACCTTTGGTGTGCCGGCTGGACAGCTGCTAGGTTATATCGTTTCCCAGTGAGGGATTGAGGCTAACCCCTCGAAGATAAAAGCCATTGAGGCCCTAGAGCCACCCACCCAGCTCAGGGACGTGCAAAAGTTTGCTGGGTGCTTGGCCTCACTCAGCCGGTTCGTCAGCCGGCTCGGGGAGAAGGCCATGCCACTGTACCAGCTGATGAAGAAGACGGACCATTTTGTTTGGTCCCAGCGCGCTGACGATGCCTTCAATGACCTCAAACGAGCCTTGTCTACCGCGCCAATCTTGGCAGCGCTGGCTCCGCGAGAACCAATGCTGCTTTACATCGCAGCTACTCCAAGGGTCATCAGCGTCGTGATCATGGTGGAGCGTACCGAGGAGGGCAAGGAGCTGCCAGTTCAACGCCCAGTGTACTACCTGAGTGAGGTTCTCACTCTCTCCAAGCAAAACTACCCGCACTACCAGAAGGTTGCCTACGGCGTGTACATGGCGGCCAAGAAGCTGAAGCACTACTTCGAGGAGCACCCCATCACGGTGGTGAGCACCACCCCGCTTTTAGAGATCATAGGGTGCAAGGATGCAACCGGCAGGGTGGCCAAATGGGCGATTGAGCTTACAGATCACACCATTTAATACAAGCCTAGAACGACGATCAAGTCCCAGATCATAGCTGACTTCTTCGCCGATTAGGGAGAGCACCAATACCTGCCGCCGGCTCCAGACTCCACCCACTAGCGCATGCACTTTGATGGCTCCAAGATGCTCGATGGCATGGGAGCCGGCGTCGTCCTCACCTCTCCTAAGGGAGACAAGCTGCAGTACGTGCTGCAGATGCACTTCCGCGCGTCGAACAACATCGTGGAATACGAAGCCCTGGTGCATGGGCTCAAGCTGGCCAAAGAGATCGGCATTCGGAGGATCCTCTGCTTCGGAGACTCCGACCTGGTGGTGCACCAGGTCTCTGGGGAATGGGACGCCAAGGACGCCAACATGGCCTCCTACCGCTTCTACGTGCATCAGCTCTGTGGATTTTTCGAGGGCTGCGAGTTCCATCACGTCCCAAGGGCAAACAACGACGAGGCAGATCGGTTGTCCAAGATCGGCTCCACCAGGCAAAGCGTCCCGGCTGGAGTGTCATTGGAGGTCATCTGCAAGCCATCCATCAAGCCTTCGCCGGAGTGTACCTCCATCTACATGCCCGGAGACCTAGCTCTGGCTCAGGCGCCGCCACCGGACTCGGGGGCTGCCGCCTCGGGGCTAAAGGAAGCAGCCGGCCAGCCCAGGGCGGCCGGCTTGACGAAGGACTCAGGGGCTGCCGTCTCCGGACCAGCTCCCATAGCCGGCCAACTAGGTGAAGCCGACACGACGGAGGACCCAGGGGCTCCTAATCCCCTGGTCACCAGCGTCTTCCACATACGAGAGATACCATCCTGGGCAGAGCCGTTCTCCAACTACCTCGTCACTGGAGACCTACCTCAAGACGAAGCAGAAGCTAGGCGACTTCAACGTCGCGCGATGGTGTACACCATCATCAATAGTGAACTGTACAAGCGCAATGTGTCTGGGATCTTCTAGAAGTGCATTGAGCCAGAGGAGGGGATAGAGCTGCTGAGAGAAATACATCAAGGGGAGTGCGGGCACCATGCATCTTCTAGGGCTTTGGTGGCTAAAGATTTCCATCATGGCTTCTACTGGCCGACGACCCAGAAGGACGCAGAGCAGTTAGTGAAGCACTGCAACGGCTGTCAGCGTTTCTCCAAGCATCGGCACACTCTGGCGGCAGCCGTGAAGACCATCCCGCTCACTTGGCCATTTGCTGTTTAGGGTCTGGATATGGTGGGACCATTCAGAACAGCACCCGGGGGCTTGACGCATCTGTTGGTCGCAGTGGACAAGTTCATCAAGTGGATCGAAGCAAAACCAATTAAAAAGCTTGACGGCCTGTCCACCATCAAGTTCTTCAATGAGATCATCACAAGATACGGAATCCCCCACAACATCATCACTGATAACGGGAAAAACTTTGCAAAGGGAGTCTTCGTAGAGTACTGTGGCTAGAAAGGTATCCAGCTGGACTTGGCGTCAGTGGCGCATCCTCAGTCCAATGGGCAAGTGAAGAAAGCAAATGGGTTGGTCCTGGCCGGCATCAGACCAAGACTGGTCGAACCTCTCAAGCGTTCAGCTAGCTGTTAGGTCGAAGAACTACCCTCAGTGCTCTGGAGCCTGCGCACTACCCCAAATCGTTCTATCGGCTTCACACCGTTCTTCCTGGTCTATGGAGCCAAAGTGGTGCTGCCCATCGATATCGAATTCGATGCGCCCAGAGTTGTCCAGTACACAGAGAAGCAAGCAAAAGAAGCTCGAGAAGATGGCATCGACCTCCTCGAGGAGGCACGAGAGCAGGCCTTGGCCAGATTAGCGCTCTACCAGCAGCAGCTGCGACCATACCACAGCTAGAAAATCCATCCACTCATGTTTCGTGAAAGAGATCTCGTACTCCGGCTAGTCCAAAACACCAAAGGCATGCACAAGCTGTCCTCTCCATGGGAGGGACCGTTCATTGTCAGCCGGGTGATAGGCAATGGGGTGTATTACCTCATCGATGCACAAGAGCCCAGGAAGAACAAGGCAGACAACTCTGACAAGGAGACAAAGCATCCCTGGAATGTCAGTCCCCTAAGTACTTTCTTCTGCTAAGGAAAAAGCTTGTACCCCGAAAAACTCGTCACTGAATAAAGGATAATAGAGCGGCTAGTTACGGCCGGCTCCAAGGAAAACAGTTCATGTATGTTTTGCTTCCTGCGTTATTCACTTGGCTGGCAGCCGGCTTCAGGCACCGAGCCACAGCTGGCAGCCCTAAAAAACGATCAATTTCTCGTCAGCCGGATGAGTACTATGTATGAAGAAGGTATCGAGCCCAACCTCCATCTTCCAGCTCCGCGTAGCCGGACAGATAGGAGCCGGCAGGCCACATACGAAGGAAAGCCGCAGAGAAAAACCGTAAACGATAGAAAATCGCTCGACTAAGTGTTGAAGGCAGCGCTCGTTAACCATGCGTTGGCTAGCACAAGTCGGGCGCCCGATAAACCGAAGTTCTCACTCTGCGGCATGCTCCCACCCTAAGCCGGCATTCGGCTGCCGACCCAAGGGAGACCAACCAGCACCAGGCTGCCGGTTGGGGGTAGAAGAGCCAAAGGGTGGGGAGATTAAGGAAAAAGTTGAGGGAACCGGACTAAGGCAAGCCAATGAATGGTCAATGATCTCCCACGTAGGATTGGCCACGTAGGATCCGATGTGGCTTGGCCGGACTGCTAGTGACCAAAATTTTGGTCATAGAATCTAAAGTAGTTCTTAAACATATGACTGTTGATTACATAACATAGGCCACGCTATGGGCCAAGACAACAAAAGAACTCCCTCCTAAGTCCCTGGACCTCTGTTGACGATGTTGTTGTCAAGGAGGGGGCTTCGGGGGCGCTTGCCAATCATGGCCAGTGGGAGTAGGCGTGGGCGCAGCCGGAGGCATCGACGACGCGGACGTAGAGAATGGGAGACCCAGCACGATGGGTTAGGATGAGAGACCATCCCCACTTCAGGTCATAGTCGTTGAGGAACTTGGTCCAGCCCTCAGTGAGGTAGCTCTTCCCCTGCTCATCGTGGAGGATCTCGATGAGGTACAGGGGCTGGCCGCCACTGCCTTCCTCCACCATGATGCTCGTCGGGGGGTTTTTCCCCATTGTGCCAATGAAGCTGGCAGGGAGCGGCAGGTGATCCTGGCACCCGGCCAGCAGGTGCACCACGGAAGTGGTGTACCCGTGCTTCGAGGTGTAAGAAAGCCGCTGCTCGGGCGGTGGGCGCCGGGGCTTGCGCGCCTGGCCGGCGGCCATGCTGGAGGAGCCACCGACGCTCCTACCGGCGAGACCCGGAGGGGCCGCCCCGACCGCCATTGCTGTGGCGACGAGGGCGGCCACTGCCTCCAGGGAGGTCCCGATGAGGCTGGTGACGGAGGTCGCACCCGCGGGAGCCGCAGCGTTAGCGGCGGCCAAGGCAACGACCCCTCCAGGGGCCGCAGTGATGGCGGTGGAGCGACCAACCCCGGAGGGCTCCGCGGCGGCTGCGGTCGCGAGTGCTTCCAGAGTCTTCTTGTTGTGGATGCCCGGGGGGCGGCCACGCCTTCGAGGAACCAGCGGCGTCGCCGCCGGGTCCTTCGCCTTGTTTTGGCTCCCGAGCGGGCGGCCGTGCTTGCGTCCGCCCGACCCTTCGGGGGCTCTGGCCCCGACTCCGCTGATAGCTTCGGACAATGACATCGGAGGAGGCAGAACTGAAGGGGAGAAGCAGGGGCAATGGCTCGGCGGGGAGAAGGAGAGAGGGCGCTCGGGAGTGAGTAAAACCCTTGAGAGCTCCGAGATTTAAAGGGCGGCGAGGCATGAAAAGCCGAGTCGGTTTAATGCGAGTAAATCACACGCGTGGCATTTCGATGGGACATGTCCCTTACGCAAGCCTCGTTTCGTCACGTGGCATCCCCTGGAATCATTACGGAGACCGAAGAGTCAACATGACATGACAGCACGCTATTGCGTTGCGTAGGCTACGGCGTAGGGACAGAGCTTGAAACGGTACAAGTTCCAAGGGGCCACCCACCGGCTCGCGGCCGCATAACGACCGTCAATCAGATCGGTTTTGGAGCCGAAGCATCTCGAGATGGCCGATGAAGCCCCGCAAGACTTAGCCTCGAGATCAGCAACTTCCGAATCAGACGGCGGATCCTGGGACTTCAATAGAAACAAGCAAGACTTCGGCGAGGAAAGAAACCCACCGAAGCCCCATGCTAACCCATGAGACTTCACCAGTTTTGGGGGCTAGTGTCATGGGGATGACTTCAGGGGTACGCAAAGGGCGGTGCTGTATGCCAGCTGGCATCCCAGGAGTCTCCACGGCGTTAAGCAAGAGAGATCGGCTCCAGCTAAAAGGGCCAGCTGTGCCAGCAGCCGGCTGGCGACTCCACCGAGGAGAGCCAGAGCCGGGCTACGAAGATAAGATTCCTCCAACGGCTGTGTCGCCGAAAGCAGCCTGGCCCCGACAAGATCGCCAGGGGCAAAGGATGGGAGTGACGCCTGCCACGACTGGCCTCCACCAACCAGAGAGCAGGAGCCTTCCCCACAAAAGGATCCGAGGCAAAAGGGGAGGGCATATGCCTCCCAGATGCCGGTCCAAGGGGGCAAAAGGCGCTTTATAAAGTGCCACTACCAGAAGGGGACAGAGGTGGGCCGGGAGATCACGCCGAAGACGCAGCCGCGGGGAGCCGGCAACCAGGCAGCCGGCCACCTAACCTGTAACCAGACCCCCACCTATATAAGGGGGTCTAGACCCTTAGCCTAGGGGATCGAATCCTTCTCCTTCTTCCTCCTCTAGACGAACAGCTCGAGGAGCACTATAACCACTGTAAAGCTAATAAGAAGCAGGTAGGCAGTAGGGGCTTTACCTCTATCGTGTAGGGCCCTGAACCTGGGTAACCGAGGTGTCACTGTTGGCACAATCCTGAGCCAGACCCATCGTCACCACCGTCGAGCCCCTCCGTTAAGCCATCCCCATGGCATCTGTCCCCAAATTCCCACGACAAAATTTGATACTGTTTTTGGCTTGATTCTGCCCATCTCTTCAACTAGGTCTCCTCGTCGTAACCTGATTATGAATGCATCTATTGCTCTTTCGTCCGAGACTTCGACTGCCAATTTTTTTTGATAAGACTCCACCTTTGGATATATGTTCTTAATGTCTCCCCGTGTTGCTGTACGCAGGCTTTGACTTCTTCTATGAATGCTGGCCGCTTGTATGTTGACTTGAAGTTACTTGTAAATTGTTTTGTTAGCTCCTCCCAGCTTCCAATTGTTTCCTTTTCTAATTTTCTTAGCCATGACCTCGCTGCTCCAGTGAGGTGTAATTGCAAACTTTGTATTGCTGTTTCCTTGGTTCCTCCTAATAGTTTTACTGCTTGTAGATAATCTGAAAGCCATGACTGTGGCTCCTGAGATCCATCATACTTTTGTTGATCATGGGGTAGTTTGAAACCTTTGGGTACTGGCGTGATGCAAACCCTACGGGTAAAACATGGCGCCCCCATCTCCTTTTCATCATCTTCGTAGTCATATGTTCTGTTGGGAGTTCTGGATCGTCGGGTTCCTTTGTTCTTTGGACTATTGTATTGTCCATGTGATGGTGTCCTAGATCGGTGACTTCTGCTTCTGTGCTGAGGACTTCTATGACGGCGTGGTGATCTTGGTTTATGGGTTCCTTTGTTGTGATATGCCTCCTCCTCATTTGCTGATAATTTATTGCCTACCATCTTCAATCCATTTAGCGCTGCTCTGTGCATATGTTCCCTTGGGTCTCCTGGATTTGGTCGTGTCGTATGCAGGTACGCTTGAGCTACCACCAGCGCTGCTTCCGGAGTTTTTGGGATAATATTTCCTTGCTCATCGACCGATAGGAAGGACGAGTTGAGATTTTTCGAGATGCTTTGCCTTTCTGCGTACTCTAGATTCTCATACCTTAATCCATGCCGACGATGCCTTCTATTTGTGTATGATTCATCACTACGTGCTCTACGAGCAGCGTCGCTTGCTGCAATGGCTGAGTCCTTCCTTTTCTGTATTTCGATCCTCTCCTTTGCTAATTGCTTTGCCTGTTGCCTTAGGGTGTAATGGTACCCCAAAAGCATGTTTTGGCTAGAGTTTGTTGGTATTAGCGTGCCATGCTCCATGGCTGTGTTGATTGTTCTCCACTCTTCTTCTGATAGTCGAACTTTTACCCTCGTTGCGAGGGATTCAACGGTTTCTCCCTCTGCTAAGTGATTTGCTCCTCTATTTATATTTGCTGGATTAAGTACTGGGTTGTTGTTGTCGTCGAGTTCTTCTGAGTTATCTTCTGCGATGGCGAGTATCTGATACCGATTATCAAGCTTGTTGTTGTGACTTGAGAAGATCGAATTATCATCTTCAGAAAGTTCTAGTCCCGTTTTCCAGGAGTCTATTGATTGATCTGAGTTGTCATTGTGGTAGATTGTGAGATCTTCGAGTTGTACTTCTAAGTCAAAATTCTCCATGGTTTCATCGCCTCCTGCGATTTTCCTTCTTTTGCTTCTGCTAAGCTAACCGGCGAGTTTACCTCGCTAGAAGAGCCTTCTGATGATTCCGACATTGCTACTGTCTTGGGTTCACTTGCCAACGGATCCGTTTTCATCGGATCTGAAAGGCGAATCGAACCTAATGATCCAATG